>CM017567.1:12131852-12860602 GCA_007844125.1 Sinonovacula constricta | reverse complement strand
AAAGAAAAACTTACAAAGTCTTGATTTAGCTACAGGCAATAGTCCCATTTCTAATTTTCTATACTCCAAAGCTTGTAATAATAACAATTTTGCTCTTTTGCAGACTGAAACAGTTTACTCCACTCACTTGTAAGTTATATAGCCAGTAAACATATGAATACATACGTTTAAATATTAAAACAAACTACCATTTAGATCTATACATTGACATTATATTCGATATTCTGAATGACCCTCAAACTTCTATAGGGTGGTTGACAAATTACCTCCATTAATTTGGATATGGCAACAACACTGCCTTGCTACTTGTACGTCTTCCTAATGGAAAAGACAAATGTAAAAATAAACGCTACATTCAGTAACCATGGTATGTCTAACAAAACAATGGAAAGTAAAAGATAAGTCGACAAACAAAAAGTTGCCTTTCTGTACATATTTCTCAAACAGATACTTCCAAAGTGTGATCGTCTTGAGAACGGAATTATCTTATAAGTTATTATATAAGCGGACAAAACTTGTCCCTTCAGAAATTTAATACATTGATTTAGCACTTTTACATCGTTTTTTTTCGTGGTGCAAGTTGATCGCAATAAATACACACGTTACCCCTACTAGGGTAAGTTATAAACGGCATATCTTGTCTTTTTGTGTTTTCATTTTTTGGGGACAATGCGTATTCTTTGTACAGTCAGGTACGCGCCTGATAGTGGTAAATTTCGTAAATGAGCCACTGTCAGCTAAATGGAAACAAAAACATTGTTCTACAGTGAATATAAGCATGTTATAATATTTTAGTTTAAAGGTGCTGAGCAAAATGCTGCAACTTAGGGGAATTACTTTTCTTGAACGTTAGTATTTCTCTCTATGTTGTGACAATACTATATACAATTTATATAACGTGTATATGAAATAAGTTACCGGGACGAGGCAAAATCATTGTTAGCAATAATAATAACAAATACGGCAATAATATGTCATTGATCGATGATAATGTAGTCTTAACTCACCGAAAAAATAAAGCGTACATAACGTATTCTCGATTCAGGTTTGCTTGGTCTTCCTTTATATAAATAAATAAGTTCAAATGGACACACGTTGAAATTTAACTGGAGCAGTAACATTATCAAAATGCTGTTGTTCAATATCAGAATAAGAAAAATGATTGTATAACCAAATTTGACATTCTCTTCAACATTTGACACATTGGTAACACATCTATATGTTTAGACAAAAGGAACAGTCTCAACGAAATATGAATAATTTAATGTTTTCTATAAAGTAGACAGATGCAGCAAATTTTAATTGACTCTTCACATACACGTTCATCAATTTGCAATTGTGTACGAAGGGCACATGACTATTTGCCATATTTGATAAAATACGTTGGACTTGCATTATAAATGTCTTAGTTTTTAGATGAATTGGGCATTTACTGCAATCATTTTTCAATATTTGTAGCAATTTACTTTAACTAGGACTATGCTTTGGATTAAAAGTGTTTGTTCTTATGGTTGCGATGTAAAATTAAATGAAACAAACATTTCAATTTATTTTTATAAAAGGCGTGTACTGTGAATGTCTTCTTAGAATAAAGATGTTCGTGGAATATGTGCGAGGAAATAGTTACGGAATACACAAATTGAACATGTGCAGATGTAAAATAATTGTACAATAGTTCATAATTTATATTATAATGTTATTACATTACTTCATCCTTTTTTTCAGATAACCATATGCATAAATTATCTTACAGAAAGCACTACATCATTTAGTGTCTAAGTTTCATGATACAAAAATACATATGCTGAACACTTGATTTAACAAAGTCGTGTTCCACGAGCGAACTTGATTATAAACTTTATGAATAATGTATGCTATATCCATCTATTCTAACCGGTGCTATTAGTTAGACAACAATGAATAAAAAGAACAACATTAGACAACAACAAGGGTGTAATAATACTACTTGCATTATTTCAAAATCCGAAAATAGGAAAGAGGCGAAGTTGATTTTCTGCTACTAATTGATACTTCCATATTGTCATTTAATTAGATTTTATTCTTTGATAATAACGCGACCTTATAATCGATTAGTACCTGACTACTACATTATATTTGAGCATATTATTTTTCAACAGATCTTTGCTGTCGCGTCGCTTTTTAACTATTTTTAAATGTTACACCCGAGATGAAAGTTGGTAGCACAGTCACCTATTATGAGGTTCACACAAGAGCCCAAAGCCAGAACATTAAGCGCGAATCGAAAGTGTTGGTTTTAATGAGCTTCTTTAGTATTATGGTTCTACCTCAGTATGAGCGGAAACACATTCAACTTTAAATCTACGTATATAATTGCCGTTCTAGTAATATAAGAAATATTCAACAACATGTACTAGCATAGATCTTATGCAATTAAGCTATACAGCATGACATATGTCAGTTCACATTTTATAACAAAACAAGATATTTATGCTGATTTTAAGAATTGTTCGAACCTAATTCATTTATAAATATGTATATTTAAATAGTAATGAAGTATTTCTAAACCCATTAACGCCTGCTATTATTACAGAACGCCAAGGCGTTGCGAGTTGTTGATCAAATTGTGATTTCGTAGTACTACTCAGATTCTGCTTCTGTGTGTTATTTCGTTTAAATATAACGCCTAAAGGGAGACTTTATGTGAGTATGAATGTTTAAAATACTACTCATAAAAGGAGACCTAGCGGCTTGTAGTGTGTATGCCTTTTAGGAGAAACTAAAGATAAACGGGTACGCGTGTCTATGAGAAATACAATGTCCAAACCGGTGTGTATATTGTGCTCCGTACCGATGTGCTATATTGGGGATATGGGGCGGTTTTTTTACGAAGTTCACATGTTGTCTTTCAAGGCACGGGTTTCAGCAGGAGTACAATCGGATCGTCACAGGTTGGTGGGTGTCTACGATTGGAAGGTGTGTATTCATTCAACTGTCCCCTTGTTTTCCACTAAACACATACGCGCGCGCGCACACACACACACACACACATAAATGGCAGAAGAAAAACAACAACAACATGTGTGTAAATATTAAAAGCATAAAATCAGTCATGTATTTCCTTACACGGTATATTTGCCTCGAGCCGGGCGTTGTTATTAACATTTTCAGACTTTAACACTTAAAGATCATTGGAGTTTGCGCGTCTCGAGAGAGCGGCAAAGGTAATTTAGCAGAGATTGTTGTGGTCTTGAACAAATAAGCGTTAAACATTATTAATTTGAAGACTACCATTCCTGCGAGAAATGGCACCTGAAGTTTTTTATGTTTATTGTAATCTTGGTTGAAGCAATTGCGAAGAAACAGGTCATTTAAATAGACGTTTTTCTTATAAAAAAAGAGTGCAATTGGTTGTCATGCTGTTGCTTCTTGTATTTAACTCACAGTTCACACAACTTTTTTATCATGTGCCTGTATGAATGAAAGTTATGAACATTCAATTTCTACACACTATCACAATTTATGCATATTTTTACACGAATATGGAGCATTTTTCAAGACTTCACAACTAAATTATGAAAGCCAACATAATGGCAAGTTTGACACTTGCAAACATTAAATAGTGTATAAGTCATTGCGAAATATATGTGATTGTTTGATGCTACACTATATTTTCTATAAAGATCCGATTTCATTACGGATCTTTGCGCTTGCAAGCATGTTTAACTTGCAATAAACTGTGTCAGTTTCTATCATGGCATATCAGGCTAAGAATAAGAATATATGACATAGTCCTATTAGCATTGCAACATATACCAAACTCCGAAAAGGCACAGAACAAAGGTATTTCACATGCAAGCCAAGAGAAAAGTAAGAACAAATTTGTGATGAGTCATTTAACGAAAAAAGCAAACCGACAGTTACCGCCTTGGAACGGTCAGTCGGCAATATGGCCTGACTGAGGTGCTTAAACCGGTTTTACAGAGCTCTAACCTCGCACCTCCTGACGAGTTTCTCATGCAATATAGCATATCGCAGTCAACATGTTTTAGTACAATGTAATAATGATGAAAATCTCGCATAACTGTTGCATTCTTTAATGTCTTTTACTCTCTTGGCGATACACCAGATATTATTTCATTCATATATTAATTAAAAATGTACACTTTACTTCTGATTTCATTCTGAATTGTCGTTCGAGACCCAGTGTGAATCGTACATACTGTAAACATGTTTAAGTTCCCATTGTCAACAACTCTTACATATAAGTATAAGAAGTTACTTTTATATTAATGTAAGTTAGTCAACGCATTTTGTGCTTCATACACCACCATTAATGATAAACATAGTCTACTTGTTGAATGCAAAGCGCAGGAACACATACATTTATATTCCAAAGGCGTTGTACCGTGTTACAATAAACGCTTTACCATAATTGTATTTGACACGCTGGACTACAATATATGTCAAAACAAAACAACAGTAGACTATTTGGATGTGTAGAGATGTCAGTTACATAAAGAGAGTTATAACAAGCTGCCAAGATCCATATACCATCTTGCTAATAGATAGTATTCAGATTCAGATAACCGCTGTAAATGAAATGTTGCAGTAAATAAGATCTCATAATGTTGTATTCTATAATTGACAGTCTTCATGTCTAAAATGGTTCATTAGGAAGGTAGCTGTAATTGGATCATAAAACATAATGCAAGTAACGAGCTGGGATTTATAAGTTGATATAACATAATGTAGTTGGAAAGACGTATGTTACATGGCAGGAGCAGGTTGTATGTTTCCGCACTATATACTTATCGCATTGATATCTTTTCGTCCGTCATGTATCACTTTTATAGTCGCTTGATAAAAACAGTTTAAATATGACTTGTATTTAACATTTATTACTATAATATACGGATGGTACAGGTTGCATTTTAATTTTTAATTTCCTTCAGCCATTATCAACATAATGACCTGGCGTCTAAAATGCTGTGTTAAATAAAACTAGAAAAGCAGTTTTGTAACAAAATACTTTTTACAAAGCTAAAACCAGTCATAATGAATTAGTTTCAACACTCTTTACTAAAACTATATTGTTGTGGATTACATGTATCTGGGCCATGAAGGATTGAATGGAAGCAATGCAAAGCAAGACTTTTTAATCAAATCGGCAAAGGTTGCTTTAAAACATGAGATGGTCTTGTTGGTAGAGAAAATAGATAAAACTATTACAATCGTCAGCATGAGAAAACAATTCTTTGTTAAACGAATAAGCTCCTTAAAACTTTTTATTAACTAATTAACTTTACATTTTAAAAGATATGTTACTGTTAGTAGTCAAAATGAAAGTTGGTTTATCCTCACTGAAAGTAAACAGATATCTGTATCTAGTTTTATACTAGCTGTCTGTTCCTCTTTCTGTGCATAAGACCTAAGAAACACATCTGGGTTTTTTTACTACAAAGCCTCAATTTGTTCTATATTACGCTAGGACTACTACAGTACCGTTTGCGTAATAATCGTAGTAAATCCATTTTAAACAACATGAAAATAAAATTTAAGTGTGTTTAATGATGATCAATTATTGTTGTAAATTTTGATTACACTACATTTGCATAACATATTATTGATTAATCATCCTTAGGACGTCGGTATGTCGTCTGCGTTATAAGACAGCACCAAAACATTGGCTCCAAATTCGTCGAAATGGGGTATGCACAATCTTATGAGCAAGGCAAATACTCTTGTGTTTTCTTGTTTTACATCGCAACGGAAGAATTATGGTCATATTGGTAACGTCCAACTAAGTATTATTTGTGCAGAAAGGTTTCAGACTATGTCTGAGTAGAACGACAGGTGCATCGCAGGTCACCAGGACGAAGTGCCGACATAAAATATCTCGCCACGACCGTACTCGAACCCACGAGTAATGGGCTGAAGAATTACAAGTCGGCGACTCTTATAACTCGACCATTAATCATTTTTCGTTGTCTTTGACTACTATTAAAACTAGCACTGTTTTAAAAGAAACATATTCAAAAACATTTTAGTGCTTTGTTCGTGAACGCAGTACAATTACAATTTTCAATGTAAATGAAATAAAACATACAATTTACCATCATTTGAAAAAAGAAAAACATAATATTACTTTATATATATGTACTGCTGACCTATTTTAATAAGTACCCAAAAGTAATTTATACATGTAAACTTTGATATAACGTTTCCCGTTTTATAAATATTGGCAAATTTACTGTATTTTATTGTATCAAAAGCAATTGGTCACAACTAACCTGCTTATGTGTAACACTTAAACTTCGAATTGATCTTAATCCCCTATACACTGACCAATTTTGCGCAAATAATTTAATTCTAAATGGTTAACCGTACACAAGAAACCTTTGTTCAGGAAAGTCGTTTATACTACAGACGTCAATTCAAATACCGAATAATCTTACAAAACAAAGACTATACAATGACTCGAATTCATGTAGCAATTTATAATTAATGTTGTTCTGATATAAATATTTGCTCTGAATTGTAAGCTAATGTGACATATGATAGTTCTATAAAATGTAGTTATAGCACTATTCATTATCTTGCTGTGAACAAGATAAATTTCAATATAGGAATACAGTTAAGTGTAAAATGAAAAAAGATCCTATGAGAACAACGACAGATATAACACAGAGTAATAGTAAAAGTGACAAAAACGCAGAGACTGGACCGACTGGGATGCTTACATCTGGCTTCGAGATTAAAAAAAAAACTTTGAACACGAATCTATCATACGTCTCAGACATGGGATTTATCATAATTTGTATATTGTTCAAAATCTGACGTATCACATGATAGAGAATCATCTCAGCCTCAGCCTTAGTGTTGTATAACCTTGGAATCTGTGGAGATCTCCAATCGCGCAGTTCCCAGATTCTTCACGACCTTACAGTATGAATTAAAATGTACAATCAAAGCGAGACAACTAATATCAATTACCTTCATCGGGAGTTTATCCTGATAAACGAATATTATATACAAACAAAATATCATCATAACCATCAACATCTGAACAATATGCACAGGACATAAAGGCCTCTGCAAACTTAATAGTCCGATATGAGAGAACAGTTTGAAATAAAACAGCACAAGCGCTGACGTATTAATTAAAACGACAAATTAAAATGTGCAATTAAAACAAAACACACACCATAATATTTTAGAAAACAATTCCAAACAACAAAACAAAATTTAGTACTATAGCAATTATAGGTAATGAAATCCAAAATGCTATGTCATTATAAGAAGTGGATTTATGGAGACTCCTCAAGTTGTCACGCCTAAACAGGGTGCGACTGGAGAGGTGAAAAAATGGAATAATGATTGTCCAAATTATGGCTAGAAGACACAGTATTCATGTCGCCTCCATAACATGTACAGTCGTCTTGTAATTTGTTAGCAATGCTCTAGATGGCAATTCACAGTACTAAAGGGGTCGGTACAAGCAGTGCAGTACAACACTGGATTTCTGGGCTGTGACCATCAGCAAGAAGTTTCTTGAAGCTTTTTGTAAAGTTATCGAGATCGTTAAATTTGTGTATCTTGTACATGTAAGGAACATTTCCATAAAATTGTTTTCCTTCTGCTATTATATTTTGAAACAATAAAATCTTTACGGTAAACGAATTTATAAAACGGCTTCATTTATATGTGGAATCTTTAAACTTGCTGTTACAATTTTGGAGTGATAAACTAGTGTCTATTATTAAACCTTCTACTTATGTACAAACTCATGCAAACCTTATTAAGTTAAGATGTATCACAATATTTAGGTTGACATCGTCTATTTATTAACACATTTAGTACAGACGGTATCCTTGGAAATAGAGATATCAACGCTTAGAAATGCTGCGATATTAAGTATTTCTTTGTCAAGGACAAGTTTTTAAGTGTTCCTCAGATTTATCATTTTAACAAAGAATGAATTATCAAAAGTAAAAATTAAAATTAAAAAGTAAAATTCCATAACCTTAACCTCTTTTCCAAAAACACTTCAAGCATATTGCAAACTACTATTGGCTTTGGGCTGTTTCTTTGCTAACAGATAATCTCACTTTGTTAACATGCGAGAAGCATTCCTAGCTACTTAAGTAGGTATAAATATACAGAGAATCCATGTACAATAACGTTTAAGGTTTAATTTTAATGATAAAAAGAAATAAACCAAAATATCTCGCTTTCTGTCATGATTGTGTGAAAACTACAGGCACATAAAATGTAAATATAAAAATACGTAATAAATAATAATAAAGAACGCCGTTTCCCGCATTGGGATCCGTATTTTATCAGGGTTATGAAAGTACGCAAAATAGACTGTCCTCATGTGCAAATTTCAGTGAACACTCCATATATATGCGTCGCGCTCCAGCGCGTCGCCAATGTACGTTGCTCTGGATCATTTGTTTATTTCAATGGAAATAATCAAAATGGTCTAAAATGATGAGTTAAAGAAGATAACAGCAAAGAAATCATAATTTAGAAATTATGTCAAGGTAACATGAGTATTGCAACAAATATTAAATTTCTAAAAGGTACGCGACAATGTATTCACGTAACACACAAATGTAAAAGTCACAAAAAACTTTGATGTGACTGTATTTAATAGAGAAAACCCAACAGGTACCACTTTGTCAGTCGGCAAAAGAGGTGATTGAAGTGTTATATACGGTTTTACATAGCTCTTACCTCAAAGTTGAACGCGATGTTTTATTTTCTAAGTGCTGTTCGTAAATAGTGACGTCATTAAAAAGAAGTTACAAAATTAAAAGTATTCGTATTTAGAGCATGGGAAAAGACAATTTCTATTAAGGGTAATACGTATTTACTGTAAGACAAGACGTAAGTAGTTAAAAGGTGGAGCTATAAATCATGATGTGTATGGTGTTTGGTTAGGAGTTAGGAATCACGTACATTGAATGAAGATTTTTCTTGTTTTGATTTGATCTTGATATTTAATTGTGTTTGCATAATCTGTTTGTCTCTGTTAATGGGGGTAATTTAAGAACTAGTATATAACTTAGCACTCAGTACATTTTGTAGTATATTCGTCAGACAGAAAATATGTTGTTAGAGGCTTTATCCGCTAGTACATATACACATTTATCGGGTATATTCTAAAGGGAATGTTTCGGTGTTTCGAGAGATAAGTACCTTTCTAAGGTAAACGGGAAGAGTGGGGCGGTAGAATTTTAAACGATTATTTATTATCTTAAAAAGAACAACTTCTGTCCAAGAATTGAGCACTAATGTATCCTTTTTTCACTCTTACCTGCGTTCGACAAACACCTGCGTTCAACAAACAAATTAATTGCTCCACCGTGTTCATTCAACAAAGGTCAAAGTCATGTTCATCCGGCAGGCGATATGTCGGAACATTAACGAGTAAAGTTCGTGTCATTGATAATGTTTCTATCCACTATAATGGACCAGAAGGTAAAAACAGACATGTGTAGTTGAACAGCTACAATAGTCTTTTGAAGGATCATTAAATTTAAGGTCTGCTACAGTCTAGTTGTAAATGTAAATACGACATGTGATGGGTATCTAACCGATGTATTTATTTTTTATAAAATGGCATGTGTGTTCAGACTGTTTATCAAAATGCGATCTTAAGGCATGGTTAGTGTACTTTTGAATTATGAAAGCCTCATTATATAAAGGATAATAAGGTAAATATATTCTATCCGCCTTATCATTAAAAAAAAACTAGAGGTATGAACAGATGTGTAACTGCACAAAGTAATGCATGAATTCCAATTCGAATATGTAGAGTGTGCAGAGCGTGAATAAAAACATGTTAAATAAATTTGCGTTTTATTTTATGTTTTTTTCTCAATCAGATCAGCATTTGTGTGGGTGGGTGTAAAGACAGAACGCTAAAATTGTTCGGATCTTAAGAAATATTGCCTGCCTGGCGAATATTGTCATTCAGACCGAACGCGAATGAAATGTGAAGTTCTCTAATCCAGTCTAGTTCGGCACTGTGTCTATCCTGCAATTTGTGTCCTTTAGAGGCATCATCATCGAAAACATCACAGTATTTGCTGACATATCATAAAGAATGTCCAGAAATAAGAAGATGATTTAAGAAGTTCATGAAACGATGAGCATTACGGATTTTATATGAATGCTCTCGAAATATTATGTCAGCGCCCATCCAGTTTGTCAAACGTACTGCAATTTATAGTTGTGATGATTTCAAGTTATTTTATAATTCAGAACGAATATGTTGAATATGTCACTAAACCGACATATTATTGTTCTTTATCATTACATTTTATTTTTTACAACTTAAGAAAATTGTGATGAACTGCATATACTGGCCTTAGCACATACATATATCAAATGATTGTTTTACGCAATTTCCCACTGTTTAACATTGCAGCATTACGCATGGTAATTGCTTTGTGCATTAACGCATTAACGCCAAGAATGTGTTATTGGACATATTGATTAAGCACTTGAAGAACTCGAATTCTTTGAAAAAAATATTTTACCGCCTTTCAACAACTTAACTAATACTAGTAAATTCGCATCTGCTGTCTTGCTAATGAACTTTCCGGATGGTAATCATATAAAGCAGTACGATAAAACATACGATAACGTCAATTACTATAAGCTTCCCTCCTGGAAAGCAAATTGGTAACTAAATAACTGGTGAAAACTTTCTTCACCAACTGCGATAGTGTTTTGATTTTATTATAATTAGGCAAATATGCTCTTGCTTTAATATAATATAACATACACTTACTGTGTCTGAAATAAACAAGAACAGAATAAATAGAATTCCTAAAGTTTATAACCTTGGAAAAACAAGCGCTTTTACAAAAAATGTTACGGATTACGCAATTACATATATTTTCTAGTATGGAAAAAAGTAATTTCAAATTTCCTGTGTAAGTGACATTAATTCTTAATGTTTTAGATTTATTTTTAATTGAGATAAAATATAATTGAGATTTTATAGGATGAAGTTATAATATTTCTACATCAAATAATATTGTTTTAAACACGAATCTATACGTGATTATGTACATTTAGTGTGAGTCTCCAGTCCCAGTTCCTGTTGTACTAACATACGTATTTGCTCTTTTTAAGCAGTAGCACGCAACGTATACAAAATGCTCTATCAATTATGCAATATATATTAGCCTGAGAGAATAAATATTTGCGTGCACTATTGGAAATTGTTTCTAGAAATAACTAAAGAAATGTTTAAGATTTGGATTGTAGTAAAGCACCCAAGTCGATCCATAATGTCGACTGACCATTCTAAGTCGGTAACTGTTGAGTTTGCTCTTTTTGTTAATCTCATATTTAATAATCACATATTTGTTCTTACTTTTACAGTTGGCTTGCATGTGAATACCTTTGTTCAGTGCCTTTTTAAATTTTGGTACAAGTTGCAATGCTCATAAGTCATTTTTCCCTAGTATTGCACACGCCTTTGCAGCGCTATGATTATATCTATGTAAAGAGTGCCTACATTACTAACAACACACATTAATGTAGGAGCTCTTACTTTCCACAATTAAAACTGTACACCATACTAAGCCTCAGTCCTCTGTAAACAACACTGCTGCTAACAGCTTGCAGGCGTATTTACCAGGTACATATCACTTATTCGTAACTGATTTCTCTGATCTAAGTCAATATGAAACGCGGTGGAAGAAAACATTAAATAAGCAATGACTTTGTCGTTTATTACTTTGGGTATTTTTAATTTAAGAGGGTTAATAAGCGTACAAGGTTTAATGATACAATAAAACACGTGTTCCTTACAGCGCCGTTATTTATTCAAAAGGTAAAGGTTTCAACGTAGATGAGCCGTGAATCTGAAACAACGTAGTAGCATGTGTATATTTACGTAGAAAGGTCTAACCGACTGCTGTCGGTTTTGCCGTCTTATTCTTTTGTTGCTGAAGGTCTTAATACTAAAACAATCGACAGTTTATGTAGAACTGATCTGCTCGTAATTTACAACTAATTGTGGGAGGAAAGTGCATGAATTATATGTGCTACAATACTTTCAGAACTTTCATTTGTAACCCAGTTGTTGAAGAACACATCTGAAATTTATAGTTATGATGCAGTATCTCACATATATTGTCTTGATCCTAAGTAGAAAAAAAGTACTCTGAACACAGACAGGTAGTTCTGTTGATAATTCCAAGATTAATAATTATATAATTTTGATAATAATTAATTACCTATTTTCATATGAAATCCATAAAGAATTATAAAAAAAGACAAATTACATGTTGACAGGGTTGTTTTTCGCTGACAACATTCGTCGAATGTACATTTGCCAGAATATGATTTCTTTGTATGTCTTACATGATGCCTAATTTGTTTTGTTATGCTTTGTCCACTTGCCAAGAAAAACTTGTGATAAGTATTTGTCTTATGATAAATATACAGTGAATGAAAATACACACAGCGCGGCGTGAGAACAAATAGAAACTTAAACGTCAGCTCCAATGTTGTTACTCCTAATTAAGAGCAACATAAATGTATCACTGGCATTTATTTAACAATTACTACATTTGTACTTGCACTATAAAAAGGCAAATTTCTTTCAGCTTATCAAGTAAAATTTTTTCAAGAACAAGAGACAACAAAAGTGTTTATGAACCCATTTTGAACGCCCGTTTTTGAACACAATCAAATAACACTGAATTGCACTGCAAACAGAATGAATTTTCAGCCTAAATCTTTACTAGCATTTAAAAGATTCTTTATTTTTAATCCTTTCATTTGCAACAAAGAGGTTAAGTAATTGGTTTATCATTTTGCAAATATCGAAGAAAAAGCACATATACGCTTAACAGACATTAACACAATAAATGGAACCTAAACAATGCTAAAATATATAAGCATTATATGCTGGATGCATGATCACTTATGGAAAATACACAGTCACATTAAATCAGTGTACTTGCTATCACCAGTTGTATTGCGTAAGTGTAAGCTCAGGCCAAGACCAAATACTGCTACCATAGAATAACAACAGAGAAGCCAGCAGGGTACGGTCGATTGCAAGCAAGAACAGCCAGAACAGAGGGGCCATTCACAAACTTGTTCGTATGGGAATTAGGTTCACCAGGCGGTGTTAAAACACTCGTAAACATAAATGATCATTTTCTAAAGTGCATATCCTTGTGGTTATGGCGATCGCGTGTTGAATTTCTTCTGCAAACCAAGTCGAATCACCAGAGGGAGAATATCTGCATGTGGAGAATTATAGGTGTTTTTCAATAGTAAAAACCTTTAGTAGACTGTGTTTCTTTATATATCCGTAAATACGTCACATTTTAAACAGCCATTTGTATGCTTTAACCGTTCACGGTAAATCGATTCCACTATTTATAAGCGTGTGTATATTAAATAAGTGACGTATTTTATTGATGGAATGTTTAAATAAGCTTTTTTATGCCTTTGGTATACTCCTACACTTAACATCATATATCAAAACGAGTTTGGTTATTTGTATGTTATATATATTTGACAATGTTATACTGACATGTGTTTTAAATCATTTACAGATGACAGGTTTTGACATACCAGAACTACAAAGTTAAAACCAACAAATCTACACATTGCCGATATCAGCGTGATAAAACATCCATTTAGTTATTTTAATAAAATATTAGTACATTTTTGTTTTATTTGTGAAGATTTTTCCAAATAAATACTTCGATTTTACATTCACTCTATTAAGTGTCGCTATTAGTTCCTCGCACGGTCCTCTTTTTCTTACATGTTTATAATAATATAATATATAATGGCATGCAAAAATCAATCTTATTTTACACAGACTATAATTTTATGACACATAATTAATTGACACTGACAACGCCGTTGTCGTTATCTAAATAAGATGTAATAACCTTCGCTTACAACATATAACCACTACAAACTCCAAGCGCTGTACTCTATGTCTAACGACTTGTAGAGAGTTTGATCAAATTTACAGATATAAATGGACAGTGCAGTCACTTGTTGAAAGCACGAATTGGAATATTAAAAATCGTTCAAAATCGTGTGTGCCTAATTTCCGTCTACCGCTATTGCTTTTTTGTACATACAGTGTACAAACAGTGTACATACAGTGTAAACTGTCCTTATTTCACGCTTGATTTCTTTGCGACGAATAACATCTATTGAATAACCCACTAAACACATTGCATTCTTTATTGTTTATTCATTGCACAACAAAAAGGTTAAACAAAAGACGCTATTATATTTTCAGTTCAGGAATGTATTACGCAAAGGACAACCATAATTAGCTGCAACAAGGCGCGGTCACCTTGCGTTTTTTTGGTCCTGACATTTTGCTTTTGTAGTTGGCTTATATTGGTCTGTCTCTGAAATTGAGAACGAATCCCGCGGATTCATGGTGAAATTATATTTTTATTGTTTCAACTGCTTTTCCCAAACTAAATAACATAAGGAAGCTTCAAAGCGGGCTTTGGAATATAATGCTCGTGTCCTTAACAGGTAACATATGGTTGAACGAACAAAAATTGTATGTACTTCTTTGTCGGAATAAATTTGTAAGGAGAATGCATTTTTTTCTGAACTACTCGACATCTTACAAGGTCATTTAATTCTGGTGTGAAAAAAAAAAACTATCAGTGAGAACAAAATCATGAATCGGATTAGGTTTCTTGGAGTTTTTTTCCTGACCACAATGACCCAAAACTTCTTGCGACATCTGTTACTTTCATTGTAGAAGAAAGCGACTTGACGCAAAAAAAAGGAAACGAAGAAAGCCGCATAAGATATGTAATAAATATGCAGATTCGTCTTCAGTGTTGCGTATCCCAAATATACGAAAAGAACGCATATCCACACACTATAGTACATACACTAGTGTCAAAGGTGAAAAAAGGCAACAACAACAACAAGAAAATGTATAACAATATTAAAACATTCAATAAGACATGCATTTTCTTTCGCAATGTACAAGCAAGCCTTGAGCCAGATATCCTTCCAGAATATATCCGGATTTAAGAAGTTTCATATCATTGACGTTTTTGCTTCTCAACGGAGCCGGAAGTTACGGTGCCGGACGGGTTTGCATGATGCAACCCTAATCACACTTTAAGTATTATATGCTGCTAGTACTAAATGCCTCATGGGATTAATTGTAACAATGCGTAGAAAAAGATCATTCGACTGAGATAATGTTTTCATGTTTTTGTAAGATATAACCCCATGAACTGTCAATATCTACACACTCCGAATTTATGCATACGACGTTTCCTATCATGTAAAAAAAGAAAATTATAAATAACATGGCATTTCTTAGACTATATTCATGTTTCTTAAATTTTTTTAAAAATTCTTCACATACAAATTTATAAAAAATCATTTCTGCTACTAGTAATAAATGCGACATCGCTTATTAAAGGAACCTTACAGAACCAAGTAAAATCAATAACGAAAATTAAAAGGAGCATTATTCCAACTTTGGAAAATTCTCTTCTGATAGAAATGTTTTCTCTCAAACGTAACTTGAAATACCTTATATTCATTTTATAAAATATACTTGTGATAACATTCATTATGATTATGACATAGGGTTATAATACAATACGACTAAAATGTAATCCAAGCTCTAATTCGATATTTTAGAACTTTTCAATTCATTTCAACACAAGTGTATGTTCAACCTAACATTCAATATGTTCTTACACTAAGAAGATATTTTCATGTCAACACAACAATACTATCAAAGCCAACATTATGGCAACATTGTCACTTACACACATTATGCATTGTCCATGTGTTATAGCGAATATGTTGTTATTGACTCTGTGTTTATTGATCAGATGCTGTATTACTTTAAGAATTCGATTTATTATCGTCTGCTATCATTTGAAGCTGCAAAGAACCATGTTTCTGTTCCATTATTTCAAGTAAGGACAAAACATCCAATAGCGTGATCTGTCTAATGGGAGATATGAGTGCAAGAATGCATTCTGTCTTTATGCCTCGGTCGACGCTTTTTCGGTATCGTGTAATAAATAGAAGAATCCCACTTTTACATTCTGTAATGTATTTTGTTGGCTGGTCGATTTTTAAAGGCCGCATATGCGATTTTAGAATGATAAGAATATGGAATTGTGACTGCACCTTACATATATGTACGAAAAAGTTACTGTTGTATTAATGTAAATAAAGTCACGCATTTGATGGTTAATAGAGCACATTAGGATAAGCATAGTCTATATTGTGAACGCAAAGGAGAAACCAGGGAACTATGTTCTCCATGAACGCAAACATGTTTTCCGACGGTGCCTTACTTTGTTACAACACACGCTTTTTCATTATTGTTTTTGACATGTTGTTCTGCATTACCTGTCAGAACAAACCGGCTTTAGAATATCAAGGAACGTAGACATTTTGGTCGTAACAAGTTAATCACAACAAGCTGTCAACTTCCATACACCATCCTGTTAATATATATTTTTATTATACAAATAATGGCAGTAAATAAATATATATAATAGAACGCGTGTACTGAGCGAGCTTGGATTTGTTAACACATTTCTGCTGTTGGAGAGACGTAAAAATGCCGGAAAAGAAAGGTACTTTCAGCAATATTTTCTAGTCGAAGTTTTATCGTCTACCATGGACTTCTGTTTTACGTTTGAAAGCAAGCGGTTTAAACAATATTCATCTAGCATACTGACCTAGCTTCTAAACTACGATCGCATAAAACGTGTATACATTACTAAGACAATTAAAATGGATTTAATATAATCTGTTGTATATGTTTCTGTTCTGTTTTAATTCATATAACACAATAAAACTAGGAGAAACAGAACAAACAAATACGAATAACAAACATAACTTTTAAAACAGTTAAAACATACGCAGTCCTACACTTGAAATTGATTTCGAGCAGTCTTTTATAACACTTGTTTACACGTACGTATACATTATTGACTTGCTTTATAAAAAGGGCTTGACAATTAAGTATAGAATGAAAGAAATGCAAAACAGCCATTGTTTATCTCATTCGCAAAGATAGCTTTCCTAGATAATATTTTTTAAGAAAATAGATAGATATGTTACTGACGTCAGCATGACATTAACAATACATTGTTAAGTTGAAATGCTCTTTGAACCTTTCTGTAAAACTTTGGTAAAATTAACTGCCACTAACCTATTACAATATATCGTACTGTAAGTAGTTTTTCTTCGACAATGTATTTTCTATGATAGTACTAACACCCGACAGCAAAATCGTACGTTAGCTGTATGTGTTGGGCAATACAGCAAATAATGGACCAAAGACGTCACACTGTAGACACACAATTCAGTTAAGTGCCTTAGGGATTAGTTCACTGCCCAGTGTGAGAAATAATTACACGTACAATTGGCTGTTTTACCATAGCTGGTTAGCTTCTGACCTACAGACTTTCGCAATGATATGAAGCGGCCAAGTGCTGTATGTGTACATTGTATTTTGAGGAATGCAAACTCAACATATTTTTATGGAACATGCAAAACATATTTATTATTTTTTAAGGTAAGAAGGGTTTTTCTTTTAATTTTCTTCATTTCTTGCATTGTCGTTTTCTTCTCATAAAGATATAACTTTCATGTGCATACATTTGAACTTGCATACACTTTAGTTCACTTTCTTTTGTAAAGTACACTCAAAGGTTTCATTTATGTATTCACTCTACTAACAAATGTCTGAATCGTGGACTCAACAAAATAGAGATGACATGGACATGTTTAGAAATTCTAGACATTTTTTAAATTTCTCATACAATTCCTTAAACCCCACGATAAGTATACAATGTCATTCGGCTATTTTAGTGGATAAAATGTTAAACAGCATGTTCAGGTGGCATTCAGGTGTAACCTTTGTACACTTCTATAGTCATATTATCATCTTAATAACCTTAATGGTATATTTAATGTGAAAGATGGACTTTCTTTGCTGAAGAAAACAAACAAACAACAAAAAACATGTAACTGGTTTTATACTGGCTGTCTGTTTCTCTGCAACAGACATCGGAAACACATGTATGTTAGTATACTTTAAAGAGTTTGTATGCTCTAGGTTGGGCTAATACGGAATCGTGAGCCTAATTATCTCAGTTACTTTATCTTAAACTACATCAACTGCCAACTGACAGTTATAAGGCGTTAACTGCTGTTTATTTCTTTTTGTGTGTTATGTCTCGTCTCTGTGTTTTTGCCACTTTTACATTTAACCTGTTTGCCTTGGTCTAAAGGTAGTTTAGATTTAAATGTATGCGGTAATTCTTTTAGGACCTTTTCCTATTTACCTTTTTACAAAAGATGAACTTTTTGTAATAACCACATCTGATTTTTAGGCTTTGCTTTTGTTGCGTCACACCGACACAACTATGCGCACATTGGTGACGTCCAGCTCCAGTTAATGAAGGAAGACTCCAGACATACGTATGTAGAACCAATGCCCGCAGATCAACTGGTAGATCTGTCCACATGAAAGGACTCGAACCCGCGCAGTGAGAGGATGAGAAGTTACAAGTCGGCGACCTGACCGCTCGACCACGGGTGCTCCAGGATAATCATAATACACTTATTACTGGTTGCTTTGTGCTACATGAATTTGTTTGCTCACACTTTGACCTTACATCATATTTGTATTAGTAAAAAGTAAATAACAAAAAAATACTGTTTAATAAGAAATAAGTTCAAATACCATTTCAAATCTAATTTCATTAATGTTTTATATAACATCAACACATTTCAATGATATTGACAGAAAACATATACAAATTAAACGTGTTATTATAAACATGTAAATCATAACTATTTGTGTATTTTTGTAACTAACCTCTTGTATTTAAATAAATACGAAAAGTATTACATCGCGCATGTTGTAAGTGTTGTTAATACGTTTTCCATTATTTAAATATAAGCACGTGTATTATATCAAGCGCAACTGGTCACAACTAAAACAACAAATGCTTTTGTTTGTATAATGCTCTTTGTAATATAAACTTTGAATCTACAATTTATTCTTGATGATAATTTTTAAATAAACACAAGTTTGTTGATGAATGTCATATTTCTTCATCAGACGTCAATACAAATGCCGATCACAAAACCTAGACCGTACTGTGACGCAAATTCATATTGCATTTTTTTTCTATTGAGAAAATGTTGTTCTCATTAAACTGTCATCTGTCAAATTTAACTTAATATAGCCTTGAATAATCCTATAACATGTAGCATAGCATTATTCCTCATCTTTCTGGGAATCAGAATATCATGTCAGTATAGAAATAAACCAATGAGTAATTCAAACTTAAATGTAATTGCATAACGAACATTGAACGTGAGGTTGCTGTTTTATTACAATTGCCATCTTAAGATACTTGTGATGTGGTGCATACAATGGTGTCGTATGTATTTTAGAATACTAAGTGGTTTAAAACATGTTCGCTGTTTTACACAGCAGCATAAAACATTGTAGTAATTGTGTTTATGTTAAAGCCAAATATGTGTTATTGTCATTGGACATATTGATCAAATACTGCACTCTATTATTTGAATAATTCGAATTCTTTGCAGAGAAATTACCACCGACAGGAAAGATAATGAATAAGATAATAAAATGCGTGTCTTGCTAATTCGCTCATATGTTTTCCTAATAGTTACCAGATGATAGATAAAAATGAAATATACAAAAAACTCAATTATCATATAGCTTTCTGCTTGCAAAGCTCATTAGTAATGAATTTACCTGGTACAAAATGGAAAAAAAACGTCTTTCATCACCGACCGCCTGATGGAGTGGGGTTTGACATTCTATTATAACAGGAGAAGAAAAGAGAATACCATTCTAGCCTTTTATCTGCAATTAACGTTTATTTTCTCGTACAAGAAATAGCATTGTCGAGATTCCGGTGTGTTTGCCTTTGATTCTCAACGTATGCATGTTTCACTGTGATACCAATTTCACAAAGTTATTGGTTTTATACAGATGCAATTTTGCACATTTATGATTAATATGTTTGTATATTTTCAGTAGATGAGCCGTTAGTCACCGTTTATATTTTATCAGTATACTTTCCCCTCAGTAAGCCTCTATCTATTACCCAATATCCATTAACCTGCGAAAATGAACTAATTGTTTGGCTATTTTTTTGTTGTACTTGTACCAGCACTTTCAACGCTATGTTTTATATCTGTATAATAAGGATATACAATATTAACATAACACGCTAATATATTCGTTGCTTGTTCCAATAATTGCAAACAGTACATCAGACTTAGCTACAAACGTCTATAAAGTACACCGCTAAATGATTGCAAGCATATTTTCTCTCTTTCGTAGTAAACATAAAACACGGTGGAAGAAAACACTAAATGAGGAATTACTTTGTACTGCTATTGGCATTCTTAATTTAGAAGGTTAATAAGCGTTGACGGTATAACGATACAACAAAACATGTGTACATTACAGGGCTGCGGTTTATTAACAAATTAACAGGTTTCGCAGTTGGTCAGCCGTGTATTTGATACGAAAGCAACATGTTGTATATGTATGCATCGTCGGGTTTTGACCGATTTATTATTTTGTTGCTGGAGGTCTTAATACTTAAATAATCAACAGTTTAAGTGATATTTCTCTGTTCTGAGTTTAAGGTTAACCCTAATAGGAAATTGTGTTAATTTATATGCTACAAGACTTTCAAACTCAGTGCTATTAAACGGATCTTTTGTTTCCAGCTACTAACACATTAATATAGTTCTATGATGGCATGGAACATGGAAGTGCTTGAATATTCCTTTGGCTGACAAATGTCGACAAGGAACGGGTATGCTTATGTAAAAAAGGATTATACTGCATTCTCTCATATACATTGTTGTGTTCCTAAATGTACACTGAAAACAAGGTGGCCAGTATAACTGTTTTTCTCAAATCAACGATAGTATTGAATAACCTTTATTTAACCCAAGTACAGTTTAAATTACGATAAACACAACTTGCAATTTGACAAAGTGATACTGCTTCATTTGCTACCATCATTCTTAATGAAAATGTACATAATATTATTACTTCGTATATCTTATAGCATGCCAATTTTGTTTTGATATACCTTGTCTCTTTGCCAAGAACATGTGCGCCTGATTGAGTAATTAACAAATGACAAACACAGAACAAATAAATATTGTCACAGCGTGACACAATGGCAAGAAGAGATTTATAATACAGTCATCGTTTTACACAAATATTATGACAAAAGTGGTAAATTCGTTTAAATGCCTGTTTTGGGCACATAATAACACATTGCTAGAGACTGAAACAATTAATCAAGAAAACCCAAGGCGTCATGAACATTTAAAGTATTGTTTCTCCTTTCTTTTTTCATACATTCAGTTATATTGCTTGTTTGTGTTGTTTTGTTTTTTTTTGCATCGTACCGACACATTTATGGTCATATCGGCGACATCCAGCTTATTATTGGCTGACAAAGACCCCAGACATACATCTGGGTAGAACCACCGGCGCACCGCAGGCTAGCTGGAAAACTTTCCCACATGAATACACGCGGTGGGGGACTGAGGAGTTGCAAGTCAGCGACTCTAACCGCTCCGTCACGGGCGACCCCCCCCCCCCCCCACCCACTTTCTTTTATAGTAACTGTAAGCACATACAAGACCAAGTACGTATAGGTCAGCGTAGAACAACAGCAGAGAGCCAGTACTCTAAGAGGTAAGTGCAAAAAAACGTACAGTCAGATCACAAACTAATTCATAGGAGAATAGGGCTTACTGGCCGGTCTGAAAACAATTACAAACTCTATTGTTATTATCTGTTGCGTGTTTCATTGCCCTAGTGACGATCGCATCGTGAATGTTTCTGCAAACATTGTTAATACCACCAGATGGAAATGTCTGCTGGCTAAATCAAGTGTTGTTATTAAGATAAAATGTGTAAGTGCTATGGTTTTCTTTACCCGTTCTTAAGTAACTTAACGGTTATATTCTTCAGAAAACATTCTGCTGCACTATTAAATATGAAACTTTAGTATTATGCTTTTGTTACAACAGTAAAAAACAACAACAGAAGGAGCTTGATGAGTTGAGCTTTAACTCACGTTTTAATAAATATTTTGAAAGTTCAAAACATTAAAGCCACCTATTTCAGAAAGTATGTCTTATTGAATATAAGTTTACAGATTAAAAACCCTAGTTGGTATGGTTTGGTGATTTAAAAAAACTGAAATTTAAAATAAAATAAAAATAAAGACTCATTTTGGGCTAAAAATATAAATAAGGGCAAATGGAAAATTTGCAAGATGTGTAATAATTTTTGCGTTAAATGTACAATTACCTTGTAAAATATTCTTAAATACCTGACATCACACATTATAAGCGATATTAAAATAGTAAACCGGCCTATTTAAAGTATATGTATGATACGGTCAGCCGCATTCCCCGCACACAAAACTAGTCGCCTTGACAGTAATATGTCACTCTTTTGTTTCAATTGTCCATCTATATTTTGACAATGATAAACCATTTGCCACTTGTTGCGACGTTTACTGACAGTGTGTTTCTCTGAAACTGCCATAACATCTGATAACAAATGCTCTGGATACAAGTAAAATGCTTTATTGTAATTATGTATACCATGAGGCTTTTATCTGCAATCATATTATTGATTTAAAATGCCTGATGCTTTTGTGTTAAACATAAATACAATTGCACAATACATGTTCATTTATATATTACATTTTAAACATGATGGACCTTCCCTGAATATATTAATCTTATGGCAAATTTAGGTCATATACACTTACGCAAAGAAGAGCAATGGTAAGCAGTAGGTAGCAAAGCAAAATAGTTAGTAAGGCATAGTCAGTGGAACACTCATTTTAACAACGGTTCGCTCCTCTTTTCGATCACTTTCTTTAATCACTAAGGACTATTTCTGCGCGGCATTTTTATTGATAAACTGCAGTGCATGTATATCTGCATCATTTTTAACGTCTAGTTAACTTATATTTTAAACCATTTGCAATATTATTGTTAACTTTTGAAGCATGCCTGGACACAATCGACGCGTCTAGTTTCCTTAGACACAGATATATGTTCTGTACACACACTACTTCTTCCCATGCATGAATAACTGACCGTGAGTAGTCAAGGTCATGCAGGGTCAATCCTTCGTGCTTCCGAAATCAAGCTTTCTCTTTACTCTGGCAATAACAGTTGGTCGCATTGCTTTCTGTGGAAAACACCAACTGTATACATTAAAAAAAATACTGAAACAGTTCTACATCTCGTCTAAAAGTATTTCTTACAACTGCTTTAGGACATAGATTCATAAAATATTGCATCTCATTTCATAGAATCTTAATAAATTGCGAATATAAGCTTAAATTGTTCAGTTTTATATTGGTCAGATTTTATATTTTAATTATTACTTGTAATTTTATTTCCATATCCATGTATCTTGTTTTAACATTTATATGTTCCCCGTCAACCAGTCAAGAATGCCTAGCCTGGTACACTTGAATCACGCGACCCTTTCAGGACCGTAGATGAATTTTCATATATCTATGTGTCTTAAATATTTAACTTACGTCAAATGGTAGTGTCAGAAACGTCATTTAATTCAGGTTTGTCAACCTGCATGAAATGCTTCTGCTTAAAAAAGTTGCACATGTTATCTCAAAATCGATTGTTTGAAGACTTCAATAATCATTAATTCTTAATTTGGTAATATTTTTTATAATTTTAATAATTATCTATTTTGACAGATAAACTACTATTCGCTACATGGTTTGCAAAACGTAATTCATTATTGTGGTACATGTACATCGCCTTTATGTGTGCTATTAAAACGAATTCAGCCAATAAATATGCATTCAGACAAGAAGCTAGTTGAGTAAATCTATTATTTTAAACTTACAAAAAAGTTGTTTATGTTTTAGCAAGTAGAAGCGCTTCAGCGACTCTAGCAGTTCATTTAGTGAAAAGAATATATTAAAAATATGCATTCTTCTTCTTGTTTTATGGCATTTAATGCATTAAATATTCACCCGGCGTTTGCCTCTGACGTCTTTAATACACTTATTTTGTACATACATAAATCACATGTTCTTTCAAGTTTTGCTTATCAGTTGTGTAACAAATCTAGCCATGATCGGTTTATCCCTTCAGATGAATATCAATATTCCCAACTGAATCCGAACCGCCCAAAATTCCTGAGTATACATTTACATTTTCTTAATAAATCATTTAAAGTTGCCCAAAACTGATAAATCGTCCGATTTAACGAGGTTTCCATGAGCAAACGAAACGCAAATATCATTTTCAGTGCCAAAGAATCGAAAGCATAAATGCAAGGGGATTGTTTGTAAATGTCACATTTCCAAATATAAACTTAAATAATGCAAATGATTTCAGCATTTTTACAACAACAGATTCAATTACATATAATGAATGTGTCTGACCAAATACATGTGGTTAAAGTGCGAAAAAGATTTTCTAACATCGTCAATATGTCTATACATCTTTAATCCAGTTTTTCCAAGAAAGGAGAAGATGAAACAGCTTAATGTGGTGTTTCGTCGATCTTAATTAAATTTAAACGACGTCATCAATCATTTAAGTTCTCATCTAAACAGTCAAGTTCTAACGCGTTAAAGAATGCAGCACGAATTCCACTTTGCATATCGATAAAACCAATATTTTGTATGATAAAGATATTCCGAAAAAAATATAGGCAGCAACATTTCCATACCATCCATGGGCTCAGCTTCTAAAACAACACATATTAGCATTGCTAGCGGGTTAACTAATGATCTTTGACTTGGAAAGTCAGCTGAGACATTACGATAACTGTAGGGATATAAATCAAACGTTAAAACACATTTCCAAAATGTCAGTTTTTATTTTAAATACATTTTTTCTTATGTTGTATGAACTGTATCCATTATCGTTGAATCTCCAGCACCCTAAATATTGATTTAAAATAAATAAAACCCAACACGTACAATTATGTACAATTTCATTTCGTATGACTTTGTAATCATATACGGGAAAGCACTTAGAAGTTATATGCATTAAACACAAACAGACAAATCCGCAGTTGTTTTAGGATATATTCATACGAACAAAGAAGATTCAAGATATTTACGAAACAAATATAATCTTTGTTTTACATAAGGTAGCTAAATCTTAAATTTAACAAGATCACGTTTCAATTTTCGACGAAGCAGTCTAACTTAGCCAGGATAAATATCAAACCTTTTTAGATTTTAGAAATTACACATTTATCAATATAAAGTAATCATAAAATATCAGCATTAAGTAATTTCTGCTAGAAAAAGTCATCGAACGAGGTATTGCCAAATACCACAACATAACAAATAAATAAATTCTAATTAAGTCTAATCTATATTATCTTTAAATATATTTTTCCAATATGAGAAAGCTGATTAGAACTGTTACTGATTTAAACATAAGCGAAACATACGCGAGTATGTTACAATGCCCAGGTGCAATACACTTTCTTGCGATTGCGTCGCTACACTGAATGTGTAATGACACTGGTTGTTACAAGACTTTTGACTCACAAACGTAGACATGCACTGCCATAGACATCGAAAATTAATGTGGGTAGTTGATGGAAAAATTCAGAAAAATCTAGATCAAACACGGCATTCCTACCAGCTAGAAGGAATTGCGTCTTTGGGTTGAATATAAGTGTACAGCCCCGTGTAAGAAACAGTTACAACAAAACAAGTTTAAAACCTTATTATATTGTTTAAAGCATTGATCTTTCGACTATATTAAAGGTTATATTCACAAAATGAATTCCCGGTGGCACATGAAAGTTTTGCTTTTGCAGTGTTAGACATACTTAAATGAAGGTTATGTTTCATTTTGGCACCGGAATCACCCATTTGCATAAATCATCTGTCGTCTAGACTGACAGTAATACATAATGGGTCACAATCTGCGACTTGGACCGACTCAAAGACTTCTCTGTATCTCATCGTGTAGGATAGACTCGAAGGAAGATAAGCCTTAGCTTCGTGGGAAATTGCTTTTATAACTATGCCTTTATGCACAGTATTGATCATTTAATATAACATAAACACAAATAATACAATGTAGAATTTACTTTGGTTAAGTAATACATTTTTATTTCTGGTCCACGAATGACAATGCACCGGCCATGTCGTCCGTAGTTGTAATAATGCAAAACAATTACTATAAAACAAGGAAGGTCTGTGTATGTCCTTGATAAAAAATATTACTCAATGCCTTGATGATAAATAAGTTTGCTTTGCGAGGAGCCATAAAGCTCATATGCTTATACGGACAAGTCCGACTAAAAGCTTAAATCACACAACAACTAACATATAAATCATAACTAAGCAAACATACAAACTCTTTTGAATAGTTTGACACACCATATGATGTCCACTTGCCATTATCCCATATTAATCTTTTATCAGGTCTTTACTTTTTTTATTCTGTTTGCTGACATATCGACATATGAACCCTTTATATCTATGTCGCTTTGTGTAATAATATCAATACTTTTCTTCTCTTTCTCTCAATTTCTTTCCTCATTAGTCGGAATATTTCTTTTCTTTATTCTTCTGCGGCTAATGTAATATATTAGAAATTAGACAGCTCGTAAGATTTGCCCTAATGTTGCTTATAAATAATATTCTTGTTTGTTTCATTTCTACCTATACATGTGCTGACATTCAGTTGCCTCAATTTAATAACATATTTATATTTATACAGCTTGTTTTTGGACATTCTCAAAAGGTCCTCTGTGGGAGCCTTATCAGCCTGTTTAAGCATCTCTATCGGCGTTAAAACGACTGACAGTTCCAGTGAGTTTCCTCTATTTGTGTAATGTTTTTATAGTTTTCACACTTTATTATTTAACTTGCAAGTTATACCTATGCTCTGTAAGGGCCTCTGGTTAGTTTCTGTAACTTTATTTTAACATGTTGCACAATGAGATTACGTATTATGGCACACATCTGGAAACTATAGACTAGCCTCTGGGTCCAAATGACTGCAGTCCATTTACAGATCGCTTTGCTGTTCATAAAAATCATTTTGTGTCAGCTTGGTTTCGATTTCAAAGTTGATCTATAATGATTTGAGCTGTTTGTAGTGAGAATGACAGGTTACCGTTATATGAGACTTGTTGGATTATTTGACTTTTATAAAAACAGTGTGTATGTTCAACAATGAGAAATACATGGGGAGGATATACAAAGTTGGCAAGAACACAAATTTCATAAATGTATATTGCTGATTGTATTGTTGTCTAGGCTTAGCAATATTTGTATTTAACATAATATTTTGACTTTAATATCTCGTAAAATGGTCCTCTTGATTGAAATCCTAAAATAAAGAGAAAAAATTACAAAAAAAATGATTAGGTTATATTCATAACATAATTTAAACTTATAAACAACAATTAAAATCTTCTATTCATTGGCTGTTCTGAGCAGTTTGGGTTCTATTCTTAAATGATTGCAGGTACATAATTATATAATAAACTTTATCCGCGACGCAACCAGCTTCATTGAGAAGTCCCCGTAACATTTATATCTCACCTGAGAATCAAATTCTTTATTGCGCTATTCCATTCGAGCACTCCTAGACCACTAAATGTTAAATATACATTTGCGGCTCTTTTACTGCAATTACGTATAATAATAATATCCCAAATATTCGCATAAAATACGTGTATGGAACTGCCCAGCATGTGTTAGCTAGAAAAAGAAATGGGCTACCCAGATGAATGTAATCTAAACAGTTGACACATTTATACTATTATCTAATTGATAAAAAGAAGGCATTCTTTGTTAATTGTGTTTTACTCACCCCTGTAAATTAACGGTTTTATGGGCAAAGCACAAACAATCACATTAACTATTATTTTAAATATAATCCTCAGCATCCGCACTTCCATGTCTGTTTTATATCTTAGTATGATCATGGTTTAATGTCCCTCACAACTGCAAGATTCATAGTTTATGGCCTCGCCGAAAGGCTAAAGTAAATACTGTCTGACAAATCGCAGTGATGTTTGTTAATTACCTTTCCCAAACACCTCATTAAACAAATCGTTAGCACTCACGTCTATCAAAATACAGACATTATCTGCAGGCCGTTGTGTTTTCATATTGCCAATACAACTAGGGAATACTAGGATACTATGGAGTGTTACAATATACTTAGAATTGTGCCTGCAAATATATTAACACCTTTTTGAAACAAAGCATATTTTCCAGGTATTATTTGTCGGATTGAGGAATGCTATCACTCAGCGTAGCTTAGCCGAACATAATAGCGATAAGGTCGTACTTCGTTTCTGAGTTCATCAGCTTATATTCATTCTCAAGACCGCAGTTAGTAAAGTGTTCAAATGGTTTTCCTTGCATATGAGTTTGACAATCACTGGGGACTGGTTGTATTTTTTAAATGTTCTTTAGATGTATTTAAATAGGCTAACGTATCAGTTTAAATGAATGTACACAATCATGCATTGTCAGTGATGCACATACAATTATTTTTGACATTAATAATTATAGGTAATTTTGTCCTTGTGGTACACAGTCTTATAAATATCCCTTACGTTGTTTAGTATTGATTATTAATACTTGATGCTAAACAATTATGGACTTCGATGATAGAGTGTATAAACATGAGGTCTGTTTAATCTCATATAATATATACACTTTATATTTGTTTAGTGCTACCTTTTCGCATGTTGTCTGCAACAGCGGGAAATGTTTATGCTGTTAGCTGGCTATTGTTTATACAATCAATGATTTATAAACTAT
This sequence comes from Sinonovacula constricta, assembly GCA_007844125.1. Lineage (NCBI taxonomy): Eukaryota > Metazoa > Mollusca > Bivalvia > Cardiida > Solecurtidae > Sinonovacula > Sinonovacula constricta. The sequence goes on along the minus strand of CM017567.1, from coordinate 12,831,704 downwards.
CATTACAAACAACGTTAAACAAGCGAGTTCATTGAAACAAAATAATCTTCCTAATCCATTTACTTCAATTCGCAGTGTTATTAAGCTTTATTTGTACATCAAGCGATTAAAACGTTTAACATTTTGATAAAGATATATGATCAAGTCCTATGAGAATTGTAACATAATACAAAAACTTGAAAAGGCACAGCACGAAGGTATTCACACGTCAAATGTTAAAATAGGAACGAATAGTTTTCCCACTCTATATGTGTATCTGTATATTTATAATTATTTACAACACTATTTACGCCCATGCGTTTCCAAATTATCTTAAGTCATTTTAGTAATCTTAAATTCTTAGAATTGTAATTGATGACAATGTTCAACAGTACGTCTTAAGCATAATCGATGAATAAAAAGCCCATTCTAGAAATGCAACTTCTAACCGCTTTCTCTAACAACTGTCTAAGATATTGATCCTTGGGCTGACCAGCACGAACGTCTGGGGAAATCCCGTTATGTGACTGACTAAAATGTGTGTTTGTTTAATAGCTGAGGAAGGGTCAATTAGATAAATCGAACAAAGTTTGGGCTTATTTATTTAGCAATCAGCAATCAGCGATGAAATAACATGGTAATTTATTGATAGTTAATAAAACCAACACAGTGCCGTGATTGGTCTGACAACATTTGTTGCCATCTCTATGTTCAGATATATCCTCCATAGGACAGATTGTAAAACATGTGGTTGCTACGTTATATTCACTCGATGAATTGAGGATATGAGCGATATCTTATCGCCACATATTAAAGAAGCACTCATTCCGTGTGGTAAATAAAGGGTAGTAAATATTATCGAGTTATTTTGACTAACATGCCTTCAAAATGCAATTAAAAATACAATAATATATTTGTTTTGTAATATATTTTCTTTCTATAATGATGTTTGAAATGACTTACCACCGAGGACATCACTAGATCTATAAGGTTCGTGATTTAAACCCAAATGTGACATATACTCCACTGACTACTTAATAATGTTCAAATACATTTCATATTTTTAGGCAGCATACAGTGTTTGATTCAGTTTTGTAGATGAAGACAGCTAACCATTCAGGGAATAAAAATATTGTTTGGTGTAGAACTTACAAGAGATAAACTGTTAGATGCAAAGCGGTTAATACGAGTTTATAAATCTATTAGACGTACATGAACACTTGTCATGCAGCCACAACATATATGCTACATTAAAACATAGTCCACCATATTTCTATTTGGCTGATAAAGGAAGGCAACAGCGTTTAAATGAAACGTCCAAATCCATTCAACGCAATGTGTACAATGATAGCAGATTTCCATGAATCATGTGTTCAGCCCTAAAATATATATAAACTACATTAGTTCCATTCGATGCCGTTGCCTAGGCCAATCAATCTCATAATAAATCCCTGCGAATCGGTTAATGCATAGAATCAAAGCCAAAGTACCGAAATATAATAGTAATAACTTTACAGATTTAGGGAAGAGCCATTATGCTCGTCGTCGACAATCGGTAAATCAATTTTATTTTACCAGGAAATCATAGGGATGTAAAATGCAAATGCAAGCTTTACTGCCTTAGACATATTTATTGTGTTGTTTTATTAACTGTCCTGAATATCCGAACAAAAACTCTATAAGTCCATTGGAAATGTTAACACAGTAAAAGGAATTACTCCGATGTTATGCAACAACTATGACCAGATACTGTCTCTTATGGAATATATTGTCTGTGCCAAATAGATCTATAAATCCATAGTATATAGATCCATAAATCTGTTGCAACACTGGAAAGGATCTTTATCGACAACGACTAAAATTGGATTTTTCCTTTATTTTCCATAAAAGGACCTTTCAGCGTTAATTAATTGCAACTGTTGAAGCAAAACACGACTCTAAACGATAAGTTTTGCATTTATTGTGTCTCACAGCAGCCATATCTGTCGCGACTTCAATTTGTCTACATTCTGATTCTTTTCAGATAAGTAACAAATCGTGCACTTTGTGATGAAATCATAATTGTCTGCAAAATCACTTGCTTATACCTACTTTTGAAACAACCATGCATTGACTGTTTAACTACGAGACGATATATATATAAATAAATATATATATTGTTTTTAATGAACCAATAACATCAAAAGTGGGTGGTTTGGGGCTATGTTATAAATCGACATTGAATCGAATTGTAAATATCGTCGATTTTTCTTGACACAATGCTTTTCTTTTTTTTTATCTACCGACAAACTCATGATCAAGGAATTCCGTTTTGACGGATCTCTCTAGATTTATAATTCTTTAAAACTTATAACAATACTTAATTTAGTGATTGTAAAATGGTGACCTCCTTTTACAAAAAGAGAAAGAATGAACTATCAAATTTGTAACCTAAAATAATTATGTATATATCGTTTGCATATAATAAATTTGTTTACTAAAAATAGTTTCTATTAATTTCTGTGATATTCGCATTTTGGCTTTTCTCAAAAACATTTCTTGTGATGACTGGGGAATGATTCAAAATAGTAAAGCAGGATGTCTGGTCTTCATTATGTTAATTATTCATTCTGTTAAGAAGGGTCGGCGGCACGACATCACATCATTAAAGTAATTCTATACGGAATATTGCTACAGTGATATTGCAGACTTACATTTTGAGCATTTGATCTAAATAAGAAATAATATTACTCCGAATTTCGCAAGATAAAAATATTAGCAATATACAAAGGGCAACCTTGGTGATATTATTATGTCTGGAAATGTCTGTTCTATGTTTATTGTAATATGCTGCAAAGCAATCTTCGGCCATCACTGGTGTTTAAGCTTGCGATGTTTGACATGAGAAAAATCGACGATTCACTAATAGTATAGGTCACTTAAAATAGGATGGGTTTAATCTTTTTTCCCGGTGGAGTTGTCTGGCAAGCTTCAGTTTTGTGCTTTTCACAGATATGTCTGTAAATTGTTAACTAAGACCATAGTAGTACATTTCCCTCACAAGTATTGAACAAGACAACCGTAGATTTAAATCATCAAAGCCGACGCAAACGATGAAAACAAATTTAAAACAATCTTTTTTTTTTAATGTTTGCATTTTAAGTTAATTTGAAAGCATTATATCGGTATTATTAAGGCCATCTAATAGCATGCATATAAAACCCTCGAGACATAACAATGTTTTAATTGACAATTATGATATACATGCTGAAAACTATGGGAAAGACTCTGCAAAATTATTATGAAAAAACTTTGGACGAGAGAAGTTTGAGGACGAACAATGTCATTTTGTGGCCGGTTTCCGTTTTGACGGAAAAATACGTTGATACAGCGAAAACGTTAATTAAGGAAGACGCACGTTATACCGAAAGGTATTTCCGTCATTGGAAAGTTCTACAGAGAAAGCGTTCATACTCAACTTGTTGATGTCTGTCAGAAACGCAGACCGCGCAAAGGCGTCCGCGGCATCAAATTACACCACCGGCCCACAAATCAGCTACGGTACGCGAGTATCTGAAAGAATCTGGTCTTGATGTCTTAGATCATCCTCCATACAGCCCTTATCCTGTAACCTTTGGTTGTTTCCATGACTAAAGGAAATTCTGGCAGGGCGCCTTTTTGAATCCAGTTGTGGTATAGACATTGCCGTCTACCAGTGTCTGCAACATATACCTAAAGAGGAGTAGCGAGCGGCATTCCGGAAGTGGGTAGATCGATGTAAAATGTGTGTAGAGGCAGACGGGGCATACTTCAAGGGGCTCAGGTAAACAAAAATTGGATATTACAAGTAGTTTAAAAAAAACGCCCTACTCTACGAACTTAAAAAGGGTCCCTCGTATTTAGAATATATTTTGATCCAGTATCGGCTGTTTTCAAAGTCCGTTACAATGCGTGAAGAACAACTAAATTTGAGCAATAAATCTTCATTTGTTATAAACAAATTGTACCGTATGCTTGCCACTGACTTCCAATTATTTTTTGCTGCAAGTATATTTAAAGAAGTATAAAGTAACCGTCTGGTAAATCACCTCGCATGCAGTGTGTTTTGTCAGAATGTTAACACTTGCCATAGTGTTGTACGATCAAAAAGCTACCCTTATACATGTAAATACTTGAAACATCCTTTTGTAAGAATAGTAAACTTAAATATACAAAAACAAACATACAAACAAATTACTTAAGCTACTTTCCAGTTTCAGACAAATTCCAGTTTTACTGGGAGATACATTTTCATCAATGTCTTATACTAAATTAAGGTTTACGTGCATAGCTAGACAACAGTTTGTGGTTTGTCCAATTCTAATGCAATAAATGTCGATGGAGAAACAAATATTAACGAAGTTTAGGCGATAGACTTTATGTTTCAAATCAAAATAATTTGTCTAATGTCTCAATCGCGTGCATGGTTCGTTTTATCCAGCATTTATTCGTATCATAAATATGATAACATGTCATCTTACTTCGTATATATATAAAGATTTGTCTGGAGAAGGATTTATAAACGGTATGTTTTGTCACTTTAGTATGACATTGATACGTTTTAAATTGCCTATTGAAAAAAAGGAAATCTAAAAATTTCTGCAAAAAATATGTGATAATTCCAAGGTGTACAAATATCCACGTTCTGCTTTTGATAACCGGAAGTACCCCCATGTTCTATCCTGTTTCGTTTTCTTTGGTTACATAAGTGATGTATTTGTATCTGATTTATTGTACTCCATTTCTGCCATAATGTCTACGTATAATATAACTTGTTCGTATTTATCTGTTTCTTTCTCTCCTTCTTTTACTTGTTTTTTTTTCTTTTTCCTCCCTCGCTATACATTTTGCTCTTTTCTACACTTTACAATTGTACATGTATTCCTCTTCTTATATTAAAATATCACTCCAATATCATGGCCTGCTGGTTATTGTGGACTCAGTGGAAATAGAAACAAATATATATATATACATATATATATATCGTCTCGTCACGTCGTCAATATATATATATTTGTAAAATGGCTCATTTTAAGGTAAAAGTTTGGGTTTGGTCATTATATGCTGATGTTATTGATAAATATGCTCAATAGTTTATAAGTTAATAAAATAGTTAAAATAGAAAAGGTCCTAAGGTGAGTATCAATCGCGTACTCAAGAACGCATATTATGTAGTCTCTCGCCTGGGGAAACAAAGCACGATATAACGAATATATTTATGCACTAAAGACACCATTTTACGATTAGCTGCGTTTAGAGTCAATGGCAAATCACTTTCTTTCTGGCGTACAGGAAGTCGCCATACTATAAGTTACAAGAAGACGTAGGCATCAGTCTGGGGACAATCCAAAAGCAGTTGCAACGATGGCTTGGTGTTTGTTTCAACCAAAGTCTAAGCAATGTATTCATGATACTTGGCTCTGAGTCAAAAACAATTCGTATAATGTCGCCATTGCGTGCAATGTAGTAGACCATACTAAATTAGTTTTATGATATATAATAAAAAACAACGATTTCCGAAATAACGACGTTTTATGGTGAACACACTAAAATTTACGATCTATTTAGATTATAAAATGTAATATTTGTCTTAAAATGCCGTCAGTCTACAGATTATTGGGAATATAAAATAGATACGATTCATTCAAAAGTGGAAGCCGGTAGAAAAAAGACTTTAAACATAATCTTAAACTTATAAAATAATACACTAAACATCCCTATATCATCTTCCAGGTTGATGAATCAATCAATAAAACTCAATATGGAAATTTTCATTTCTATATTTACTTTTGAAATATATTATAGTTATCATCAAATTTGATATCATGCATGATTGCATTAAATGTTAGAACAGTCGAACTTCAGTTATTCGAAGTCGTCGGGACCGTCGATTTACTTCGAACAATGCATTGGTTGAAATAATCCAAATCGTCTCCACTTAAATAAATTTCCGACTAGGGCCACAATCGGGCTTTTAATAAGATGTGTAAATACAGCATTTAAATTGTACGTTGAGGACCAAAACTGACTTCAAATAATGCCGAAACTTTGCCTAATGCAACTGGATAATCGGAGGTTTTCTTAAAATTATTTTATATTGGGAAATAACCGGAACCAATCAATGACATTGAATAATGACAACCCGAGTTTAAATAACCAAGGTTCGACTGTATTTGAATTCGACGAGACACTTTTAGCCTATAAATAGGTTATCGGATGCCGGTTTCTACATTATTCATTCCACTAACTAAAATGCACGATCTTTGAATTAGCAAACTATACTATGACAAAGTACCTTTAAGATATTTATTACTTCTTATTTAACATAATAATTACATTGAAGCCATGTGGTTAAAATCAACTCACAGTATGCATGGACTTACCTACAACATTAATGCCAATAAAAACGTTGAGTTCACAAATTTCGTTGGCTTTAATGACGTAGATTATCCCTCCGTTGCGAGCTCAATTATTCAAGACAAATACCAGACTACACTGCAGTAATAAAACATTTACCTCGCTAAATATCATTTATTGGTGTTGTTCGTTTTTTATATTATTTGAGAATGAGCCCTACTTGCTAAGAGTCGAAGTAGTTGCTTCGCTGTGAATGTTGCTTTGCTATAAATCTCATGCTGCTTATAGATGTAAGCATAAATCTTCGTTTGCTTTTCGATAGATGTCTGGCTAATTTCCAGAGAACACCCCCAATTCTAAGAGAAGGCAAAACTACACATTATGTTTGCAACAAGTCAGACAGAAAAGTTATGTTTTTCTTTTACACATAAATATCAAAAGAAATATATCACATTCAAACATTTTATGGTAAGTTTAAGCGAATCTGTCGTTTCTGTAATTTTAGCAACAAAGAGAACGCCCTAATGCGTTCTAATATATTCTTCTAATAGTACAATTTGTGGTCGTTGGTAATTTAAGAAATAAATTAGCATAATTATAAGAAACAAAATTCCTAAATTAATTTATCACGGGAACTTTGGAATTATATGGCCAACATTTAGTTGAGGAGAGGATATTTTAATCACTTCAAATTATCACACACGAACAGAATGCAAATTATTTTGTTTTGCCTTAACACTAAATAGCAATAATAAATAATTGTGTAAGGGAAGCCGAACGTGCTAAGAAATATCTGTAAATATCTTTGGATCTCGAGTACGGTAGAACGTTAATTGATTACCTTTGGTTTGATAAAAAAGGATAACCGTGTGACTGCTATTAATCTATTTCTATATCGTGTCATTTTTTGATTACTTATAGCAACGTATAGAAATGCCTTTGGTCGTAGTAGCTACACAATAAAGACGAAGGTATGCTAACAAAATAGTTGTATCAGTCCAGTGCATTCTAGCATGTAAGAGCCTTCAAGAAAATGTGAATATAGATCCCACCATGTATAAAATGTCTACTGGGTTGGAATAAATTAATTAAATGTAAATTGGATATCCCACAAGTTGAAAAGAAATAATTTATACTCACCTTTCACAAATGAAGAATAACGCTTTGACTTGTATGAATGTATAGATATGAACGTAAACAAACAATTTTATAACTAATCTAGTTGGAACAAACAAATCTTTCGAGATAGCTTTTTATATATTCCTTTTTAAAGTCGGTTTACGGGCGTTTGGCTCAAACTTTCTTGTTTGCACACCGTAGAATACCAACATACAAATGAATGTCAGCATCATGAGGTTTAAACGTAAATATGTTATAGCATAATGGTATATGTAAATGACAGTAGTATTTACAATACATTCGTAAATGGTCATGTATCTAGTCAGTGCAAAGCAACTTTTGGAATGTTTCTGTCGGTTGTCCCGTAACTTCTGATCACAATTATAGGTTACACAAATTTTAAGAAAAAAAGTTAATAGGCTTTATGACGCACTGTTTCATCTTTGCAAGAAACCCTCAGGGAGTGCGAGGTTAGATCTCTGTAAGTAAATATGTAAATAAGAAAAACCTTATCAAAATTTCCACAGATATTTAAACTTAATCTATCTCTATACAAAAGCAAACAGTGTAAATGTGACAAAAATAGGTACGAGACATAACGCACACAAAGAGAAAAAACATCATTTGCCGCATTGGAATGGTCAGTCGGCCAAATGACCGACTGGTATGTTTAAACCTGGTTTGTGGAGCGCTCCAACCACGCACTTCCTGAAGGTTTTTTCTATCAAGCAAACAGTGTAAATAAAAATATCTCATTAAAGTAAAACAACTAACAATAAGCACCTGCATCGAGAGTTAAATAAATGCTATGAACTTATTTATACAAAATAGCTATCAACATATGTACAGCAGATAAAAGCCTCGGCAACCTAACCATTCCAAAGGAGAAAGCAGTTTGAAATAAAACAGCACAATCGCTGACGTATAATAAGAACAATTTAATGACGTCATACAATACCATGACGGTATATGGCAAAAGTGTCAAAAGTGAAATGTAAAAAATACGAAAGAATTTTAGAAAACAACCCAAACCAACAAAGTAAAATGTAGTATTGTTAGGAGTTAATAGGCAATAAGTTTTAAAATAACATATCATAAAAACTGATTATCCGCAGTTGGCATATTTTATAATAAAACCGGTTAAACCATCCCAGTCGCTCCTTTTTGCCCATTGACCGTTGCACAGCGGTAACTGTTGGGTTTTCTGTTTTTGTTAAATAACTAATCACAGATTTTTTCTTACTTTTATATTTCTCTTTCTCGTGAATACCTATCGTCCTTTTCAAATTTCGGTATATGTTGCAATGCTCATATGGTTTTGTCATACATTCTTATTTGTCAGCTCCGTTTTAGATCTCTTTTTGGTACATTGGTTTTGATTATAGCACACTATATGTCATTAATTAAATGTATATGGCCGTACCAATTGATTAAAACGGCGCATGTACCAACTAAACAAAAGATCTTTGTATTTACTCCCAATATAACCACAATATGATCTAAAGTGTTGTTTACTTCCATTTACTATGGGTCATTTTCCTCCACTGTATCAGAAACAGATATATATTTGCAACAAACAAGCAATTAAAGATTCGTCAATATTTACTCTAGTTGAGTCTACCAGAATTTAGTCCATGCGGTTCATTATTCTTAATCTTGTAGCCAAATGCCTGGCTTATATCCTCGGAACATTTCCAGTTTCGCGGAAAGGGGTAACAGGCTGTTCATTGCCCTGTTTTCTCACACTTCACTCGGGATAGTTATAAGCAAGATGAAGCATGTCTTTTGTAAGATTTAATAATGTTCGAGACTGTTTGAATACATGTATAAGGTGAACTATGTATACTGTGTGCTGCACAAACTGTCTTAACAAAGTTGACTTGAAAGAAAATGTGCGTCCTTCTTGCAGAACAATTCTGAAATAAATTCGCAAACGTTAGATGTCTTGATTTGTCTAAATTAGGTGTCAAAATCTGTATATATCAGTTTTTCTTGACTCTGTTTTAGGTGACAGCCTGTGATCATTGATTACTAAAACAACCTTGCTTATCCGGTGTACATTGTGTTTTATTGTTTATAGGTCTGATTAAGACATTTTAAGTTCATATGGCTTTCATTGTTAGCCTTTAAATAGCAAATTAAAGTTTTTAAATCCACAATCACACTACTTATGAACGGAATCAAATAGTGCCTCAGAACAACATCAATTTGTATCATTATTATAAAAGAAATGGATGCATTATCCTCAGTTCGTACCACTAACTGTACAAATGACATATAACAATAAATTGCGTTCAATGGAAAGGTCTAGAGAACTGCGAAATGTAGAGAAATATATTCACAAACACGAAGAAACAAGGAAACATACAGGACAAATGTTAAAAACTCCATAACGATATTCTACAAGCAAAGATAAAAGTCCAACACATGCATTTTGCATAAAATAATTATACAGTATTGCTTATGTTCAATGTCAGTTGACTACTTGTCGCGTAGAGGAACTCATATAACTAGCAGCTGTAAGCATCCCCAGACAGATGTTTAAAAATGTAAATAAAAAATACCAACTTGGTTAGTTGATGTGTTTATTCTTGTATATCAGAATAATAAAGCGTGGTATGACCATAACAACTACATCGCTTTAAAGCTAATTAAATAACTATCATCTATGTAATCTTTGCTTACTTGTAAGCAGTGATTATGTGAATTATGACCTTAAAGACCAAAATATGTCTAAAATAAAAGATGTTTTCTAGCTACGATGAATTCTCCTCTTGCAACAAAATTTCTTGAGGTTATTAGTGCCCGAGGCTTATCAACCATATGTTTGATCGAAACTAATATTCTGAGATGGAGACAAGGTCAGTCCTTGTGTTGGCGCCTTAATAAAAATTAATAATTTGAGATTAAACATGTGCCATGACAAAAGTCTTATACAGTTGTTTATTGCTAAACGTAGTGTGCTTTTCTTCACACATTACAAGAAAGCAATTTATTGTTTTCTCTAAAAAAAGTATGTACGTAGCAAGACAACAGAAGCAGTTCTAATGTATGGCATTTGCTTTTGGATATATAGACCGCACACTTTTATCTATGCCGTTAGCATAATTCAATTGCTTTTTATTGTCGTTATTTTGACGTTGACGTTATTCTGACGTCATTTCGCCAAAAAGTGAGTCTATTTATTTCCTTAAATGAGAAGATTAAATTTTGGCATAACTTCTTGGTATGTTGTCAAAAATCAAACTGTTTCAAATTTATGTCGACAAGATCTAACACAAAGTATAAACACTACATAGGAGTTTTAAAGATTACCTTGGGATACTACAGTTCCTATTATAGAGTGATTATCACACTGCTATATGTACAAGACGCACTAAAATTAAAAAAAAAACATTGATCACATTTGAGTCCTGGCAATACAACCAGATAGCCGTGTGTCTATTACAGGTTGTTTTTTTTTTTGTTTTTGTTGTTGTTGTTGTTTTTTTTTTTTTTTTTTTTTTTTTTTTTTTGGCTGCTTCTTCTCGTGTTAACTTTATTGTTTCGCTGCCGTTTTGCATTAATGGGAATAGTCTGTTTGGCGAAGTCGGGTCATTTTTCTAAGAGTACTTTAGAAAAGTGCAATCCATGTATTATTCTGAATTAGGTACTAGATGACGCACACTTTAAATGTTTTGTACTTTTAATGTTTTAACAGACAAATCTAATAAAGACTGCATATCTTGTGTGAGAATGTTTTCCTAATTGTAGAAATAATGCCTGGAGGGAAGAGACGACTACGTCAGACTGCAATATCAGAGAAATTACTGTCATGATACGACAGAGACACCTTTCACAAAGAGACAGCAAGTCCATAAATATGTTTAATTATCTAGAATAATTGCAAGAACGGGTAAATATTTCGTGTTTAAACTGATGTCGATGTGACCACAATTTATATCGACGTACTTAATTTTCTTTTTAGTGGATGATTGTAAAACATTCATGTTTGATAACATTCATAATTTAATTTAGTTTCTTGTTAGTAAAATATTTAATTGTTGAAATATTGCATATCTTTCGGTAATATTAAATGTTTACGAATAGATGCTACATTGAGACTCAGTTTCAGCTGGTTGTGAACAGATTCTGTTCGTTGCACATCAGTGGGATACCACCATAGTGGCAGCAAGGATTCTAATTTACCATAACAGATGACTAAATGATGCAAATGGATTCTGGTTCAAAATAATGCGAACAATTAATATCAAACATTTCTGGATTAACAATTTACATAATATCAATTCCTAATTTCAACGCAGAAGTTAACACGTCTTGTTTTCGTTTTTAGAAAATTATATGTTAAATAAATAATACATATAAAATTAATGCCTCCTATTATGCAAACATGTCATAACCATCGTGCATTATCACTTTGACTGGTGACCTATCATTCTTTGAAGTATTATTGATTGGCCTCTTTACTGGCTACTTTGTCAAATAGAGTGTTGGTTTTCGTGTTCTTATATAAATCTAATATATTTTTATTTTAATGTAACAGTCTCTGAATTGATAAGGTTTCCAGACAGTTTTTTATGTATTTTTGCAATATCATGTATAAAACATGGATGTTTTTGTCGCAACCTTAATCTTTACTTATGGAAATATTTCATTTCAACAGTGATATCTTCCGTTACTTTAGTGACATAAAATAAAATACTTTGATATGATTTGGTACGTCGCATAAGTAGGGTCTACAGAAGTCAATGTGCGTTGCCTTGTCTCACAAAACAGTGAAATACTCCCTTGTGAATATACCCACTATCTTGCCAAGCATAAGTCAATTATGGCTTCCAGTTTTAAAACAGATATAAATAAAGGAAAACATGTCGACTTATACTATATACTATGCATATTGTAATGCTATTTTGTTTTACTGGAAACTGTAACATACAACATATTTCAGATGCAGGCGTGCCAGAAATTGCGTATAATAGCAGTATGTTTGAAAGCTATCTCCTACGGATCATGGTTGTATATTTTACTTCTGTTGTTTTAAGTTCGCTATATGTCTGGCTAATATCCGTAGAACACTAACCAGATCCACAAGAAGGTGTAAGCAGCCGAACATTGTTTTGTCTCAGGGCAGACTAAATAGCTTAAAGCACCTGCAGTTTCTGGTCTATTACACGACAGTCTTGTTTGGATTTTTGTATTTAATCTACCAAACATATATATATATATATATATATATATATATATATATATATATATATATATATATATATATATATATATATATATATATATATATATATATATATATATATATATATATATATAAAATCAATGTTTCACTTAGGAATTTCATGAATTCACTAAAATACCTAGGGGTTTCATGTAATTATTGAATGAACCAGTGTTATATTACACAACTTTAATGGGCACATTTTAGGAATACTATTAAGTACCATAGTTTATTTTGATTAACAAAAAGTCTTCTTTCAAGCCTTACTTCATACAGTTGTTATGAAGCTTCAAAAGACAATTTACACTAAAGGATCATGTTTCAAATATTTTCCTGCATTGTTAAGATTAAGTTTCTCAAATGCAAGCGAGTGTATATTTCCTCACCTTGGCTTCACAGCTTCCTTATATGTATTAATATGTAACATATGTAATGACGTTTAATAGTTTTTATCTGTCTTTTGAGGCCATCTCCATGATTGCAATTACAATACTGCAATGACTATATAATAAGTGAGTAAAGTATGCTCAATCAGTGCATCCGTCCCTGTCAGTTAAGAAGGCACAACCTAACTTTGAAAAATAATTCAATGATAAATTATGTGAGAAATCCTCACAGTGTCAAAAATATCTCATCCTTAAGAGTTGTACTACAAGACCATGGAAAACCTGAAAACAGTAACATAATTGTCCGCTACCAAGTCACGTCACCAGTACTACATCCTCAAGAAGTATGCAGTTCTTACATGTGGTGATGTGGAGAAAGAAGAGAAGATCAAAGAAAGTCACCAGAAGACCGCCAAATCTACAATGCCACAATAGAAGACACCTACGACACAATAAGCATAATAAGCAAGGCCCACATGGTGATCGTGACAGGATGCTGAAAAACAGTCAAAAGTATGCTAACATCAAATCAGAAGCAATTAAATTACTCAAGCCTTATATATAAATACATATATGGGAAGACACCTCTATGTCTTTAAGTATACGGCGTGTATACACTGTTTCTCACTGTTTCTATTAGTTAAAACTCATAGCAAGGTATTAGGTATTGTGCCATATTGTCGCCACCACCTAAATACCAATTTTCATGGACGTTAACGCGACGTTCACGTTAGTTATCTGGGAAAGTAAAAATACAAACAACTAACAGGATAATTGATAAAAATATCTGGACATGAAATTTGGCGTGTTAAAGATTTATTTTGCCATCACATACCTCTTATGCTAGAATCACGATATCTCAAGTGTTTTCCTGAAAACAGTTATTGTCGATATTTTTTCTGTCTGTTTTCATTAAATTTAGAAAGACTTTTCGATACCACATATCTTTAATAGATTGTATAGTTTGATACTTTCGGTATAAATTCCAATTGTTCATCCCTCTGTCTGAGCATTGCTGTCAGTCGTCATTGCATGCATGCTTTCTTTTACTTATTACTTTGTAAGTTGTAATAGTAACGCTTGAAGTAGTAATTGTAGCAGCAGCAGCAGTAGTAGTTATAAAAGTAACAGTACTACGACTACTACTACTGCTGCTGCTCCTGCTGCTACTACTACTACTGCTGCTCCTGCTGCTGCTGCTACTACTACTACTACTACTACTACTACTACTACTACTACTACTAATACTAATACTACTAATAATAATGAATAAGTAAATAAATAAATAAATATATGAATAAATAAGTACATAAATAAATAAATTAATTAATAAATAATAATGTTGGAACAATTAATTAATTAATTAATAAATAATAATGTTGGAACACAATTAGCAACAGAAAATAAGCAAAAATGTATTTTAGATTATTAGTTCATAAATAATAAACTGGTAAAACGTTGGCAAAGAATATGGCTGTTACTTGAAAACTTTTCTGTTTAGTAGTTATTTGCCATCGTGATAAATAAATATATTTTCATGATACTAGAAAATTATCATCTAAACCTGACAACTTTTCTTGAAAGGAACGATTTAGTTTACATTAATACTGATAATTACATGTATGTGGTGGTGACAAGTGGTTTTATTTACTTTTTTTACTTTTTATTTTTCTGTATTTGTTCTATTTTGTCTGACTATGTCTGGCATGTCGCCTCGATGAAAATTTAATTAAACATGACCCATGCATCGAATTTCTAAAACATCTTAATAGTCTGATGCTGTGATAAATTATGAAACCTCGATCTAATAACAAATCGATGATTTTCGTAGTTTAGATGCAACATTAACTTGATTTAAGTCGACAAAGCCTATTGGTGTGAAGACAAGAACAATGACGTGCACAATACTTGAAATACCATTCATGTATATTTTGTCTTTTTATTGGCTTCAGCTTAGCATGGACGTACTGTTCTACGCCGTAACTCTGTATAGAGTAATGTCGGAATAAGACAATACACAAAACATACATAAAAATAGAATCAATGTCTAGACATCTGCGCCCAATACCTCACAAACGTCACCGGCTGACAGTGGAAGACTGGTAGACCGATATGTACTGGACATTTTCTGATATGAGACGGGGTTGTGTT
Organism: Sinonovacula constricta; assembly: GCA_007844125.1. Lineage (NCBI taxonomy): Eukaryota > Metazoa > Mollusca > Bivalvia > Cardiida > Solecurtidae > Sinonovacula > Sinonovacula constricta. The sequence continues at coordinate 12,816,464 of CM017567.1, read as the reverse complement.
GTTAATATTGAAGTACAATAGATAAGACCTTAAATGTCTTCAGAACAAACCTTTTAGTTTTTTTTATCTTATCTGATTCCTCCTTCGCCAACAAGCTTATGTACATAATCATAATGATAGTAATCGTTATCATCAACGCCATCCATATCAAGCTCAACATACTTCGTTGTTTACAGTCTCTACTTGTTCTTTTCCCCTCTCACCATCATTATTATATTATTATAATTAACACCATCCTCATAATTGTTGCGGTCTGCTCCTTTAACATCAATGTGAATATTGGCACAATATTTTGCTAATTGTCTGGAATGCATGGCTTTGAAAAATTAACCAGACAAACATACAATATATGTATCACTTTTAACACTTTGAGTTTATGACAAGTTCATATTGACGTTTGAACACACAATATCTATCATTTTTGTAAATGTTTCTCTTGATACTTGCCTATGAAAATATCATTTTCTTTAAATGTATTTAAACGATAAATCAATCAGAACGTATCACCAGCATGCGCATGTTAAGATGTGACCCAAATTTAAATCTGTTTTGAATTAGTGTTTAACATAATTGTACATATTTTTATCAAACATTTAAAACAAATGCACCATTGTCAAATGAATCGCGATAATCTCCATACTGCCATTCTAGCAGTAAACAGATGTTACGCACCAAGATCAATAGAAACACACATCTAAACGTACTTACCTTTTTCCGTGTAAAATCAACAAGTGGCACATACACGTATTCCTGCTCTTCAGGCGTATGTAGTCTTGTATTAGAAATATTCACTAAATTCCAACAGAAATGAGAAATCGTCATGCAAATCTCACTGACACTGTAATCCAGTGTTTTGGGAATGCAAGGTTTAGCAATCGACGACACAATCTAAGCCAGGATATTTGCAACTGCATTTGCGAGGAAGAAGTCGGGCTAGAGAAGAAATCAATGAAACGTTACAGCCTTTTACTTTCTAGGAGGCATTTCACTTACAGAAATGATATTGCTGAAACGAAATTTGATTAAACTCCTAAGAACAAAAATAGAGATTTTTTTCATAATAAGAAAAAAGGGCCAAAATAGATATAGCTAAGTCGTACATATCATCATCTTTATCATCATCATCATCTATCACTATTTTTCATCAACATCATAAGAAGCAGCAGCAGAAGCGGCAGCAGAAGCGGCAGCAGCATCGTTATCGTCGTCATCATCATCATCATCATCATCTCCATTTCTTGCAGTAGCAACCACGGCAGCAATCTTGCAGCTGTATCAGTAGCATCAACAACATTACATCTACCGTCATTGTTATTTTGTAACACTCTGTTAATTTACCATGGTAGATGATCAAATGTAGTTGTTTATAAATGTTTCATAAAATTTCATTGTAATAATTGAAGAAAGAGCATTTAATCATCATCTTAGTTTTAAGATATATCATTGTTTCTTGTTGTGCTAACCTGTGTATTAGAACGCACTTTGTTTCCGTTGCAGTTGGTTTCGCATTATTATAGAACAGATCGTGTGGCATGTTTTAAGATTTAAAACACTATTTATTTATAGCCTACCATTAACATGACACTGTCTGGCTATGAATTAACACATTGATAAAAAATAATTGATTTTGTGTATAAAACTTAAAAAAGTTTTGATTTCCACAAAAGGCAGCTTTTATTTCATTTAATTTGAGCAGCGACTCAATCTCAAAATAGTTGTATTGAAAAATTTTGCTTAGTTTGTGAAAATGAAATCTTCACGTTGGTTTATTTCTGTCGCTATTTAATGTTTGTGGTAGTTATGTTGCGAAATCAGAACACTTTATAGTAAACAAATCGTAGGTAAAATGTTTGTAGGTAAGGAAATATATTTGATGTCGTTAGTAATCTTTGAAGATAAAACAAACGTTAAACTGACATGTTTCTTTTATTTTTATTTTACACTTTACTAAGTAATAAAATGGAAAGTGATATTGCTTTTAATTTAATTTTTAAATAGGAAGAACAAATATACTTGGACGTTCTTCATAAAACGTCAGATAACATTAAGAAAACTTACATGTGAACAATGAGGAAACGACGAATAATTCAATCACAATCTACAGAATATTGCTATTTGTATCAATATGTAAAACCACATTATTTTGACAAGCCTTCAGGAAAGAAGATGCGCTATTGAATCACCGATTTCTCATAAATTCTTAAATTATGTCTCTAAAGGAAAATAATAAAAGGCGACAGCACATTTGGAGAAATGCTCATTTTGGAAAGTGTACACAATCAATGGTATTTTAAATGTAAACTTCACTTCAGTGTAAGTATTAACAGTCGGATTATTCGGTTGGTAGACATAGAATTCTCGGCTTGTAAAAAATACATATATTGAATATACCTTATATGCTATTGTGCTGTTACATTTAGAGGTATTGACGTGTAACATAATACTATAAGAAACATTAGAAATGGCTAGCGTTAGAAAAACAAATTATTTCCATTCTTATTTGCTTCTGAATTTGTTCTTAGAAATGGAAAATGCACAAAAGTAAGAGCACCATTAATTATTAAGCATCTTTTGCTTTTAAATTAGCACAATAAACTGTTTTTTTCTAATAAAATGAAATGTGTTCGATTTTAAGTGGTACATAAGTATACGTTCGGAAAATAAACTAACCCGATAACCTGCCAATACTTTTTGTTGCCTAAACGTTGAAGCAACTTAAAAATAATTAAAACTTATGTCAGAATAGCTGTTTATGCACCAACATTCTCTGTCGTAATTTGCTTTTCCAAATTCATATATTTCGGCATATATTTAGTATTACATTTGACCTACAAAGAGATGCCAACACAAGGCAAGCTAGGATGAATGAATAATCAGTTATGGTTTGCATTCGTGAGTTCATCAGTCTTATGTCCAACATATAATAATCAACTTACTTTCCGCAACAATGCCATCAATATGTTTATTAATTGCACTACTGACCTATTCTGTCAAAATCCATATACGGAGCGTCATTGCCAATAAAATCGTTGGTGTATAGGTCTGGCAATCGCTCAAATCTTTTCAGATTCTGTCTGAGACGATGATTTTATATGAGAGAACAATCTTGGCTCTGGAAACGTGTGTAATAATGGAAATTTACAAGAAATTCTCATGCATATATAGTTGAGAGTCTCAGTGGTAAGGGTAGCGGATCTTCTCGTTAACGTAGCGCAATGCAATAGAGTTATGTTTTCGAATTACAAAAATGTGGTCAAAATGGCCGAATGGCAAAGTGGGTGCTTATAAAGAAAACCATAGCAAGTCCGAATAAATGAGTATATAAACACACAGTTGGTTTTGCTTTATTCTATTATTACTTGTGTATTATAAAAATGATTAATACTGACAAAATCATCATATAAAAATCGCAAGCCTGAGAAAGGAATACATTTTTGTCAAATTTCGAAAAATAATGCCATTTACAAAAAAAACACAATAAAACAACTTTTCGATTAGACATGTATAATTTACGCAAGCATATTTTTAATACTGCTTGATAAAATTTAAAAAATAGGAATATTCACCATAATTTACTTAAGTTTTGTTTATTTTAAAACTGACATTCCCACTTTTCTATAACAAAGCGATCACAATCTTTAGAAAAATATATGCAATTCATTTACAAATAGTAATGTAATTTTTAAACTTACATTTTTACCTTTAAATTTAAATACATTTAAAGATTTTAAGGCAATTATGCCACACGCACCATTTAATATCTTGCAAAAACAATTTGATAATTCATTTACACATGTATGAAAATATTATGAAATTAATGGTATTTCTCACGTTAAAAATCAAACATTTTAGAAAATCCTAAAAAAGTTTCTACCTAAAAATTTAGCAACAAATTATTAACTTTGTTTCTTCTTACAAACATCCTCAACTCTTTTTAAACTATCACTCTATTGATGCTTAGTATCCTGCTAACGCCTTCACAATAATAGTTTGTCAGAACCTACTTGGATAATGCATTTACCCTTATTCGAGAAAATGACGAGAGGATGCGCAAGCAAGCTTAATATATCAATATGTATCAAACATAATATATGGCTCAAAACTGTTGAAGGATGACACAAGGGTGTGGATATTATAATTTTGACAAGACCTCATAACTTGAACACCCTCCTCACTTAAACATCTGTGTCCAATTTGAAAACTACCTATGCCATAACAGGCCTAATGATTTTAAGTGGTGACCCTTATTGCTTGGTTACAATACACAATCAAATATTCATATTACACGTTTACTCCTGTAAAATAGAAACAGGAAGTTGACACAGTTTAGAAAGTACTTTTTCGCAGTCTTTTTTAATTGGTCACTTTAGGCTGCTTATCGCAATTTCCGAAAGTAAATACGAAGCTGATGCCATCCTCTTCAGAGCGTTGATGTACAACTGATCTAGCACGATGCCTGTATGACACAGGCACAAAAGATGTTACAGAGCACCCACATCCGCGTTAGCATTGTGTGTATCATAATTAGGGTGCAGGAGTTGAAATGCTAAATCCTCCTGAAAGTGGCTTTGTTTCTGAAACTTGTTTAACACAGATAAACAGTCTAAACAGCCAAAAACTTGTCTTGTCTGAACTTGTTGGTTTTGAGCAGTGTTAAGACCAAAACGTGAAATCGTATCAATTGCCAAAATTAGCCACGAGAAAAAACACAAGGGAACTTTTCTAGTCAAGTGGCAAGACTGTCAAGGGTACGATATATTGCTATAGACTGTACTTTCCTCCCAGAAACAAACATGCCTCCAACATCCCAAACACAAATGTCGGCTTTTGAAATGGTCTGACATACTGACAAAAACCGCCGCACACTTGCTATTTCCACTGGCGATATCTGTGTAATGTGTGGCACAATGGCACTATTAACTGAAAAGGGATTAAAATAGTAATAAAAACTGCCTACACCGAAAAATAAAAAAAAACACAATTCAATTGATGGTCAAACAATCTGAGGACAAAGGACTTAATCAATTTTCCGCATAGTGTTCATATAACCTGTTGACAGATTTTAAAAAAATCAAGAAATTGTTAGAACAGCCATTGTACATAAACTTATTAGTCACTTTTATTACTGAAATACGTTGTATTTATGATGCTTAACTTAATAGGTTCTTAGATGGTTTCTAGATCGAATGCTATTATTGTTGTCAATCCTTTCTTCAATTGCTCAGGAATGAAGATTCAAAGGCACACATCATCTGGTTTTTTGGTTATGTCAACATCTGATGAGACACATATCCCTGTTATGGTTAAAAGGCCTGTTTTAAGAGATAATTTGAGAGAAAAAATATGAACAATTTCTGACACAACTCAAAAGCAGGATTCTCCAGTGGTATAGTTAATGCATATGGATCAATGAGTACATGGCTCGATCCTTGGTCAGGTCGCAGCGATGTTTTTAAATACCTTGCAGGTTTATGGTCATAAAAGCAATTTTACAGCTATTTTGATACAGAAAGACCCAGTCAACAATTTAGGTTGAACCCCCGGCGCACCACAGACCAGCTGGGTGACCGTCCCTCATTAAGTCATTTACATCGACAAAGGCTTGCACCCAGTCAGGTATAAAATATGCTATTTATACATGACATTGGAATAAAACAAAACAATGAACAAGGTGAATAAGGTCTGCATACAGTTGATTTCGATCTTGAAGAAGACTACAACAACAAAACATATATAATCATGAATTTTAAGTATGTTCAAAATAATTATATCGATGGAGATTTACCCTCTGAAACTCTACCACGTTTTATGTTGACATCAAATGTTTACATCGTTCTGTTTTAAATGGTGCATCTTGCCGTCTGGATCTTTTTCACAACGTTGAACTCGCTGCTTCGACCAATGTCGGAAATTTTGAGTGAGATCCCAATACACTTGCTTTACTTAAGAAGTAAATGTTCCAAAGTAGATTCCGCAAAACCCGAGAACCCACTTTGAATTCGGAATTGAAGATATAGTTTATCGGTGTGTCGTTTTCTAAAAAGAAACAACACAAAAAAAAACTTTTGTGACGGCATGCATGCAGTGACTACGCAAAGTAACATAATTAAAAAGTAAGTGAATGTAGGCGCTTATTGCCTAGCAATAATAAAATACTAATATCCGGATGTCGCCAATGTGACAAGGGTCCTTGGGATATTTTATTTAAATATACCAACAGAACCTGTTGTAATTTATATTCTGTATATTGCTCGTACCCAGAGAATAGCGCGTTTGATGCCGGTCCGAAAATGAAAATGTCAGTGTGTAGACACCAGGAAAGTCTATGTAAAAAATTGACTTGCTGTTTATTTTTAATTTTAACAAAACCTGAACTTTATTAGAAAATATAAAATCGATGAAAGAAAAGGAAACAGCAGAACGGCGCATGCGTAAACACCGTACCTGTTAGTATACAATTTGCACTAGACAAAAATGTACAAGGTAAAATTAACTGAACCAAAGTTTCAGAAAAAAACTATAGGAAGAAATAATTGCAAATCAATGCACGCTTACTGCATTCAAAAGCAAGAAAATATATTTAGACAAAATCCTGTGCTCTAGTGTACGCGACGAAACGTTTTAAAAGGTTATTTTTTGTATAGACGAATTTAATAAATAAAAGTACAATATAGGACAAAGTATGTCGATTTGTTTCTTAAGTTTGTGCTAAAATCCTGTTTAAAAATCAGACCACCCTGTGGAATTGTATTTCCTGTGGTTATTATACGTGGATGAGTATTCCTGGGAGATCTAACCACACGTAGTTTTCGCCTCCACAATCTAAATATGGTAACCAGTTTCTAAAAGTGCTTCAAGGAAGCTCTGTTTCGTGTCTGCAGCACACGTAATCGGTTTACAAGTGAGACATCCTTTAAAACGTCGGATTCAATTTCTTTTACGTACTAAGTTGAAAAACAGTCAAATTCGCTGAGCAATTAACACAACGATATTCCAAAACCGTCTTAAAGAATTACTAAAGCATTTAATTTTATAGTAAAATCATGTTAGGCTAAAAATGATTATATGATTGAACAAAAAAGGTCCATGTTGAGCTATATAGTTTTTCATGAACAATGGAATTACTCGTTACTACATGTATAACTTGAGTCGTTGAGACTATATGAAAACAGTGACTTAAAGCCATAATTCGACAGTCACTGTAGGATTTCTTGTCTCTTCATCTTTCCAGGCGTGCCCTATATAGGTGGGACAACTTGAGCAGTCCCCATACCGTTTACGTGAGATTGCACAGTAGGTATAACATCGGGATTTTTGGTACCTTTATTATATATAATATGCCAACTGCGGATAAATTATCGGCTTTTATGATATATATTTTTAAAAAAACATATTAACTCTTAACAATACTACGTTTTATTTTGTTGCTTTTGGTTGTTTTCTAAAATTCTATGATTTCTTCCGGGGTTTTTTTCAATTTCACTTCTGACACCTTTGGCATATGACGTCATGGCATTGTATGACGTCATTATATTGTTCTTATAATAAATCAGCTCTTGTACTGCTTTATTTTATTTGAAACTACTTTCTCATTTGGAATTCTTATGTTGCCGAGGCTTTTATCTACATACATTTATGTTGAAAGTTTATTTTATTAACTTATTATGTATGTACATAAGTTCATTATATCTGTTTTAACTCCCAATGCAGGTGCTTACTGTTAGTTGTTTCACTTTGACGGGATATTTTTATTTACACTAATTGTTTGATAGAAAAACCTTCAGGAAGTGCGAGGTTGGAGCGCTCCACAAACCAGGTTTAAGCACCCCAGTCGGCCCTTTTGCCGACTGACCGTTCCAAGGCGGTAAATGATGTTTTTTTTTCTTTTTGTGTGTTATGTCTCGTCTCTGTGTTGTTGTTTTTTTATCTCATTTACATTTTACCTTGTTTGCCTTTATCTACAGGTAGATAAAATTTAAGTATCTGTGGAAATTTTGATAGGACCTTTTCTTATTTACCTATTGCAAATATTATAGACGGGTTGTCACAACGCCATTGTCGTCACTTGGCATACTCAATATGTGAAAATAGGTTTAACTCTTTAATGCACACTCCACTGTTTGAAACTTTGCAAAGCCGGAGATTATTGTTGTTTGTTGTTTTCTTCATGTAATAAAATTTTAATATACTTAACGTAAGAATAAGATTGAAAAAGTTGAATTGACAACAAAGGTGTTTTAAAGCATATACTACATGCAGACTAAGGTTTTATATTTTAGCCAGGTAGTCTAATTTGATTAGACGTCTAGCGCGTATCAACACACCACTTGCAAAATTTATAGGAAGGTGGACAAACATATTCCTTTGTATGACAATATCTGTCGAGACAGATATACTGAATAACTGAAGTACAGTGTACAACGAAACTCCTTTGAACTTAAAACCATGTGCCTATTTTCGTAAAGACGGACAAACACGGTATGCGTTTTACAATTAAAAAAAGACCTGATCTAGCAGCGCATTAAGTTGAGCGTCGGCTCCAGGTATGGGAGGCCCCGTTTCGATCCCGGGCCGCGACATACCAAAGTCGTAAAAAAATGGTAATGGTATAGCTCACTGCTACGCTCAAGCCAATATAATGTAGTTCTACGACTGGTTGGCCTGATGACAACAAATGGCCTGATCAACAAAGACATCAACAAACATTTAAAAAGGTTTCCATACCAGGCCATACCAAGGTCCTAATGGACACCATTTCTGGGATTTTTCTCCATGGTAACCTATCATACTTAAATAAAACATACAAACTTTTGATAGAACACAAGTCTGTATGTAGTTAATGTGTCTTCTTATAACATGTAACTACTTTAAATTCCCTGGGATAAAATGCTGATCTTTAACATATTCTTGTTATAATTCATTCTTTAAATAAAAAGAATAAAATGTTGTTATCTTACACATTTGTTTACAATAGCATAATTTATAGGTGACAAGGTGTAAGTAATTTTAGAAAATGCAAGCACTGTAAATCGACTATTCAATTTTAATAAAAAAGGACGTGTTTTTAAAATAGACCTTAATAATTGTTGCGATTTAATACAGTTATAAAAAGTCAATATATTTTGCTAATAATTTAGTTCCTACATTATTTTCACAAAGGTCGCTCAATCGTAAAAATCACAAGAAATTTGGTGAAAATATCTTACCACTACCAGGAGAGCATTAAAGTACAATAAGATTTACGAATCGTAAGATAAATCGTTTTGTTATGTCAAGATTTTCTTTTTGTGCTTCAACATATCTCTTCCACCCACCCACTCTCTCTCTCTCTCTCTCTCTCTCTCTCTCTCTCTCTCTCTCTCTCCTCTCTCTCTCTCTCTCTCTCTCTCTCTCTCTCTCTCTCTCTCTCTCTCTCTCTCTCTCTCTCTCTCGAACACCATCAAAGAAGACGGATAATCATCTTTATTTTAGTGTTTTACTAATTACTAATGATACCAAGTAAACATTGAACAATTAAACAGATGCGTACACATTGTGTTTAAATATTTCACTGGATGAGTCGAACAGCCTCAATTCGTTACAAAATCTGTAGGTAGAAAGAATTCACTTTACATCTGTAAAGCACTGATATGGACATGTAGGAGTTATTGTTAATGTGTATTAGTGTTATTTTGTGGAACAAATATATTTCGTATAATATTGATTTGTATTTCATCCTCTAGCGACATGAAACTCTAATGTTTGTACTTGTATGATTCATACATTCAACTCTTAATAAAGTGAACACCAGAACTCCACTAATCTTGTTTACCCAAGAAAGCAGTGAAACATTTTATTGATGTCAGCTGCCTTGTGGAAACAAATTGTACGGTCTTGATTGCCAAACATTTATTAAATAGCTGATACTTGAATCAGAGATATGATTATTAGTTGTTGTTTATCAGAGAGTCAGAAAGCAGATAAGATCCTTTTTATGCATTTAATAAAAACAAATTCCTAAGGAATCTTCGTCATAAATCATCATGCCTCGGGAGAAACTTGGCAGATCTATCCACTAATCATCTTGTCCTAGTGTATGTAAGCAGCATTATTTACTTATTCTTTACCTGCAGTCTTCATTGAAAATTGATGCATGGATGGATCAGGGAAAGGTTTTAAAGAAGATTTGAAAGACCATTACTTGTTCCTAATAATTCAACGTATGAAGCTTAATTTAGATGTATAGTGTTTTTACTATTTGTTTGAAAATCTATTGTAGATATCATCAGTAATGTGAAATTACATCTTCACTTGTAGACAAAATGTCTGGAGGGAACAGTTGACTATGTCAAACTACAGTAATGGAGGAATTACTGTCAAATCACGACACATTAACCTTCAAAGACCAAGGACTAGCAGGTCCCTGAACATTTCAATCAATTGGAAAAAAGTGATGTCATTGAGGTCATGTTTCATATGTAAAAGTTTTAAACATGGCCATTACATGGCAACCTATTTTATACCTCAATTAATTATTTTCATTTACGTATGTTGCGAGTTCTGCACATAAATGTTTCGTTTCATGGGCATACACGCACATTCAACTTTCATAATCCAGAATACATATATGGCACAGAGCTCGACTGTATGCTTAGTTTTATATTGTACATGTAATGATCCCATGTATAAAATGACATATTATAAATACCCTTATATAGTATATATTATAAGGAAATAGTATAAAATAAAAAAAAATGCAATCTGTTTGATTCAGACTCGTTTTCAATTTTAACTGGCATAAATACTGATATCTATGTTACAAACAGTAGCATAAATTAAACTTTTTTAACTAAGGTGTAAATGCTGCAAATAGACCTGGTTTAATCGATTTGCGAAAAACTAATATACTAAAGTTCAGTATTTTGGAAATTACCTTGATGTAACCTCGAAAAGTTTCAGAAATAATTTTACCATAAATCATTATCTTAAAGTATATATAATGGTATCGATTACATTTCAAATCAAATATTTAACTTTCATGACATTTATGTCATCACTTGCCCTAATTATCTTTTATGTTCTTTGAATATTGAAACCATCTTAATTACGTGCATTACAGTGATGTATAGTTTTGTTGGCTGAAGAAGACCTAAAATGACTGGGCTCTAGAAACACCGACAAACACATGACTATACATGTGTAAGGCCCTATAAGAATTGAAATATATGTTACGGTTTGTCGGCAAACGGACGGACTCGGGTGATTACGTGCTTACATAGCTCTAAAATCGAACATCCTTATTGGTTTTTCAAATGCAAGCAGTGAAAGAAATCGCATCTATTTGCAACAAAACTGTCCGCGCTATGACTTATTTTAAGCGCTATATTATGACGTCATTAAAAGAGCAGTACAATAATTAGTAATAATGTCCACATTGTACTGGAGTGAGCTTATATACTGTAATTATTATTATTATTATAATTATTATTATTATTATTATTATTATTATTATTATTATTATTATTATTATTATTATTATTATTATTATTATTTGAGTAACTGCACACAATTCTTGATGGTAAAGAATATTAAGATTAGAATCAATGTCAAAATGACCAGAGAAGAAGTGTAATTCTTTTGGAACATCCTGTACTTCAAATTCACGTCCTTATAAGATGATTTTAATGACAACATAGATTACATGCATAGGGAGTTTTAGGACCGCAACACTGAACGTGTGCATTGTTTGTATCATGAATAAGAAAATATAACTAAGTTGAACACCTTCGCCGGATTGATACTTGAATCAACGCTGCCAGAGGTTGAGCAAGCACTCAAACAAATAATAAGTCGTCTACTGTATTTATAGGTAATAAAGGCCAGAAACACGCACCAATGACGAGAGTCGGTGCAAACGGTACATGGAGGGGGCAACTTATTTGATTTTGCGAAGGCCATGTCATTTTCACAGAGTCCTATTTTGTTTTAAAGCTGCATTGCATCGTCTTGACGTGTTATGGGGAAGGTGAACTAATTTACAACTTTCGCTGCCTCCACCACCCCCTCCTAAAAAGAAAAAAAGATGTGTACCATTAGGTTGATATCCTTGGATCTCCCAAACATGCCTATGATAGATTCTCTTTGTATCATAAGCATACAAGTCCCAGCAATAGCTTCGTCTTGCGGCATGTTTTGTCTAAACCTCCAATCATATCGCAGTTGTATAAGTTAATCCACAAGCCTTCCATCGTCGCAAGCTGGCATAGGTCCTCAGGTAGTTCTGCTGGATGATGTTAACAGCTCACATTGTCCTGTTTTGTCGTTATCCAGCCTGGCTAGTTATAAGCAACTGCAACTTCATGCAGATTCTAACAGCAAGACTATAGGAAGTCAACAAATAAATAACAGACAAATTTGATGTATACATATCTATTCTAATTGCTCAGCTGTTGAAGTTGGAAGGTCTCTCTTTGATAAAACATGTAAAATTAAGTATTGCGCCTACCACGTTATTAGGCATTTAGGCTTTGGATGCGTGTATTTTCTTTTCGAAACATCGCATCGACATAACCGCGATACGAAAGTATAGCTGTTCTTAAAGGAGGCAGATTCCAGGCAGGAGGCAGATACCAGACAGGGGGCAGACACCAGCCAAATGCTGGGAACCGCTGGTACTTGTATATCAGCTGAAATAATTGGACAAAACGTTCTGGTTCAAATACTGGGATTTTAATATTGATAAAAGGTAAATAAGAGAATATTTAAACGTGGAGATTTATCGGCAAGTTTATTATCAATTATAAATCAGTTTATGAATATGATAATGCACGAAACCAGTTTGGTATCTTATTTAGTTGCGTTTGATACTTGCATAGCAGGCCATATTGTAACGAATGGATAAACATGAACAAAATTAGAACGGAGTTTATATATCGTGTTTTGTCTTACGTTTACCTTTCTAAAATATATTCTCTTTCTTTTATCTCACAGTCTCTAACTTAACTAGACATAACCATATTATATATATATATATATATATATATATATATATATATATATATATATATATATATATATATATATATATATATATATATATATATATATATATATATATATATATATATATATATATATATATATATATATATATATAACTTTATATTTATACATATGCTTTTTAGTTTCTGCTGACAACTGTATCCCTTTAATGAAAGGTGAAAGACGTTCAGAACCATATCTCTCAGTTCTTACATGTAGGCAATCTTTATTAACCGTCCATATCTTATCTTATGCTCTAACACTGCGGTTGATGAAACAATATTTTATTGCCTCTTTCATTTGAAAGGAAACAAACTAAAATATGACGTTTAATTAAATAATATTTTGTTTTATGCTATCACAACCCCATTGATTCAAGGACGTTACACTTAATTGAAATACCAGTCAACTATATGTCGACCAAACATAACTAAATGTAGTGGCTTTGCTAAGCATTGGTGTTTATTTCGTCGAGGCGCCAAAACATTCATATCAGAATATAAAGAATTTTCACAGTAAGTACTTTTAAACATGGTCATGCACCTTTTTCTCAACCTAGGTAATGTCACTAATAACCCTCATAAACAAAATCATGACAAGTTTAAACTCAAATGACTAGCTTTTTGTAGATGTTTCTCTTCAAGAAACATCTGTATAATACTATTTCAATCAATTGTCTGTTAATAAAACACAAAACAATATCTCACGTTACACATATTCATTGTTTAGTTGCATAAACAGTCTTATTATATATTGTTATAAATCCGCAATATACACATCCACATAAACGACTGAACATTTTTTTTCGAAAACAATGTGAATTTTAATCAGAATGCTATTTTCTATGGTGAAGAGTGCAATTGTTTAGATTACCAGGCGAACGTCATCTCTTGACAGAGCGATCTTCACAATAACATCTGATGACAGAACAACTGATAATGTTTTCTCGAGGGAAGGAGCGAAGACACAACACACTTTAAAAGCACACTTTAAAAAGTATTGCTTTCTCTATAAATTTAAATTAAAACACTGTTTGGACTGTAACTATATACACAGCTTTCAGAAAGCAGGGTTATACTACCAAGGCAACCATTTTTCCATGGAGTGAAATATATTTAATATTACTAACAGCGGTCAATATTTGTTTTTAGATTTTAGAAAAGACATAGTTGGCTTGATAATTTCATAAACTTTATTAGCCGAATACGTCATCATACAAATATATAGAGGTATTTTCCTGAAATTGTCTCACAGTTGCTATGGCTAGGATACGAACGTCAACTTATAATATTCTTGCTTGCCACTGAATCCGAAGTAGAAAAGGTTCCAGCAGCACCAAAGAAACGACATTCTGTTTAGTGGATTTAATACAAAAAGTCCTATACAAATTACCACATGTAACTGAAACTTGAACTAGCTCTTGACAAAGACACACACATGCAAGTCAAATGCGGCACAAAAACACTGAAAATACCTTACACGCCAAAAGACAACCGATCTACATTATCTTATACAATTATGCAGCATCCTAACTGTCGATTATTATTTTATTATTTGTTTGTTAATTGTGTTTATCGTCACACCAACTTTATTTCAGTTATTTGGAGACGGTGTCCACTTGAAGCAGATAAAGTGCTACCTTCACAGTGTATAGCATGCCGTGATCACCTGGCATGATACCAAACCTAGTCACATTATCCTGACACCGGCCAAACAGTCGTGGAACTACCTTTTTATTTGCTTGAGCATAAGCAATCGATCTATAGCACTACCATTTTAACGACTTTGGTATGTCGATGCCCGAGATCGAACCCGGGCCTCCGTACCTGTATTTTGTTAGTATATATACTTCTATTAGAAAAAAGGGACAAGATTGGAGTGAACATTTTGTATTTTATGTTAAATTTCAACGTCAAAAACAATGTTTAAGTTAAATGTGCTATTAACCTAGTTAAATTAATACAAACTATACTAAGGCATTTTCAGATACCTTCTTCATATTTAATAATATCTAGTTAATTTTAAATGAAAAAGGTGTAGCATGTGCCTAATAAGTTATTTAAAACAAAATAGGTCTTTGGTTTGATTATCTACGTGCATCACCCAGGTAAATGGGGCGCTAAAACATTTCAGTTTCAGACGTCGTATATTAAACGGAAATAAACTGAAATTTGGTTTTGAACAAAAGGAATCATTGTATTTGTACACAATGTATGAGTTAATAAAAACATCGTATGACACGAGAAACCACAGATATAACAGGACTTAACTGAATAGGTGTATAAAAATTGGCAGAACAGAAATAAAAATTGATGTTATGTCTAAATTTAAAGCACATAAATGAATCAATGCTAAACATACTTCAATATGTTTATCAATAATAATATATATTTTGAAGAGAAATACATTATTCAGTAAAAACATCATACTTGTACATGTTCTTTCATAAAATAGTTTTTGACGATTTCAAAGTTGGACTGCAACTAAAAGATAACACTAAAATATGTATGCATGGTAAATTCCTGTAAGTGGATTTCCTCTAAGGCCTCAATATTTCTCTAAGTGGAAACACGCTCATGTTCCTTTTTGCCGACTGCCCTTTCCAAGGCAGTTACTGTTGGGTTTGGTCTTTTTGTTTTATGACTCATCACGGATTTGGTTTTACTTTTACATTTGATTTAACTGTGAAGCCTTTTCAAATGTTGGCATATGTTGTTATACTCACAGGATTTTGTCATATTTCCTTATTCATAACAAAACTAGCACTGCCAATAAAAAGGTACAAATCATCCTTGTTGGAGATACTTCTTTTTTAATTTATTCGAGTATATTAAACGAAATTATGAACTGTTCTTCGCTTAACCATTTGTAGTTCGCATATTTCCCTTTTACTGTAAGCACGTGTATAGAGTTGTTTTTAATATGAAGACAGTTTGATATCAGGTTATTCACTAACCAATTGAGCATATTCAATCTGCGATAGTTGTTGGGTTGAATCCATTAATATAAATGAAAAATCAGAACAGAATTTCCACAAACCCAGTTTCTTAAACAAAAATATATTCAGCGTGAATGATTTGAATGCGTGTCGACTGTTACACTTTAAAAACCTTAAAATAGGTTTACACTGTTCTGTGACTATGCGGCTAATACATATTGCAATTTGTTACAATTTTATTTCAAGAAGTAAAAGCAATTTTAATAAATGAAAAGCTTATATTGCATTGGCATAGCCATTCAATTCGTCGATGTAGAAGCAAAGATATGTTCCAAATTAGACCCAACAGCACGTGGAACATGTGTGGTGGTAGTAGAAATCGCAATGAATATAATGTCTAGAATGTCGACAAAACTTATTTGTGAAGCTGTCCATTCTTTACGTAGATATTAGTCAGATGATTGGTATAAGTGAGAAAGTGCCGAATACCTATTAAGCAAATAGCGCCAAAACAGCAACAATGTTCTTTCGAAATGTTAGAAGGAAACTTAATGTTATCACCATCATTCTTTATCCGGTTCTGCATGCTTGAGAGTTATAAACTATACGAAGTTTGTTCTCTGCAGCATTTTAAGAAAAAAATATTTAAAGCTTCTAGTACGTCTTTTGCATTAAAGTGATACCATATAAATCTGATGATTTGTTTGTAACAAAACTAGACATTCAATTGAGTACTTCTCACTTTTCTTGTTATACCTAAAACAAATATTGTAACGCAACATGATGTACCCATTTTATGCAAATTGATCATCACACGTACCAAAAATGCCTGTCAAAGCAAATTCCAAAGCCGCTCTGAAAGCTGGATTTTTAAAAAAAAATAGGACAGTGTAGGTAAATGGATTTCATGCTTCATTTTAAAATTATCTTTCATCGGAGTTTTAAGCATTTTTCTGGTGAGTATTCATGTTGAGTATTAATGTGTGTCTTCAGTATCGCCGATTTCATTGTCATGATGCATCCTTGTCGCAGGATATATGGTATATGAAAGGAACATCATTGCCATAAGCTCCTTAATCAAGATGTTTGGTTCTCTCCCTCTTTCTCTCTCTCTCTCTCTCTCTCTCTCTCTCTCTCTTTCTCTCTCCCTCTCTCTATCTCCCTCTCTCTCCTTCCCTCCCTCCCCGCCTCTCTCTCTCTCTCCCTCACTCTCCCCTTCCCTCCCTCCCTTCCTCTCTCTCTCCCTCCCTCCCCCTCTTTCTCTCCCCCTCTCTCTCTTTCCCTCTGCCTTACCAGTCCTTCATCTGCAACTATTCTTAAATCTGCAACAAACAATGTTCCAAGAAAGGAAGCTGTAGCTACCTGCACCTAACGCCTGCTATATTTAGTTATTCCCAGAATGTCACCAGTTGCGTGAGATTGTGTTTCCTCTTCTAGACATAAGGCCTTGAGGGAATGGCTGACAACGTACTCTTACAATATCAGAGGAATTACTGTCACAGTTAGGCTTAAACATTTCCTCGAAGGGACTACTGGTCTATATATCCGTATCGTAATCAGCTTGAATAATTGCAAAATCTCTTTAGATGACATGTTAAGGCTGATGTCGATTTTACCAGATATTGTTTTGTTCACATTAACCATCACCCATTTGACAGTTTTTATTAATTAATATGTATTAGTCTTAGCACAAATGATTTCATATTAAGATTTTAAGAAACGTATTACAGCACTGTTAAATTACGGCGCACAGCCCTCTGCCCAGTTTTATATTACCCTAATCTCTTAAAACTCACATGATTGTACATTAGAAACATCAAATGATTAATAATTAACCTCAATATTTAGAAAACATGAAGTTGCGACTTACATTTTGGTAAGGGACAGAAAGGTCTGAAAACAATTGTAAGCCTATTATTTGAGGATCTTATTATTTGTTATCATATCCCTATGGACTTGATTAAGGTGGATTTTTTGTTGCTAGGACGTGATATCATGAAGTAGTTTCATCTTAAACTAACTATGATTTATCCTATACTTGAAATGTAGAGACTTTAGTTTTGTCAAGTAAGTTTTTCAACAAGTAATCCTTTTCTCGCGTCAACAGCATTTTGTTTTTTTTTTATAAATAAAAACTAAGCCACAATCTTTATTCGTTTCTCAGTCAAGTTTTAATTTTCTCATTACTTTTCATAATGCATACAGAACAGCCAAAATACAACTGTTTAATTGAATATCCTCCAAATTACCCAAGGGATAAAACCTATTATTTTATGTGTGAACAAGTTTGACACGCGATAATGTGCCCCGCGTGATCCATTTTTTTGAAATGAATCACATTGAAACAATAATGATATATATATAGCGATTTCTTTGGTGGAAGAAGACAAAAAAATATCTTATTAGATCCACCGGTACACGGCAGATCAAGTGGAAGACTATTACCATTAAGTAATTCATTCCACAGACATACCAACTGAAAACGTTTGACACTGTGCTTACACACATGTTAACAGATAGAGGAAAAACATATAATGAGAACGGGAAGGTTTCGCGGCGTACGGGTAATTAAATGTGTCCATCAGTGGCACATTGCGGATCACTTGCGTTGTGATAAGTTGAATGGCTAGCAGAGAAGAAAATGGGGCTTCCGGCGTTCACATCGACAGGTCTTTGAAAATCTGTCACTGCTAGACTAGTAACTCGATGTGTTGGTAGCGTGCACACTTTTTTTCTTCTTTTTTTAATCTGTTGACAAGACGAGACGTCTGAATCGATCTCGGGGATGTTTTATATAGGACTTAATGAACTAACAAAAGATGGGACTCACACTTTAAAAAACTGTATGAACCAGCAGCCTGTAAAGCTTTCGATGAGCACTGGCAAAATAATGTGTCAGCCTACATATTTGCCACGAGTCAGCCATAGTCAGCGGTTTGCAAAACTACATCGGCACTGCCTAGTAGCAAGCCTAGGATTAAGATGTTGTGCTATAATAGCATTTAAAGTGTGGGAACATAGTTATGGTATGTGTGTTAGCCAGACTGTTTACGGTGATTTGATTACGGTGTCTTTTGCACGGCCCCGGGCAGAGGTCATGAAAGAGGGTGCTATAGTGAGACTATAACAACAAAAGCGGGCGGTAGCTCCAATCACCGTGACACCATAGTCAACGGTATTGCTTAAGCTGGTTGAAACAGTGTTATTTCAATGATGTAAAGGTCATACAATGCATCTCCCGAAAACAGGGTGGGTTTAAACGTGGGCTAGGCAATCGGAACTCCTCGGGTAATTCCGTCCTCCGGACAATCATCCCTCGGATGTATCTGGTTCAATGATACTTAAGGACGATTTCTACAATAATAATCCTTTCATAGAATTTTTTAATATTTTTATATCCGTAGTAGAATTCAATGGCAAGATCGAAAATGAAAAGAAAAAGTGAGGTTGCTGGGCTACTTCTTTTGGTTAAAATGAAGTTTTCATGGTAACCAATTTGGAGAAATCTTAGAAAATGGCCCAATTTATTTAAGTCACTTAAAAATTCCAGATTTTTTATACAAACATAACAAACATGAATTTGCACACAAAATAACTTTATTTTATGTTATACTTCAGTAATTATTCCATCCGTACATTTTTTTCAGGACAATACAGCCATTTTGAATTTCCTCACAGGGTAAAAATAAAAGAAAAAAAACACACATGCTCTGCAAACAAATTAAGATTAAATAATAATATTTTCATAGAATGTTTCTATTTTTTTGATATCCATAGAACAATTTTATGGCAAGTTCGAAAATGAAAAGACAAAGTAAGATTGTCGGGCTACATTTTAAGTAAAAATGTAGTTTCCATGGTACCCAATTTGCCAAAACTTTTAAAAAATAAATTATAAAACTTCTTTTTACATATCTAGAATTTATGTTGTGCCTTGCTTACTTGATACGACACAAAATAGCACAAATTTATCTCAAATTATTGAAAAATAATCTTTCTGTGTTAATTTTGAAATGTCCAAATAATATTCAGCTATCTCCTTTTTGAAGATTAAAAGTCGGTGATTAACTCCCCTATGCGCGTTTGAATGATGCGCAGAAATTACTGCCGAAAACGTCCTTAAAGAAATCATCATCGTTTTGTTCGCCGGAAGTCGGAAGAATATGCCTAAATGTACTTCGCACAAAATATAAACAATGGCGTCGTTTGATAAATGTTTTGTTTGCTGCGCTTTGTAAATTAAACTTGGATGATTTAAATTTGAAGCAGCCACAAATTGAAGTTTAACTGGCATCGTACTATAGTGAGCTGTCATCCGAGCTGCCATCTTTGTTTTGACGTCTATCACAAAATAAGTCCAATTTAGGGAAATGGCCGGGTTGATCCGACTACCCACATACATCCGAGAGATGATTCGTGAATTATCCAAGGTGTTCCGATTGGTGGGCTAGGGTGTTAGACGACGGCATTCACATATAGCACAACTTTTGTTCTGACTTAATAGGTTCCGCACTTGACGATGTTTAAAATGATTGGATTTTATGCACGCTGTTGGAGATTAATGAAGGCCTACGGCAGTGGTGTCAGTCTTTAATGGGGGTACTTTAAGGACTTTCTTGTGTAACTGGGCACGAAGCAAGAATTGAAAGCCTCGTTGGTCGTGATGCATCTAGCCTTCACCGATAGAGGTATAGAGGAATGTCGAATGGTTTGGATGTATGCACGCCCACGGTCGCCGATGATTTGTTACTCACGCAAACTAAGTAAAATGTGGCTCATAATCCAGACCTTTGCGCTGCTTTTACAGAGCTTGCAATTGTATCGTTGTTGTATGGAACTTTCCCAGGATGGAAAGCAGAAACAGATTATTGTACTGCCTGACCTTGATGAATGCAGTAGCTAATGTGATCTTGCGAGGTCTTCACAGGTGTGTATGCCACAATGTACAATACAATGTTTGGTCATGAGAAACAGCTCTAGATGTTGTGCATTGGCCGTTTTAGCAATGTGTCATTTACACAATACATTTACCAGAAAACGTATACTTGGTGCCAGTTATTGTTGCGACTAGCGCGTGTCTCTTGTAACTATGAAAAACCTCGATATCAGAGAGTTCTGCTCTTTCTAGAACACGTGATAAATTTGACAATGGGCTTTAATTGTAGTTATAAGGTCATATTTTGCTACTTGTCCTAATCCGGGCAAGTCTAAGAAATGGATGAAGTCTTCCGAGTCATGTAGTTATAGTAACAACAACAACAACGACATCATCATCATCATCAATTTCATTATCTTAATCAATATCGTCACGGTTTGCTATCTTTAAATATTTAAATCATATTTATCAAATTTTAGAATCTTCTCATAGCTCTTTTGTCGTCGGGTTCCTATTTTTGTACGTCTCTGTCACTGACGATTGTGAGCACAGTATTAGTTGGTATGCATAGAATGGCCATGCTCATTTGCATATGCTTTCTAATAAATTAAATTGGAATAACCTCCTGTTTTATGTTCTCGTTATCAGCGACTATGACAAGTCAAATCTGAAATAACTTCCAATTCTGTTATTGGCCACATAAAAGTATACAAAAGTTCTAATTTCAAGCTCGTTTTCATCGCCAACCAAATTAAAAAATGTTTAGGAGTTTTAAATAAACTAGACGAAAGGCATCCGTATCTACATTTTAGCCACCCATCAAAATGAAAAAAGGTGGGTCGTCTTCAACGTCTTTAATATTCTTGATTGACACCAACTGGTTATCATTTCATTCAATATGGAATGTACTCTTGCCAGCTTTGACATACATTTGATATATTCTGTCTAAGAATACAAATGTTTGTTATCATATAATGCTGTCACACAGGAAGGAAGTGCTGTTGGCAATACTATATCATATACATTCACAATGAGTGTTTTCCATTATCAAGAGTACCGATATTTCTGACGCCTAGAGGTATGTTATGTCATATATCCCAAGCGGATTGGTGTTGTAACTTTGTATCTAGGTGCTTAATTTAGTTATATGTCTACCTAATATCCGGGGAACACTCCGCAATTCTACAAGATGTTGTAAAAAGGCTACAATCTGTCGTGTTTTGCCAAGTCAGTCTAGACTGTTATAATCACCACCCAAGCTTCTTTATATTTTGTCGTAAAACGCCTTAAAAACTGTGTGCTGTATTGTTTTCAAAACATGGAAGCAAAATGATGACAAATGCAGATATTTTGAATTGTTTAATAAATTCTAAGCAGTGTCTTAGAAAAGAATCTTACAATTGGAACATTTGATCTACTATCACACACACCTGTATAGATCACAGCATTTTGTGCATGTGAACATTTGAGTTTTCTACATCAGGCAACGCTAAAGATTGTATTATAATCTGCTAATGAGAAGACGATTGTGTGTAAACAAAGAAACAATCTAGACAGATATGCCGATTAATTATTTGTGTGGGGTCATTGGTGTCATCAAATACATTTCTAACTACAGTAGATCTGACATCAGCAACATGCTTTTGATGTAACAACGGCTAAGCTGTGCGATAACCTGTAATAAAGTAAATCTGATCAACTTTTCAGCTACTTGTGTACTTTTAAGGCAACCATTAAGCAATACCAGTATCAACACTTTCAAATTTGAAATTAGTGTTTTTTGAAGTTAAAATGCAATCTGTAGGTTTCGTCAAGCTTATAGTTTTAAAGCAATAAATCATATATCTTAACAATACATTTTACCTTACTGTGTATAAACATACACATGAAGCAATGCCTTTAGTAGAACCACAATATACATACATGCTGATTGTCACCGACATTCCAGTTCGTTAAATGACCTTTATCAACATACTTGCCAAACAATATTTTAACCAAGTCTATATGCCTTCTTTTCCTTGAAACTAAACACCCTTTTGAAAAGTCGAACTAGTTCAATAATTCTACTTTAACACACCATTCCGTAAACAAATGTTACCAGAAACATGCACACGATTACCTACTTTTGCTTATTATGAAAACAAATACTAATAGCCATGTGTTTGATATCCGAGATTTACGTCTCTTGTTTTTGTTTTGTTAAAAAAAAAACACCTAATTCCATCAAACATGATAAACTGGCATGCTGCCAGAAATCCAATGTTGCAACGTTATGCAATCGATATAGTCTAAGCTTGGCAAATTGCAAATAACTTTACGATGAAGAAGGCAGGAAGGGTTGGGGGCCTTTAGCGTAAGAAATCAATACAACATTATTGCATTCAAGAAATGGTATTACTGAAATGTAATGTGATTTAAATCTTATGATGAGAAAAGACGAAAATTTATATCAAAGGGAGAGAATCCCAATCGCTTACAAAAAATAACCAAATGACAAATAAATGATTTTGCAATAAATAAGCAAATAAATAACTAAATAAATATACTAAAATAGATACTTTTGATTTTATCAACAAGACATAATTGCATACGTTTCTTCTCTAAATGTATTCATTCATCTACATGTTTGTGCAGACAGAATCCACATGTTTCCCAAGCAATCCTAAATTTTAGACGTCTTATGCTTGAAACGGAAATTAAACTGCCATTCAGGACTGAAAACGAATATAATTTATGTTTTTATTTGTTCATACTATAACAAATTGATGAAAGTATCAAAACCAAGTGAAACAGTAGCAGACCATAAACTATCCATTACTATGCCTTTAACATGAGCAGTTTTAGTCGTCGATTTTATAGACGTTCTGCTTATGATGATTCGTTTGTTTGCCAGTAAATTGGCTTTACTGATGTAAGTCAGTGATATGATTTTTCCAACAAATGAATCAATCACTTTGTGAAAAGTTAAGTATTTCTTTGCGTCAACTTACAGTCAGAATTGGGAATGGTAAAACGAACAATATTTTTTTTACATAATCCCTTCAGCCAACCGGACATTATTTCTCCCAACATATTATAAGGGCTTTTATGTACCGGGTTATGCATGTTGTTCTTTTTTCTTTGTTTCTTGTTTAATCTTATTTTGTCTTATCGTGCCTACATCTAACAACAGTGATAATGATATATATGTATATTTATATATATGTTTCGCATTTATTCTTTTTTTTCTTTTCCAAAGCACGTGAATACGCACCCTTTGCTATTAAAATAGTTCAAGGTCAGTCAATGTTATCAGCCATGCGTATTTGAAAGGAAGACCGCATCACAAAAAGCTGCGCATAACACTTGTTCCTAAGGTAAATAGCTGGAGTTTATTTTTAAAAAGATCATTTATTGTCAATAATTTGTCTAAATGAAAACATGTAAATTATCTCTACATGTTTCTGTTGTGGCGCATAACAATGATTACTCTACATGTCAAAGACCTGACATTGTTTTGACAACATATGAAAAATAAGGGATAAAATAATGTGTTGCTTTGTAACTTGAAATATCAGAGAAACACTCACCAAATCGCAGATGTTTAAATGAGTGCTGAATAAATAAATTATATACATGTGTGCAAATCCAAACGGACGCTCCACGCTCGCTGAAAGAATGCCGAACACGCGCTATGAATGGGGGAAAGGCACTCGGCTGAACGAGTATGAACGAATTTCATTTGCATGCATTCAAGTTAATATTTAGAATTCCCTAGTTTTACGCATTTCTAAGCAAAACTAAGATTATTACACTATACTGGTTTTTTTTTTCTGAAATGAATATTACCTTTTTAATAAAGCACAATTCATAGGACAATATGTGCATTTAGTTTGTTGTTGTTGTTCTTTATTTTTGGTCTTTTTTCAATTTCGATTTAAATCATCTGATTTATAATAAGTTTTTATCGCTCCTTCTGTTATACCTTTTCAACCATTAATTATATTTTTCTAGTGTAGGACAACAAACCCTCCCCTTGCCGGACGAAATCACTTTCGGTTATTTTTCTTAGTAGGAATATTCATGGCAGGGACAGAATTATGATGCTGATGATGATCATGATGCTGATGATGATCATGATGCGGATGATGATCATGATGATAATCGTGATCATGCCCTTGGTTCTGATGATGAAAATGTAAATGATGTGATATGTTGTAGATAAAAGTTATGATGGTCGACGTGATGTTGGTCGTAGTTGTGTAGTGATACTGGTAGGGTTAGGGGTGGGGTGGGGGTAGTTGTTGGTGGTGCTGATGATAATAGTATTCGAAATTTTATATTGCTTTGTTCAAAAAATAGTACAATGATATATGCTGTTTATTGTTATGTGTATTTCGCATTTTCTAATCTAGAAATGACAAAGACAATAATTTGTCACATTAGTGTGGGATGCCGTCACGAAATATGGATTAATTAATCGAATAATTAATGAATGGTAAAAACGAATGTTCTTACTAATGTTTTTGCTTATGCTACTGTTACTGCAGCTGGTGTTATTGTACTGCTGGTGACGCTAATGTTTAAATTGTGTCTGGTGGTGAAGGTGGTGGTGGTGGTGGTGCTTCTGCTGCTGCTGCTTCTGATCATGATGACAATGACGCAGACATTGTGTTATTGCTGTTAATGATAATGATAATTATGATGATGATTGTTGTGGTAATGATGATGATGATCCTGCTACAGCTCTCCGATCTGATAAATGATTAGTAGTGTGTAATGGTGGTGATAATGGTCGTGAGGGTGTTAGTGGTGGTGGTGTGGTTGTAGTGGTGGTTGTTGTGTCATGATGATGATTATTGTGACGACAATGCACTATTGGTGCTACTGATGATAATGAGATGATGACGATGATGATGATGATGATGATGATGATGATGATGATCTTATCTGTTTTGTCGTCACTTTTAAATTTAACTTTCTGATCTAAAAGTTGCTGCTAATCGGCAGACGTAAAAGTGCAGTAACAAAGATGTCCACCTGTACTAGGCTGTAGATACCGCATGTTGCACTTCCTGGATCAATCTCGAGACCGCTCGGTGCATTTTATGACCATTTGAAAAGGTGCCGAATGGGAACAGTAGCCAGATTGAGCTCATTACTTAATTCCATCTGTATTGTACCTCAATGTGAAGGCATGGGTTAATTTTTTATCATAGGCAAATCCCCAAAAAGTTGTTGTAAATGAGATATAAGAGTTATAAAAATAACAAAGCTAAATTTGACAGTGGAAATATATCCTCTGGCAATCCTCCACACACAACAATAGATTCTCCTTTAATCAGCTGAATGTATCATTGAAATTTCTACCCTCAGCAGTATTACATCATGGACAAGTTCTGATATCTACCCTTTATTGAACAGATACATGTGTATATAGAAATAATTTCACTTTTACATGGACAAAGGATTGTTTATTTTCACAAATGGACTAAAAGTCGACAACTACTACTGCTACTACAACTACTATTACTACAACTACTTCTAATACTACTACTTCTACTACTGCTTCTACTACTACAACTATTACTACTACAACAATAACAACAACAACAACAACAGCTACTACTACTACTACTATTACTACTACTACTACTACTACTACTACTACTACTACTACTACTGCTACTACTACTACTACTACCACTACAACTACTACTACAACTACTTCAACTGATAGTACTACTACTGTTGCTGCTGCTTCTTCTACTGCTGCTTTTACTACTGAAACTACCACTATTACTACAGCTTCCATTACTCCTATAACTGCCTCTACTACTGCAACTTCTTCTACTCACACAACTCATATTACTACAACTACTACTACTACATCTATTACTACTACTAGTACTACTACTACTACTACTACTACTACTACTACTACTACTACTTGTACTAGTACTACTACTACTACTACTACTACTACTACTACTACTACTACTTGTACTAGTACTACTACTACTACTACTACAACTACTACTACTACATCTATTACTACTACTAGTACTACTACTACTACTACTACTACTACTACTACTACTACTACTACTTGTACTAGTACTACTACTACTACTACTACTACTACTACTATTACTACTACTACTACTACTACTACTACTACTACTACTACTACCACTACTACTACAACTGTTACTCCTATTACTTCTACTAGGACAACAACTACTACTACTGCATCTGTTAATACTGCTACTACGTTCTTCTACTCGTACTACTACTACTACTACTACTACTACTACTACTACTACTACTACTACTACTACTACTACTACTACTACTACTTCTACTACTACTACCACATGTATTATTTCTACTTCTTCAACAACAACAACGATTGCTTCTTCTACTTCTATTACAACTGCATGTACTATTACTACTACTAATTCTGCTTTTTCGACTACTTCTACTACTACTACTACTACTTTTTGTAGTAATAGTAGTAAAGCACAAAATTGTAAAATACATGTTTCATTTATGAATAATTTTGTATTATTTAATCGTGCTGTTTTAGTTCATACATTCTTAAAATTCAAGGTAAACATATGACATTTTAATAAAGGTCAACGTATCTTCTTTCTAATTTCTTTTGGATCAGGGAAGCAAACTGAACATAGTCGGGATGTGTATTGTCCGGCAGAAAAAGAAATTGGAGGGTTTTGACCGATCGTAACACATGTTTTTGTTTTTTTCTGTCAGGAGTTACATTTATGTTGTTTATGTTCATCTCGCAGATTAGGACTGTAAGCTGTCCGCATTTTAATATTTACACACACTTTTACTTCTTGCACATAATAACGTTCAAATCACATTTTATAATGTCTTAAATTTTATTTTTTCTGTTCATGTTTTAAAATTTTTGAATATAATTTTTAAATAAAAATGTGCAATAAAAACAAAACGATATTGAGTTGACAACCACCGGAAATAAAGAGATTGATAAAAGAAAGAAATAGTACTCTGGTTATGCCTTTCACGATCAAAGTGAAGATGACGTCAGGAAAAGGCGAAGTCAATATACATATTTTACTTTTACATGTCGAAATTTAAAGTTAATATACATTTTGAGGATTTATAACATTATCATGCGTGTTATTCTGAATTCTTTTAAGGAAAAGAAATATCAGAATTATTTTCTTTATTCATTCCTTCAGTGTATATCGAGTTTCTTTTTCTTTTTTTTTTTTTTTTTTTTGCTTTTTTTTCTTTTCTTTCTCTTTTCTTTTCTTTTCTTTTTTTTCTGCTGAAGCTGGTGAACGCCCTCACCTGGTTGCAAATGACAAGATTTCATCTGTGGAAGGAACAGCGCTTTGATAGTTGATAAGCTTGCTACAGATAAAGAAAAGACATTAGTTATGTTTGTTATTGAAGGAAATGCATCATAGTGACTCTAATTGAGAAGAAAATGCATTTGACGCAATCGCTTTTAAATCTTTATTATTCAGATTCGTATTTATTGGATACGTCGTCGTCGTTTATAATGAAATTGATACCTTTGTTTTTTAATATGTTTTAGTATTAAACAGGTTTACATATATATATATATATATATATATATATATATATATATATATATATATATATATATATATATATATATATATATATATATATATATATATATATATATATATATATATATATATATATATATATATATATATATATACTCTTCTACAAAAATGTAAAAAATGTAACAGGCCTAAGAACGTTAGCCCTTATGATTTTGGTAATACATGTATAGTCTTCAAGTTATTTGATTATACAATTTCGCAAATGCACACTTAACGCATTTAAGACTTAAAAAATATATTGACAGGTATACGTGGAAAATAAAATTTCCACGCCAAAGTACCTCAGTCTAATAATTACTTTACAATTACGAAGAAATATTTACTTTCAATATGTTTATTTTCAGTGCAGAAATTTCAAAATCGTGTGCTGAATGCATGATAAAATTTTGTTTCAATAGTGAACAAAAATAAGGTATGATATGGTGCATTTCAAGCAATCCTAGTCGCACTTCTCAATATCTAGCGTCAGTTCAATGGATGTCGCACTGTAAGTACATAAGTCAACTTTTCCATACGCCTGTAGAAAGCAAGAATTTTCACTGATATAATTGTATAGAATCTAATGGTTATTTACCGTGTGACACAATACAACAAGATCGAGAAATACATCATATAATCTAAATTCATCTCAGCGTCGTAATACTTTGCAAAACATGAAAATTATAGAAAGTAAATACAATCTCCGTAGATGAAAGGATTTGACAAGAGGACATTTCTTATTGAGCAATATTCGCTCGCATGACCGTGTAGAGGCACATTATTATCCAAAGCAACATGTGATTTATCTATTTTCGACTTGACTTTTTAAAAATAAGCGCCTGGTCTTGACATCAATGATTGATACATTTACGATTACTGTATTTAGCACTAAGGTACCGCATTCTAATCATGTCCCTAGCTTCGAGGACAGATACAATTAAAGTAATTACCATAACTTAAATTGTTCTCTTAGTACTTTTGCAATTATAGAATCGAAGTACTTACTCATGAAAATCCGTTTAAGGCAGGCACTGCATTATATTTATTGTCAAATGTGATATTTTAAAGACCGGCTGAGTAAGTTCTAAGGTTTTGTTTCAAAGCGTGCACATCAAACTCAGCATCTATGTTGTTATTTAATTCACCCCCAAATGGTTGTTACGTGGTGTTTTCTTTGATGGGCGTTGATTTTTGGATCCTCATTTCTATCTACTCAGTAACATGATGCTACAACCAGTTATACCGCTTCTCTGGTAATCTTTGTTTTTCTTGATTAAAAGAATTGTTATTTACAATCAAAATGTTTGTGCAGATCTCCTAATAGAAATAGTTCTTATTTCTCTTCTAAGTACCACGTGGACATGTTAATTAAGTCACTACTTTGTTTTACTGACTTCACAACTTATCTGAGAATACGTCAGCGCTTTGACATTTTTAGATGTAATCTTTTTAATTTTCTTACATTTGGGAAACCTCTGTTGAAGTGCAATATTATAGCTCTGTTAAACCGGTTTAAGCACCGCAGTTGTTCCTTTTTGCCGACTGACCGATTCAAGACGGTAACTGTTGGTTTTGCTCTTTCTGTTTAATGACTGATCACAGATTTGTTCTTACTTTTACATTTGGCTTGCATGTGAGTCCCTTTGTCGTGTGCCTTGTCAAATTAATGTATATTTTGCAATGCTCATAGGACTTCGTAGTATTTCTTAATTTATGATTGCAGCAATGTTACCTGTGCATGTGTGGCGGTCGCAAAATATCTCCTTTGATGGACACTGGACTTTGGTTCCTCAATTCCATATGTACAGTAATAGGATACTATACCGTGTGTACATCTCTTCTGGTCATCTTTTCTTTCTTGATTAAAAATTCATTTACAATCAATACTTTTGTGTACTTCTTCTAAATAATACTTTTTTCTCTTGTATATACCATATGGTTTTTTTTATTACGACACTACTTTCGTTTACTGACGGCATAACCTATTTTAGAATACGTCAGCGCTTGGTATTTTTAATTCAAATAAATGTTTTCTTTTCATTGCCTTCTTTTGAGAAACACTTCATGAAGTGCAAGGTTAGAGCTCTGTGAAGGCGCTTTTGGCACCCCAGTCGGTCCATTTTGCCGTCTGACCGTCCCAAAGTGGTAACCATTGGGTCTACTCTTTTTGTTTATTGACTGATCGCATACATCCATACATAGAACGCCGCTGCCAATCAAATCCGCTGATGTATAGGTCTGGTTCCTTTAAATTATCCGTCTAAGACAAAGCTTTTATCCGGGAAAATTTTGCCAAGGACGGAGATTCGTGCAAATATCATGGAAAAACACAAATACATTTCCGCGAAAACATAAGGCGTTTTTTTTTTCGTATTCTTTTTTCATTCATCACGTACTGTCGTTCTAAAGTATAAAAAGGTTATGAAGCAAAGTTCTTATTAGTATATCTCGTTAAATCCTTTCAAATACTTTGACTAGATTGTTTGTCTGTCTGTAATAAGTATGACTGCTTTTAAAATTAATATAAATTGTGATTGTATGCATAGTCGACTTACAAAACAACGAAATTTAAAAGTTTGTATGTAATGATGGCACTGTTTTCTTTTTGTTTTTGAAATATATTGCATCGACAATTTATGGTCATTTTAGCAATTTTGCGCCGTATGACCTATCAAGTGTCGGTGTGCCGTAAAACCCAAAATACAAATACATTTTAGCAACGTCCAGCTTTTTAGTAGAGGACCCCAGACAGCTGGAAGACCTTGCCACAATAAGAATATATGACAAAGTACTATAAGCACTGCAACATATACCAATCTCTGAAAAGTCACAGGACAAAGGTATTGCTCATGCAAGACAGGTGAAAAGTAAGAACAAATTTGTGATGAGTCATTTAACTAAAAGATCAAATCCGACAGTTACCGCCTTGGAACGGTCAGTCGGCATAATGGACCGACTGGGGTGCTTAAACCGGTTGTACAGAGCTCTAACCTCGCACTTCCTGATAGGTTCCTCAAATGCAAGTTATCAGAACGGGCGTCGAACCCACGCGCTGAGAGGCTAAGCAGTCAGAGGAGTTACAAATCGGCGACTCTACCACTACGCCACAGGCGCCCCTAACGATATCCAAACTTATGACAAGGTCCTTTTACAGGTCCAACATATATCGGATCTATAATTCACTTTAACTAATATGACCATTACATACCTTGAAAATAAACTGAAAAAGGAGCAGTGAGTCGAGACAGTATTCAAAAAGAGAAATAAAACCACATGTACTACATTGGAACGGCATGAGAACCGATCTGTATGCTTAAACCGGTTTACGGAGCTCCCGATAGTCTTTATCATATTGAGTGTTAAATAGTCCCACCAAAAAGAGACAACTAACTCCTGTATCTACAGTCAACCGTTTGAAGGTAATACCTACCACACATATTATATTATTAGCCGCCTAGCCGGTGATGGTTTGATCTTGTTGCTTCAGACTCTGCTTTCTTCGTCCATGAACAATCCTTTATCGAGGCAAAATTCTTACTGCTATTTCCGATAGACACGTCTGTAATTATTCCGTGTTCTGTATAAGACGTGTTTATTATTTTTATTAATTTTTCGAGTGATACGATATATGTCGGGAAAACGTATTGTTCCACCAATAATCAGACTGTGAAAGAAGTCAAGAGAATTACGGTTCAACTGAGTTTTTCCCGCGATACTTTAAACACACAGCATCTGCTGCCGCTACATTTAATGACATTTTATTACTTTTCGAAAAATATATTTTTTCATTTTTTAAACAAATATTTTGTCTGCCCGAGGTTTGCTATACGTCTTATAAATAAGGAATATTGTGTAATGTATTATAATGTGTATTAAAATCTAAACAAAACTCCACCTCCACTCTGTTTAACGACGTTTCTATTCGTTGCGAATTTTCTGCATGTATACAGCACTACAGAACGACACGAATTGATATGCAAAGATAATGTAATGTTAGTTCTTAGATAAGGTTTATAAAAACGGTAAAGTCATTTACAAGTAACAACCGAATCACAGACAATGATGAAATTGGTGCAAAAGACGATAAATAAATTGCTTAACATAGAATGGACAGTTGTTTAATTATCATTATAATCCTTTTACATATAAACAATCCAGATTATTCAATCACTTTAAATGTAAACACATTGTAAACAGGTTAACAACTTTGCATAAAAGAAGTGATTATATTGTATTTTAAATCAAGTTAGTTTTTATTAAATCAGACAGGCTATTAGTGGATTACAATTTAATGTGGAGAAATACAGGCTTCCATAGAGTTGTAACCAAACGTTTTTTCGCCTCCCCTACCTCCAATATCTTAATATGACAAGAAGTTTTTAAAAGTGTTTCAAAGAGAAAGTGTCTGCAGCTCACGTAATTGATTTACGAGAGACAATTCTTTGAAAATAGGTTTAAATTCCTCGAAAATTATTTAAAATTCAATATGTGGTTTTACAATCAAATAAGATTCTTTAATTCATTTTGTTGAACAAAATATTGCATATGTCGTCGTGACAAAACGAACCATAATTTACAAACCAATTAAATTTGCAGACATATATGCAATTTTAGATAATTCATGCATCCTTTAAACAGCTTAATAGCGCTCCAGGATTGAATTGTAAGAAGTGCATTTGATCTTTCTTACAAGTGATAAAAGCTTTTATAACTTTAGTAGGATAGTTATAATATTGATCCTCTGTCATTGGTGACGGATTGGAATGTTATACTTTATCACACAGAGAAATAGTTTTATTTCATACAAATAGAATGATGACGTTGACAGTTTTTCCTGTTGACAATCGGCATAATAACATAAAAGTACCGTTTTAAAGGATCATGACATAGACATGTATTTGCAACAATTGTTTATTGTTGACTTCTTGTTGGTGTGAAAAAATCGCACAATTTTGAAATGAAAAGGAAACATATGTTACACGATTAACAATCGCATAGATCGTAACAATAAGGAACTGTATCGTAATACAGGTCTCTGACAATAGTTGAATAGGAATATATAACGAAGTCATATACCACATATACATATTCATATATATATATGCAACATATACCACCATTTTAAAAAAAGACACAGGACAAAATAATTCACATTCAAGGAATATGTTAAAGTAATAACAAATCTGTCATTTAACTGTTATGTACAGTAGTACACCAGCGTTTAAGGGTACGCTAGTCAGGTTAAGGGTTGTAAACCATTGTGGTTTTGATGGCGTAGCATTCGCGTAACTGCTAGAAAATAAGGATCATGCTAGAAAGTTCTTTTTTTTATTTTTAACTGGGTTTCGAGAATGTTCTGGGTTTCGTGTATGTTCTAGAAATTCTTTGGGTATATATAAGGGCGTGTTTGCCAATTTAAAGTAAGTTTTAATAAAGTTTGGATAAACGTTTGGACATAGAGTTTGGACATATAGTTTGGAAATACTTGCAGCTTCTATATTAAATCTTTCTGTGCTGGAATTTACGTGGACTTATTATATTTTACAGTGATATAAATATAAAAGTGTCGAATTTGTAATTATATCGTTTACATTCGTGTATTTTTCTACCTTTGGATTATTTCAACTGTGCTTATCAACGAGGACATTCTACCGAAAACTGTTCAGGATTATTCGACGTTGGATTATTAATTGGACCATTAAAGTGACACCTCCTAAAGGGACAAACTATAAGCTAACATTTATTTTGCTTTCTGAAATATTGTCTCATTTATTTGTTTTTGTTTTATTACGCCATAGATTTAATTGTTTATTAAAATAAAACATTATTGTATTAGATTGTTGCTGGCTTGTTCTTTCTGTTACACCATTTCGTCGTTTAGTAAACGTGCCATTTTATAAATAAAACTTAAAAAGCGACAGCGGTCGCAACATAACAATAAGTGCAAACCCAACACTTCTTGGAATGGTCAGTCGGCAAAAGGGACCTAGTTGGGTGCTTAAACCAGTTTTATAAAGCTCTAACCTCGCACTTCGTGATGGGTTTCTTAAATGCAAGATGAAAAGATAAAGATCTATTTGAATAAAAATGTCCAAGCGCTGACGTTTTTCATCAGTTGTGACGAAAGTTGTGAAGTCATTAAAAATGTCCACAGTATTTACAAAAGTATTTTCTCTATTAAAAGAACTACACAAAATTGGTGATTGTAAATGAAGTTAATATATGTAATCTATGTTGTCCTATAAGGATTGTTACGTATATTTCCTTTGATGGACATTGGACCTTGGTTTTTCAATTCCATCTTCACATGAACAGGATGCTACAACCATTTATTCGTCTCTGGTCATGTTTGTTCATGATTCAGAAAGTTAATTTTATTTATAGTCAACCATTTTTGTGTAGTTTTTTCAAATCGAAATAATACCATATTCTTTTCTAAATACTATGTGGACATTATTTTTCAATGACGTCACTACATTTGTCATAATTTATAGAAAATATCAGCGCGTGGACATTTTGTATTCAAATAGATCGTGTTTCTCTTCATTGCTTGCATTTGAGAAACTCGTCAGGGAGTGCGAGGTTAGAGCTCTGTAAAACCGGTTTAAGCTCTCCAGTCGGCCCATATTGCCGACTGGCCGTTCCAAGGCGGTTACTGTCGGGTTTGCTCTTTTCGTTAAATGACTCATCACAAATTTCTTCTTACTTTTCGCTTGGCTTGCATGTGAAATACCTTTGTTTTGTGCCTTTTCGGAGTTTGGTATATGTTGCAATGCTCATAGGACTATGTCATATATTATTGAATAAAAAATGTACAAAATAAAAAATAACTAACAGAGAAGTGTAAATGGTTGTAGCATCCTGTTCATGTGAAGTTGGAATTGAGGAACCAAAGTCCAATGTCTTTCAAAGGAAACACACGTAACAGTCATCATAGGATTGATTAAATGACAATTTAGTCATCAGTTAACACATAATTTTAACCGTATATAAAACTAGCATTATTATGAGAGAATTTTAAATGTGGAAATATTAAACAGTTTGAAAAGATATGCAACAACAAATGTTATCAAACGATCACTGAAGCGATAACTGGATACATACATGTAGGACTTAGTGAACACATTACGGTTATTAGTCACTTTTTCCAGAACGGTATTAATTTAACATGACTCTTAGAAAATAAGAGATTAATTCGATAATTCTAAGTTGTTGGAATCATTGAGGACACACCACAATCACCGAAAAATGGAGAATACATTACTTTTATATATTTATTCCAAACAACTGGAAGTATTATATAGATAATAAATCTGCAACAATGTACTTTATAACGCATGAAAACCTTCGAACAGTTTTATATGATGTTATATAAGAAAGTATCAAGACACATTGACAGTACTTAGTATAACTAAAGGTCCATTAGTGTTCATATTACTAGTTAAACTTGGTTAAGTTGGTATATAATCTCAGTTTACTCATTTACAGCATACACCGTAAAATGTGTGTTCAGGCATTACTAGAATAGGTAAATAAGAAAAGGTCCTATCAAAATTTCCACATATATTTAAATTCTATCTACCAACAGACAAAGGCAAACAAGGTTAATGTAAATGTGACAAAAACACAGAGACGAGACCTAACACACATAAAGAAAAAAGACTTGTGTTACTTAAATCACTAAAGGTAAATGCGGTCTGTGCTTGTTCCAAGTCATCTTATTGCATTCCTAGTTATGTGTTTGGAAAATATTACGGTATCGCTATCTGGAAAATGTGAAAAAAGAAATTAAAAAGTAGTCGTTTAATTTAATGACTCAACTAAAATACAAACATGACAACTACCTGACAGGTTTATGTACAATCAGAAATAAATGAACGAGCCATATCTTGCTGGACAAAGTATGCTTATTTGTTGCGTAGGGACATTTCTTATGGCCTTATGCTCTATTCTTTTCTCCGATGCATCTTTATTACATAACTGGAAAGTAATGCAACAAATGACAGGATTGGTTGGAGTAAGAGAAAATAGAGCATTTAAATTTGTTAGAAGAGCTAAATTATATTATAAGTATTTGAGATGTGGAAAGATTAGTCAGCTTTTCTAATATTTTTCAATATGTGCTAATGAAATAGTTTTACTATCATATAAGTAATAAATTGTATTATTTGTACAATAAAAATGGAAAATCGCATTTAAATAATAAGCGGCAAAGTTGATACGCTTAACACCTCCTCCCTTTTACTTCTCCTACGCACGGTGTCTTACGCACAATGTCGCGTCAACGCCAATAAAAATGTGCAATAATGTGACAGCTGTAACTAATTTTCATAACGACACACTAGACAACTCTTTGCAACACTCTAACAGCTACTTATGCAATACAATGCGTATTGACTTTAATAGATTCAACTTGGCACTATTTTCAAGTCCCAAATCACATACTTACCAGTTATGAATATAAACATACAAATAAAAAGATAAACCATTACTACATTATTTTAAAATATAATACCACGACATGCATCCAGCACTAAAAGATAGTGCAAAAAGTAGAAAGTCGTATTTCCATTGTGGTCCTGTATGTAGTGACCTGGCATAGAAGGCAGTAAAGTTGAAAATACCGTGTAACATATTTTGACACGGTTTATAATCACCGTTATTTCAAATACACTGGTTGTCAAAAATAATCACGAGATCTTACAAATAATGTTGTTTTAACATATTGGTTATCACGGATATTTTCAATTTATCTCGGTTGTTATTAATTATATGGATGTAGATAAGTAAGGCAGTACACATATGACAAGGCTTTTTTTGTATTGTCTCATGGTTTTTAGGCTTTTCACACCAAATTTACGGTGACGCAGAGTAGGACACAGTGAGGGTGGAAATCCTTAATCAATGACGCCTCAAAAATGGGCACCATAATTAAATTTGTATGCAGTTTACAAGTAGCAGATGTACCTTATTTTCAGCATTTTAATCTTTGTTTAGTCATTGTCTTACATTACACATTATATTGATTAATGTCCTTTTGCACAAATCCTAACAAAACACACTGATGAACATATGCAAAAAGAAACGATATAGGTCAACGACAGACAACTCTTACTCGATCTTTTTCAGGAATAGCTTTTCCCCCCTGATATTTGAATATTTGAGTACATTTTGACACCTTTATATACTATAATAACGATTTGATTACATTGTATATAAAACCGAAGTTATGATAAAAAACAAGAAGTATGCTTATTTAAATCGATAAAACGGTTAATGCACATGTAGTGTAACTCCAGTGAAAATACTCTTACATAACTAAAGTTATATTTAAGTTGGATATTTAGTTTAGAACATTCCTTTGTTATATGTCAAGTAAAATGTGGAAAATCTTTTCACCGTATTGCAGAATAATAGGCTTATACCATTTTCATTAAAAATAAAAGTAAAAACCTATTTAACGTCAATATTTATTTCATGGACATTCCGACAAACGCAGGGAGATCCCAAGAGCATATCTAATTAATTTGGGAGTATGTTTTTTTACTAAATAGAACATTTTTTTTCAAGGTAACTCACTGTCAAAACCAGGCTTAGAAACTGTCTTATGGTCCTTTTCTTCAACAGTACTAATAAATTAGGTAAAGGGACTTGGGATTGGGATTTGCCGGCATTTTTGCCGATACTGTGCGGCGACATTTCTATCAGTATAGCACAAGGGCACTTATTACGTGCCCAGGGACTGAACGAGTAAGGCGTAATGCTGTCCCTTTAACCCCGAGCGTTAGGAAGGGAAGCCACTACTACCAAGTTTTAAGTCTTTGGTTTGACCCAGCCGAGATTTAAACCCGCAACTTCCCGATCCGCAAGCCGAAGCTCTTAGGTAAAGGAACTTAAATAAAGTACATTAATAGCTAACAGATTGACCCCTTATTATATAATATCTAAGTGACATATTATATTTGTGCAGATGATGTGAGCATGTTTTATAACAACATTACCTCAATGGCGATTTTGTCTTGTCCGAAAAAAAGCAGCTTGAAAGTTAACTGGTATCGTTATATATATGCCAATGTTTGGTATGTCTCCCCGAAATGGTAAGGGAGGTAATAGAAGAGGTTTTATCATTTTGAACGGTGTAGTTATCCACCTTTTGGATAATGTTTATTATTTATAAAGGTTGAAAGAAACACAACGTTGAATGTTGTGAAGCTACCCAACAGTCACCGCATTGGAACGGTCAGTCGACAATGGGCTGGACGCGTGTGCTTAAACTGGCGTACAAATACGTAGTTGTTGCTTTGCACATGACGTTTTTTCGTAAAGACAACCAGCGCAAATAATTCTCTGTAAGTTTGCAACCATGCTGTTCATTTGATGACGTAACATAGAACTACATGTAAGTATTGAAGTTTTGTAAATGTGGTGACCTCAATTATATTATCAAACATTCATTTTGTTTTAAGGTTGAGATAACGGTAGAAAAGTTACGAGAAATACAACTACTTTTGATCAGAGATAAAACATAAAGAGGAGCTGTAGTAGCTTGTTTATACATGTAGTAACATAAATTTTATTTCCACTGTCCAGTTTACGAAAAAAAATTAAACCATGTACACAAATTTTGATAATGGTACTTCCCGCACCTACTCATTTATTCCATACAGGTACACTTTTATAGAAATATTGATTTTTTAATATAACATAACGTATTAAAACCTTTAATTTAACCTTTTTTAAATATGTGGATATGTGACCTTCATATGATAGACTTTGAACTATAGCTGTTAAGCTAGATACCGTTATAACAGGTGACACTATTAAGACAGGGATCATGAACGTTAACGTTGTAAAAAATATTGTTTGTGAAAGATAATATGTGAAATATTAAATGTGAATTAACAACATCAATACAATAAAGGACACTCCCATTAGAGAAGGAAATATGATGCATTGAAACTGTAGTCGGTGTCTCCTTTCTCGAAGACATTGATTCAGATTATTAAAGTTTAAAAAATGATAAAGTAGCAGGAAATGAGCCTTCTGACGACCCTAAGTGGAAGAAAACCAATCTCCGTGCATTTGCTTGAGCTAGATCGTAGATTTAGTGACTGATTGCGCGACCATAATCGACGTTTCTCGTGCTAGGACAATTGACCTAGAATACATTGCCAATTTGGCTCATAATCACTTGACGGGAACTATATAATCATTGTTCTTAACACATAAATCTAACAATTCTCCTACCTTTCAAAATAATTCTCAGAGGACAATAAGTGAATACCTTTTGCTAAAGTATTCTCACGTAATTTACTTTTTGTCGTGTGATATTTTTCAATTATAGTTTATTACCGTACAAGAAAAAGGTTATGTCCCTAAATTATAGCGAACTGTGTTTCGAATAAATATGTCAAGTAATGTGTCACATAAGAAAGTCAAATGGCAGTTTATTCGTAGCCTGTTCAACAATCGGAGATGAAAATGCGAGTAAAAGTTTCCTGTTCAGACAGATCTTAATGACAATCGTAGCTATGTTTCCGGTAACGGGTGTCCTTCATAGACAATCTTTAAAATCTTTAATATATATTTGATATGTTTCAGCTAAATCATTTCCCTACTTTGGCAAATATAAAATGTGACTGTATATTTGTTTTGGGAAATCGGTATATTATCTGTGGAATTTGTAGCCAGACACATCAATCTATTTAAAACATTTTAAGGATCAAAGTGTAAAAAGAGAGGCCATGAATGAAGACCACTGCTTCCTTCTAACTAAAATCCTTTGTTTCATTATTAAATGCATACTCTTATTTTAACACACACTTAACTAATACGTGTGCTGGATTTATATCCATGTTTATTACTTCATCCTTGTAAATACGAACTCCATTATGCCGACTGTATCATACGAAAGAAGCCGGGATAAAAAAATAATCTCAAATATTATGTGGATAATACACAAAAAGCGTTATAATGCAAAAGAGTTTATTCCTTTCAAGTCGAGTACTATTTATAGTTCTATAACTTAATCCATACATGAGTTGTATTATTCATTATTCATCTTCCCCAAATGTTCAATGATAAATGACAGTTCTAATGACGTATAGGTTTATATCAATTAAAATAGAAGCCGACTGTATTATACGAAAGAAGCCGGGATAAAAAAATAATCTCAAATATTATGTGGATAATACACAAAAAGCGTTATAATGCAAAAAAGTTCATTCCTTTCAAGTCGAGTACTATTTTTAGTTCTATAACTTAATCCATACATGAGTTGTATTATTCATTATTCATCTTCCCCAAATGTTCAATGATAAATGACAGTTCTAATGACGTATAGGTTTATATCAATTAAAATAGAAGCAACGAAATATAGCGGTGGGTTTTATTAAGATTATATATTGTCGCTGTCATTATTCTGCATTATAGATTGTACTAGCAAAAAGAAAATTAGAGTAGCCGAAGCATCAGGGTGGAAAAAATGACGAGTTAATATTTAAGGAATAACTATGACATCAACAATTATGTACCAGACCAGTGTATTGTGCTGCACTTCGTAGAATACACGGATAAAGGCAATAGCATGGAGAAAACATGTCTCATAACAATCACCATCAGAACATACTTACACACGATGTAGAAAAGTCGACACTCAATGTGCTACCGTAAAAAAAAACTGTTCATTTATTAATTGATATATGCTGTGTAACTGTTTGTCATACACGCCTGCTTTCTTTGAGGGGACGTGCTCAACAATGAAAGATACATTTGTAAGCGACTAATGAACATTTATGAAATATTAAATCCCTTTTGACATGGAGGAAATGCAGGGCTATCACAAAAAGAAAAGAAGGTAATCTTTTTAAGACTATTTAGATGTAGAGCCTAAGATAGAACAGTATTAAGCCTAATGCAAATATGAACACATGAAAAGGTCTATAAGAACTACCGCATAAATTTAAATTTGAACTACTAGACAAAGTCATGAAATGTAAATGTAACAGTGAAAAAAGACACACAGAGACGAGACCTTACGCACAAAAAGTTAAACCAACCTCTACAACATTGGAGCGGTCAGTCGGCAAAAGGACCTGCTTGGGTACCTAAACCTGATTTGGGGAGCGCTCGCACTTCCTGAAGTTTCTTCTAACAAACAGTGAAAAAACTATCCCATCAAAGTGAGACGACTAACAGCACCCACCTGCATCGGGTGCTAAAACTTATAAAAGTATATTGTATGCAAATTAGCTCTTATTATAATCCACTAATAACATATGTAACAATAAGTATATGAGATTAAAGCCTCGTCAACCTAAAAGTTCTATACAAGAGAGTGGTTTGAAATAAAAACAGTCCAAGCGATAACGCAAAAAACAACAACAATTTAATTACGTGATTCGATAAACAACAATGACTTTATTTGTCGGCGGTAAAATGTGAAATAACACGAAGAAAACCATCGATATTTTGGAAAACAACCCATACCAACAGAAAATCACACTATGAAAAGACCTGCTTAGGAAAATATTTTTCGGGATCATAGCATTTTGATATCGGTGTAAGTTTGGACAACTCCCTGGGAAAAATATTATGAATATGTGAAGTTAACGCGTTAATAATAACATAAATCGTTGATTGTGGCCAAATATTATAAAAAGATAAGAAGTGACCCTTAAGTTTTAAAAAAATGATTAAAGTATAATTTGCACGCCTTGAATGTTGTTATTTATGTGTATGATTACAAAACAAATACGGAATTAGATATAAACGATGGACAAAGTCCTATGAGTATTGCAACATATGCCAAACTCCGAAAAGGCACAGAACAAAGATATTTCACATGCAAGCCAAGCGAAAAGTAGGAACAAATTTGTGATGAGTCATTTAAGGAAAAGAGCAAACCCGACAGTTACCGCCTTGGAACGG
Source organism: Sinonovacula constricta (assembly GCA_007844125.1). Lineage (NCBI taxonomy): Eukaryota > Metazoa > Mollusca > Bivalvia > Cardiida > Solecurtidae > Sinonovacula > Sinonovacula constricta. The sequence goes on along the minus strand of CM017567.1, from coordinate 12,774,094 downwards.
TCAGTCGGCAATATGGACCGACTGGGGTGCTTTAACCTGTTTTACAGAGCTCTAACCTCGTACTTCCTGGCGAGTTTCTCAAATGCAAGCAACGAAAAGAAAAATGATCTGTTTGAAAACAAAATGTCCATGCGCTGATATTTTCTATACGTTATGACGAAAGTAGTGACGTCATCGAAAAATAATGTCAAAATAGTGTTCACAAAAGGAATACGGTATTATTTTGATTTGAAAAACAACACAAAAATGGTTGACCACAAATAAAATTAACTTTCTGAATCATGAACAAACATGACCAGAGACGAATAAATGGTTGTAGCATCCTGTTCATCTGAAGATGGAATTGAAGAACCAAAGTTCAATGTCCATCAAAGGAAATACACGTTACAATCCTTATAGGATGATTTAAATGACAACATAGATTACATGCACGGGGAGATTTTTTACGACCGCCACACTGCACAAGTAACATTGTTGTGATCATGAATAGGAATATATGACAAAGTCCTATGAGTATTGCAACAAACATAATATCTTGAAAAATTAAGTGTTGCTTTCCCCAGTTGGGAATGGCATTGTCTTTAATTCTTTTTTATAACTTGAATTTATGATATGAACTATTTGGTTAAAAATTGACTTCAAATAAAAGTAACGCTTTTAATAAATCGAAGCAGAAACGTTATGCTATAAACAGCGTATGTGGCTTACAAACAATCTTATGATAACAAACGACAATTGCAAGAAATATTAGACATAACAATAACTAAAGGTTATCTATCGTTCAGAACGAGGACATGTAAATCTACAATTAAACCAAGACCTCTTTAATTATAAGATTATCTTCACGTTGTCTTTCTTAATCTTCTAAACATGGAATGGTGTTAAATAAAATAGATTTAAGACAATGGGTTAGGATAAATGAAAAGATGCAGAAGATATTACATTTATTAACAACATTTATTAAACAAATTTAGCAACAACTGTACTTAGCTATCCTGTATTAAATTCTTCAATCTTAATATTAAAACGGCAATATTCAATCTTTCTGAAGGTTCAACATAAAAAATGGGCAAAGCAGTAGTATAAGCTCATAATATGAACACTAATGACGCCATCAACCATACACATCATCATTACCTTTCGTACACTTTAGTACCGAGGAATATAAGTTTAAATTTTGTTCTTAAATTCTCAATTGTCTTGAACAATTTTAAGCATGTAAAATCTTTTATTCCTATTTCATCGTTCTCTCCGAACCAAAAAAACTTGAATTATTAAGTTATTAAGTTATTGAAAAGCCGTTTCATATTTACCATTTTTCCTCCCATAGTTTGAAATAATAGTTAACAGAAATTAACCCCTGTTGATAGTATCCAGTGTTTAGACGGTCCACATCCATGTTGTTTGTGCTAAAACATACCATTATTTAAATGAGGAACTGTTGTGTCACATAAGTCCTTACACTAAGTTTACATTAAAAGCATCTACCGCAACTGAAGATATAAATGACAGTAAAGATTGTTGATTCTGGCAGACCGTTTCCTACTTAGACAATCTTCAAATATAGCTATTGATATGTTTCGGATAATTCATTTCCTACATTGACAATAGTAAAAACTGGAAATCTGTCAATTTATTGCGATATACGTTTATTTTTGAAAGCTGGATATCGTACTTTCTTTTAAATTCTTATGCGTCATGCAATTTTAAATTTAACTTTCAAAAGTCGTTCGTGGATGAGCCAATTACTACTTTGTTGTCTTTGGGTAATATATATCCCATTTTAAATAGGAACAACATAAAACGTTGACCTGTCGTCTGTGAATATTAGTTTTGAACAGAAAAATAAATAGGACAACACTACGTATAAATAATACCATTGTAATGTATCAAATCAATAGTTAAATATAATTTAAAATTTATATTTTATATTATATTTTACACTCATAATGGTACTGGAATACGCAGAAAGTGTTGCTTTAGTACAATGTAATATTTGCATGTTGATTATGTTAAACATAGCAATTAGTTTTCTTTAGATATGTACAAAACTAAGGATTAAAGTATTAAAATCCCATCAAGGTGAGGTCACGAACAGTACGCCTGCACCGGAAGTTTTAAAAAATATTGAAATTTACCTCTAATTATAATGAACTATGAACAAATGTGCAATATGTTTAAGGTTTACAGCCTTCGCAATAGTTTGAAATATAAAACATTCCAAGCCATATCAAGAAGAAAAAAGAAGATGTTAATGAGTTCACAGATAAAAACGCAGCAACTTCATTGGTAAATATTAAAAGTACATAATCTTACAAATACTAAAGAAATTATCGAAAAAAATGAAATACAATGTAGTGCAGTGAATCGATTATTAGTAATGAGATATTGCACCGGAAGTTATTTTTACGGTACAATCTCACGTAAAATGCGCAAAGACTGCACACGTTTTCTGGCCTCTAAAGGACACAACTGAAGAGAGGAAAGGACATAACTCCAATAGCGACTGTCGAAAAATATGGTTTTAAGTCTTTATGTTTATATAGTCTCTACGACCCCTCTGGTCATGTGTTATTAAAACACGTGCACATACTTGACTGTAAAATGGCCAATTGCAAGCTTGCTGTACAACGAGAAATTCCGAGTTTTAACCATAAGCAATACAGTTTTTGTTAGTTTTGCAAACAGGTCAGAAAAATTATTGAGACGCAGGTCGAGGGGATTTTGCAAAAGCATGTCGGTTAAACATGTTTTATGATTATCTAAACAGTCAGGTCACATGATTAAGATGTATTAACCTCTTGACGTTATACACAAAGGGCTTTTGGAGTTTTGTGCTTTTGTGAATAAATTTACAAGATATTGTTATTTTTTAATTTTAATTATTTAACGTTTATAAATATCATGAATGTGTTATAAATACATATAAATATGTGTTTATGACATTCTTTTGACAGCAATGTTCATGGTAGGTTGTACCCATAGTCTTTTGAGCGCTGTTACATACATTTTATGTAAGTCATCAATGACAAATGTTGAGACATTGATACCGACTGGGAAAATAACATAACGATAGAGGTTGAGGAAGCAAAGACAGATATTTGGACATAATCATCGAAGCACCATATGAAATCTAGACTTTTTTTTAAAAATAATTGCCAGGAACAAATACAAATACTCACTAAATAAAAGGCGCACACCATATCTGCTTGGTCTTATGCGCCTCTCAGTTCAGGTCAAACTGTGTCAAGCAGTTACCTTTTTTGTCATTTGTTTAAATATGAAATATGTTTGGCAATCTTTGAACAATGCCATTTATTGTGAGGTAACAAAAGGCAGTTTTAATGAAATGACAAAACCCAACTAGTTAAATAAGCATACCTTTGTTTTGCTTCCCCTAGTGGCATTTGTCAATTCTTGCTGTAAGTTATCTAACTTTACATTTTATTTACGCTGATCATACGCTGAAGTGCGACGCTGGAGCGCTCCTGGTTTACGCATCCAAATCGATCTAGCCATTCCAGTGCGGCAACGGTTGTTTTTGTGTTTTTTTTCACTTTGACATTTTCTCCACATGCCTTTGTCTAGTCGTAGTTCAACTCATTTTATCTGTGGCAATTCTCATATGACCTCTTTATTTTACTATTGATTCATCTTCATAACATACATTCATGACAAATCACGGTTTGGTGGCGAAGTGGTAGAGTCGCCGATTTATAACTCCTCTGGCTGCTTAGCCTCTCACTGCGTGGGTTCGAGTCCAGTTCGGGACGAAGGCCTTAATGTTGGAAGGTCTTCAAGCTGACTTGCGGTGCGCCGGTGGTTCTACCCAGACATGTGTCTGGGATCGTCCTCCACCAAAGAAGCTGGACGTTGCTATAATGATCATCATTGGTCGCTACAATGTATTTCAAAAACAAACAAACAAAACAAACATAATCGCTTTTTTTAGCTGAATAGGTAGTCGAATACGTCAACAACACTAACTTACTACACGGTGAAAGTGAAATGAAAAGGCGGACACCAACATTCGACCAATTTTCCTGTGAATTTTCTTTCAGTAGCAATAGCAAGTGCTTAACACAAGACTCAAATTTATTAGCCTGCTTAATATTGCATTAGAAATAACATAAATCACAATCTATGCAATTTGAAGTCGTCATTTATCTAGTTTATCTCTGAGTTATTATTTTGGAATGTCCGTAGTAGAGAAAGATTAATGATCATTAAAATACTTCTTTAATTAAAAGTGTCGGTTTAAGTTACATCGCGTTATATTTAACACATGGCCAGCATTTTGTTCGGAAAAAATCACTTATTAATAGCACAATGAGACTTTTGTATGTCAAATACTGCGTGATAAACATGATTTGCTGGAAATATAGTCAATATAAAAGTCATGATTAGTTTTTCAAAAATTTATTTGCAAATATTTACAACTGAGAACAAATTATTAATGAATAAGGTTATGTTTCTGTATAGTTCCAAATTGGACAGAACTACAACATAATGATCATATACTATGCATAATTGTACGAAACGAAATTGAAAGCAAAATATAGCATAACTGCTGTATTTGTTATATTAAATACTCTTGTAGTTAACAATTGTATTGTATTATTTACATTTAAGAGACGCATTTTCCTTGCGAATAAATTTAGGACTAGTTAATACGATTGCAATACATGCTCGGGGTTTTCTGTCCTGTCAATAGGTAAATAAGAAAAGGTCCGATCAAAACTCTCACAGATATTTATATTTTATCTACCAGTAGACTAAGGCAAACAAGGTAAATGCAAATGTGAAAAATGCAAATGTGAAAAAAAAAACCCACAAAGACGAGACATAACACACATAAAGAAAAACCATCAGTTACCGCCTTGGAACGGTCAATCGGCAAAAGGGCAAACTGGGGTGCTTAAACCTGGTTTGTGGAGCGCTCCAACCTCGCACTTCCTGAAGGTTTTTCTATCAAACAAACAGTGTAAATAACAACATCCCGTCAAAGTGAAACAACTTACAGTAAGCACCTGCATCGGGAGTTAAAACAGATACAATGAACTTATATACATACATAACAACTTTATCAAAACTCTCACAGATATTTAAATTTTATCTACCAGTAGAAAAGGCAAACAAGGTAAATACAAATCTTGCGAAATGCGTTACTTATTTGCTATATTGGCTGTTTTAACTGCAGTTTTGGGAATAGATCTTCCTAACTTAGAAAATTAGGTTCGTTCGATTAAGAACATAACCTTTGGTTATTGAAAAGAGGTCGTTTTAATAATAAGGCATTTTTATACTATATCTGCTAACTTGACAAACAATGGTGTAACCTTTTAATAGCATGGTACAATATTGAAGAAAAATGCAATCAGCAATGTACTATATGATTTACATGATTTAAAATAATTTATTCCGACGCCTGGAGAAAACAGATGATGAATTGTGCATATGTGTCTTTGCTTCTTGTGATAAGGGCTCATAAATTATCCATGCATGCCTTTAGTATCGTATTTAAGCTGAAATGATGTTACATTGAGGGTGTAAGAGCTTTTAGGACGTATAGGAAGTTAAGAAAATCCAAAAATAAATTATTTATAACGGTGGATAAAATAACAATTACCTATGTAATAACATGTCATTTGTAGTTTCGTTGTTGTTCCCTTTTCTCCTAATTTCAGAACAAACAATGTATATTTTAAATAAAAATATTTAATTTCTAATGCAAATAGATTAAAGGCTATATGTGTTATTTTATAACAAGATATTTTATGTTTGCCATTATTAAAATCATATAGAGGCATCTTGGCTTCGTTATTGGAAGAGCTGTATGCTCACATGGCAAGACTCAGCAACAGATTTCGATGAAAGAATGGTGCTGAAGCAACCACAAATCGAGTATTGTGCCGTCGATGTATGGTGGTTTTAAATTGTGTTATTTGTGGTGCGGCTTTCTTGTACGAACCAGATATAGCCATTCTCTTGATGGATGCATTTCTCTATTATATTTGTTTTAAAACGTTTGATAAAAATATTTTACCTACGTGTATATAGTCCAGATACACACAAGTCGATTCAATGAATCATGCAGCCATTAGTTGCCGATTAGAATGAGGCTGTAAATTGTATTTCTTTATAATTTTCCTCGACAGTTCATTTTTACATGTATTCTATATCTGTATCTGTTCCGTAACGTAGAAATGGGCCACTGTTGGTATATGTTCTACGGAGATTGGAGGGTGGTGGTTAACCTGTTGAAGGGCTGATTTAAAGTCCTCTACTGTCTTAGTATGCACAGGATTATCTTCCAGATGGTTCCCATGCACTAGTGTTTTAACGAAGAAGATTATGCCCAACACTGTTCCCTGTGGGACGCCAGATTCAACATGGCCACTTCTAGAATGTTTGCCGTCCACCACAAAGTTCATGGATCGGTGTTTGCCTTATATATATTTTTATTGATGATCACTATTATGTTACTTGTGCAGTGTGGCGGTCGTAAAAATCTTTCCGTGCATGAAATCTATGTTGTCATTTAATTCATCTTATAAGGATTGTTACGCGTTTTTCCTTTGATTGACATTGGACTTTCCTTCCTCAATTCCATCTCCACATGAACAGGATGCTTTAACCATTAACCCTTCTCTGGTCACTTTTTTTCTTGAAGTTAATTTTCTTTACTTTTAACGTGTTTGTGAGTCTAATCGAAATAATACCTATCTCTCTTCCAAAAACTATGTTGACATTATTTTTAATGACGTCACAACTTTCGTCATAACTTGTCAAACAAAACGTCAGCGCTTGGACATTTATTCAAATGGATCGGTTTTCTTTTCATTGCTTGCATTTGAGAAACCCTTCAGGAAGTGCGAGCTTAGAGCTTTGTAAAACCGGTTTAAGCACCCCAGTCGGTCCATATTGCCGACTGACCGTTCAAAGGCGGCAACTTTCGGGTTTGCTCTTATTGTTAAATGACTCATCACAGATTTGTTCCTACTTTTACAGTTTGCGCGCTTGTGAATACCATGGTCCTGTGTTTTTGCATTTCTTTGTAGATGTTGCAATGCTGACAGGACTTTGTCTTATATATTCTTATTCAGGAATGAAAGAGCCACTGGAGCAACGATCCACGAACGCCTTAATTTGACATTTTCAATAATTGTAGATCATGGGGAACGGTATCGAATGCTTTCGAGAAGTCATGTATGGCAACATCAACTTGTTGTTTCTTGTCGAAGTTCGATAGTAGGTCATGCATCGTGACGATGAGCTGAGTTTCCGTGGAATATCCATAAACAAAAACCCTGATTTAGTGATCTTAATATTTGGTATTTATCAAAATCATTTAAGAGATTTTAAATCTAAAACAAATTGCTTCTTCGCCGCATGACCTATCACGTGTCGGTGTGCCGTAAACCCCCAAAATACAAATAATATGCTTTAGTATGTTGGAGGTGACAGAGATGAGGCTTACGGGTCTGTAGTTCTCTGCTAAGTGTATATCTCCCTTCTTGAAGACCGGTGAAACGTTTGCATCTCGCCAAACATTTGGACGTTTTCGAGGATTTAATGAATATTGGAATATATCACTTAGCCCGTTTACTAGTTCATCGGCACAGCTATTCAAATAATACTAGGGATGCCATCAGGACCAATAGCTTTGGAAGTGTTTATATCTTTCAACTGTTTTAAGACTCCTGGTCTGCTGACGTGTATTTGTGGGGCTTCTAGGTATGTAATACTATGTTGTTTTAAGTTTTGGGACCATGTGACTGCCATGTCGCATAATGCATAGGGACAGATGGGGGCATTTCTAGGTAGACCCGAAGAAATTTATGCAATGTCACCTGCCATGAGTAGTATAGTCATTATTAGGCAGCTTTTTACTTCACATTTACGAGAAAACAGTTTGGGTTTTTGACGAAATACATTCATGGTTCTGGAAACACGTGTTGCACTGATAGTTCCATGAAGAGTTTCAGGTATATAAGAGTCATGTCTCTGGTAGTTATCAAGGAAATAAAAGATAATAACTGCTAGGAAAAATCCTGCACACATAGTTTTCAAGATGGCCGCCATGGTAGACGTAATGGGTGGCGGCCGGTGCACGGTTTTGCGGTTGAAATTTAGGACTTTATGGTCTTATCTAACTATGCCCACACATACAAAATTAATAATCCAATATCAAAATGCTAAATTTATACCAACGATTAAAAGAAATATTTAGTTAATATCATTTTCTTAAAGTTTTTCCTGAATTATTTCACTCCCCGCGAGAAAACACTTCTACGCGCGCATGCTCACTCTGTCTGTCTGTCTCTGTCTATGTCTCTCTTTCTTTCTCTCTCTCTCCCTGACTTAGGTATACGGACAAGTCATCCCAGTTGCTTACAAGGACATCTCACATATATAAAATTAATTTCCATTGAAATTGTTTAACTCAGTACCATATGAATAGTACGTAATATGGGTTTATTGAAAGACAACTAATTAGTACAATTGTATACCTAAAAAAACAGAAACGTCTTAAAGTCAATCGGGTTTATGTTGACATAAATTTACATTATTAAAAACATTAAATAGGCAAAGCAAAAATGAAACAAAAAATACCTATGCACTAAAATATCAGTATTGGTCGGTTTATGTAATGATGATTTAAGCTGTTCCTGCATCAGAAAGCTCGTACTTACCCATAGTATTTTGTTCATTCTCTGATGAAAGATGGCTGGCTGTTGTGAAGTGATGAATACTCATACATCCCAAATGCTGTGCATAAACACCACTCAACTCCCAGTATGACCTAGACCCTAAAGCTAGCAATAAGGTTTCAGCGTTGTCCAATTTATAAGGTAACACTAGTGCTATACGAAACATCTAAAGTTCAGTTTTTAACCATACATGACTTAAACAAAGGCCGGAAATGTTTTTAACAATACATAATGAATCAAAGTGAACAACAAACAAACTCTAAAGTTATTTTGACTAAGTACGTAGACTTACCAGAAAAGTCCTTTCTTCTTTATTGTAACGTTAATTACAATTAAGAAGATAAATTCAATCAGATAATATAAGACAATATGTTGTGAAAATGCTAAAACTTTCATTCCTTCGGGAAACTTTATTAAAAAGAATAGACACTTTCTTCTATGACTGCTTCATAATAATATGTTTTAATAATTAATTTATTTATGGCTTATCTATCGTTTATTTTATAGAAAATGCAAACCTGTAAATCAAATGTTTTCTGGAAGACCAAAATTCTTTATGGTTCTTTTTTATAAAGGTTTGAAGTAATTTTCTTCACTCACAATTAAAACATAAAATAATAGGAAGAATAACATAAGAGGAGATGCTGACAGCGCCATTCGTTTATCCATGATAGAAGCGAAATAAATCGGATGTCCGTTAGTATTGATTCATCTGTTGGCAGTAAGATAAGCGCACTTGACAATTTATTGATATACAACTACTTAAAAACAGGCCTTAATAATATTGGCGAATATCGCACGGTCTATATTTTATTGACATGCTGAAACTAATTCCAAACGCTGTTTAAAATTCAAGGTTGGAACAAGCCTATTCATCAAATTCAGATTTTAGTTTAGACGTTCCATTCGAATAGTAAACGTTTTAATCACATTGTAAAATATATTAAATTGATCAGAGACAAATAAGAAGAACTCATACAAAGTAAGAAGGTGACCCCAAGAGAAATTTATCTCTGTAATTTGTTTTCTCGGCAGATAGGTTTATAATCACACTTATTTCAAGGAATCGTTCAAGATAAAATTGCCGTCAGACCAATAGTTGTACCTCTTCAAACAGAACATTGTTTTGCTGTTAGTGTTAGATAATATCGTACAATATATTACAATTACTACTCTAGTGACCTACAGACGATAATGATTTTCGCTTGTCAATTATTAAGGATCTAGAGTTGAATGCTTTCCTTTATTTTTATACACCGGTAAATTGATAGATATGTTTAGGCGAGGTATTTGTAATAGAGTGTTTATAGAGTGTTTGACTAAGCCATTCGGTATGCACTTGAAACGTTAAATCAATCACTTTGCATGCTGTCCGAATTGCAAACAAAACAAAATGTACACTATATTGAAATGTATTATGCTAAAATACTATTTGACTTAAGCCATTTCTTTCTTTAAAAATGCGTTTTTAAAAGTCCAAATTTTACTAATTTCTTTTATTGACATATTTTGTCAAACCTTAAACGTTAACGTTATGTTTATGAATAATTAACACTGACACTGGATTTTCGTGTTGTTGAAATCGATGAAGCGACAATAGGTTGTGGAGAAACACGTGGTAATATTTCTTACTTAAAGTATATATTTGAGCGTGGTCGTTACATTTTTTGTGATAACGCAAGAAAATGCAAGGTGCCAATGCTTTATGTTTTCCTTATTGAATAAAAGGCTTAAACATGGATACAAAAACACAGTGTTTTCAAATCCTCCTACACAACAACAACAACAAAACAATATATAATAGTAAACAAGGTGTGATAATAAATCGATTAAAACGGCAAGAAGTAAAATACTGAAGTCTGCTGTACCTGCCAATAGGGTTTAAGTATATTATAAATTAAATCTTTGTTTGCCTTTTGTTGCTTAGTCGACCGATTTGAATGTACTCTTTACAAAAAAAAATGTTCATGTCATGCAGTTTTGTTTTCTTGTTGATGAGTTGTTACTTGGTGTCTTATACAAATTACGTCATTTAAATAACTCGGTTCGTAGAAAATGGTATGCACAGCTTTTCACTCGACACTTAGATGCAGATACATAACATAATTGGGTCATGTCCATGTTGAATGGCATGACGATAAGTTGATGTCGGTCTGGTTTTGGAAGTGCTCAATAAGTTTCGATGACACTGTGGTATTGTCCTTTATTCTTGGATATGAAAAAGCCATTAAAACTACCTGAAGCAGGGCTAGACACAAAAATAAAACACGGAGTCTAAATATTAAAGGAGCAAATTAATTAGACAAATACAACTTAAACAGAAAAAATTCTTCAAACAGTCTTTCGGCAAATTTCAAAAGAACATTTTGGCTTGAGGCAAATTTCAAAAGATTATTCTGGCAAAACTCGACAAAACTGGTGAATATCTGTATTATGTGTAAACAAGTTATTCAGACTTCGTACCAATCAGCTTCTAACCAGCTATATAACGTATTGATTTTGGCAACCTCGAACCACGTGGGTGATGCAGCTCTTTTCATAGTATCACCTTTTAACACTTGGTTATAAACTGGTTTCGTTCAATATTTCTTAAATGCGTTGCAAAGTATTCACTTTACGTCAAAGTGGTAATATTTTTATTCTCTTTCTTGGGTGTACGTCGTAGTTGTTGGTTAGATTATGTTTTAATTGTTAAGTATGCTTTACATTAACTACAGCAAGGCTTTTCTTGGAAAATTAAATTTGAAAGACGATGTTTATGAAATTGCTTCTAAAGGAGTTGAAGTAACAACTCTTTCTCCAATCTTGAGCACACATTTTCGGGAATTAGGGCAGAGCGCTACCGATTAAAACAGACTGACAAGCAAGCCAGACCAATCTCCATGATGCCTGATTGAGATGGTCTAAAAATTCATAAACCGACCCTCATAATTTACTTTGTATATCATACTGTATTGGATAATTTACAACGATGGCTACGAAACGATAATGAGCTGCTCTTATCAGCGTTCATACATTTAATCTTGGCAGCCTTTGTCAAAATTTTCCCACAAAAATATACTTCCTGAATAAGCGTATATGATAAAATAACCTCATAACGCATTCCTCCCTTGTGGTGATTCCCCGTGGTAAGGATTTGATATTGATATAGGTTTTTTTTTAAGTCAAACAAGGTCACTTGAACCTCGTGAGAACAATGTTTCAAATTTTTAATAATAAAAAAGAATTAAAACATCCGTTTCTTTTCTGATATTTGCAGCTGAAATACCAACGGTATGTATAGATGTGTATCATACAGATATACTGGACTTGATTTATAAACGTATTAAAGCACGACAAATCGTTGCAACGTCTATATTGTTTCGATAAACGATATGATACATTAAGAAAACATTTTACATTTGTGCGCTAGTAAACAAAACAACACTCTGTAGGAATTTTTAACAGTTCATCGATTTCTGAACAAAAATGTAAGTCGTAGAAAATATTTTCTCCAGTGGGTTTAACTGGGTACATAGCAGGATATGAGCAGATAGACTGATATAATAACACCAACACTTACTTCTACAAATAACTTGATTTTTATTGCAATGTATAGTGCTGTCATCAACAAAAAAGTACACATAAAAATCTAACAATGTATGATAATAATTCTAAAGACATACTCACATAAGTCATGATTTACAATTTAAATATAATTATGTCTTCATTGGCTGTCTCATGGTTTATAAGAAATGTTTATCAAATATCGTCTAGGTTATAAAATATCTATCATTTGATTTAAGCCATATTACGCGCGCATTTGGCATAGTTATGAATGCAAGATACATGTCATCTACACTTTATGTCAGCTTTTCATTGTATCTGTTTTAACTCCCGATGCAGGTGCTTACTGTTAGTTGTTTCACTTTGACAGGATTTTGTTATTTACACTGTTTGTTTGCTAGAAAAACCTGCGAGGTTGGAGCGCTCCACAAGCCAGGTTTAAGCACCCCAGTTGGCCCTTTTGCCGATTGACTGTTCCAAGGCGGTAACTAATGATTTTTATTTATGTGTGTTATGTCTCGTCTCTGTGTTTTTGTCACATTTGCATTTACCTTATTTGCCTTTGTCTACTGGTTGATAAAATGGAAATATATGTGAAAATTTTGATAGATAGGACTTTTCCTTATTTACCTGTTTAGCAAAAACTGATTACAAGTAGAAGCCTGTTACAAACCAGAAAGTCTATACAAATCCTTTGACAATAGCACCATTTTCAGAGTTTATCTCTTATTATATTTAACATATGAGGTTAAAAAATAAACATGTTCATATCACAATTCCAAGATAATAAGAAGAAATAAAGTTAATAAGCAATTATTTATTCACTTAGAGAATTAGATGAAATCCTATCAAACATTTTGACTAATGAACGCATTTGGTTCAGAATATTATGGCACAGTTATAACTTCGAGAAGGACGCAGAAATTATCCGGCCATACCAAGAATCGAATATTGCATCTTTCTTGGCAACTGGTGCATTTCCTTATTATCTTACATTGCACAAGAGATATTCATTAGATAATCTCGCATTTTTGTTAGCGAGGATCTTATTTGTTCTGTTAGAAGAGTTCCGTTTGTAAGTTTAGTATTTTATTATGATCAAATCCACTAAAAAGTTCATTTTACAACTCATATTATTGTAAATAAACATTATGTTGTACTTTGTTTGACGTAAAAATATCGTTTTCGATTGGTATGGACGTATTTAAAACACTATCGTTAAACATCAGCATTTAAATGGCTGTATAAATATTATTTCCTCTTGTGGATCTTATGAACCTTTGATTTTATTGATTGTTTATATCGACGTTTAAGGAAGGTTCTTGCAAAGAAGTAATATCAAGTGCTTAATTATGAAGTGTCTGCTATAAAGCACTTTATTAATAAAATATATCAAGACAGGTTTGGCTGGATAAACTAATAAGATATATTTTGGTAGCATAACTTTAATATGTATCCCTATATAAAAAAAAAGTTGCTTTGATTTATTAAATTTATTATAATTGACCAAAATCGTCCCAAACTACGCCGTTTAGAGTTACTTTAGTAAAGGAACTTTTAGAACTTTGATGCATAAATGAATTTCGAACACATTGTGAATATCGTAGAAGAAGTAGTCAGAATACGGCGATTTCCAATAGGCATAGTTTCCATATTTTTCACGCAAATTAAAATCTGTCAGTTAATTGTCTGATTGAAACCATTTAAGCCCGTCATTGCTCGGGGAAAGGAAATGTGTCAAATCAGGTGTGTTCTTAGTTGATATTCACATAAATTACGCCATGTTACTGTTGCCTTAAAAAGCCTGTTAGTATCGATGTTATAATGCTTGTGTACATCGTAATCAGTGTCATTGCAAACATGTTCCAAACGCTTCATAGATACCTCAAGTTTTGCCTGAATTGATCGCGAAAAGAATAACTAGTTGATGGGTATTGAATGTGTATTCACCTATTATTGCCCTGTTCAAATGTTGTCTCACAGATTTAGTCCTTTTTGCGACAGCAAGGTTTATTGCGCCTGAAAAGCACGTGACCTCTGAGATGTAGACTGGTTGATAGGTTACGTTAGCAAACAATTTTGACAACTTAAATCACGTGTTTTATTGGCATGTGTTAAAAAAATATATGCATGTATGCTTTTGTTTTAAATATCACAAATGGGCACATGACAATGCCACCGCTGGCATGTCGAAGTTAGTTAATAAGACATTTGCCTATGGGACTATGGACTATTTATGCACGCCCATGGTTCCATGGTCATGATACCTGGGCAATTGTCGAGGCATCCCTCGAATCTTTCAGACAATTTCGTAACTTTTTTCCGTTTAGCTTTACAGAATTTGGCGGTTCTTCCCTGTCGGGATGTCCACTGACTTATCGTAACTTACAGAAAAAAGAAAAGGAAAGATGCAGTTTAAGGTAATACTACACAAAATTGAAAGAAAGGACAATGGTAGCTACAAGTTTTTGAAGGCAGTATACATATACTTGTTCGTGTCACTCGGTGTAAATTCAGGTAATTCACGGAAGATACATTAACGTTTCCTGAAAAATATATCATCCAATTTTTAGTTCCGTCTACAAACGATTTACTTTGTCTTCAAGGGATATTACTGAAGGGTCTTGTTCCGTTGTTCCAACTTGTATAGGGTTTGTAAGTGGTAATATTTTCATTATATATGTGACGGAAATAAAGCAAAATAACATAAAAAATATGCATACTTATATACATTGCCAACGTAAGTTTGAAAGAAACCAGTATTGTTGAAAATTACATGCCTTTATAACAAAATATTTAGATAAAATAAAATAGAACTTTATAATATCTTTAATAAATACGAAGGTTAGTGGCAATAAATAGGACTCTATGGTAAATGAGGTTCTGAGATTTAATATTCTGGGATAACATTAGTATATTGTAATAATAAAGCTTAATAGCTCATTGACTGTTAAATGCCATTGGTGCTTAAACAGTACTGACAATTAAATCATATTATGTATATTTAACAAGCACTTCTTATTTTAAACACAAATTCGTGCATGCTCATTTTGGCCGTCGCAATGTTATTGTTTTCGATACTGCGTTAATGAAGGCTGTAAATGTAACCTAAGAGTTAGTGACAAACACTGCTAAGGAACGGCGATATGTACACCAAGAGGAGTTTTTTTTTTTAAATTTGATTTGCATAATCTCTAAATGAAACAGCGTCTTTCAAAAGAAATATATTTAAAACTCACATGGGCAAAGATAATGCCCCGTTCCTCGTGCCTTTCATATTTATATAACTTAATTTGTTCCTAGAAAACACCAATAATATATTTTCGATCATCTATAAATCACAACAAATTACACATTGATTTCTGTTTTCATTCCTTGTGTATCGTTTTATATGATAATACATTGTAGTAACTCGTTTCTTAGCATCAGATAACACGTTGCTCTTACCGGCATCTCTGCCTCATTCAGAAAGAAACAAAAATGATAATTGTATAATGTTCATCGTTTATTCATCTCATGTTACACATTTTACAGCTGTGAAGTTATCCTGCTGAAAGCATGTGGTGATAAAAATTCTTACAACGTCCTATCAACTTCTTTTGAAACTCTGACTTTATTTTTATCATTGTAACTGTTTACAAGGATTCGTAAGATAATAAAAAATAACGAAACAAATGTCGGTCAAGTTGTTTTGTCAAGCCCTTCAATTCAATCAAATATTATCTTGGTGTGAATTTGCCACTAATTTTGACTTAAATACGACTGGCAACATATATGAATATCTTTTGTTCCAACAAATTGTGTTAACGTTTTACTTAAATTGGTGGAAAATAATGAAAAGTCACGTCCTCATTGTTTATTGAATTAGCATAACTCACAAACTCGTCATTTCATGCTTGTATTTCCTATCTGATCCATGGTGCACAGTAGAAAGTTTTAAACTAAGAATACCAAGGGACCACTTACCATTCATATCGCGTAATGTCATCATCCGGGTAACAGCTCTAACGTCGTTATATATTTTCAGCAGAAATCCCCATCGCGCTTATTTACAGACTTGGAAAAATCAACATTTAGACGATCTTTTCTTAACTTGTACTGCTTTACAAGTGAGTAAGTGTTTAAACCCGTCTTTATTAAGTCTAAAGTTTGCATTTAAGCGGAAATTATACCCCAATTCCGTCAAACAGGTGTAAGGTTTTTATTACTTGTGTTTAATACTTGCTAATGGTCGGATACCACCTTAAATACATTATCTTGCTAAACTGGCATCAATGCTCAATGGATAAGATAACATACACGTCTTATTAATATAGAATGAGGCGAACCGGGTATATTTTTACGAATAATGTTATCCAACACACTAAAACTTTATTCGAGTAATTTTATAAAATGAAAACTAACGAGATAATTCGACCTTTGCTTGCTTTTTGATGTATTGATACAACATATTACCCGTACAAGATAAGGTGACTTAACATGAGTTTCTAGTGATATTTATACGCCACATCTTTTGAACAATCCTCTTTCAACTATTATGGATGGTCTCAAGTATGTACTCTGACAGCTGCATTGTTCCCTCATTCATCAATATACTGCCTTGGGAATCAACACAGTGTGTCATTGAATATAAACTGACACTATGGTAGTGAAAATTATTTGTATTAGAACACAAATCTTAACTACTGTCTGCAAGGTTGGATGGATACCACGACAATTACCAAGGAATCATGATTTACTAGCGTGAAAGCCACAGTTAAATTAAGTGTACACGTGTCTTAGTTTTGAACGAAAATAGTTACCGTGTATTGAGGTAGAGAGTTATAATATTACACTAATAAAACATCTTAACCACTATAATTTCTTAATAAAAAAAAACTTTTTTTTTTAATTTTCAGACGCATTATCAACATGCCGTGCTAATAAGTCACCTGGCGCAAGACCAGTGACATATGGTATAAATGATGCAGATTGCTAGGCACATTCCAAATATGATTTTTCGTCCCTAAGGTAGACAAAAGTTGTCTTGTAACTCTACTCTTATCAGTAGTCTATATGTGATAATTGCTTCCCTTCCATTGATTTATCAAAATAAGAAAAGAATCACGATGATAAATGTCAGGGAAGGTTACGAGGCACTGAAATAATTCAGTTGTTCGGAGGATCATATAAAGAATGTATATTGCTTGTATATATCAACCTTTGCGTTTATCTTTCGATTTACTTGTTTTAGTATAACGTGTTTAACTGTCTAGCAAATGTATTTTTCGTTACACATGGGACATTCATCAGGTAAAAGGGTAACTTTGTTATAGAAATATCCACTAATGATACTGTAAACAAGGTCTGAACATTTTCATAATTCATTATACAATAATCTTTATCGGGTCATTCAACACACATCTTTCTCTTGCTATTTCAACTCAATCATTTTTGTTAATCAACATTTTATTTAGTCTACATTGAAACATGTTAAAGCGTCAGTTTCAATCAAAGGTACAAAATATAACAGAGTGTGGAGTTAAATTTGGGGTTGTGTTTGAAAATAGTAAGTTTGTTAACGTGAAAACATATTTATGGATAACCCCAAAAGTTAAATCTTAACTTTTCTCTGCTCATCTCGTTGACTTTTTATTGACATTTTGCTGTCGACCTGGTGATTTGCGGTGCATCCATGATTCTAGTGTGTTTGCGATCTATATAATTGAAGAACAGTTGGATGTTTAATGAACGTTACTGTGTCGATTCGATAAAGTAAAAAAGATGTGACTGAGGCAATTTTAGCGATATTTTGTTTGTGAAAAAAAGAGATTTGGTACACTTGAAACAGTGATATATTCGTAGAGCTATAACCAGAGCAATTGCACATGTTAAACAAGACAAAGTCATAAATCTAATTCCAACTTTACTCTCTCGTAAAACTGTCACAATGTTAGTTAAAAACTGCTACCGAATGTACACCAAGACACACACATACTTGTTCTATCGCATCTGCTTAAACATAATGTAAAATGTTGCAAATTTCTTTCCTTATCTCTCTCGATTTAAACATATCACCGTTTTATCTGCTATCATAAATGTTGTTATTACAATTGTTCATATTGTTACAATAGTCATCTATTTTAACTACATGCAACACATGTATAACACGTCTACTATATGTATCCTATGTTCTTTACTAGTAATTAATTGATCAATGACTAATTCAAGTGAAGATAATATCACGCATTAGCTTGAATTCTCTGTTCCGTGGATTATGCCAAATAGCATGTACACTTACAAACGAATCGCTATTAATATTGCAATGTTCCAATGTGATTTATTATTTCTGTGAGTGACTATTTCTAATTATACACAACCTTCTGCTTTAAACTGTGCGCAGGTTTGATATACATAACATAACTTTGTACCTATGCACAAAGTGACAAAATGATCAAATTAAATACGTGCACTCGATAGCAAACATTTAAGACAATGTAGACACGCGAAAATAATACAAGGAATTCTGACACAAATGATGAAATGTCGGTTTATGTTTATTTATGTATTTATTTCCTTCTTTGAACCCATTCAATATAATGTCCAGGAAATTCAAAATATATTTCTACATGCTCCAATTTAAATATATGTTTAACAATCCTTAAAGATAGTCTCCGGGAAATCATGATGAACGCAGCAACATCATGTTTATTCTTATTAATATATGTTCAATGTGCATACCATTATTTATAAATAGTTTTATCACTTCCATAAGTTACTTCCGTTACTTACTATGTAAATGCTCTTAATCTGAACAATGCACCAATTATTGACTTCATGCTGACCGATAATTCAAACCTCTTCTTTAATACTTCCTATGCAGTAGTCTGGACAAGTTCTGTATGAAATTATTAAATTACAAAATTGCTATTTTCTCTCCTTGTAATGCAGTGTAATTTAAATTGATGCAACTGGGATTGAAAGGCATGCATGACACATTGTTTAGAAACGCTTACAATGAACAGTCAAAAGTATTTGTTGTAGAAGAAATGATCAGTTTCCTTTCAAAGGAGTTTGTTTGAGCTAACCTAATTATAAAGTTAGCAATGACTTAATAATAGAACGATCATTTTTTTTCTAACAATACCGATATACAATTTAAAACACACCAATTTAAAATGATTGCATTTGTTTAGGTGGTATACATTATACTGACCCCAAACTTTCAGCGAAAACATTTTCGCGACCGTCCTATTAAAACTGACGACTAACCTTGCGATACAGTCGTTTATTCAGATCCATGACAATCGAGTAAAAATACGCATTTCGTTAATCACGATACTAAAATTTTAAATAGCATCATGCCATTTTGCAGTTTATTTAAGTTATTGCTCCTCTATATACCAAGAAATACCACATTTGAATGAAAGAAAACTAACTACGCCAAAAATACATAAGTATAATTCTGCACATGCTGCAAGTAGACAGGCCACCTGTTGATCAATTCGGTTGATTCATTGGCAGACAATCTGCTAATCTTTTGCTAAAGCTCTGTTCACTCAATCTGATATGCAATCTATGACGTCGACACAGACAAATGGAGCAATAAAAGGATAAAGGAAATGTGCATCTTTATTTTTTTATGTATCCCACGAAATAAAATGGAAATGCGGAAACACTCAGTTGTATATTTTATTAGCTACAAACATTAACAACAAAAAGAAAACAGATGCATTATATGATATTTTATACAAATTGTAAAAATCAACATACATATTGCAAATAAAACAGTTTTACGTATAAATATAATTATAGAATGGCAATTCTATGCTACCTGTGCCGTGTGACTGTCGTAAAATTGTTCCTTTGCATGTAATCTATGTAATAATCCATCTTCCCATGTCCAGGATGAAACAACCATTTGCCCTATTCAAGTCATTTTCTTTTTAATTTAAAAAATTGATATCACTGCCAATTAAGAACTTTGTGTAGTTCTTCTAATGGAAAGGATACTTCCTTCTATTTATGGTTCTGTCTCTACCATGAGACATTATTTTTTCAATTACGTCACTAATAATGTCATAACCTGTCTGTAAAAACAAAAAGTCTTTTTTCTTTGAATTGCTTGCATTTAAGAAACCTCTCAAGAATTGCGAGGTTAGAGCTCTGTCAAACAGGTTAAAGCACCACAGTCGGTCCCTTTTGTCAACTGAACGTTCCAAGGCGCTAACTGTTGGGTTTGTTCACTTTGTTAAATTAGTTATGTTCACGTAAACAACGATTTATACTTCTCTGGTCATTTTCTTTTCCTGATGAGTTTTTATTAATTTATAATCAACGATTTTGTGTAGTTTTTCTAATAGAAATTCTACTTAATAGAAATTCTACTTCTCTTTCTTAGATATGCTATGTAGACATTATTTTTCAATTTCGTCACTTGTTTGTCATGACATATAACCAAAAAAACATAAGACAATCTTTATTCCAGTAGATTATTGGTTCTTTTCATTGCTATTATTTAAGAAGCCCATAAGAAAGTGCAAGTTTAGAGCTCTTATGCAGGTTTTGAAACCCCAGTCGGTCCCATTTGCTAACTGACCGTTCCAAAGCAGTATGGGTACGGTTTGCTCTTTTTGTTTAAAGACTCATAGCAGATTTCTTCTTACTTTTACATTTGGCTTGTATGCCCTCTGCCATATCAACTTTTGCTTTATATTGCCATTCTCATAGGACCTTGCCATAGTTTCTCATTCATTGTTACAACAATGTCTGGTGTCTGGGGGTCGTAAAATTCTCCCCATTCATGTAATATATGCTGTCAATGAATTCTTCCTTTACGGATTGTTAGGTGTTTTCCCTTGATGGACATTGGACTTTGGTTCCTCATTTCCATTTACACGTGAACAGGAAGCTACGACCATTTACACTTCGTCTCAGGTCATTCTTTCTTTGATTAAAAAATAATCTAATTTACTATCAACAATTGTGTACGTCTCTATTGATGTCATAACCTATCCAAACAAACTTCAGCGCTTGAAGATGTTTGATTCAGATAGATAGGTTTTCTTTTAATTGTTTAAATTTGGGAAACCCGTCAAGAAGTGCGATATTAAAGCTTTGTACATGAAAACCCGGTTTAAGCACCCCAGTCGGGCCCTTTTGCCGTCTGACCGTTACAGGACAGTAACTGTTCGATTTGCTTGTTTTAGTTAACGACTCATTACAGATGTGTTTTTATTTTTACATTTGGCTAACATGTGAATACTCATATCCTGTCTTTTGTAAATTGTTCTATATGTCGTAATGCTCATAAGACATAGGTCATATATTTTCTTTTTAGGGATGACGCAATTGTGGTAAAATATTGAAAATGTGAAAATAATGACGACGGCAATATCCTGGATAATGATATGATGATCTGCTGGTTATGCTGTTATTGTTACAGTTGCTGCTGCTACAGCTATAACTGCTGCTGCAGATGAAAATGATATTGATGTGGATTGTATACAATCGTGTTTTTTCATCTTCACGGTTAAGCGTTTTCTTCTGAAATTTAATCAAGTCAGTCGAACGTGTGAACATTGCGAAAATGTTCTGGCACACAATCACTTCTTATCATAAACACTTCTGTAGAATTTAAGTGTGCGATAGCACACGACGATTCAGCAAGAAGTTTGTTTGTGTTCACGTTTAAATACCGACACGATAGTTACTTTATTGTTCCAAGTTCAGTTTGTGTGGGGGTGCGGTGCTGGTCAAGGTCTTGAGCAAAGAATTGATTTCAGTTAACCTTGCTGTATATTCTGATTTACAAGAAACGTTACAGCTTTTTCTGTCGCATTCACATTTGCCTAATACCGATCGGAGCCATTCCACTGTCTCTCTCATTTGTTCGTGTATTTGTTAAAGTGTTAAAAATTATATGTTGGTAAAATGGAGATATACATACTGGTAAGATACAAGAGATTTGACAATAAAACGTTTACGAATTACAAGCCATAATACAAAATAAACGTTAACTGAAATGAATATTTTTGTATGACATACACGACGGTAACCTCGTGTCATAAATTTCAGAATGTAAGTAAATTGCCATAAGCAACATGTGTCTGTGTTTGATACGTTTAAAGAATCACGATGAGGAGTCGTTTAACTTAAATTATAAGTAATCCCATGTCTATTATCTTATTTCAGCGGTGCCTTCTCAGACAATATATTCCTTAAGGAATTAACGCAGACTATCCTCGAAAAATGTAGAACGTGATGCTGAGTGCAAATTATTAAGAATCGATGCTGTAACCAGTCAGTCTTAATGTCTTTTAAGGTAAACCACATATAATAATATTGCATTATTTTTATCTCTCTATACTGGTTTTACTAAAGTGTATGTCAATCAGTTCTAACAACAAACAACGATTGTGGTCTATAAAAATGTTTTGATTTTTGTCCAATTTCGTTAAGAGCAGCGATAGTTCTCGTTGTTACATCGCATCTGGACATTAGCTGACATTCCTTACTCCCAAGGCATTTATGTTTTAAATAACTCTCTCGGAAACATTCCTCCTGTGAGTTGAACATCATCTCAGCAAATGTCCTGGTGATCCATGTGCATGTAGTTACCAAATAGTTTGCCACGCACATCCGAATGAGGATGCTTCGAGACAGGGTTCTGCTAGCAAACGTGTGCCGGCATTTAAAGAACCAGGCATATGTTCTGTTAACACAAGAAAATCAAATGAGAGGACCAAGAAATATAGTCTTAACTACGCCAAACATTGGTTCTACATTCATATTTCATAATGCAACATACGTATCTTCATTATTCAAGTTAAGATTTTCAGGTCATTACTGAAAAAATTCATACTGATCCACTCTGGAAATAATGTATTGATTTAATCTAATTAAGTAAAACACATACTCATTGTGCCTTTAAATTCCCAAAGGACATTTAAACATTCTTTGAACGTTTTGATTGACATTACTTAGAAGGTCGACTGATGTCCACAATATCATGTTCCTACCCAAAAACCTCACAATGACACAATGGCTTTATCTAAATATGTAAACTGTCCAGCTTGAGGAAGAGTATCTTACAACATTGAATAAGACCAACTGAAAACTAAAGCAGAAGATGGCTAACAAACAAATGACATTTTAAACGAGAGCTGACCTTTAGTATATGACAATTGGTTATAAAATGAAGATTATAAACTCAGATATAAAGTCGACTTAGTCTAACCAGAACGAAATAATATTATACTTTCAACATCAAAATATGAAGAAATGTTAATATAAACTAGCACTATCATTTAATATCTCTTCGAACAAAGAAGCAGTCTCTGTTATAATATCTACGATTTTACAGGCAATGTCTTCTTATTTTACTCTCAAGTTTATTCATAAAAATCTTTTTTATGGTCTGTCATTCTTTGAATACAATACGACAATCAATTTTGTATTCGTAATAAGTGTACCGCTGTGATTGTGACAAACACTAATTAAGCACTAAAAATTATATATATATATAGAAGAAAGAAATAAAATATGTCACCGACGGTAGTTTTCAAATGTCCTATAATTCAGATTTATTCAGCAGACATGCATTTATTACAGCTTAGCAACACTAACAATAGCAATAAGAATAACATAGTCCCTTGAGCATTGTAACATATACCAAACTCTGAAAAGGCACAGGACAAAGGTGCTAACCATGTGAAAAATAAGAACAAATTGTTATGTGTCATTTAACGAAAAGGGCAACCCGACATTAACCGCCTTGGAACGGTCAGTAGGCAATATGGACCTACTGGGGTGCCTAAACCGGTTTTACAGAGTTCTGACCTCGCACCTTCTGGTGGGTTTTTCCAATGCAAGCAATGAAAAGAAAACAGACCTATTTGAATACAAAATGTCCAAGCGCTGATGTTTTCTTAGTTATGACTAAAGTAGTGACGTCATTGAAATATAATGTCCACGTAGTATATAGAAAAAAGGGATATTATTTCGCTTAGATAAATTGCACAAAAATGGTTGATTGTAATTGGAATTTACTTTTTGCATCAAGACAAAATATGACCAGAGAAGGATTGTAGCATCCTGTCCATATGAAGATGGAATTTAGGGACCAAAGTCCAATGTCCATCAAAGGAAATACACGTGTTAGTCCTTATAAGATGTATTAAATGACAACATAGATTATCATGGGGAGCAACTTTGTAAAATAAAAAGGAAATACTCACACGTTTGACTCTCTTGTATCGTGTGATGTCATTACTATAATGATGTCATTATTCTTTGGAAAATCTACATACGTGCTGACACAGATGTAAACCCTTAATTTCGTTGGCTCTGTTTTAATGGTAAAATTACTAGAACAAAATGGAATTACCAAGACTCATCTACATGTGCAAATAAATCTTAATTATCTCTATATCAGTTCACTTGTAAAATCCTATATCTGCCTTGCTTGAACGGTTGTTTGGGGTACCACGTAAAATAGTTTATGTTTGTTGTAGATTCGGTCATTTAAACAGATTTAGTATCGTTCAAGGAGACAAACTTCCGATGTGTTTTATACTACATGCATGCATCAATATTACCTGTGTTATAAAGCAACATACACACGATTGTTTCCATGTCCTACTTACACGGAATATTTATATTACTCTTTTATTTCTTCATTTAGTTAATATTCATTTGTCATACAATTTAAGATGGTTTATATTCACTGACTATGACGGAGGCAGTTAAATTGTATTACTAAACGAAAGATGAATATTGACTTCTTTTTTGCGATATTGATAATACATTGACGACACGATATTTCTCGTGGTAATGATTTGATCAATAACACATTCATTGCCCGTTCATGGATTACTGAATTAAATTAAAAGTTATTGGTAGAGGACAGATAGATATAAATCATTTTTATTTGGTGGCCTTTGCTTCCTTTACTTACCAGCAAAACTGTAAGGTGATACATACGCATCTAAAAAGACGAAAACTTAAGCTGGAGTACTAAAAGCGTATGTACCCACAAATCACCGATGAGCGTAAAAATGGAAAAGATATTGGTGTTACACGACCATGGTAAAAATACACAATATCAGTAGAAAGGTTGAAACTACTTATCGCAACTCGATTCATTCAAATGTCGTTACAATATTTAGTAAATAACGAAAGAAAGAGAACACGTTAAACGTTTCTTTTTACTTACAGCACATTTCAAAAACAGCTTTGTGTACGTGCAAGATTGTAAGTTGATTAACTGGGCCAATTTGTATGAATTGAAGTTTGAAGTAACATTGAGCTACCAGGAGAAAATTACAAAACGCTCCGAATATCCGAATATCGACTGCCTGCAGTATTCCTATTTGGCCGTTACAACACTAGGAACGGTTGTCTGCTCCAAAGAGTACGGAGTTCTGGAAACGCAAAACAGAAGTGGCCCGACACGACTTTGGATTATACTGAGAATACTGGAATCTGTCCATTTTTCAACGCATACTCGCGTGAATAATGCTTTCCAACGGTAAGAATTACTTACTTAAATTCAACAAATGGACTATCTTTTAAAGTGTAGAACACAAAAATAACAAGCAATCACATTTAAAGACACAGCTTTATTGGTTGTACCATTTGGAAATTAATACATTCCGGAGCAGAATAAATAATAAATAATAAATTTACACATTTCGAACTTAACGTCCTCCCTGTATTATAAAGTCAAGTAAAGTACGAGCGTTCCAACATATCGTTATGACAGAAATGATACGTAACCAATTATCCACATTCCTATATATGATATCACAACAAGGATATATTGTGGCATGTTTTATAACTAATATGTCATTTTGTAAGCTAAGACAGGTCTACTAATCGCTTCTTTAAAGTATTCCGGAAGACATAATTAGATTACAAAACATTAGCATGCTTTCTTGCACCTTGTACATTTAGATAGTATTCATAAGCAAGAATGGCGCTGTAGATTTGCATGGGCCGTTTTGATAACATTTTCTTATATCATGACCGACCTCTTTTTCGCTGTTTACTTACATTCTTGGTTGCAATAAAATAACAATACTGGGTTAAATGTTTTACTTTTTCTAGACGAATTATATCACATGATTTTAATAGCCAATATACAATGTAAGGAAATAATAACAACAATGCTTTTTGATATAGAAGTATGTTACGATTTGCATTATGATGACGTCGATGACTGGGAATAAGGGGAATTAAGTGACAAAAACGGAACTTGTTATTGTAAGGAAAATTGTCAAAATGTCAACATGTAAACGCGAACAAACAAAACCGAAAACAAAAGGAGTCTGTTAGCCTCGTGAAATTAATTTCTATGGTGTTGATGCTGTTTTTATGTGTTTAAAATGAAAAATAAGAAGAAAACGGATCGTTAATTAATTATGTTTTATAATTGTAAATAGGTAAAATGATTGCATTCATGCAATTTTTGACAATTGAGTTTAATATGGTTTAGACTGTTGAATGTGCAATAAAAGATAAGATTAAACGTTAAAAAATAAGCAGATGAACAAGAAAGGAGAATTTTGGTGATGTTTTCATTGTGTTTATTGTTTAAACCAATAGGATCTACTTTATGCAAAAATAAGATCCATTTTATAAATTTTAAAGTGAAAACTCATATTAATCTTTAATTAGACAGACTGTTAAACATTATAATCACGAGGAATTATAATAATGTAAATAGTGTATCTAATACAAAGTTTCGACGACATCCCTTATGGCTTGCCGGTTCTTGCTAATGGCAAAATGTTTACACAATTAGCAGGGTCACTTATCTGGTGACAAATCATGAAACAATACAGACATAACACAAAAATATCTATGCTATTTGATCCTTACTTTTACCTGATTTATCGAACAATGGGCTTGATGGTCGAGAATAATTGATAATTTAATGATTCAAACTGATTTCTTGAAATTAAGTTGTCCTTATTAGCTGCGCGGTCGTATTGCCTGATTTTATCTCGATGGCAACAATGATTGGAACACTACGGTGAGGATTGCAAAAAAAGAAAATCACTGCCGATAACAATACATCAAGTTAAGTGCTACCAATGATCCTTTTATACTTTATCACTGACAAACCTCTAATTAGTAAAGTCAACAGGGTAATACATGTATTACAGACGATTTAGAGAAGGAAACATATAAAGGTCCCAAAAGCATGTACAAGTTTACCATATTATACTCTTTATATGTTCTGTATCCAGGCTGTCTTCATTTTAATAGTTACAAAATTGTCTCAAACTGTTTTCCTCTTTTCAGAAATAATTAAAACAATTTATTTAAAATACTAGAACATAAAAAGTATGTGCAACAAGCAGCGTTTAAGTCTGGTGTCTCAAAAAGAGAAACAGACACAAACAACACAACTATTCATGCAGATGCTACACACATTCTGGTTATACAAGCTCTTTTCAATGTTCTTTAAATTTGGCTATTTGACAACGGGTCGACAGGTTCTTAACAGATTAAGTCACGTTTTCTGCTACAGAAACATACAACATTCATCCAGAATACAAAATATGTTAAATCTTTGCAACACTCGCTGCATTGACTTGACAAAACGTTGAACACTATTTTCTCCTATTTCAATACACTTACAATGTGCGAACTATTAAATTTTAAACATTTATTTACAACCTGCGATGGATTGAATGTTTGCAATAGTTGCTCTTTTAACTGTACATTTGTAATCCGTGTGCTACCGTTATAATATTTTAAACATTTATTTACAACCTGCGATTGCGATTTATTATTCCTGTTATGAGTTTCAAAACGTTAGCACAACATGCGAAAAAAGTGTTTTGTAAATATGACATCTAAAGACTTAGTGCATTAATTCCTTTAGAATTTCATTAGGCACCTATTGTAAATTCATTTAATAATCTTGCCAACATACCTCTAAAGGGTATATGAGTTTCAGTTCAGTAGTCATAGATTCAGAAAAGTAGCAGTCAGTAAGGTATAAGGATGGTTTATCATAATAATAGGGCCGTTATTTTTTTCACAATAAAAAGGCAGCTCAATTAAAATATTGACTTGTATCAATTAAATACGTGGGCTTCATCGGATAATAATAAACTGATGCCTTTAGATTACTGAAATTTCTGGAACACCATTATCACTTATTGAAATATTTCTGTTAAAACACCGCGGAAGTGAACTCTCTTGTAATCTGCCTTAACTGTAAATAGAATGTCATTAACATCTAGAATGATATCACGGTCATTCGTATTATCCATAAACCAAACAAACAGGTCGTGAAACTTTCCTTATATTAGCTCTAGCTAGGAAGCTTTATCACTACCTTCTCTTACAGTTACGTTAGTTCTGTATCGCTGAGAAGGTTTGAATTAATTTAATTCGAGAAGATATATAGATGTAGCGTTTGTCTCAATGGATTTAGTTAATTTGATAGATTACATATCTAAAATTACATAGAGAAGAAAAGAATAAACTATATGTTTGTTGAACTTGTAACTCATGTAGCTTCAATATTTTAGCGCCTAGTAATGAACTATGTCACCGGAAATGAGATTTCGTTAGATAAACAGTATCTCTTCTCAAACAATGAAATGTATATTTTTCTGATTTGATTGACTCTTACTTTAAATTCTAATATCATTGGAACTCCTACTGGTACAAATCATCATACTATGGCATGAATGCTGGTTAAAACTGAGAAACACAGTTTTTTTCTTACGGGGACAGTGTTTTCAGCATTTGTAACCATTTTTGTCCAAAGTACCCTGTGTACGGAATAGATTAACACATGTAGGCAAAGCATTTTCTTGCATATCAAGAAAACAAATCAGAACATAAAAAAGTCTTTTTTTGTGGATTTTTGTATTGATCGACAAAGCGAGACAATTAACAATTAACAAAACGTAACCATCAACAAAGCATGGCTATCAGTATGTCGTGGTTTGACCAGATCTAATACAATTCAATACCAATATATTTTATTGCATGAAAACAGTTCATGTTAAAGGTATTCATAAAACGTTCAATCTAAACATGCCAAATGAGTCTATTTTGCACTCTTCATTTATTGACATAACCGTTATAACATTTTTAGAAATACAAACGCTATATATTAAATGATACATTGCCGTTTCCATTACCATAATAAAACTTTTTTGTTTAGTCTCCATGATATACATTTCTAAATAATGTCTGACACAATTTGCATGGCAAATATGTTTCTGAGAGAGTTGTAAGTTTGAGTCATCATCAGATTATTAATTTTGTTGTTAAGTAAACCTTGTATAACACTATCGCTTGCTGTATATAGCTCTTATTTCTGTAAATGGGAAATTTTCAAAAATAAATATGGTTCGACTTGCCTAGTTTACAATTTCTACACCGTCTGTACACTGTACATGTAAACAGATAGGTAGAGCATCGGATCCAGGTACAGGATTTGGGTTGCGCCTTGGCAAAAACCTTTTAATTGCAGTTGTTAAGCTACGTTACTGACTCTCAGGGAAAAAAAGGCTGCTTAAACAAATGACAGGCTCTGTTCCATGATAAATATCAAGGTCTGTCTTTGGTGAAGTGAAACTCAGTTTCCAACAAACAAACATAGACAACGACCGAGGTTACACACTATAAGGGTCTATTTCTTCTTTCTCTTTCCATTTTAAATGGCATAAAACAAACCTTCGTCATTTTCTTACTGCTACTGTTCTTGCACTTCGGTAAAACCAATGGCTTATTTTGTTGAAGTGTTATGCCCACCTTGCATGTGGCGATAGCATCAGTGGATGTTGCTGACAACACCTTGTAAACAGTGGAAGCACATCTTCCAGCAAGAGAAACATTTTATCGAACTTCTTACATAACTTGCATCGTAAGGTCTATAAATGCAGCAAATATTTGATAGCTATAAACACGCAGACATGCAATCTGCAAATTATCTTTATCTTTTTCTTTATCTTAAAATGTGTGACACGCGATTTACTTTTTAGAGCAAGAGCAAAAAACGATTACCATTAACCTTATTCCATTTCATGGCTTTTACATACCGGCTACATTGTGCATGTCTTTCTTAATTATTTGATTTCATAATTTATTTATTTTCCTCAAATGACCTGATGATACCAATACTTGAACATACATAGCTTATTATTTGTACGGACAATTGTTTGGAAAGTTTTAATGTCCTTAAACTCCATCAATGCTTGAATTATTTTCCGTGCCGGTGACATGTCCTTTTATTATTGTATCGTTTATTAGAAAAAGAACACATATATACTGTCGTGTTGAAATCTTGATGATCTCTGCTTTGGCGAGTCGTAACATACTTCGGGGAGCAATTGTCACCTTTTACCGCTTGTTAAACAACAGATTTGCATATGGCAGATACGCCTGTTTCAATATAATATACTTATTTTAAAATATTTTTTTTTCAAAAACCTTCACACTCAAGTTTTCGACAAATTTGCCGAAAATTTTAGTGTGAAAGATTTTAGGAAAGACAATATTCTACAGTTCCCTATGGAACAATTTACAACACAATATGCACACATGTTGTTCTTCTGTACTTTATACGACAAATATGGGCCTGTAGAATATCCCAGTTTGTTTACACTGATGTACCTAAACTTACCAATGGTTCAAGATAATGAATTTGTAACTGCAAGTTGTTTAGATCTGATTTGTGTTACTTTATGACACTTAGACAAGATTATACAAGAAAAAGAGGCAAACTAACAGATATCAGTTTCTATCAAACAAGTGTATGCTTGGTGGTTTTGCAAGTTCATTGTCAATTGGAAATTAGACGGATATCAAACATGTTTAGATGTCTGTTATTAGGGACTCTACTTTATTAGTAACTTTCAATTCAATGTTTACTGCAGCTGACGCAGAATTTGTGTCCTGCTTCCTCGTATTAGTATCGCTAAGTGACAATTTTAGACTTGTCATTCCGTACATGCACATTATTTCACTAGAGAAGTGACCTTTGTCATAGGGGTATATATATACCCCATGAGGTTATTAAATGTGTAAAATATTATTTGTCATTTTGTTTTCTCCATGACCTCCAACCTGCCTCTGAACAAACGGGAAAATCAATCAATAAAGCTTGCGACTTTCTTACCAAACATCCTGGGGATGGAATAGTTGTCAGCACACAAGCAATGTACACAAAAGGCTTACTAATGTCTATTTCGTCCAGCCTTGTTTTCTATTAATATTTAATAAAACATTGTTTTAAAAGGACTACTCTTATTTTATTTTATTTCTCTTGCTTTTTTGGAAAAAAAAATAAAACTCACAATTTGTATAAATAATTGCAATACGCATCACGATACACTCGAAGCATATCGCGATATATTGCGAAATATTGCGATACGGAACCTCCATTCAACATAAACAATTAGCAGGGAATCATGTGCCACTTACAATAAAACAATAAAAGCCTTTTACTCAATTTAGAAAACCTCATTTGTAAAAGAAAGATTTTAAGATTTTATATTGCTATGACGCAATAACTAATTTAGGTTAAACCTATTGTTTTAATAGATTATAATTAAACACTATTAAAAATAACAACATGTTAAAAGCAATAATGTCAATATTCAATAATAGTATAAATATAACACGCAGTAGTCCTAATAGCGCACTTATTCCTAAACGGGAGTCGGGTGTTCCTCGCAAAATGTAAGCGACGTCATTGTAATAATGGTCCATATTTCAGCATTAATCGTATGTCAATCGTATGTGTCATTGAGAAATAGATATTGCCATTACTGATAATTCTGAGTAAGGTCTTATGTCTGAGTGTAACCATCGACGTGCCGTGGGTTAGTTGGAAATACTCCCCACTTGAAATTTCCCGACCCAACCAGGACCCGAACCCTCACGGTGAGGTGCAGGGGAGTTAAGAGTCGTTAGGGGCAGTCTTCGAATTCAGCAGCATATATCGTAATAGATGTACTACATTTTTATCGGATGGTTATAGAATTTTTAGCCGTTTGAATCCAATGATACTCTTGTAAAGAAAAACATCATACACATTTGTATGAAAGGAAGACGACACTGAACGCGATAGTGGTTTGTAATCGAATTGCAAGATTTGTCATATTTGGGGAAATTATTGTTTGAAGTTTTAAGCCTTAAGATTACGTCGTGCTCGGTGGTATGAAAACTTGATCTCTCGTGATCGCTTTTTATGTTTAAAAGAAACGTTGTCGTAAAGAAAGTAATTATTTTAGTGGTCTTATATATCTACACGTTATTGACGAAGGTCGTTACAAGCAAACATCAACGTCAAACAAAACGAAAATGAGAACGATTCCGCGAAATATTTATATTCTTTAGTCGTTATTTTAAAAAAGTATAAAATAACGAAAGGCAATACATGTTACGAAATGTAACAATGAAACAGATGAAAGGTTTTGAAACGACGCCACGGATTGCTTTGGCTTTTGTTGACATTGTCTTTCGGTGTATTGAAATTGAATAATTGTTTTTTGTGATTGATTGCCTCAACAAACATAGCTCATTACCTCCAAACAGTTGTAATTTTGATATTTCAAACGAAACACAAAGCAAACTACACCTTTTTGCTAAATCGAAGCTTGGCCTGGTTTACAAGATTTATGGCATAAGCGAAGAGTACATGTATAATAATTACCGAAATTGTATTTTAAGAAATCCATAGTGCTTAACACAATAATCAAAGACATCAATGAGCTCGGCCTTTCGGAAAAAAAGATTACATTTCACAACTCAGGACATTTAATCCCTGAACCAATCGTGGATATCTTAGAACTGGAAATGTATTGCTTCTGCTAATGAAAATATAATGATGATTAGAACTATTTCTTGAAAGGTAGTGCCGCCATATTAGCTATAAGACGCTATCTCTGTCACAGGGCCTATTACAACAATGAATATAAACAAGTTCCTGATTACTTCGCGAACTTTAACATAATTATATTGTTCAATTATAGACGTAAACGCAATATTGCTAATTTCAAGTGATCTGTTTCTTTTAATCACACTGATAATTTTCCTTGGCTTTGGTTAAATCAACAGTTGCATTGAGACAGTATGCAAATTGTTGTCATACGGGATTTTAAGCTAGTTAAATAAAGAAAAGCTTGTAATTATGATAGAATACAAAAAAAAACGAAAGTGTGTTCGTTTTTTTATAAAGCACACATAATTGAATGAATAGAAAAAAAGTTACCAACAATGATTTAAATATCAACACCTTTCAAAACAATGTAGTTATTGAAGATATTGAATAATGCCTCTCTGCATTAATCAAAAATAAGTCTAGTCCAACTATACCAATTGTCTGAGCTCATCCTATATGTTAGTTATGAATAAGAATATGATTGTTGGGTATCCATGCAGATTAAGTTTACATAAGTCTAGATTAATCGCGCGTCAACAAATTATATACGAGTCTGCACTCGGATCACGCTTCGGTGATTCTACGTAATCACCCCGGAAATAATGCTGTCGCCGCCATATTGACGAACTATATCCGAAGCTTGCCGGAGATCGCCGAGTAGGTACGATTGTGCATGCGCTTTGAAAAGTCAGCTATCTTTGTTTACATAATGCAATGAGAAGTTACTCGCCGGGGCAAATCACCAACTGGTGTATTCCTACAATTATTTACGAGGTCTATATCCGAAGCTTGCCGGAGATCGCCGAGTAGGTACGATTGACGAGTATGTTGTTATTTTGTTTGTTGTAAGCATTGACGTCAATATAGTATTATCGTAATGTGACGATTACCCCGCGGGACCTACGACACCAGGTCGACCGGTTCGGCAGGTGTTCTGCACTGTCCCTGAGATTTGGTTGATCGAACAGGTCATATACTATTCATGTAATAGCTGTAACAATACACATATATCGTCAGAAAATGTAAAAGCAAGCATATCTTGTCTCAAGCCACCTCTTTTCGTTTAAACCTAGGAGTAACTCTACTTGTCTCTAAATGAGGTGGCAGTTTCCTATCGACACATTTCTAGGATAACGTATATAGGATGCGTTTTGTGTGATAATCGCACCTTTCGTTGAAAAACAAAAAACATCTATGTGTAGTGCTAAATTATCTAAGTAAACCGTAGTTTTCAGACCAATACAAAAACCTTTTATTAAAACACAAAGTGTACAATAGACATGCTTTGTAAAACATTAATAAACAGGTTTTGTTTGTGTTACGTCAAGGATAATGACATTGCTGTGGGTAATCTTCTCTGCAGGTCAGTGAAATACGGGCATACATGTAAAGAGACAGCTGCAGTTTTCATTAGCATTTCATTAAGTTTTGACCTATACATTCTTATTATATATTGAAGTTAATATCTTTTTACTGATTTATATTAATTAATATACGTTCACTACATAACGTTTGTTGGGCGTATATATTTATTTCGGAGAAACAGAAACACCATCCTAAATGTCATTCGTGCAAAATACTCGTTTGTAGTGATGGCATTCTTTTATGTTTTTTCAGTATGGCTCTGAACACCCTTTCCATAACAAGAAACTGGAATTACTATTGATTTCATTTCTTGCTTTTTCGAATGAGTCGGAAAAGACTGCACATATACATAAACCTTTTTGAGCCATAAGCTATTATGTTACTCAAATAGATTCAATCGTCTATATCTAGGAAAATTGCAGAAAGTTAAGTACATTCATTCCGCAAAAAAGTATTGTAGTGTCTATCATACAGCTTTTGATGGCGCATTTAAACCATTAGATTTCAGAATGTATTTCGGTTAAAATTGAAACTTTGAAATTTAGAAGTATGTTGTGCTAAGTCTGACACATGCCTCACAAGCTGGGTCAATGTGGGACCAATAAGTCTCGCCTGCTCCGTATAACCATTTCCAAAGGTCATGCATTCTGTACTTTCTAATATAACACTTAAACTACTTTAAATATACGTATTGTAAAAAGAAACATTTAGGAATAAAAAAAATGTATAAAACGTTAAAGGCAAAATGAACGGAATATAATATGCAGACTTTGAAATTGTTTTATATGGACATTCACTTATCATTTAACACTGTACTAAAATTTATTAAATCCGCAAATACAACTTAATAGCTTATTACCAGTATTGCTGCGTTCAAAGTGCAGTCAACTTAAACGGCGAATTTAATCATATACATAGAAGAGAGCCTGGATGTGTTTTCTTTTAAAGTTGAATCTAAACATGTCAATAGATAATAATCACATTTATATGACTTTTATACACTTGACCATATAAAAAGACGATAAGTGGCTAACACGTGTTCTATGAATCTGGTTGACGGATCATGTAGCAGCATACCGGATACATCATCCATAACTAATAATAGACGTTTTGTGTTCGACAATATTAAAAAAAAGGTATTAAGAGAAACAAGATAAAGATCATCATTGTTTTCTGTGTGATTATTTTGTGTAACACGTATCCGATCAGACCATATGTATCATTAATGACATCTCAATAGAGAGTATCTCTTTCTATAACTATTGGTTTTCTTTTCCAAACCAAATTGTTGTAATAGGCGATGATTCGAGATGTATTCAAAAAGCAGCCTACAAAAGCAGTATATTGTACTGTCATTTATCATCAACCATTTGGAAGAAGCCAAACATTAAGTATTTTCATAGTGATCATTTTTCTATACTGTGCTAGTCTGAAGATATCGGAAACCATAATTTTTAAAGAGAATACTATATGAGTTTATGTTGACTTTAGTAAAGTAAATGAACTAACTGTCTAAATCAAAGTGTTATCAAATTCGTGCAACATGCGAATGCAGTTGCACATTGATTTTTTTGTTTATATGTACCTATGTATATGACTAGACATTTCAAGCTTTGTATAGAGGCATAGAAAGTTCTCAATATATATGTAATGGCCATTTTCCGGTGAGGCAAATATGTAGATCTGTAAGTCGAGCCAATTGTTATAATCAGCTGATGATGCATTTTCTACTTATCTGTCTGGTTTATAACATGAGGTAAGATATGTTCATGGAAAAATCCAATGCTATCTGTTGAATGTTGAGTTGTAGGCTGCTCATATTGCACCATTATACTTGTGTCTTTTTATATTCTAGCCCCATTTTTATTGCACACTGATGATTTGCAATCGTTAGTTGAAAATGTATTTGACCAAAGATAAACTCTTAAAAGTACCGGAAAATGCATGTTTTGCTTATCACTTTTAGATAGATCACACACTTTGCATTAATCTCACATGTGTAAGTATCAAGGCCGCAAACATAACTGTTCATCACAAATGAAATACTACATTGCAAAAGTCAGTACAATTTTGATTATAAAAACATCTAATTCTTTCTACCTGCATTTGCTATATATACAAATAATAACTCCAATGTAACAAAAAGATAAAATGAACTATTATTTATTTATTTATTCTCAGTTAATGGTTGCCATTTTAACAACCTTCCTGGTTACGTGCCTTTTTAGTATACATATACATCATTCACAGCTTGCCTTAGAGGTAAAAGTCGTTGAAATCGTGACCTGGTACAGAAGGAAAACGTATCTTAAGAGCAATATTGTATATAAATATAAATCTATAAATTCTGATTGAGTGTTCTTTTTTTCGCCACGGAATGTGAGAATGTGAAATGAAACATAGATAAATAATTCCTTCGTACACGCTCTTCAACAAATATTTAAGAATAATTGCATCCTTTCTCTTCCTTCGAAACAGATATCTCCTGTATTTCTAACAACTGTATGATATCTCCATTCAAAACCTATTAAAACAATATTCAAACAAAAATATAAAAAGGTACTGAAGGCGTTCTTTGAAAGTAAACCCTAGCTTATCTTTTCTCTAATCGACTCAGCTGGTGTCCGATTTCAGTGAAAGGAATATGATAGCAAATAAACTACTTAGCGAGATTTGATAAAGGATATAATTATCCTTTAGACAAAGTTGATCTTTAGATTGGTTCATTACTGCTGTATTCTCTACGTTTAAAATATGCAGTTTGGACGTATATTTCTTTGCGTAAGCACAAACATTTAACCAGTTATTTGGCCATGTTTTTATCGATACGGGTATATACAGCTGCCACCGCTATTATAGCATGCCATGGTACTTTAACTTACTTTGAGTACACTGTTCGTATTGCCATATCTGCAAATAACACAATATCAAAATTGTGTTTAAAGATCAATTAAGGACAAGTGCATACACTAGATTTTTTATTTACCAGTTGTATAAAATACTGTTATATATACGTTTATCATTTTGATAAATTAGTAACTACCTGCTTGATCATTACTTTTGTCTGGCTGCTCACAGTGTTAATTATTTAGGCTATTTGAACCAAAATATGTAATAGCTTTAACACAGCCATGTTTGTTTCGTCTTTATTTATTTTCTGCAAGTTACAGAACAATGTGCTGCGTTAAATGTTTATGACTGAAAGTGTCGTTGGTTCTAGTCATTGTTTTCTGTTACAAGACAATCGGACATTACTTGTTAAGGTTGTCAAGGTTTTCAATGTATATTGTTTTGAACAAACACTTACACAAGAAAAATCCTAAGGATATGCGCATTGGTGATGTATTTTAAAGCAAAACATATATTTTGTCGTTCTTTTCTTTTTACAGAAAAAGCTCGTCTACGTAACAGAGACACCAACATTTTGTACATTTTAGCAGCAATCGCTTACTCTGTTTGCAAAACCCAATCTAAAGCTGTTCACTTAATGGACAGACACTAAGAGTGTCAAGTGGTGCTTCAAGCATGATACATTCCAATATTGCAATTAATATTGTGTGTACCTTTTATAGAAATACGGTATTGTTGTCAACTAGAATTTCTACTGATGCAACCCGCACTGATAATTATTTGTTCTGGCCTTGAGTCTGAATATGTTAAGCAGGTCAAAGGTGAGGTTAGGTAGCTACATGTACGTCGAAAATAATTTACGATGTACAGGAACAGAAAGAAAAAACTAAGTTACGTGTACGTGCAGCACAGGCATGGTTCTCAAATGTGTACATTTGTTCACATAATCACGTTTCAGTGCATTTACGTATGTGCAAGGCTAGCAATAACCAACACAAGAAAACAGCAAAATAAAATATATCACGCAAACGCTGATCAATTTGTCTGATTGTCATTATAGAATCCGCTGCAACTTACTTACAACTGTCTGGCTTCTTCAATATATTCTTGAATAGCGACGGCTTTATCATTGCGCAATGTTTAATCAATTTGGTCTTCTCCCATTTTATTAGGACGACACTAACCACTTTTTCATGCTCAGTGATAGATTTGTGTTGTTATCATGTTGGATTGTAAGTGATTAAGATTCGAATAAGATCTTTTTTCTCACTAATTAAATAAACAAAATATTAAATAGCCTTGACGGAAAATCGTATTTCACAAGGGTTCTGTCACATTTGATAAGAACTTGAGTTAGTGCCATGCATGGAAATAGAAGGTGATTTCCGTGTTGGTAAATCTGCAAAGCGGAAATGTCGTTGTGATTGTATTAACATATGTACAACATTCCCTGTACGTGTTTTAACATTGCATAGTGATGCCTTAAAGTAAAAGTATATCAAAATAGATTTGGTTGTTTTGTTTTCTTATTTAGAACCCTGGCAAAACGAAGAAAGGCCAGCAAACCTTACACGAAAATGCGTTTTCTTGACATGTTATAGCATTTTATAAAACACATTGTTCTGAATTATTGCAACCTCACATATAAGACATGTCAATTCAGCGTACAAGCTCCATGCTTGTAACTAGTGAAAGATGTAACAACATCATTAATATACATTTTCTATACCTAAGTTTTAAGGGAACATTTCTTGGATAAAATCATCGGTAATAAAGATACAACATGCCATATAGCGTGCAAATCTGGTCTGTTATAAATAAAAGAGGCACACAATCTACGTCTCGGTGAAGTGGATGGCTTAATATATTGTTTCTGAACGTGACAAACCTGTGTAATGTAATCAGGTCAGAGGGAATGAACAACAGGCATGGAATGACTGAATCCATTTTTTATAAACGACGTATACCCAAGGGGTTTGCTGATTTACTTAATCTGCGCCTGAGACTAAGACGTTCCTAACACTTCAAGAATAGAGACTCTTACACTTTCACTCATTTTGTGGTTTCAAGTTCGTTCTTCGTGTCTTTTCTATCTACTCTTCATGTGACTCTTCTAGAGTGAATCATGTTTATGAACAAATCTTAGCCAACTAGTGTATACGATAAATAAGAGCTGTATCAATGTTTTCTATAATTTATCTTTGATTTTTATTCATAAAAATACTAGCCACTAAATACTTATAATCTTTATGAAATTGTGCCGCCAATTTAACATACAGTTGGAGTTCTAATAAATATATTTCCGTTCAACAAAAAATTAAATATAGTATTTTTTATAATAGATCTTGTAGTAGACAACTTCTATCTTGATTAATAATCGTATGTCCAGTTACGTTATATGTTAATCGTATATCTCACTTTACTCTTTACTTTACGTCTGTTTCTATCCTTCAGTACAATGTATGTTGGTTGCTTGAATGCTATAACGAAACATGTTGTTTCATAATTTATCAACACCTCTTCTACTACAAATAGATTATATATCACTTCGGTGTCAGAAGATACGATAATACAATTAACATATCAATGTTTATGATTGCTTTCTAGATAGACTTTGTATATGATATTTCTGATAATAATTATACTTCCTATCATATTACATCATATACTGAGCTCATCTAAAACCTATCTAGTATTGCACATCTTGGCCAAGGGATATTTTCCCGTTAAGGCATCTGCTGTTTAATAAGCAGAAACAGAATGCGTAGAAAAGTATTGTATTCCGCCTATTAGTGTTAACTTAAAATGTATCTGCATGTTGATTTATTTTATAAAGAAAATGAATACCTATTAAATGCTGATTACTGATGCATTTCTTTTTAAAGTAGAGTAACAGAAGTTTGATCTATTTAATTTATGTACATGCCGTGTTTGTTTAAATGTCTAATAAGAATAACCAATTAAAATAATCAAACAAATAAAATGACTATACTTATTGCAGTGATGGAAGGTTTTCACTCCAACAATCGGCTTAAATTGTGTTATTGTTGTAGTTTCTTCAGCAACAAGAATAGTTATATAACAGTTTGGCAGGTGTTATCTATGATTTTGATGTTCTACCTGTTCGAACTTTGGCCGGGTCAAACCAAAGACTTTAAAGTTGGTAGTAGTGGCTTCCCTCCTAACGCTCGGGGCTAATGGGACAGCATTACGCCTGACTCGTCGGCGTCAGTATAATGGACCGGCCGGGTTCAGTCCCTGAGCACCTCATAAGTGCCCCTGTGCTATAATGATAGAAATGTCGCTGCGCAGTATAGGCAAAAATGCCGGCTAATCATTAATCATATCAATTGAGACAACTTATTACACGTATATTAACCTACTGTGATGGGGTTCAAAGACAATAACAAAATATATGTGCCTTTATGAGTGGGTACATGACCAATGCAGCAATGTTGTCTGAGATTTTAAGAGAAAACGTTTTTACGTTATACCCAACACAATTTTAAATAAACGTACAATATCAGCCTATCGGCAGTGGTACCTAGATTCAACACCTGCACATTATTACGAAGTGGCACGAAGACTGGTTATCAATGGTTAAGGCATGGCTTGAATTTTGTGGGCCTCGTGATATACGATCGATGATAATTTTACACAATTACTGCTATAAATTGGATATAAAGTGTTTATTTGTTTGCCAGAAATAATAATATAGAAATAATCTAAACGTATAACTTTTTTTCACATTAAACTTCTTCAGTTTGGAACCTATTTCGTAACATTCTCTTATAAAGAATGATAAGGAGTGATTTATATAAATCAGACATAACTAAAATTCTCATAAAATATTATTAAAGATGTCATCTTTTCTAGAATGTCTAAAACAAATTAATCTTGAAGGCACAAACACAATACTGAGCATGCTTGTGGTATTTCAAAAAGTAACAGTAACAAATGTTTCAGGGGGTGTGGGGGGGGGGGGGGGGTATTTTATCTCACATCAGTGAGATATTAAATGCTTGTGTCTAATATATGTACAGGCATGTTACAAATATACTAGTTTTCTTTAATTGCAAAATATAACAAGGATACATAAAAGTAAGAATCTTCCTTACTTTAACTTCAAAATGGACTACAACCGAAGCTATCATACCCAGAGATATGGCGATTTAGCAGTAGATAAATATGAGTCTATCATCAACGAGATAAATACAGTCTTCTGGAACTACTAGGTACTCTAACGCATTTAGAGGTTTGAACCTCCTTTTAATCAAAGAATTACTCGGCAGTTAAGATTTGTTGAAACAATGGGGTTTCAATTTTTACTTGTCAATATATTTATATCAGGTCAGAAACAATCTATTCTCGGGTGATACATGTGATTTGGCAATCAGTCGACATTGAGTTAATTATGATGGTGAATTCTTTATTTCCAGCATAGTTGGTAATATTAAATCGACATTTCCAAAACTAATCTATAAAAGATAT
The DNA here is from genome assembly GCA_007844125.1 of Sinonovacula constricta. Taxonomy (NCBI): domain Eukaryota; kingdom Metazoa; phylum Mollusca; class Bivalvia; order Cardiida; family Solecurtidae; genus Sinonovacula; species Sinonovacula constricta. The sequence goes on along the minus strand of CM017567.1, from coordinate 12,732,229 downwards.
ATAAAATATGCAAAACACTGTGAATGTGATTTGAGACACACACACACACACACACACACACACACAAACACACACACACACACACACACACACACACACACACACAAGTGTTTTCACGCGAACACATGATCGCACGCATGAACACGCACACAAAGCAATATTATGTTTGGTAATAGATAGTAATATGGTTGATATCTTATTATTTTGTTACCTATGGAAAAAGGAAAAGCATGCAGCAAATGAAGAATAAGTGGAAATTACGTCGCACACAAATTGGGACATATATTGATTTTACATGTTCTTCAATGAAAGCCGAATGGTTCGTGCATTGTTTTTACACAGTACATACCGCTTCTCATGTATTTCGATGTGTTATGTCACGAAATCCTAGTCATAGTATCACAATCTAAAATATTTGCCGAGAGTTAGCTTTAAACATAGAGAGAGATACTTATATGCGAGCATGAAAAACTGGATGTGGTCATCTTGTCATGTATGTTCAGTTTTCAATTCTAACAAAATGTTAGATACAACATTTTAGTTTCCATGGGGTCTGATGACTGTGCAACTTTGCTACTGAGCTCGACAACATGGCTCAAAAGACAACAACGTCCATTTTTGTTGAGAAGCACGAGTTGCACATATATTTCATCACACTTCAACGTGCAATGGTCGCATGACTGTTCATTTCATTTGGCGAAGCTGGTAAGCACCATAGCCTTGCTATAAACACTTTACTATTCCTATTGATTGTACTGTGGAATACTTTGTATATTGCCGATGGTGCAATTCTCGTTTGAAGTTGTTTTGTCAGAAGTATGTAAAGACATTGTCGGATATCAGAGCGGTTTTATAGCGGAAACAATTTACCCTCTTATTGATGTAATTTGTTAATTGTTCGGGTGTCGCCGGAAGTAATATTGTTCCATAGCCCGCCCATATTTAAAGCTTTCGGACACTGATTTCTATTTGCCATTCTTTGTAATAGCAGTATTCTTTATCGACCTGTCGCTGTAGGTTTAACAGTGTATTTTAAATCAATGCAATGTCGTCCGCAAATAATTAATCACCACTCTTTGTAGAATTTACAATGCACACAAGTTTACTGTTTGCAAGTTCCAATGTAAATTGGCCTAGATAAGCATGATAAAACAATGTTCAAATATTCCCTCCTTGTCTTACAAAGCACAGCAGTAGTACTTCATGGGACTCCATATTATTAAATCTAACTTTGCATATCATATCGATAATTGGGATGTTTATGAAACCCGTGTTGTTGCTGAAAGCAACAGTGAATGCTGTTTGAAATAAGAAATGAGTATATCAGAAAGATTTTTGTTGTTTGTTTGTTTTGTTTTTCAAATATTGATGACTGGCATTAGGGAGATTGGTCTATAGCTGCCAGTGTCGTTTTTTGTTTTCTATTACCCGTATAAAGCGGTATGGAACGCTTGAATGTTTTCTCATATTGTAGATTGGAATTAAAAAGGACAGTAAGTGCTCTAGTCAGTGTCTTTCCCCAAACATGTTTTCATTATGCATGAGATAAGTTCCGGGTCTTTTGCATTTAAATGCCGAAGTGGTTACTAAATCTATTTCATCAAAGGTAATATAAACATATGGAGAAATTAAATTAACAGGTTAATTAGTAATTAAAACATGGAATTGTGATTCCTTTAAAGATAATTGTAATGCATATACACAATAGAGTTTCATTTAAAGGTCAGATTTAGTGTAGATTTCTACACTGAAAGGATTAATTATAAGTATTAAGTTTTTAACATAATCATTCTGTATCAGGTGTATCAGATGGCCTCTGACGGTGTGTCGTTTACATATATTATTTATCTTTCAAAATTTTGAACACAAATTCGCTGTCTTGCTGAGCTGTTATACTGTATGAGGTATTCTCTGGGACAAACAAAACATATTTTTCAAGTGCATTTTGTACTATGATTTGTACATGCAAAGATGAAGAAATATGTAACTTGTCTGCACGCATTTAGCAGTAACAAGCGCCATTGAAAACACTTCTAAAAACCTGACATGTATTGTTTGGTTTGTGTTTTCCTTTAAAGTGACCAGCCTGTTTCATCAATTTAAGTTGCATTCCAAATTATTCGTTACAGATTATTTATTAAATATGCAGAGAACTTAGATGATTTTAAACAATTATTTATTTAATAGCTGGGAAATATACTGTGCTCTTGACCAAAAATCGTTATTGACCGATTTTTGCGGTCATATCAACAGCATATTTCACAGCTTATAAGTAATTAACTGTTTTATTACATAAACTATGAATAGTTGATAATAAAAAGTTTTTATTTCTTTCATTATTATCTATACCTTAATGCAAGAAAATAGTTTACATTGTTTACTTCGTGAATAATGTTCGTCTGGGACGAGTATTCAACAATGCGTACAATTCTAAGAAGGTTTTTTAGATGCGCGCGCATAATATTGATTGAAATTTCGCATTCTATTAATAGACCGGTTAATATCAGCGAAACGGGTCAATATCTCTATTTATTGACTCATTATTTTGTTTGTGTGTGTGTGTGGGGGGGGGGGGGGAAGTGACCAATCGTGTTGCGTCTATTTATAGGTAATGAAATAATAATGTTAACATTTTATCGCTTAATACGCTTATTTGAATTTAAGAGTCATTCATATCTTCCTACCAACACCGTTATGTTAACAGATCATAATTTTGTGCTGGCTTTTTGACACTTTCCCGAATGACGTATTAAATATTAGCTGGTTTCCACATTATTCGGTACGCACAATTAGGCTATTATTTATGAAGACGCAAGTTAAATGGACCGACAAAAGACCGACTTGGGTGATAACACCGGTTTAATTAGCTTTTACCCTTTACTTTCTGAGTGATATTTTTCCAAGACAAAGAGTTAAATATTAACAATGTCTCATCAATGTGAGAAAGTTAAGGGTTAGCACCTGCATCGCGAGTAAACCAATGAACAACAAAGAATAGCAAAGAGAGTGCCATCCAAAGCAATTGTAAGATAATAGTATTTATAACCTTCTTGGTCGAAGACAAATAATTTAAAAAAAAACACAATAATTTAAAAATTGATATAGACACATTCAGTACAATGAGATCGTTCAAATTACCTCACCTTTATAAGGCAAGAATGGGATACAAAAGGAAATTTTAACGCCTGAGATTAAATCCTTCAAGTCACAGTATCCATGAAAACGATCTGTCCAATCACCGAGTTATCTTTATGCTAGATATTGACTACAAATGAATCAGATGCACAATGCTCCCCTCCGCTACCTATTCCGGGATTGTTACAGTCAAAACACACTGTTTAAATTACTATTGTCAGTTTTTTTACTCCATTTTTAACAAAAGCTTTCGGTTAATTAATTATTTGAGTGAATATATGCAAATACGAATATATTTAAACATTGTAAAATAACATTATTACGTTATATTCCTTTTAAGCAAAATAAATGTAGCAAGAAGAATGTGTGTTATTCTACAATATATACAATAATATGATACATTTGCCAATGTATTTGTGGCAGATAAAAATGTTTTTAAAACACCGTCAAAAATGTATACTCCTTACGTTTTTCTCTTGTATTGTTTTAGTCATTGGTATGCCAAATGAATGGAAACTTCAGATTTAGTAAATGTTTTCTTTATATGTAATATCTCGGTTGACTAACTTGTCCGATAATGACTGCCATCCTCATGCCTGGAAACCTATTAATCACACGGGGCAATCTTCGAAAGGACATTAGTGTTAGCGGCCTTTCTGTACTTAATTAATTAGCTAATCAAACCTGTATCTTTTATGCAACATGGCAGAAAACGTGAGATTTAGGATTATTTTTATAAAAGTTCTAATCATATAACGTACATGTACCTGGAGAATCTGTATACCATTGCTTACGAAAGTTGATAGAAGTGTTTTCCGGTACGTCCTTCAATGTTCGGTCGGCATGTTAACAAATTTGACAACAAATCAGTCCATAACCAGGAAAATCTTGTTCTGAACGATCTATTTAGTAAATTCTGACTTTACACGCAATATTTATACAACATTTAAAGAAACTGCAACATACATAAACGATTTCTGTAAGGTCCGCGCATTTCTAGTGCTGGCAGCTTGCAGGAATGCTTCTAAGCATTGTTGAAATGTTTGAGGTCAAGATATTAAGATTTTGGACTCTGGATCGGAGGGTTTCACATTCAAACCCTTTCAAGTTTTTAAAAGGATTATATTAAAGCTTCGGATGATCAATTAACTTGCATAAGAGAAACATGCAACATACCAAGAACGCCTTTATAAGATGCTTAATTTGATCTTGGTCAAGAGGTTAAGGTGATGGACTCGAGATCGGATGGTTCCGAATTCAAACCATAGACCCGTTATAACAAGTTTTCAAAATGTTTTGATGAAAGATTAGGAAGATATTAAAAAAACGCTCAACACATCAAGACAGCATTTATAACATGGTTAAAGTGTTCTGGGTCAAAAGGTTAAAGTTATGGACACGCAATGTTAACCTTAAAAACAATATAATTACGACATCTGGTCATGTTTTAACGTGTAGCACATTAAGTAAGTTTATTTATTTTTTAACTTAAACACTGCGCATGTAATATGCAACAACTTGGTTAGATACAATGAACACAGGATTTTAACTTATAATAGATTTTTACTTTCAAACATCAAGTATCTTCTATAACATATTAAATGCGGGCCATTTGGGTATTACCACCGTTTCAACAAAGGATAATTCCCTTTGTCACAAAGCACCGAGGATTTTCAAAAGTAATTTAAAAGAATTATTAACGAATTTGTCAAAATACAACAAACTAAAATATATTGTGGTAAATAAGTTACACTTGTTCGAAAAGAAAAATGTTTTGTTCAAATTTTACAGTCAATGTAGATCAGCTTACGTCATTTACTATAATGTTGTTGATTGTTATGCTCAAAAAGTATGAAAGATTGTATGAAAAAATGTATGAAATTTATGTAAAGAAATATATCAGTAGTACAATCCTTTTTCATGTAGTACTAATTTCAACATATTGTTACCCATGCAACATATTGTTACCCATGCAACATATTGTTACACATAACATATTGTTACCCATGCAACATATTGGTGCATATGCAACATATTGGTACCTATGCAACATATTGGTACCTATGCAACATATTGGTACCCATGCAACATATTGTTAACCATGCAACATATTGTTACACATGCAACATATTGTTACCCATGCAACATATTGTTACCTATGTAACAAATTATTACCCATGCAACATATTGTTACCCATGCAACATATTGTTACCCATGCAACATATTGGTACCCACGCAACATAGTGTTACCCATGCAACATATTGTTATCCATGCAACATATTGTTACCCATGAAACATATTATTACCCATGCAACATATTGTTACCCATGCAACATAGTGTTACCCATGCAACATATTGTTACCCATGCAACATATTGTTACCCATACAACATATTGTTACCCATGCAACATATTGTTACCCATGCAACATATTGTTACCCATGCAACATATTGCTTCCCATGCAACATATTGTTACCCATGCAACATATTGTTACCCATACAACATATTGTTACCCATGCAACATATTGTTAACCATGCAACATATTGTTACCCATACAACATATTGTTACCCATGCAACAAATTGTTACCCATGCAACATATTGTTACCCATGCAACATATTGTTAACCATGCAACATATTGTTAACCATGCAACGTATTGTTACCCATGCAACATATTGCTACCCATACAACATATTGTTAACCATGCAACATAGTGTTACCCATGCAACATATTGTTAACCATGCAACATATTGTTACTCATGCAACATATTGTTACTCATGCAACATATTATTACCTTTGCAACATATTGTTAACCATGCAGCATATTGTTAACCATGCAACATATTGTTACCCATGCAACATATTGTTACCCATGCAACATATTGTTACTCATGCAACATATTGTTAACCATGCAACATATTGTTACCCATGCAACATAGTATTACCCATGCAACATAGTATTACCCATGCAACATATTGTTACCCATGCAACATATTGTTACCCATGCAACATTTTGTTACCCATGCAACATATTGTTACCCATGCAACATATTGTTACCCATGCAACATAGTATTACCCATGCAACATATTGTTAACCATGCAACATATTGTTACCCATGCAACATTTTGTTACCCATGCAACATATTGTTACCCATGCAACATATTGTTACCCATGCAACATATTATTACCCATGCAACATATTGTTACCCATGAAACATATTGTTACCCATGCAACATAGTGTTACCCATGCAACATAGTGTTACCCATGCAACAATGTGTTAACCATGCAACATATTGTTACCCATGCAACATATTGTTACCTATGCAACATATTGTTACCCATGCAAGATATTGTTAACCATGCAACATATTGTTACCCATGCAACATATTGTTACCCATGCAACATATTGTTACCCATGCAACATATTGTTACCCATGCAACATATTATTAACCATGCAACATAGTATTACCCATGCAACATATTGTTACTCATGCAACATATTGTTGACCATGCAACATATTGTTACCCATGCAACATATTGTTACCCATGCAACATATTGTTACCCATGCAACATATTGTTACCCATGCAACATATTGTTACCCATGCAACATATTGTTACCTATGCAACATATTGTTACCTACGCAACATATTGTTACCCATGCAACATATTGTTACTCATGCAAGATATTGTTACCCATGCAACATATTGTTACTCATGCAACATATTGTTACCCATGCAACATATTGTTAACCATGAAACATATTGTTACCCATGCAAGATATTGTTAACCATGCAACATATTGTTACCCATGCAACATATTGTTACCCATGCACCATATTGTTACCCATGCAACATATTGTTACCCATGCAACATATTGTTACCCATGCACCATATTGTTACCCATGCAACATATTGTTACCCATGCACCATATTGTTACCCATGCACCATATTGTTACCCATGCAACATATTGTTACTCATGCAACATATTGTTACCCATGCAACATATTGTTAACCATGAAACATATTGTTACCCATGCAAGATATTGTTAACCATGCAACATATTGTTACCCATGCAACATATTGTTACCCATGCACCATATTGTTACCCATGCAACATATTGTTACCCATGCAACATATTGTTACCCATGCACCATATTGTTACCCATGCAACATATTGTTACCCATGCACCATATTGTTACCCATGCAACATATTGTTACCCATGCAACATATTGTTACCCATGCAACATATTGTTACCCATGCAGGTGTCTGACATTGAACACTGAAGTGGTTAATTTCTACTTCAATAACAGGCTCAGCATTGCAGGCTACTGATGTCAATGTGTCAAGGACTGGAACCTGGGGCGGTAGATTTCAGGTATTGGCGTCAATAGACCAATCTTTAAGATAAATAATATTGCTTTAAGGTTGAAGCTGAAATTAAAATGTAATTTATTTAACATGACTATTAATATGACAACATAAATTTTGAATGAACATATAGTTAGCTAGTGTTAAATGAGTTATCCCGAAAAGATTTCACATATAACATTATTTTTATAGACATTATAGACCAAGAATACATTTCGAGAAAGAATCTTACCACCTATTAACTGATTACTGACAAGTTAACCACTTTTGTTATTTACTTTTTGCAACAAAACTTAAATCAAATATAGACGTATTTAAATATTATAATACAAAAAGTATAGACACGTGATCTTTAATTTATTCATACAAAATCACGATAAAGGAAGATATAGTTCTTGTAATAAAATTATGGTAAATATGAATTATAAAAAGTAAACGTCCGTCGTGAGAAATGATCCGAGATCTCTTGCATGACAATCCGACAATCGAACCTTTGCACGAATGGGATTTGTTTCAAATAAATTAAAAATTACCTAACGGCTGACCACAAAAATAAAAAGACAATATGTACCTAGCGTTTAAACTTAATCCTAAAATTTAAAAAAGAACATGTATAATATGAGGCAAGATTGACCAATCAAATTTTGTTGACCTAGCAAATCGAAAGGAGATAAAGCCAATTTAAAATCTGGGTAAACTACATTTGAAAAATGAAATTGTATTATCGTAAAGTATAGATTTCAATACCTCAATGCTAAAGTACATCTCGGAAATTACCATCAGTGCCTTTATGGGTGTTCTGTCAGTTAACCAATAATCTATTGTATTCGCCTATTTTAATAATCGAGACTTACTAATTATTAATCAAACTATTTACTTACATGTCTCTTTTATTTATTATTTAAATCATGCAAAAAATATTGTTAAAACGAACATTCTTTCTTCTCTTTTTTCATCGCAGATAAATGTCCCTGATACTTTTCGGCGTTGTTTTGTTTGAACTCAAATAGTGTTGGAATGAAACACTTCTTAAGTTTTTTTCTGAAAATAATCTCCAAATCCAATTCAATCCAAGATCAAGGAACTCTGTACACAGGAATTTTCATTGAAATATAAAGAGCACACATTACTACTGAATGTCGGTTCATATATCCAATTATTTGAATTGTCCCCGCTGTTGATATTGAAAGCCCAGATCTTTCTTTGTTGTTTGTCCACCATATTCGGTCAAACTGAATGCATATTGAAATTTCATACCATCTTTCATACCCAAATAACTCGTTTTAAGAAAATCAATAGTCAAAACCATCTTAAAACGTTTTTGATAGTTGTCAATCGTTCCAAAATTAGACAAGACAAACTTCAGTGTTTCTATAAATATGATATTTAAATATTTTTCTATATATGTATAATACATGTAACGCTCAAAGATAACATGTGCCAGACTTTCTAGTAACGTATGGTCTCTTGCAATCTAAGTTGTATTATATTTTATAGACATATTAGTGAATATATAGACAGTTTGTCACATCAAGCTAGATAATTAGCTTTCTCTAAACAATGACCAACAAACCTCATGATTTTATATACGATCACTTAGTTGTAAATGGTACTTTCTTTCCAAAAACCAAACTCATTTGATTAGGTCTTTATTTCTCTATCCAGAAGACAAACAATCTGAAGGTTTAAGCTAAGATAGGCTTATGTTTAAGCCAACAAAGCAGGGAAGGCAATTTGCATGTCTGGGACCAAAATATGTACGTTTCTGATAAATTAGATGCAAACAGTCTACAAAATATCGGGTCCAAAGAAAGTTTCGCTTTTTGTACAGTTTTGTCATCGAAACTGTTTTTGTTTTTTTGGCGAAGCTCACTTACCTCCTGTATGAACTTTTTTCAGATGCTAAATCTATAAAAGCCCGGATGAATACTCTCCTAGGAGTTGTAAGTGAGGCGTAAGTGACCATTCCAAAATTAAATAATCCATGTGAAAAGGGGGAAATTGTTTAAGTGTTGAACATGTGCTTGGTTTCGAAGTTGTTAAGTTAATGGTGCTGATATTACAGGTGACATTGTATTTTACCTTAGGCAAAGGTAAGCGATTTTTAATCTTTGAAATGACATTTACTCTATTTAAAGTATATTTACATATTTTGTTTTCAGATCTCTTTTACAATTTGCAATTATCGCATATTCGAGTTCTGTCTTTTTTTTCGTCTATTATATTGACACAGTATTCCTTTGCTGAAGAAGAAAATCAGAAAATAACAAAATACTCTTTACTTCATTTCTAACTCTCTCAATGTAAAAAGAATTTATAAGGAGTATTACAAAGTAAAACGCATACAATCTCTGTCGTTTTGCAGACGTTTCATGTAAGATCAATGAAGCTTATGCGATGGTTGAAAGTTCAGCGTGCCATTTAAACATCAAATGCGAAATTCAAACCCCCATTACCAGGTCACAAAGAAAATGGGTATTCTCATTTTTGCTTACTCAAGGCAAATCATTGCACCAACATAAATTTGTCAAAAGAGAGGAAGACTTAATGACAATGATTTATTTCAAGTGCTTTGTGAGTTCCAAGGCGGTAACTGTCGTGTTTACCCTATTTGTTAAACTCATTACGAAGTTGTTCTTTTACATTCGGGTTGCATGTGAATGCCTGTGTCCGGTGCCGTGTCACATTTTGGTATATGTTGCTATGCTCATATGCCTTTGACTTTGATTATGAATTAATTGTTTGCAAAATAACGTGGCATGATGATTGTGCAGACGTAAAAGGCTTGCTATTTAACAAATGCCAAAATATGATGATTCTGGTACAGATTAAATTACATACAAAGAGTATTTTTACAAAAGCCAAACCTTATTTTCTTTTCATTGTTTTGGACTTATGATGTTCTGTGTTTATATACAACATGCACGTGGAAGATTATACTCTTGGTCATGCAATTACATGTATTATTATAGTTAGAGATATAGGTATGTTTTCCTTTTTTCAATGTCTATATTAATGTACAAATAAAATTAGTGTCCAAGTACAATAAATTTCCTGTGATCCGAACTTGTTTCTGTGACTGGTGGCTAAATTTGCAATCTCATTGAGTAATAGGTAAATAAGAAAAGGTCCTATCAAAATTTCTACAGATATTTAAATGTAATCTACCTCTAGACAAAGGCAAACAGGGTAAATGTAAATGTGACAAAATCACAGAGATGAAACATAACACACAAAAAGAAAAACCATCAGTTTCCGCCTTGGAACGGTCAGTCGGCAAAAGTACCGACTGGGGTGCTTAAACCTAGTTGTGGAGCGCTCCTACCTCGCACTTCCTGAAGGTTTTTCTATTAAAGAAAGAGTGTAAACAAAAATATCCCCTCTAAGTGAGACAACTAACAGAAAACACCTATATCGGGAGTTACAACAGATACAATGAACTCATGTACATACACAATATCTAGTAATAAAACAAACCAGCAACATATGTACAGTTTGTACAGTAAATAAAGTTCGGCCATTTCGATTTATTAACTTTGAGTAGTTATGACCTGGATGAGTATAACGAGATTCTGTTGCAAAAACAAACGCTACATGAAATACGGGGCCATGATGTCATAGACTGTACAAATTACAGAGTGGTTGTACACATTATTTAATGATTGTGGCCTTTCAGGGGTCATACCAGGCCCGTTCTTCCTAAATTAGCTGATCGTTGTAGTGAAAACTTTATTAGAAAACTTATTTTATCAAGACCATCGAGTTATACTATGTATACATAAAGGAAGCGCCCCTTTTTATCATATTTGTCCAGTTTAGACGTTGAACTTTGTTCTGTTGCTGTTAGTTACTCCATCGTTTTAGGTCTATCACCATGTCCGGTTTGGTTTGACATTGCCAATCATTATTGTAAGTTTCTGTTACATATCTGTTTCATTCACAGAGCAATTTCATAAGGGGACACCCTCACTAGATGGACGCCGACTGATACAAACGTAAGCATAAAGTACCATCCTTAAGTACCAGAGGACCGCATTTTCTCTTTGCATGAAATATATTTAATTGTGAAGGAATTATTAAAGAAGGTAAAATAATACCATATACTATTTGAATATTGTTCCTTTTGGTAAAATCGTTTATGTCTATCCAAGCAGTAAACATAGTCTTCAATTAAAAAGAGTAACCCCAGAATATTCCATCACCTTAATTGAAAGCAACGATGTTGTTTAGTGTTTAAACTGACACACAGTTAACTTCACCGATCTGTATCAGTTTTGACAATATCTGTGCAATGGAAACTTTTGTTTGTTCAAGTGGGACATGTTTATATAGTTCGAGATAAAGGTGATTAAAAATAACCAAACCAAATAAGCCTTAAACTCAAGTCTTAGGAAAGGATTTTTGAAAGGCCAAACTGCCTTTTTTTTAGTCTTATACTTTCATTTCATAACATGGCTTCTGAGATACGATTGATGCTATATCTAATTGATAGATATTTTAAGATATAAATAGATTATTTTAATTATAAAATGAAGATCACCATATATGCGAATTTTGCACTGACAGAGGATCGTTTGGGACGGGCAACGGACACTTACATCATCCAGTTAAGATACAGGAAAATATGACTTGCTGAAACTCACTTGTAGGATGGAGGAGGGAGCTCAAAACCGTAAGCTCAGTCAATGCTGAATATTGTCATTATGAGATGTTTCCAGCTGATTTAAAGAATCAACGAAAAAGTTCTGCAACGGTCCTCTTCCATCAAAAAATTTGCAAATCGCCCTGATGTTTCGCAGAGATTAGTGCACAAACAGTTCATATAGGCACATACATTGAACGTTTACACATGTACACATTCACATTTAGACGTCCATATATGTATAATACTACATGCATACAACACATAACTGCTGATAAGCGGACACTATAAAACAATTTGGACAGTGTGGTCGGTAGCGTTAACTGATTTGAAAACCAAAAATCGAGTGGTTGCCTAAAATGCTTTTTAAAGATAAAAACCTAAGTAATGCCACATTTCCGACCAGAAGACACACGAACACAAAACAACATGGTAAAATAAAGCCCTTCCATCATAAAAGAAGGTGTTAAAGGCATCGCGGAAGTGTGGTTAACATTTTAAACAAAATATTTCCTCAATTTAATTTAATGCAAAACTTTAGGAATTATTACGTTTACTTTTGTATGCTTACTTGAAACTCAACTTAACATTCATTCATATCTTCACCAGCACGGTGTCGTTAACTGAGCACGCTTATGTGGTGGCGCTTTGACACCTCCCTGAATGACGTAGTCAATCATAGCTGATTTCCACATTATTCGACGCGCAGAGGTATTATTCATGCAGGGCGGGATACACGTGTTAAGGTTGAATGGAATTTGGTTTTCTCCGTTTATAGACTGTTGAAGATGAAGGAGAGGTGAATAGCGCATGAAAGCATGAAACTGAGTTGACTTTTCAGACGCCAGAAGCAAACATAACGGGTCAATTTAGATAGAGTTTATAAAAAGTGATTTTATTTTTGTGAAATTTCCCCTGCGCTTGTTACATTTGAATATATATAAAATATAAAATACAATGCTGACGCCGTTTACATGATTTCAGAAAAATAACGATCGGAGAGTAACATGGCGGGGTAAGTTGACATCACTGTTTTGAACTTACTTTAGAATTAGTTGTATATCATAATACCGTGTTGTCTTCAACGAATTTTAATTCCAACTTATAAACAGCGGCATTTTTACGATATTATAATTTTGTAAAAGCAACCAATAAAAATTGTGTTACACTGTCACTAATGTAAAATTCTGACAGGAATTGTTCATTTTTGCACATGCTACCAATAAAATTGATCATCTTTTGGAATATCAATTTCCAAAGATTAACATGATCCATATTTACCATACTCATGTTCATACGTTTTAGGAAATTCTACCATTTTTAAAGAATATTGTGAAGTGATATTTAAAATGATTCATCAAGACGTGCTAGTTAAGGTCGGGATCACTACTCCGGAATCAAATTAATATATTTCTATACTACAGTCATTCAGCAGAGTTATATTTTCGATAACATGTACGTTATACTGTTTTCACTTTTTACAATTATATTCCTAATATTCTTCTTTGTTTATGTTTTAGTTATGGATTTCTCCTATAAATGAAAACTTAAGACGTTGTGAATGTGTTCCTCATATGTAATATCTCGGTTGACTAACTTCTCCGCTAATGACTGCCATCCACGTGCCTGGAAACATATTAATCACACGGGTCAGTCCTCGAAATTACCTTTTTGTTAGTGGTCTCTCAGTAAGTAATTAGGAATAAGCGATTTTGGCACAGAAAACCTTATTTTAACGAAGAACAATTCCAAGTTCACATAAGAATATCGTAAATAAAAAAATGTATGTCACTCAAACCTGTGGTAGACAATGGAAATATTTACGAATAACAGCAATGTTTACCTAATCAGACAATATCGTTACGTTACGTTACAAGATCATGTTTTAACGTTTACACATTCTTCTCATTATGTTTAAAGTATTATTTCTAACATTTAACAAAGCTTTATGCCACTCAAACCTGTGGTAGACAATGGAAATATTTACGAATAACAGCAATGTTTACCTAATCAGACAATATCGTTACGTTACGTTACAAGATCATGTTTTAACGTTGATACATTCTTCTCATTATGTTTAAAGTATTATTTTTAACATTTAGCAAAGCTTTATGCCACTCAAACCTGTGGTAGACAATGGAAATATTTACGAATAACAACAATGTTTTACCTTATCAGACAATATCGTTACGTTATAAGATCATGTTTTAACGTTGACACATTCTTGTCTTTATGTATAAAGTAATTTTTTCCAGCATTTAGCAAAGCTTTATTTTACATCAGTATATATCTTCTATTACGCATTAAACGCGCGCCAGTTCGGTACCAAAAAATATAAATAAAGGATAAGTCTTTAGTTTCATTGTCACAAAACCTCGACGATTTTTTTACACAAAAAATAATATAAAATGAATTCTTCTTTAATCACTGTGGTCGGCGTAATTTGACACCAAAAACACACTAAAATGTCTTTTGGTAAATAATCTGCGTTTGTTCGTAAAGGATAATGGTTTGCCCTAATTTGATCAGTCATTTGTATTTTATTTATGCCTTTATGTATAAATTGTCATTTTACTGCTTATGCAGACGCCACTACTCATCAACGCATCTGTTTGCGTTACAAAATACTGATGAGTTTGACGTTCAACACAATACATGATACCTTACTGGCCGGTCTTCGTCTCTTTTATCCGTAAATGCATGACACTTTGTACAATTTACAACTTTTTGATATTGTACAAAGCTCAGCTGCACAAAACCATGCATTGTGTATACAAACAGTAAGATACATAAATATATCTCCTAATCTAACCGGTAGATGATAATTGATATTTTTGAGTTTAAAAATGTCATGTCAAATTATGATTACAAGTATGGTGATGGGCATGCGCAGTTAAGTTATACAGCAAACTGTAAGCGGTTACATCATTAACTTCAACATAAGGCTATTATATTACACGTGAATGTCATTGAACGATGTCGTCAAGAAGGTTTTTACAACGTACAGTCCTATCGTTTTCAAATTATTAATAAGCTCGAAGTACTGACGTTGATGTAGAACCGTCATATAACATTTCACTATGATAACGAGTCTACATAGGATTTAGGATACTTACATGCTTACAACAATAGAATCAGGATATTGGTTTTAACACAAAGTTTAACATCATCGAAAAATCTCACACTCACGCAAAGAAACTGTTAAGGGTGTTTTGTCTTATTGATTAGTTTTCTGTAAATAACATGTACCTTTCAGATGACGTAATTCTCTATAAGCACTTGATTTTGCATTTTTGTGACATATTACAGGAATATGCACAGTGTTACGTTCATGGGCGGGGGTAATACTCAATAGGCGCAGCAATTAATTCTGCACAATCGAACTATTTTCACTTCACTTAACTGTTAAACAATAAAGCGGTTGGTTATTATATTACGCTTTTTGGATATACTCCATTGTATATATAAATTCAGCATATTAATGATGGCGTAACTTTTGTGTTTAGATTTTGGTTATAAAATACTTCTACTAGCTACCTTTTAAGCTTTATGGAGAAATTTTAGTAATGTTGAGTCTCTATTCGAGGTACAAGAATTTCGGCCTAAGTTTTTTATACAAAACTGAATTGCGGATGAAAAATATAAAACACGAGACTAAGTGATCGGTTTTACTTTACATCTGTCAAGAAATAATGCACGGCGCAGTTCTTTGTTAATATGATGCATTTCGTCTACCGCATATCAATTTGTCGATTTAATATAGCATTAAATGTGCCATAATTTGTGCTGTGTTTTATTCGAAGTATAGCATGTACCATAATGTGGCTCCGTATAACATATTGTAATCCACATAAGTAAGGACAAATCTTTTAGTAGCTAAAGTATAAGTACGTAATCGACCTATGAAATTGTGCTTTAAAGTAGTTGTTTTGATTATAGCATTTTATTTAGGTTTGACTCAGGGTCGCAGAATAATTCTGGGAAAGTATTATTTAAAGTAGGTCATAGAACCATAGAAGTTTGATTTCAAGTAGTGATATTGCTTAAACCATGATTATTGTGTTTGTGTGGACAGTATTTACATTATCATTCAAGTACGTTTAAGATGCATTAATATTTTATACCTACTAATTTACCGGATTTAGACCTTCTCACTGCTACAGAAAAATACAAAATAAAACACTTTCGTCACAAAACGGCTGTTAATTTATTTGTTCTATTTATCTACAATCCATGCAATGCTAACAGATAACCTATGTCAGACTTTCTAGTTACGGATGGCCTTTTGCAATCTAAATTATATGTTTTATGGACAGGTCAGTAATTATATAGACAGTTTGCGACATCAAGCAAAATAATGAATTTTGTTTTCATTTCTCTATGCTTAGATAGGCTAATGTTTATATGAAGCCAAAACTTCAGGGAATGCAATTTTCATGTCTGGGAGCAATATATGTGCGTTTCTGAAACATTAGATGCAAACAGTCAACAAAATGTCGTGTCCAAAGAAAGTTTAGCTTTTTGTACAGTTTTGTCATCGAAACTGTTGTTGGCGAAGCTTTCTTCCACCATGTTTTACCATTTTGCAAGTGCTGAATCAACATACGCTCGGATGATTATCACAGTCACTATCCTAGAAGTGTTTTTTTAGGCGTAAGTAAACTTTCAAAAATTAAATAGTCCAGGTGAAAAGGAGGAAAAGGTTGTGCTCTAATCATTAAGAGTTGACCATGCGCTTTGGTTTCGAAGAGAACAATCTTGTTTAGTTAATGGTGCTGATATTACAGGCGATTGTTCATTTTATCTTAGGCAAAGGTAAGCGAGTTTAAATCTTGGAACTGAATTTTGTTCTATTTAATAAAAAATACACTTTTGTTTCCAGATTTTTTTACAATATACAATGTTTGCAAATTCAAGCGTTGTCTCCTTTTTTTCGTATGTTATATTGACATAATATACCTTAGCTAAAGAAGACAGTAACAAAGTACTCTACTTTTTTTCTAACTCTCTAAATATTAAAGAAATTTCTAAAGACCTTCAATGTACAACGCACCAATCACCATTGTTTTTGCAGATGTTTCATAGTAAAATAAATGAAGCCGATGCTATGGTTGAATGTCCAGTGTGCCATTCAAGTAATTAACGTATTGTACGTACCGGTAAAAACGAACGCAGCGCCAACGTCATCTATGAATTGTTCATTTTTAATGAATTTAATTTTCTGCGACAACTGTCTATCTAAATATCCATAACGCAGCAAAATGACTGAATTAAATAATTAGAAATTGAAGGTAAAACAAACCCAAAGCAACAATAAAATAACATCAAATGTGAAGTTCGAACCCGTATCACCAGGTCACAAAGTAAATTAGTATTTTTCTTTTGATCTCTCTTGATTTAGATAAAGTTCAGGCAAATCATTGTACCAACATAATACTGGGAGTCCATCAGGTCACGGTTGAACTATACCATTATATGCCTGGATATTCTGTAAGTTTGGTACATAAGCAGCAAGTGAGGAATGAATTGAACTTTGCTGCAAGCACTGAACGAATTGATGACGTTTCTTGGTATGAAATTCATATTGTTACGTTACTACATGTACACAATATTATTTGCAGTAAACGAAGTATGTTAATATTAATAACAGTTAAGTAGACATACTTGATGCAGCCATGTATATGCAAGGCAAACAATATAACAATAACACGTAAGACATTTATCAGTTATCTATGTAATGCAATAAACATGTTATTTTAGAAAAATGTGACAAGCAAATTGTCCTATGTCCTTTAAGTCCTGTGAGCATTGCAACATATACCAGAGTTTGAAATGGTACAGGACAAAGGTGTTTACCTGCAAGCTTAGTGTAAAGGAAAGTACAAATCTGTGTTGAGTCATTAAACAAACATGAGCGAACCCAGCATACCATTTAACTGTAATGGAGAACCACCTATTTATGTAATGTGTTCTGGCCTAATAAAATGTAAATCTGCATCTGCAAGCCCATTTTGATAGAGTTTTAAGCATCCACTGCTAATATATTCGGTAAGATAATATACAAATCGATCTACGCCTATGTCAAAGAAAAAGCAATTGTCCACTGATTTGGTTCAAACACGAATCAAAGGCATCAATGCACACTAGTTAACTGGAAAAATGAACCGAATAAATAACTGTTTACTGGCCGACACCCCAAAAAGAGGCCTCGGGACTGGAGCAGGAAAACCACAAATAAAAGCAGAAGAATGCAACAAACTAGTCATAAAATATAGAGAATCAAGAGTTAACGAAATTTAGTCTGCTTAAGCAGTTATACTCCATTCAAAGTCAATCCTTATCTGTTGCTCTGAATTATCACATTTAGAGGTATAGATTCTATTTCCTTTTTCAATGTACATATTTGTTCGAATCGAAATATTTTTGTACAAGTACTACAATGTTCCTGTGGCCCGAACTTGCTCCTGTGAAGAGTGGCTAAACTTGCGATCTCATTGGGCAAGGTCGGTTATTTCGACTTATTTACTTTAAGGAGTAATTACCTGGATGAATATAGAGAGACGATGTTGGAAATACAAGGCCTATGGTGCCCCATGATGCAAATGTACTTATAGACGCATATGTCTATACATGAACGATATTACACACATACAACACATAACTGCTGAAAAACGGACATTATTAAACAATTGTGGTTTTACTTCCTTAATATCGTTAGTAGTTGCAATAGACAACGTTGGGTTTCTTTATGTTACAAGCGTTAATCTTTTAAATTGGCGAAATGAACAGTGTAGTCGATGGCATTAAATGAATTAAAAATCAAGTATTAGTTAAACTTACAGAAACTGTATGTTTATTTTATAATATTATGTGTCACAAAGAATGTTATATTATATCAACAGGCCTGAAACTCGATGGCTAACGTATGTTTATTTGAATATCACATCAGCCGCAAACTCCTATATATATATAGTTCAGAGATTGAAAGAGAGAGAGAGACAGAGAGAGAGAGCGAGAGAGACAGAGAGAGAGAGCAGTGTGCGGCTGCAGAGGGAGGTAGAGAGGGAGGAAGAAAGAGAGAGAGAGGGGGGGGGGAGAGAGAGAGAGAGAGAGAGAGAGAGAGAGAGAGAGAGAGAATTTGCGGCCGATGTGATATGCAAATTAACATGCGTTAGGCATCGAATTTCAGGCCTGTTTATATCATACTACGCTTATTAGGGTTAGTAGGGTTAGATAAATGCAGGTGTACAATTTGCAGGCGTCTGGCATCCGCGATATCATGGTCGGTTTTTGGTCCGTTTTATTTTTACCTACCCCTGTAACAGTTTTACTTTAAGTTGATTGTTTCGGAGTTTGTAGGGGCACCCGTTTAACCAGGAAGTTAATTTCGTTATCTATCGACTCTTTGCTATGTGCCCATGTGGGTGGTTTCTTCTGTGTGTATCTGATCAGCGATGCTCATCTTTTGGCGTAATCAATCTTATTGTAATGATTTGACGTTATTGATATGATGACGTTTGCAGTAAACGTTTTATGAACTTTCATAAGTAATAACATATTACTGGTTTTCGCTACTTGTATAAATTGATTTTATTGTGCTAAACCCGATGTAAAATAAATCACAGAATTTTGGTCGAATATTAATTTTGAACAAAAAAATATATATCATAAATGCATGGTGCATTTATACATTACTTTGTTTATTATACCTAGACATTTCGACATGTTTAAATGTAATAAGAATATATGACAAAATCCTATCAGTACATCAACATGTAACAAACTTGAAAAGGCACAGGACAAAGGTATTCACCTGCAAGCCAAATGTAAAAGAACAAATCTGTGCTAAGTCATTTAATAAATAGAGTAAACCCGACAGTTACCGCCTTGGAACGGTCAATCGGTAGTATGGACCGACTGGGGTTCTTAAACCAGTTTTACAGAGCTCTAACCTTGCACTTCCTAATGGGTTTCTTAAATGCACGCAATAAAAAGTTAACCGATCCTTTTGAACAAAAATAATGTCCAAGCGCTGACGTTTTCTTTGATAAGTTATGACAAAAGTTGTGACGTCATTGAAAAATAATGTCCGCATCGTGCTTAGAAGAAAGAGCAATGGGGGTATTATTTCACTTAGAAGAACTACACAAAAATTGTCAATTGTAAATGAAAATTACATTTTGAATCATGAAAAAATGACCAGAGAAGAGCAAATCGTTGTAGCACCCTGTTCATGTGAAGATGGAATTGAGGAAGCAAAGTCCAATGTCAATCAAAAGAAATACACGTAACAATCTTTATATGATTAATTAAATGACAACATAGATTACATGCACATTTACACTTACAGTACCGTACATCTACCAGTGTCGAAAAACGTCTGGCCCTTGTTTTGCGACATGCTCGCATCAACTACGCTAGCTCGTAACAAAGGCCCTTAACTAGGACAAAGAGTTCAATCAGAAATCATTCTTATTTATTGCGTTTTATTTTGATTTTTTTTTTTTGTTTATATCAATTACTTACTGCTTTTGCTTTCAAGGAATGATATTATTTATACACATATCAATTGTCTACATCTACATCATTCTATATTTACTACTATTCTGTTTTTCACAAAAAAAAACATAGTGATTTGTTTGCATTGATCTTACTAGTCAATCAAGATCGAGTTGTTGCATAAAAATGCTGGTAAAAAGGAAATAAAAACGAAAATTAGTGCCGGATTTCCGACAAGAAGACATACGAATAGAAAACAACGAAGTAAAACATAGACCCTCTATCGTAAAAGAACGTCCTAAAGTCATCAAAGAAATGCCGTAAACCTATTAAACAAACTATTTTCTCAATGTGATTTCTCTTTTAAAAAGAAAAGAAGGAGTATATTTCAAAAACTGACTGCAACTGTCGGTTTTCTGAAAATGCTTCACACAATAATATGGTGTTATCGTGTGTTTTTCTTTGGATATTGTAATATAGAAATGTTCGGGGTTGTTTTTTTAGGAAACTATATTGCAAAACCACTTTAATCTATCTGTTTACATAAAAGATATGCATAACGGCTGGAGAATAGCCTGGCATCTTAGCACTTCAATTATCGCGAGTTAGTTACGGTAACTTTATAGACAACCGTCACTGATAGACGATAACACATTACGGACTTATCAAGCAGCGATTAGCCACATCTATAGGCTGTAGGGCGTTATTTTCCGGTCAATTTCAATCAATTAGCATTTTACCGATAAATCAGTTTTGCTGTGTAAAGTCTTGATGTTAAATTAAATTCGTAGTGCTCAGAACTTCCATACTTTGTCATATCTTTTAGGTGTGGAATTGGACAGTTTTATACCTTATTAAACAATTATTTAATACTACAATATGTTACGTGTTGTTTAAATGATTTTGATTTACATATTGAGAAGATAAACGGTACATAGTTATGGTGTTTACCCATTAGGAGGCAGCTTACATTTTTGTTTATATTTACTATATCAAAATAAGTTTTGCCGAATGGTGGCTTTTAAAAAACAATGACTAACCTTTCCGAATGTTTACTTTTTTCATAATTTAAAAACGTTTGTATTCTTATCCAAACTGCAGTTTTTATTTTTGTATGCGCTTTTTTTTCTTACTGAGTGAGGTTGTGCAAAAAAGGGCTATCTATATTGGCAATCAATAATTAATAGAATATTTTTCTGAAATGCCGTGTGCACTGTTAAGCATATTAACATACCGAAATGTTTGATCCAAACAAGACAGTATTTCTTTAACAAAAAAAACGCAACAATCATTACCTTTATCGTGCTGTTTTGAATGATGTAAATATATAACATTTCTTCGAGCAGGCGCAGTTTGAAAAGGTTCTATATTTAGGTGGATTCTTACATCAACAACTACTACACAATTGTTTTTAACGTCCTATATAGCATCAAGAACACTATTTTAAAAGGGCTGCATATAGAGAATACCAGGTTAGTGTTGATATAGATAAATGTTATCATGCGAGGCTAAGAAAATCAGAAAGCACGAGGCTTGCCACCATCAACAGCTTTTCAAAGGTAAACATTTAAATTTACCGGTACTGCTCCTCCGTACCATAATCTGACATTTCAATACAATACACGAAATTCATGCGCGAGCAATAGAGTAATTCGGCTATAAGAAATAGTTCTATTTTACAATAAAAAAATAAAACAATAATCATGTTATTTCTTTTATTTTATTTGCGCTATACACAAGGTTGTAATTTTATTGATTACGATAACTGAAAATAATGGTTGGAAAAGAAGAACAACAAAAATCACACCCTCGTGTAAAGTTATACATGTAGTGTGTACTGTCAAGGCCGTGTAGCATTAAAGTTGAGCTACGCACTTGGCATTTAAGGAACGCGAATTACATTCGAGGTTTGTGTGTGTGTTTGTGGCTGTAACAAACAGTAGCTCATGGATTTAATTGTTGATGACATTGAAATTATGAACATTGAATATAGTTGTGTTTTTGACAGGATGACTTGCGAAATTTGAAGAAATGTTGGGAGTGGAGGTGGTGGATTGGTGTTCATGTTTACGTCTAGAAACTGATTTTTTAGCACATTTGTCCAGATCTGTGCAGTCAGCTGTGTTTGGTTCGACTAAAGATCGAGCTCTATCTAAACCATTTGAATTGTTATCATGTAACGACATTTGATCATCAGGGTCTGCCTTAAGATTAGGCAGATGATTGCAATCTGAGACACAGATTCAAGATCAATTTCATTCTCAAAAATGTTCGGATTAAAGCCAGATTTTGCCTCGAAATCCTCGTAGCTCATTTCTTCAACACTGCTTAGGAAGTTAGGCTTTTACACGATTCTTCATCACATTCTTTAAATTCACACTAAATAACATCAAAACAACGGGGACTCGCATGATCTGACATTTCGAGAGTTGTTTTTATTTTTTGCAGACTACAAATTCGTACTTTTTTTTATTTTATTACTATTACTAAACAATTTTAATCATGTTCCTGTAAAACATGTTTCATTTTTCTGATATTTTTTTTTTCAAATTTTCTATATCATTGTTAAATAAAACTTAGGAAAGTTCTGAGGAACTGTCCCGTTAGCTCAGTCGGTAAAGACGCTGACACTTAAGTTTTCAATCCTGCAGGTCAGAGATCGAAACCGCTCGCATCCTCTTTTTTTTAATAGCCTCTTTTGCTCTATTTCATCAATATTTATATTATGGACATTTATGGGGTGACCACAAGCATAATTACGGGATAAATGAGTTTCGTTCTCGTAAACACTCCTGATCGTTTCGTCAAAAAAGTAGTCCGGCTTAGAGCAGGTGCGCGAATATCGGTTGATAAAGCTCATCTTTATCACACGGGTTATATCAACCGATATTTACAGAGATGGTGGGATAAATTTAATTAGGACACGCGAATCAATGTGATATTATTTTATTGCGTTTTAACAAATATCAGATTTCAGAAAAGACAATACAAATGCTAAAAGCTGTCCTATTGTGTCCGGGTCAAATTATTATCATGAATTGTTACCTTGTGAAATCTGTGGTCAAGTGGTCGGAAGTCGTCGATACATAGCTTCTCAGCACATCGGCGTGCGGGCTCGAATCCCTGTCTGGCAAAAAGTGTTATGTATTAATTCTTCTAGGTGTAATGGGTGCGATGTATTTATTTAAAGAACAACAATGAAAAACAGAATGGCCGTCAAAGACCAGGTTTTGATTTCCATAAGGAGTCCTAGCACAGTCTTTGAAAAGATATATATTAATTTGACTAAGCGTATATGATATGCACATATAATACAACAGTTGTGTATTGTTTAGCTGGTATATATGATGTTGATATGCAATTTCCATTCTTCATTAACATTTTTCAGTGCACATCACAGTATATGTGTAAATCAGATGGACAGTCGGTAATTGTATGATGTAAATGGGCATAAAGTTCGAGCCCTGGCAATGGTGTAGAGTAGTCTTAGAAACACAAACTATTGCCAGTTCTCTTGCTGCCCTTTACCTTAAAACTATATAACTTAAGTAACTGACTGTATCGTAAACAATAACGTAGATTTGAATTGTTTATGTCTTTCAGTAATCGAATTCAGTAATCGTCATGAGATTTATCTTAGTGTGACTAAAATATGCTGCTGGGCGACTACTGCCGGTTTGAAACGTAGAACAAACTATAAGCCATCACGTTGTTGATATGACAACTCTAGCTGTGTAATAGTTAACTCTCTGGTCCTTATCTCGTCTATGGGGTTAACTAACCCTTAAATATATGGTTTATAAATAAATCATACTTGCGGCAAAAAGCAAAAGTATACAAATACGAACGTAAGAAATACTTCATGTTTTGCAAGGATCTTTGTTGGAAGAAAGTAGGGTCACTATTTTACTCATATTGGCTTATTATTTGTGAAGGAATTCCTATTTATGACAAAGTAGAACCACCAGAGCACCGCAGGTCAGCTATAATACCTACTTATATCAAAAGTACCGCCCGACCGGCACTCGGACATACGCGGTGCGGGGTAGAGGACTTACAAGTCGGCAAGTATAACTGCTCGAGCTTGGTCACGGGCTCCTATTTGCAAGAAAAAACAACAAAGAACAATATAACAAAGACTTGTTAGAATTATACTGTGTTCTTAGTTGTGGCAGACCATTAAAGTCTCTGTTAGTTTGCTTTCAGCCTTGTCGGTCTCCAAGCAGCTACAGATTGGTTTTCACCCCGTCTTCAGTTGGCTGCAGCGCTTACACAAGTCACTTGACATCGCAGCGCTCGTTATACACCGTCAGATATCATACCAATGAGTGGCTGTATCTAACGTTCTAAGGTGGCGTAGGAATACAGTGTAGTTTTTGAAAATAAATTGTAGATTAACCAGTGTTGGGATTAGCATCATTGTTAACGAATTAAAAACTGGTTATTACTGTAAAATGCAATATTGAAAAAAACGATATTTAAAAGAACAACATTTGCAAACGATTTTATAATCAAGCACGCCTTAAGCTAGATGAGGCAATTAGTATTCTAAATATTCATTTAAAAATAACTTCATTTCTAAAGGCGATTGTTTTGTGAGAACATTTTATTATCTTCAAAAAATAATATTGCCATGAAGAATAGTACCCTCTTTCAAAATGCTGGCAACAACGAAAATTCAACTTTCAACAATGATATGTGGATGTTTTAAATCAAACTTGTATACAAAAAACAAACAAGACAATGGATTTATGATGAAATGCATCGCTTTGATGGAAATGCGCCTAAATAACATTGGTATTCTTTAATAGAAAAATAAACATTTCGGATTACCCGATAATATGGTAAGTGATTTATTAATTTCTTACTTTTCTATAGTTAATTAATATTTGTTCTTAAGAGTAACAGTCACAACACAGTTCCTACATGATGGGGTACGGGAAAATTTTACTTAATTGCTTTTATAATAATCACAGAATAACTTACCTGTCTGTTATTTCCATTTGCAGTTTATACTCGATAAGATGTGCTGGTAATGATGCAACTAACTCATCGAAAACATTTCGTTCTGTTAAACTTATCATATAAGTCTATGTTATTCCGTTGATTTGTACAACACATACGTTCATAAATCATACGTAATATTTCATATAAATTATTGAATATCTGATGAAAAAATAAGTTTCATTTCTTTCTGGAAAGATAGACTAATTATTTTCAATAAAACCATATCATTTTGCAAAGAAATGTCTCTGATGAGAATGTATAGGATAGTCAATGTCAAGTATACTACTTTTGAGCTTAATAACTCTGGAATGAAAGAGGCAATTGTCTTCTTTGGTCTTAGTTAAAGTTTTTCTTTATAAACTGACTTATCTAATTTTCCCTATATGAAATCGTGAACATCGATGAGTCACATGACCATATTTGAATCTATTTGCATGCATTTTTTCTTAATCAGTTTTTTTGTGTTTTTGAAATTGATATATTTGTTTAAACGGATACCAACATTAATATGTGTATGCATAAAGTGAGTCAGTAGTTGACACGTATGTAGTGGCGCGTTTCAGTGCAAACATTCAAATTAATTCACGATTTTCCTGTATATATTCGCGTTCCATCACCTATTCAAAAGCTTATTGAATTATGCCAATAACTGCCAGCCTAAAATACGTTTGTTTTGCAAGATTTTGCTAGTGCAGTATTTGTACTTCAACTTTTTGCATTTATGTAAAGATGATTTTTTTTTCAAAAATTGCAAAACTGATATAGTTCTTTTCTAATTTTTGAGAGTTAACTTGTATCGAAGTTGGCTATCCTTGGTTTTTAAGTCACAAAATCAGACCTCCTTACGATAAGTAAATCTTACCGATTGATAGAGCACAAATTGTCATAGAAAAATCGTAGGTCGTTACCATATCCAAAGGACAAAAGAGCTGTTATGTAATAACGAGTTATATGGTATAGGTGACATCAAGCTGTCTTTCAAGTACCACACCAAGCACGCAATCTGGGTTTTGCCCCCAACAAGTTGTTAATTAAAATGTGGCGACCGCCTAATTGGTTTCATGTACTAATGCCTAGAAGGAAGACGTTAAGCAGTCGATCGAATATGTATGACTTTGATAAAACTACACCATGCGATTCTGTATCAGCAGGCAGCAGATAAAAGCAAATACATGTTGAACATTATTTGGAAAGGGAGTAGAATGTGAAATGAGTAGCTTGCTTTATCGTAATTTTCTCTGTTTTTGTCATGACAATAGTATTCGGATTAATTCAGAAATAAGATTTAATTGTTACACAAGTAAATATACGTGAATATAATATAAGCCCTAATATATTCGGAATTGCAATGTAACTGCTACAAAACAGTTCAAAGCAATATAATGTGACACAAAAGCCTCACCAAAACAATAACGATTGACCACCAGTCGGCGCTACTCCATTCTACATGTACTGATAAGCAGGAGCGTTTCTGCCACTACGCACTTTACGCACGTGTGTAACCTCCGTTCGAAAAATCAAAAATATAAAAGTACCAAAAAACACTAAGAAAGTCGTTGCTTAACCCGGTTTATCAATGATATATTTTATTTCCATAGTTTCGATGTTATAAAATCTTATTACCACACCATTTAAGTTGAAAAGGTTAAAAATAATTTAACGTATACACGTCAGGATTTTAGTCGTTCATATTCATAAGTTCTTCGCATGTCCGCATTTTACCTGATATTCATTAGAAAAGAACCGAATATATTCAAAAGTATTACTGCAAAAGTTTTTTTCCCTTGTAATTGTGCGTAACTTCAAAAACGGCCTAGATACGCGCATGCTGATAAGCGCCGAATAAGGTCTTTCAATCTCAGAAGTTTAAACTCTATAGTTTATATAGAAATCTGATTGTACATGCTAACATTGTACCGGTCTCAATGTGTAATAAAAAAGGGAATCATACATGTACCAAGACTCTTTGTCGAAATCAGTAGAGAACTGAATTGCCATACAGGAGGTACCAGCTTTGAATCCTACAAAGTTTAATATGTTGGTCTTATAACATATTTTGTCTATTTATGTCTCAGATTGACCATTGCGATGATATGGCATGTGATATGTACAGTAAATATGATAAGGTACACTATTTTAGGATACTCTATTTGAGGGTACACTAGTTGAGAGTACACTAGCTGAGGGTACACTATTTGAGGGTACACTATTCGATGGTACACTATTTGAAGGTACACTAGTTGAGGGTACACTAGTTGAGGGTACACTATTTGTAAGTACACTATTTGAGGGGTGACTATTTGAGGGTACACTGTTCGAGGCTACACAATTCGATGGTAGACTATTTTTGGGTACACTGTTCGAGGGTACACTGTTCGAGGGTATACTATTCGAGGGTACATTGTTCGAGGGTAACCTGTTCGAGGGTACACTGTTCGAGGGTACACTGTTCGAGGGTACACTGTTCGAGGGTACACTATTCGAGGGTACATTGTTCGAGGGTAACCTGTTCGAGGGTACACTGTTCGAGGGAACACTGTTCGAAGGTACACTGTTCGAGGGTACACTATTCGAGGGTACATTGTTCGAGGGTAACCTGTTCGAGGGTACACTGTTCGAGGGTACACTGTTCGAGGGTACACTGTTCGAGGGTACACTGTTCGAGGGTACACTATTCGAGGGTACATTGTTCGAGGGTAACCTGTTCGAGGGTACACTGTTCGAGGGTACACTGTTCGAGGGTACACTGTTCGAGGGTACACTGTTCGAGGGTACACTATTCGAGGGTACATTGTTCGAGGGTAACCTGTTCGAGGGTACACTGTTCGAGGGTACACTGTTCGAGGGTACACTGTTCGAGGGTACACTATTCGAGGGTACATTGTTCGAGGGTAACCTGTTCGAGGGTACACTGTTCGAGGGTACACTGTTCGAGGGTACACTGTTCGAGGGTACACTGTTCGAGGGTACACTATTCGAGGGTACATTGTTCGAGGGTAACCTGTTCGAGGGTACACTGTTCGAGGGTACACTGTTCGAGGGTACACTGTTCGAGGGTACACTATTCGAGGGTACATTGTTCGAGGGTAACCTGTTCGAGGGTACACTGTTCGAGGGTACACTGTTCGAGGGTATACATTTCCAGGATGCACTATTCGACGTTACAGTATTTGAGCATAAACTATTCGAGGGTACACTATTCGATGGTACACTATGTGAAAGTACACTGTTCGAAGGTACACTATTTGAAAGTAAAATTTTCCATTCAAGGGTACACAAGTCCAAGGTACACTATTCGATGGTACATTATTCGATGGTACACTATTTGAGGAAACACTATTTAAGGGTACACAATTCAATAGTATACTATTTAAGGGTACACTATTTCTGGGTAGACTATTCGATGGTACACAATTCGAGGGTACATTTTCGATGGTACACTATTTGAGGGTGCATTGTTCGATAGTACACTATTTGAGGGTACACAATTTGAGGATACACTATTCGATGGTACACTATTTGAGGGTACACTATTCAATGGTACACAATTCGAGCGTACAGTATTCGACGGTACACTATTCGATGGTACACTCTTTGAAGGTACACTATTTGAGGTTTCACTATTCGATGGTACACTATTTGAAGGTACACTATTTGATGATACACTATATGAGGGGCCACTATTCGTGCGTACTCCATTTGAGGGTGCACTATTCGAGGGTACACTGTTCGATTCAAGGGTGCACATTTCGATTGTACACTATTCGATGTTACTCTTTTCGAGGGTATACTATTTGAGGGTACACTATTCGATGTTACACTATTCGATGTTACACTATTCGAGGGTACAATATATGAAGGTGCACAATTAGAGGGTACACTATTTACTGATACACTTATTGAAGGTACACTACTCGAAGGTACACTATTCGAGGGTACACTATTCGAGTGTAAATTATTTAGGGTTAATCTTGCTTACAAATTCTGTAGTGAGGGCCTGACGCGTTCGTAAGTATTCTAGCTAAAGCATACAAATGTAAATGTGCACTCAGCAGGAAAATCTTTTATGTTAAATTGATGTTATTCTGTTACAAAAAACGAGGGTACGTTAATACTAACGACCGTAACTACTTGTATTATTTAAGACAGGCACTCACAATTTCTTTCCTGCTGGCATTTTTACATTTTTGCATGTAAATTACACGCAAATGTTCAAGTAAAAAACTGCACTTAATAATTTTAATCTGTGAGTTTTGTCATGGCATTTACTAAGATAATATAATGTGTCTGCAAATTGGAATATCTTCAGCTTTATCACCACGCTCCGATAAATGTTGCAGAATGATATCTCTCACCTAGACTAGACATCTTCAGAATCAAAGATAATGTAGGAGGGACGCTGTGCCGCTGCATCCATGCATGTAATGTGTGCCATATACTGTTTATATGTCTGTCTTACTGTTCTAACTTCATATTTGCATCCATCTGGTTAGGTATTTCAAAAATGTATTTGAATTATACATTGTACATGTACTAGTGTTAGCTTCGAGCAGGAGGTGACAAGTGTGTAGCTAGCGAGGCCGTAAGCGTTCAAATATATTAAAATAAATTGTATTTATACTGTTTTCTTGTAGTATAATGAAAAGAGAAATATAAACTGCTACTACATTTATAAAGCAAGTCCGGCAAAGGCCTTTATTGCTTCCATCAGATTATAATGGATCCAATTGCTTGAGGAATAGTAAGGTAACAAATCATTATGAAACATCTACCGTGCTTCTCTTTGATCAGCATTGTTTTTGTGCGACCGCTCCGTCCTGTGGCCAGTCTTGTTTTATTTTTATTAACTTATTTCGGACAACAAGTACAGACATAAAATGAATCAATAACACTTGTCGGTATTTGGATTAATATAATATAATTCGCATTATTAAGACTCGGTAATATTATTGCACATTCATTTTAAATGATTACATTACACCATAACTTTTGTCACTTTAGCTAAGAAGCTTTAGAGACAATGGACATTTAAAATAAAAACAAATACTAGCGACTTTCTTAAACTTTCTTGCAACCACCACAAGTATTTCAGTAAGTTTATATCAAGTTGTTTTGTTTTTGTTATTATTTTAAAGTATGAAATATAATACTAATCAGTATGTTAATTTCATTTTTCTAAGACATTTTTGTTTCAACAGATTTACTCAGAAATAAATTGTGGGTAAAATCTCATTTAGAAGAGAAAAACATACAAATCATTAAATGATACACTGATAAATCAAATAGTCGTATGACAAGCGTACAACATAAAATGTAAAAAGCGGTATTGCGATAGATACTCGCAACGCACTGTCATGGAGAATGTTAATATATATGGTAAATGGATGGGGATAATAATTATTATAGGCGGTCAGTTGTCTTATTAAAATTGATCTAATTGATGTATTACTATCTTGGATAAAGGATAAGTATATGTGCGCGCGCGTGCGTGCGTACGTGTGTGTGTGTGTGTTTATTTTTATTTAAGCACCAGTATCATATTATTATCTGGACGTCAACATACATGTTTCATTATCTTCAGCAATAGGAGCTTATCATCATTAGTAGTATCAACAACAACTTTAGCCAAATTATAATCGGCATCTTTGTTGCTTATTCAAAGATACCTAAAAGATGAACATACCTGCAGCAGCAAAAATAAAAAAAAAATTCTTAAATGGTTTTATTTTGGTGAAGACGCTAACCGTCCAGTAATATTTCTCCAGATTTAACGGAATCTGTATCATCCATAATGCGCATGAATAAAAGCAAATCTGATGGGTGCAATATGGTATATAGAACGTCCATGACTAATCATAAATATATAGACCAAAGGATGAGTATTCATGTTTCACTCTATCTGGAAAACTAACTGTTGTTTCCCTTGTAAACAATTAATTACTTACCAAGAGGCTCATTTACTCCGTTATTGAATCACGACTTAAATACGAAAGTTTTGTGACAAAAGCCACAGGCGTTCTTTTCTGTGGCTGTTATTGTTTTGTTTTTGGATGCTGTTGTTGTTGTTTCTTGCATTCACATAAAGATTTTTCAGTATTGTCTGTTGATTTGCACTGTTGTCAAATCCTAATTGAGAATAATTTTAATGATTAATTTTACGACCTTTTGGTTCTCAAGTTTTGTTTGAAGTTCACTTGCTTGATGTTTTATTACATTCAAGAATATATTTTTAGACTTCTGACATTTTTCCCTTAACTCAAATGACAAGATTGTTTGCTTCATTTCTGTAAATCAAAGCAATGGTCGGCTGCATTTACATCCTCTCTTTATCTTAATCAGAAAGTCCAATATGCAGGTTTGAATATCGGCAAAAGATGGATATGCTCTTTACCACATTAAGTTATGTTGTCTTACTAACAGCAATGTTATTTTGGAATATCTGTCAAATGCCGCCTATACGTGTCTAGTTATTAAGATTTCGCTCTCATGTTTGAGTGATTAAATAAATAATTACAGCGTAAAACTTAACATACAGGAGCACTCTCTCTATGTACAATCATGTGCTTCTGTGCCTCAAATTATATAAATGTGTTTAATGTGCTTTAATCTTTTTAACTGATAGTTTCTTTTTCTTTTGTGTCGTAATTTTCCACCCTTACTAAATTAATAAATATAACACACGTGATTACAATAAAATGTAAAATAATTCATTTATAATTTACAGAATCAGAAGACAAAATCTAGACAGTCTATATATAATTATGTATTATTTCTGTACTCCAGACTACTGGTAATATTCAGGCTGAAGCTTTTAGCACGTGACCTCCACAAGCAATCAAATAAATAATTTAAAGGTGTTGACACTCTAATTAAATAAACTGAGTCTTGCTGAATGGACAGAACTTAAACGCCGACCGACTATCTGTGCGTTTTATTAACAAAGTAAGCGTCTGCACTAATTGTACGATGGAGACACAAGAACAATAAAAGTAGTCTTGTTTGACGTTTACAATATATCGCATATCTAAACACATATATTTCGTCTTGAAGCATTTGTCATATTGACGATTAAATGCTTCACATAGTCCAGCAATAGAAAAAAAATGATATTGCTAATGCCATATAGAAACGTGTACATGTAAATGTTTATTCAATAACTGCCTTCTTACAACCCTATTATTAAATATAAAAAATGAACATGTGAAGTGCTCAGGCTAGTTTATACATACCGAAAATGATATATTATAAAGAAAGGAAGCTCCAATATTTCAAGCGGCGTTGTACTTAATGTTTGTTTTTGAAATTGTTTGTTTGCACAAAATTGCATATTATATATTTGTACCATAATGCCGTTTTAATCTCGTTTGTAATCTCATTAGTTAGACCGCAATAGATATACTATGTTGTTTACCACAAACTTGTTGGAGAAAGGCAAAGATAATATCAGGAATATTTCAGAAACTGAAACACAGATGAATAATACATGTGTTCATTTTTTATAGAAATTTAACTATGGTGTATGTCATCGAATGTTTCATAGAGAATATTAGGTTAGTGTTGAATAAAGAAAATGTTATCCCACGAGGCTGACACAAATCTTAATGGCGAGGATTGCCTATGCTCTTAGGACTTTCTCATATATTCTTATTCTATTTATCCTACCATCTATTTTTATAAACAAAAATGTTGTTTAATGTTTAGATCTATTCTGTTGCTCAAAAATGGAATTCGAGTTCGAGTGTGGGTGTTTTGATTTTATAAAAAAAAAAATGCTAATCCATCATGAACTACGGTCCTTAAGAAACGTGAATACAGTTTAACTTACTTGTAGTTCCTAAAACTTTATAGTAGGCACATCGCCGTATTATCAACCTCAAACTAAACCAAAGATCGATGGAGAACAGGGTCAACATATCGATATTTTACTGAACCATTGGATTGAGTCTCATTTAACACAGTTCTTCGCAACCGAAATCGAGAAACACTCATTCAATTGCACATTCATTCTATCATTGTACTATGACAAATCTAAATGATATATAAATAACACCATTTTTTTTTTTTTTTTTTTTTTTGTAAAGCCGGTGGTTACACAGATAAATGAAGTGAAGTTTTCGAAGAAATTTATGTCACTACATGTGACGTCATATATCATAAATAAATACAACAATAAAGGTCTCCAATACTTATAAACTATTCTGTTTCGGTCATAATCTGTTGCGGCCCTTAAAACCTTATTTTTACGATTTGACGACGTTTCGAACCTCAAACGCGGCAATGAATTTATGCTTTTAAAAAGTAGTCCGTCTGGATGCGCGTGACGGGTTTTACAAACTGGTATTTGATGAAACAAATGTTATCACGCGGGGCTTTATATATCTAAATTGCGATGTGATGGTAGGATAAAAAGACCCATGCAACTTGGGATATATTTTGGTTTCTCATCGCGCTTTGATAACCAAAGCAGAATAATATCTCACCTAGAATGAAAATGTTCAATATGTAGGATAATGTAGGAGTACTGCTATAAAGCTGAACATATCCATGTGAAGTGCTCAATGTAGATTTTGCGTTCTCCTTTGTGTCTTTTTTTAATTAAATATATGATTTATACAATACATTTTAGCTGTACTTTTACCGTTTCCATGTTACTAAAGTTGCAATTGGAAAATATGACAGACCGATGGATAGAGAATTTCCATATTTAGAGGGGCAATCAAGTAGTTTAGAATTAACAGTTGTATTACTGAGATTTGACACAATACAAAAGTAAATTGATGCATACATGTACCAAATGCACAAGTGCGGTAATAATGATGCTAATGGAAGAGGCGACAAAAATAGCGGAAGTAAATAGATACATATGTAAACAAAGAATATCCGTCATACTGGAGTTGCACAGTGTTCTTGTCTGATTAAGTAATACATTCTAATAAAATCATTGGGAAATATACGTATCTAGACTAATGTGTATTAATCCACGATTAACTTCACTTTCTTTTTACACCAATGAAATATATGCACATTTTTGTTAAGTTTTCATCATTTTTATTAGTCTAGTTTATGACAACGTCAACATGCCTGAAGACAAGTACTTGAATAACCTAAACAGGCGAGTGTTCGAGTAAAAATAGCAATGCTGCTTTCCACTTGAAACTCAGCTAAATCAAGGAGCATATCGGTCCTTAAACATAAGGAGGAAGCATAATCTAATTACGGCAGCGCCATGTCAAGTGGTTTGTCCGACACACCGACCAAAGTTACACTCTACATAAGCGTGCGCTGTTCATTAGGAAACGTAAGTGTATTGTGGTTGTGTATATAAATAGCTTAAGTTAGATATTTTAAAATAAGATCTAGAACACAAATGCCGTAAAAGACAAGTGGTATTTCAAAATGTAATTATATATAACAACTGCTTTCATTATTTACATTGAAAGGTGTATTTGAACGAGGAAAAACAAAATAGCACTGTTCAGAAATTGTCCAAACTGCAGAATTGTTGGTCTCAATGTAGGTGAAACGACGTCGTCTTCCGTTTAGTCACAATATATGGCTGGGATTTACTTACTCTGTTCGGAATGTCAGTTATATTCTTTATGCACCTCACCGTATATATCAGCAAAAAATTCATGTATATATGTAAGTGCGTTTTGGATTAACACTGTCTAAAATTTTGTTACATCAAGCAGTAAGAAAATACACCTACAAGCCCGTGGGTTTGATTTCCGTTTGCTTAATGGCTTCTGTTGACATTCCGAGGACATGCCTTGGCCCGTTTAAGCAGCCTGCCTCGGCCCGTTGAAGCAGCCTGCCTCAGCCCGTTGAAGCAACCTGCCTCGGCCCGTTGAAGCAGCTTGTCTCGGCCCGTTGAAGCAGCCTGCCTCGGTCCGTTGAAGCAGCCTGCCTCGGTCCGTTGAAGCAGCCTGCCTCGGCCGGTTGAAGCAGCCTGCCTCGGCCCGTTGAAGCAGCCTGCCTCGGCCCGTTGAAGCAGCCTGCCTCGGCCCGTTGATGCAGCCTGCCTCGGTCCGTTGAAGCAGCTTGCCTCGGCCAGTTGAAGCAGCCTGCCTTGGTCCGTTGAAGCAGCCTGCCTCGGCCCGTTGAAGCAGCCTGCCTCGGCCTCTTAAAGCAGCTTGTATAGGCCTGCTGAAGGTGCATGATTCTGCCTTTTGCAGCAGCATTCTTCGCTTTGTTGAAGTAGCACGCCTAGACCTGTTGAAGCAGCATACCTCGGCTTGTTAAAACAGCATGCATAGGCCTGTTAAAAACCCCGCATATGTCTGTTGAATAAAGCATGCATAGGCCTGTCGAAACATCAGGCATAGACCTATTGAAGCAGCATACCTCGGTTTGTTAAAACAGCATGCAGAGGCCTGTAAAAAACCGCATATGTCTGTTGAATAAAGCATGCATAGGCCTGTTGAAACATCAGGCATAGTCCTGTTGAAGCAGCATACCTCGGCTTGTTAAAACAGCATGCATAAGCCTGTTAAAAACCCCGCATATGTCTGTTGAATAAAGCATGCATATGCCTGTTGAAGCAGCATGCATCGGATAAATGAAGAGTATTCTTCTTCTTGTTGAAGCAGCATGCAAAGGCCTGTTTAAGCAGCATGCCTCGGTTTGTTGAAACAGCATGCCTAGATCTGTTGATGCAGCATGCAAAGTCCTGTGCGCCTCGGTTTGTTGAAACAGCATGCCTCGGTTTGTTGAAACAGCATGCCTAGATCTGTTGATGCAGCATGCAAAGTCCTGTGCGCCTCGGTTTGTTGAAACAGCATGCCTAGTCCTGTTGATGCAGCATGCAAAGTCCTGTTGAAACAGCACGCCTCGGTTTGTTGAAACAGTTATTGAAGCAGGATGTCCAAACCTGTTGAAAACAGCATACATATGATTGTTGAAACAGCATACATAGACCTGTTAAAACAGCATATACAGGCTTGTTGAAAGAGCATACAAAGGTCTGTTGAAACAGCATGCATTAGCCTGTTGAGGCAGCATGTCTCGGCTTGTTGAAGCATTTAATGCAAGGGAACATTACCACGTGACCTGCTAACATCGTTCAAGAAACAAATATTTCAACTGGCGGAGTTTTGGTTAAAATTGCTAAGCGTTTTTGGTTTCTGAAATAAATAGTATTTAAGAAAAGTGTATTCACACATATATATTGTGTGCATATGTCTTTAATTATGAGCCATACGTTTTACAGTTGCCGTAATCGTTTTGTATCGAAATACGCCCATTTTGTTCAAACATAATTTAAGTTCGAACAATTTCCTATGGTGCTAACACCATATATTAAAGTTTTAACCTGCCGACAAAACCCATCAGGTATTTGATTTTCAATCGAAATACGTTAATTTTAATTTGTTCCAATTTTTGGCAACGTCATATTTTGAAAACATCATACAGTAAAGTTTGAACTAACTGACACAACATAAGTAGGAAAAAAAACTAACAGTAACCCGCCCTGTAAAGATCTGTAAGTGGACCAATGCTTTAACTGTCAATGCTTTAACCGGTTCACAGAGCGCTTCAATCTCTCACTTCCGGTATAAAATAACACAACCTCGAACAATGTGAATAAGAATATTAAGTCAAAATGAGATGAGACTGCTCACATGGATCGGGTGTGAAGCATGGAACAACGACTTTTACAAACACTGTACCGATAAAAACGCGAACATTTAAAAGTAACAAAAGCATGTTTAAGCTAGACACTCTTCGTCAAGAAAGTATACCGAGCTACAAAAAGGCCATAGTTAAGACGCATTTAAGAGCAAAGTAAAATACCATATGCCAAATGGAGGTGACGTCATTCGCAACAAAACCATTTAATTCACAAAATAACTTTAAAACTAACAAAGAAATAAAGACTATGGCAGAAAATACACCCACCCCTCCAACCATTGAAACAGCATTCAGGTATAGAAAAGAATGGTTATAATAAGTCTGGCCTATAAGAAAACCCTAAATTGCCTGTGATAGTAATGGCCTATGATATACAAGTACTTGTAGTACAAGAACTATATAAAGTTTTTTAATGGACAATGAAGACTGCCCAAGTTGTCTCGGACTTGAGATATTAATTGTTCGGGTTGTTTTTGTTTTGAATTGCTTTTGTTTTTGTTGTTTCTGATGTTTTTTCCTGTTGTTTGTATTCTGTTGTTTTGTTGTTGTTGTTGTTTGCAACTTCGCACCGACAAAATTATGGTCATATTGGCAACGCCCAGCTAATCTCACCGTATAAAAGTTCACGCCCCAACCGAGACTCGAACCCACGCGGGCGGTGAGGGGCTGAGGAGTTACAAGTCAGCGACTCTAACCGCTCGACCGCCACCATTGTGCTACATATTGCTAAATGTTTTCCTTGGATAGACTTTAAACAACGGCATCATCATCATCATCATCATCATCATCATCATCATCATCATCATCATCATCAGGAGATTGGGCTCAGGGCTCGTGCAGCAATTTTCTCTCACGCTCAGAAATAATGTTTGATTGTAACATGCGTGCTGCTATTAAACAAAAGTGCACAATTCGTTGTGTTTGTTACGTAACACTGTCGCTTTTATAGAAACTAACTTTTACCAAGGAGGTTTCCCTCAAGAAATTAACTATTCCGTCTTAATTGTTTTTCAGATCTATAAAGCTACATCTCAAAGGGCCAAGAGATTCACAAATTGGTATTTTATAATTCCCAACGAGACTATTTAAGAAATACACTGACTGATATTCTAGGATAATGATTCCATGAGAGCACAGAAACTTGAGAGTAAGATTTTATGTCAATTGTGTAAAAAAGTACTAAAATCTATTGATGACCATATGCTGAAAACGTTTATCTCAGCAAGGCTGCATACATCCTATGTGATGCAGTTCAGTAAAAATATCGTCTACAGACCATGGAAATTGTGGGTTCGTTCATTCAATTTTTAAAATCCATATTTTTTTCTTATAAAATAGTATCAAGAAACATGTATTTCAAATTTAAAGGTATACATGTAATAAGGATATTGTCAGAAATATCGTAAACATAAATACACATAAATTCAACATAAATATATTCAAACTATAAAGCAATATTGTCAGTATAACTCAATTTGTTGGAAGGTCACAGGATCGATGTTGAACTATAATCGAATGTTGGTATATATCGTACATGTATGACGCTATGTGTCTGTACTGTCGCGGGCGGAAAGGATTATGACGAGAACTTATATGAAAATAACAATCTCCGAAACGTCCAGTTACAGATGTAGACTTGAAAACAGTAACAGTATTATTAAACGCCGCCATGGCGGAGGACAGAAACTGGTGATTGACGGATATAACTACATTAACTGTTAATCGTACCGCGCAAGTATAGCTCTCTGTAGCAACTTACTGATTGCATTTCTGATTGAACATATTTAGACTGACATGTGTTGAGCCGCTCAGAAACAGGTCTGTGATGAGTAATAAACTAATGTACACACATTTTGTATAATGTCATGATGCTTTTAGTAAATAGTTCCCAGTCACATAAGATAAGTATATCTCTTTGAAGTCAGTTATTGGACTGTTGTTGTTTTAGGTACAAAACTATTTGCTTCGTAGGTTAAATATTATATTAATACACAACTTTCCTCCAAATCTGTCCACTGAAGTTGTGCAAATATTGAATGTTGTTCAATGCTGAGTTGCATCGGTGAATTAAGTAGACATTACTTTCTTATACTCAACAGAAATAGCATTTGGGATGCATAAAGATCACGAATGACATAATTTTAATATTGAGCAATGGCAGTGCAAGTCGATTGATTCATCCTTATTTTGTATATGAGATTTAATCAGTAATTACTGCATGAATACTGTATCTTAAAGAGATAACAAGATAATCAGATACTGTTCGGCATCCAGCAAATGTGAATACTATTCATTCTTTACATAACGTGACACAGACGAAGAACACGAAACAGGCACAATTTATTGAATTTATTCAATTTCTTGAAAAAAGTGTATAAGTCGTCTCTTCAAAATTCAACGTTTCCAAGAAACAATTGATCAAATAGACCAGAAAGTTTTAAAGAGAACAAAACTACTGTTTATATGATTTATTACAACGCCTCGAGATGAAAATTCTGCAATGAGAGCATTTGCTGAAGAAAAGACACGCAGAAAGAAACACGTTACTGGTCCATCTGACAGCCAAAAAAATCGCAAAACACTATTTGTAAAATGTATAAACATTGCCATTGTATTTACTAACTAATAATTGTGAAAAAAATGAGAGATAAACAGCATGACGGGCATGTGTGTGCATTGCTTTTTATTACTTACGTTGCTTTCATTGATAAACAGGCAAACAATTTGGAAGCATGATACAAGTCTGACGAAAATAACTATTTCTGCGACGTTTGTATATATGTTCGTTTTTGTGTGCAAGTTCGTACAAAATCTGCTCATAATGATGATCCAAAACCAAATGAAAGTGACGTACATTTACTGTTTGACATCTCACATTGTGCTGTAAATGTTCGACTAGTTTACTACTCGACGCAAACATTTTCAGTTCGATTAAATTTAGAATGAGCTAATGGGGTCGCGTTAGTTTATTATTTAATGCCTCGCATGACTTTATATCACCCATTTTAATGATATCCTTACCGATTTTTACATCATCATTGTTTATTTTAAACCAAAAGACATAACGGGTTTATTTGACCGTTGTTTACGGTTATGAGGTTACATATAGACTCAATATAATAAACGTACATCCTACTATCAGGGCCGCCGTAAAAGTCAATAATAGAGCAATGAGCTTGCTTAACATTGTTTACACCAAGTTTCCCAATTTGACATTTATAAGCTATCATCAAACTTTTTTTTTAAAGCTGACTATCTTGTATCGTTTCTCTGTTCTGTCTATTTGTGTAAGGTAATTTCCATATATACGGCCCAAGCACAGAAGTGACATAAGGCCTGTAGTTTACAAATAGCAAATAGCGATATAACTCAATGTTAAGTGTATAAAAGTAGTTCTTACACACAACAGCCCAATTTCAAAATGATGTAAAATAGTATTGTTAATCAAGATTGACTCTATCCTCATTATATCCCGCATGTGTTCATCTTCGTCTTCGGAAGTTATCATTTGGATCCGTTTAAGGTCCTGGCTAATTACATACGTTACTAACAAGCAAATGACACTACATGTGAATAGTGCGTAAATCTGTACTTTTCAACTGAATTAATCGTATAGGAGTAACTTATACCTTGCAGTCTAAACGCCCCCTGTTCGAGTTGATTGTCAACGACTTCCATTGTCCCTTGAATATTTAAACTGGATTACTATTCATTGAAAAAACTGAGGAGACTTTTCTTTATTTGAAATGTTTTATATATATCAGTTGTATTTTGTGACACTTATTCAACATTACAAAATCATTTTAGTTAATTTTCAAAATTTAAAATTTGTTACAGAGGGGAACAATCGATTGCATAAATTTATCTAATGTGTTGTTGTACATTTGTGCTTACAATCAGTTTGCAAAACCCCTTAATGTTGCTGTTGATTTGCTATCTAACTTTACATTCTCACTTTGTGTCAAACCAAACGCAGAAAAATACGGTGTTGTTTGTATCCCTTTCAAGCCAAGGTCAAACATAAGGTGCTCGTAGCTAATCACCCCTACTATCTGAAAACTTATCCTTATCAAATAACTTAATCGGTTCGTTTGCATCCGATGGAAACAAAATCCAATTAATCGACCGACAACGTTTAAGTTAACTGTTTTAATGTTGTTTCGGCTCAAATTGTTTGAAAGTGTGTATGTGTACCGAAAGGTGTGTATTGTGCATACTGTTCCGGACGTAGTCACATAGTGTTACAGAATGATGTTGGTTATAGATAAACAATCAGTTTTATAATAAATATAATAAACCTGATTATTTAGTGGTTCTTTTAAAAATATAATTAATCGAGTTATTGTGAGCTGTTAAGAACGCTGTCGCTATTTAATATTTATTTATAAAATGGCACGTTTACTAAACGACGAAATGGTGTAACAGAAAGAACAAGCCAGCAA
Organism: Sinonovacula constricta; assembly: GCA_007844125.1. Lineage (NCBI taxonomy): Eukaryota > Metazoa > Mollusca > Bivalvia > Cardiida > Solecurtidae > Sinonovacula > Sinonovacula constricta. Next base: position 12,690,475 of record CM017567.1, on the reverse strand, counting down.
CAACCTAGTACAATAATGTTTTATTTTAAGAAACAATTAAATCTATGGGTAATAAAACAATAACAAATAAATCAGACAAAATTTCAGAAAGCAAAATTAATGTTAGCTTACAGTTTTTCCCGAAAGGAGGTGTCCCTTTCACAGTTCAATTAGTAATCCAACGTCGAATAATCCCGAAGAGTTTTCGGTAGAATGTCCTCGTAGATGAGCACAGTTGAAATAATTCAAACGTAGAACAATACACGAATGTAGATATTCTAATTCCAAATCCAACACTTTAATATTTATATCACTTACGAATATATTAAGTCCACGTAAGTTCCAACACAGAAATATTTAATATAGAAGCTGCAAGTATTTCCAAACTATATGTCTAAAATCTTATCCAAACCTTTTATCCAAACTCTAAAGCAAACTTTCTTTAAATCGGCTAACACACCTTAATATAGACCCAAAGAATTTCTAGAACATTTACGAAACCCAGAACATTCTCGAAACCCAGTAAAGGATTTTCGACTCTAATGCTACACCTCCAATTGAAGAGCATCAAAGTTAGAGTTAAAATAGTTCAAAACAGGGGGTTGTGGGTTCGAATCCCGGTATGGGCACGAATGGTCAACTTTTTTCTTTCTACTTTTTTACTTTGACAATTGTACAGTTTTTAATTTTATTCTTGTAAATGACAAAAGTAGCAGTGAGTCGAAAATAAATTGAGGGGTGATGAACTTCAAATTTATTTTTTTCACTAACAGTGCGGTAAAAGTTCTTAATTTTTATACCATTTTATTCATTAGGTGTCCTAGTTAATTTATATGTACTTAAAGTTTGTTGTACCAGTATTATTCAGTAATAAGTATAAAACATACATATGTTTTTTAGCATTTGTGATTTTTTTCCTCTTATCCACAGCCGATCTGCAACATTTATCTTGCTCTAAACTACATATTCTATGTCTGGGAAAGATTTTGTTGATTTATTTGTAATGTACTATTAAAAACCAACACACAGATACATGTTTTGTTTATTCATTTTATTTTTTAAGGAAAACATACTAACTTTTGTCTGGCATGGTGGTCGGACTTTTTTGGTCAATCTGGCAATCAAGGGTAGTAAACTTCACTTATGTATAAACATTTTATCCGTCGGTAAATTTGACTTAAATTTTGCCAATAAGTGAGTTATATCATATACTTGCTAGAAATAATAACCATTTCTTGATTCAGAGACATCATTATTAGAGTCGGAAATCCTTAAAAATAAACAAATAAAATAAACAAATGACTTTTTTAGCATGATCCTTTTCTTTCTAGTTACGCGGATGCTGCGTCATCAATACCACAGCGGTAAACAACCCTTAACCTGACTGGCGTAGCCTTAAACGCTGGTGTACTAATGTACATAACAGTATGAATGTCAAAAGCAATATATTTATTGTTTGTTTAAAAAAGATCGAATAGCCAAATCAACTAAATACATTAATGTAAATTTATTTAGTTGACTTAGCTATTCGATCTTTGTTAAACAAACAATAAATATATTGCTTTAGACACATTTTGTTTCAGTGTTTATTTTCATTTATTTTCTTATTTATAATGTCAAATTAACTATTTCTATCAACTATCAGAACTTAACTATACATGTTACTTTTCTCAGCGTATTTGTCTAACCACATTTCTGACCTACTTAGAAATGCTGACGCAATGCCAGGCTTGGTCAATATTAAAGCGGCCTTCAGAGGTAGACATAACCTTTTACATTATTACATTCATCAAAACAATACAGACACCACTTAACTAACGACCTACACACTATACGACGGCCCACTAATTGCCATTTACCACCGCAAGCTATGTTTGTTCCCATGTATTGTTGAATAGCATTCGGAACCTCTTTGTCTTAACTGCACCAAGACATTTTGCCGCCACGTCCCAAATTGGCATGTGAACTAACTGAAACTAATGTAACGCGTTACGGCATATATAGTGCACTTGAATGTATTTTGTTTGTTTTTTTCATTGAAAAATAAATTACTTTCTCCAATTTCTCTAATAAATTATCAATACTTTTAAGACAGGTATTTTTATTACAAGGCATGTGTTTTTGAGACAATATGCCCATAATATTTGCCAGATTCAGCAGGAAGCGCAAGTATTACCAAATATTGAACGTATATAATAGCCATTAATACACATGCTACATTATTAAGTAAAAATATCTAGTCATTTTGATGGGACTAGTACAGTCACGTGACCGATTATTCCGGGCCGAAAAATGCATACTAGATAAAACGCCCACTGAAGTGAAGCACGTGAAAATTGAAGTCATCGTGACGTCATTATTATATTAGCCATCTAAGAGTTTATTTTGATAATTTATTTAGTTAAAACTGTTTTTATTTGACTTTTGTACTTCGTAACGTTGTATCCTCGCGACGCCATGTTTAATTCCGCGTTCTCAGCGACTTTTTTTATCATCCTCGGTATAAGAACAGAAGTTTACGGATGAAAGAGAAAGATCCCTGCTATTTTTAGATAAAATGATTGTTAAGTCAACAGACAAGCTTTACTTTAAAAGCTTAGTATTTTAAGCTTACGTGTATGTGTTTACACAACTCTACTATTGTACCTGGTTGGTGGGATGATGCATATGTGTCCTACTTATTTCCATTACACAGAGGCTGGAATCTATTTAAACAGCTATGTGAAACCAAAAACAAAACCGACCTATAATGTCATTATTACGAATATTTTGTAGAAGTTAAAACTTAACTGTGGTTTCACGGATCTTGAATGATAAATAACTAACATGTGAAATAGAAACGTAAGTTTTGTGTTACATAGTTGAAATACACTTACTCATAAACTGATCCCTCTGCATTATAATATAATTTGCATATTAGCTAAGACAGTCGTATCACTTGGCTTCATAAACAAATAATGTCCAAATACTGTCCATTCTAAAAGTAAAGACAGCAACTATAAAACCTACTTCACCATTACATAAAGTTTAACAAATAGGAACAATGATAATGTCACAATTATTACAACAACGCCAAGGTTGTTGATTTATATAAATGTATGTTTCATTTGTAGCTAAAACTATACATATAGATAATTATGTGGGGTTGTTTTACATGTTTTTGAATTAACCCGGTTACGAAACACATTCATAAACAATAATAGTATGCTTGAGACATCTTGGACCAATTCAATGCAGATCCTTCTGAAAAGAAAAAGAAAAGTATTATATTATGGAAGATAGTGTGCTTCTGCGGTGAAAAAAAAAACACGTTCGCAATACCGAAGAATAAAGTAAATACAATCTCATAAACATTCTATCACAGACGAATTCGAAGAAAAAATGAAACTGATGACAATGTTATTAAACCTCCAATCAGTTGGCAAATAGGTTAATAAAACCCACATGATAAAGGATATTGATCAATGAACGGTACATCTTGCCGCATTCCTAGCTCTTACACGAAAGCAGAAAACAAGTTCTATCTATTTAGAATTGTTCTACCAATTTAGAATAGAACATCAGAAATTTTCTTACTGGACACAATTTTCTTGTTTCGTTGTCAAAATGGAGTTTAAAACACGTATGTAATGTTTGTCCTTACTGCGACAGCAGCTTCAGGAACAAGGCGTCTAAACAGCCTACACCTTTTCGACTTGCATCTAATTGCCAATTATAGTTCTGACTCCAAGCGACTGACTGATATCAGTAGAATTGTGAACAGCCTCCAGTCGTGATGTTCTCTCCATAGATTGGTCGGTTAAAAATGTTGCACATATTCAATAGGAGCAATTTTGCAACCAAGCCAGGACTTTTAATTACATGTGACTTATTCTGCAAGTTCCCAGAGCACTCTGCTATATACATTTATAGACGGAGAAAGGGTAATAATAGCTTGGCCGCACTGGCCTTTTTTTTAATTATTTACATAAATAAGTTTCATTTTGCCTTAGGTGGAAGCTAAATCCAATTAAAAGACCGGCGACAGAGATTTCAGAGGTATATCCGACGGATTAACGTTACTTGTCTTACAGCTCTACAGCTCGTTGGTGTTTTCTTTAGCAACCATGATTTCTGTATTGTCGAGTGTACACAATGCAGTAGTCTAGGTTATGCATTATTATGATTTTTATTTATGTATATGGTTTATTAAAACAACGTAGACAGGTAAAATGTCTGGTTTTATATCATCTACCCATATACCCATGCTCGCTTCACAGTCTTACCCAAAATCGGCAGTCGAAAATATTGCGCTAGGAAGTCATATTTCATGGCCCGATTGACGCTCGCGTGTACCCATACCTAGATGTAGTGGAACAATTCGAAGTAATTTTCTTGCTCAAGAAAATTAGCGGCGACCCAACCGTGTTTTAAACCATAGACTCCGTGATCCGGAAGCCTGCGTTCCGGAAGCCTTGGATTCGAGAAGCTAGTATAAAGTAGGAATTAATTGTCGCTCCTTTACACTTCATAGTGACTGCTTCGCGGTCACCAGGTGACTGCATCAGCGTCCAAATGATCAAGATGCTTTTATGAATGACAAAGATAGATATATCCTCATTTCCAGACTAACTGTCAATTCCCGCGTACTTTCATCGAGATGGGGCACTGGGGCACCTTGCTGAAATATCAGTTGGTGTAGCTGGACGCTCATATTCATGAGAGTGGTCAGTAACATTATTCAGAAAGTGCCCCTACCGCAGCGATGTCCGTGACTTGCGATCAGAACCCTTGATTTCACAATAAAACACAATAACAATAAATGGTGACCTTTAGGTAAGAACAATAGAATGTATGTAGTTTGATAGACTTTTCTAATTTCTTGAATAGTATGATAAATAAAATGTAAAAGGTTTTGCTCATCAACAGCAACAACGGATTATGTCTAATACATATATTATGTCTCAGAGATTTGTTAAAATATTGTATGTTTGATCATATTGTTTGAGGGTGCAGTAAAAATCCTCCAACATTTACTGCTTTTACCATAATGCTACGAATAAACGCAATTATGAAATCAATATGCTGCACGGAATGTCCGAGACACATGTAGAACCTCTGATAATAGCTTCAATAGCCATTTTTTCTCAGAGAAACTACGCATTTTACTGCCAATAAAACCCCAGCGTTCAGAGAGTCGAGATTTAATGAGAATGTATGACAAAATCACAGTCCTCATTATGTGTCTTTATTGCCCTTGTATCAAGTCATGACCGACTTGTTAGTCTTTATATTTAGTGATGAACGACACATGACACGGGTATTTCATGCATCCGCACACAATGATATCAGGACTGAGGGTAAAATACGTATTTTAACAATAAAGCATGAAAAGCAGGTTTTGTTTGTAAGAGGTATTTGGTGTCGAGTGAATTTTTATAACATATAAAATTAAACTTGCTGGCTATTAACAAATCTTTTAAATGGCATTCTGGATGTCATTTCACTAAAAAGCGTATGTTACAAAATGTCATTAATAGATTTTGTTGTTTCATCGTAATACATGCAAATAAATGTATGATTCGACTTCTCTCAGGCAATTGGTAAATATAGTTGATGCGCTTGCACAAATTAATGCAGAAGCATGATAAAAAAGTTGACTTGAAACAACAAGTTCAACTTTATATTAAAATAGTCATATTTTCGCGTCAATAATATACGTTTCAGTTTGGATTTAGTGAAGTTAAATCCATAAATATATGACTAAACAATGTTAACTGTAAACATCAGTTTGTACAAAGCTATGGCACAGAAGACTGGCCGAACTAACAGCGATTGAGTCTCAATGAACCGATTTCTGTCCACCTAAGCTGACGAGCGCCGGTTAAAACCTGTCAAAATCTTAACATAGATTATGTTGAAATTACAATGTAAACACTGTGTCGGCCGGAATTGATAAGAAAACCAAATATAAAAAAACACATTTTTAAAGAATTAGTGACACAGTCAGTACAGCCCTTAACTACCATACAAGAGGTATCTAGTTTGAACCATACAAAACTAACTTGTATTTTTTTTAGTTTGGATTTTTTTACATCTTGTTTGTTTTCACTTTTCAGATAACCAAGCTCTGATGTTTATCGACATATTAGTTTTTAAGTATTAAACATACATGTTTGTCATTGTTGTTGTGACTTCAGAAAGAAAACATTTTAAAATGGGCAACTAACCCTCACATGTTTTCTGTTACTGTGATATCTATTGAAACGTATTTGTATTTAGATGAATTACACCAGTCTACCCACCTTATTATTTAGGTAATCATCCGCCTTTGAAAATTATGACATTACTCGATGTTTTCTCTTGTTCAAAATCCATTCGTTTCCAGTTATTTGTTTAAACAAAACTTCTGAACGTACAATATCTTTGATTTTCTAAATAACAGACCACATATGTGTGGAGTGGCGATAACACTGTTTTGAGGCTTAAGTCGTTTGGTTTCTCACAATTGGAGAATGTAAATGAGTCGGCTTGTACGATTATCGAGGAAGACATAACAAAGTAATAACCTTAGACCAAATGATGATGCCCGTGAAAGTCTAGAGGATAGTCTAGAGGAAAGCCTTCATGATGTATAATTAGCTAAATGTATAACACACTTTTCTATTGGTCAGTGATGGTTTCGAGTTAATGCCATCTTTCCAGTACATAACACTAGAAAGACGTGTACGGTAACTCCTTATCAAAGTTATGTATTTAGCGTTAAAATGTGAAAATATAATAATAAGTCAATCTATGATTTTAAGGTTTGGCTATGTCATATGACAGATTATCCATGTATTGAAATCAAAGACATAAACAAGAAGGAACACATTTGTCACAAGATCATCATTCACACTAAACACTATACGAGAAATTTAAACTATCGGCTTATAGAGCATCTAACCGGTGCCTTTCAAATAAAATCGACAAGTCAATGCAGGATGTCAGAATAAGGGATGATGCATGTATGTATGCCAAAATGAGGGATGATTCATGTATGTATGCCAGAATGAGGGATGATTCATGTATGTATGCCAGAACGAGGGAGGATGAATGTGTGTATGCCAGAATGAGGGATGATGAATGTATGTATGCTAAAATGAGGGATGATGAATGTATGTATGCCAGAAAGATGGATGATGAATGTGTGTATGCCAGAATGAGAGTTGATGAATGTTTGTTTGCCAGAATGAGGGATGATGAATGTTTGTATGCCAGAATGAGGGATGATGAATGTTTGTATGCCAGAATGAGGGATGATGAATGTATGTATACCAGAATGAGGGATGATGTATGTATGTATGCCAGAATGAGGGATGATGTATGTATGTATGTATGCCAGAATGAGGGATGATGTATGTATGTATGCCAGAATGAGGGATGATGTATGTATGTATGCCAGAATGAGGGATGATGAATGTATGTATGCCAGAATGAGGGATGATGTATGTATGTATGCCAGAATGAGGGATGATGTATGTATGTATGCCAGAATGAGGGATGATGTATGTATGTATGCCAGAATGAGGGATGATGTATGTATGTATGCCAGAATGAGGGATGATGTATGTATGTATGCCAGAATGAGGGATGATGAATGTATGTATGCCAGAATGAGGGATGATGTATGTATGTATGCCAGAATGAGGAATGATGAATGTATGTATGCCAGAATGAGCGATGATGTATGTATGTATGCCAGAATGAGGGATGATGTATGTATGTATGCCAGAATGAGGGGTGATGTATGCATGCATGCCAGAATGAGGGATGATTCATGTATGTATGCCAGAATGAGCGATGATGTATGTATGTATACCAGAATGAGTGATGATGCATGTATGTATACCAGAATGAGGGATGATTCATGTATGTATGCCAGAATGAGGGATGATTCATGTATGTATGCCAGAATGAGGGATGATGCATGTATGTATACCGGAATGAGGGATGATTCATGTATGTATGCCAGAATGAGGGATGATGCATGTATGTATACCGGAATGAGGGATGATTCATGTAAGTATTTCAGAATGAGGGATGATGAATGTTTGTATGCCAGAATGAGGGTTGATGTATGTATGTATACCGGAATGAGGGATGATTCATGTATGTATGCCAGAATGAGGGATGATTCATGTATGTATGCCAGAATGAGGGATGATTCATGTATGTATGCCAGAATGAGGGATGATTCATGTATGTATGCCGGAATGAGGGATGATTCATGTATGTATGCCAGAATGAGTGGTGATGCATGTATGTACGCCAGAATGAGGAATGGTGCATGTATGTAAATAAGAAGATGCATATTCTGTGATCTCAGTCTCTCATTTACCCTTAGCACTTTATAAGTAGAAACATACATAGTTTAAAATGCAAATATGATGAAATTAGAAGAGAAAATTAAAGAAATATTTCTACAATAAACGGACTTATTAAGTATACAAAGTCCCGTATGATAGGTCATTTGTTGCTTTTTACAAAAGAAATTAAAACTACTATCGCAATAACAAAACCAATAAACAAACAATAAAAGCCGGGTTTTAAGTCTAACATATTCTCTAGAGAAGTATTTGAAACTATGCGTAAGATAATATTTTATAAATGAAGCTTCATCTTGCTGTGGGAAACGTTTAAAGAGCTGGAATGAAACGGATAATTTTCATTTATCATTTCATCTATCTTATCGACATTGCAACTTTTGAAGAACATGGAGAAAATGTCCATTTTACAATATTTAGAACCAACATATAAAATGTAGTTTTGTATCTATTTCTTCTGAAGACATTGTACATTATGGTCGTTTTATCAAGCACTCTATTATAAAATCACACTCTAAAATCTCCAACATCATACGCAACATCAAAAGCAATCTCGACAACAACATGATAAAGATCATTGTCATAAGTGTAAATGTCCAATAAAAATCAATACAGCTCTCATTTCCATAATGTAAACGACTGTTCAATGAACGAATTATATTAATGGACATTTTAACTGCACTAAACTGCTTGCCTGATGGCACATCATACCCTTGTACTAAGTTTCCAGTTTTTCAGGTGTACGTCTACGCACCGGAAACTGCCCCTGTTAAATAAAGCAAAGCTACTGAGAAAACTGTTTAGAACGTTCAACAAGGAATCCGTAATGAGAACCTTTTATATCGGTTGAGATAATTCATTAAGAATGCTGCAATTATAAGATTTCTGATACAATATTTCAATGTAAATATGCATGCAAACAAACTAAACACCTGAATGTGATTGGACATTTGTATGACTAAGGCGAGAGTTAACAAAACAAGACCGCTTTCATTGTTAAACTTAAACTAAATAAAACGAGCGATGTGTTCTTTTTCAGGGGCGGGGGTGGGGAGGGGGTGGTGGGGTGATAGAATCTAAATACCAGACCGTCATGTGAACAGACTTGTCTGTCACACGGATTATTGTCATTCTCTCTTCATAGAGGTACTTTTATTATAGGAAACTTTAAGTTTAATATAGCGGTGTCGATATTGTTACGACCGGTGTCGCTATATAAGTTTATTTATGGCACGTTTACTAAACGACGAAATTGTGTAACAGAAAGAACAAGCCAGCAACAAACTAGTACAATAATGTTTTATTTTAATATACAATTAAAACTATATTGTAATAAAACAATAACAAATAAATGAAACAAAATTTCAGAAGGCAAAATAAATGTTAGCTTACAGTTTGTCCCTTTAGGAGGTGTCCCTTTAATAGTCCAATTAATAATCCAACGTTGAATAATCCTGAAGAGTTTTCGGAAGAATGTCCTCGTAGATACGCACAGTTGAAATAATCCAAAGGTATAACAAAACACGAATGTAAATGATATAATTCCAAATTCAACACTTTTATATTTATATCACTGTAGAATATATATAGTAAGTCCACGTAAGTTCCAACACAGAAAGATTTAATATAGAAGCTGCAAGTATTTCCAAACTATATGTCCAAAGCTTACATCCAAACTCTTTCTCCAAACTTCCAAACTTACTTTATATCGGAAAACACGCCTTTATATATATATATACCCAAAAGAATTTCCAAAACATTCACGAACCCAAAACATTCTCGAAAACTAGTTAAAAATAAACAATTGATCTTTCTAGCATGATCCTTTTCTTCTAGCAGTTACGCGAATGTTACGTCATCAAAACCACAACGGTAAACAACCCTTAACCTGACTAGCGTAACCTTAAACGCTGGTGTACTACTGTACATAACATATACATGTACTTATGATTCAACGCTTGTTACTTAACACAGGGTCAAGAGCATATATGTAATAGTAATGAAATGAATTATGCAGATGACAATATACTTTACATACATACATAATTATTTTTCTGACACAAGACATTGACGCATTTTAATTTTGTTTAACATGTTATTACCGTATATTATTATTTGGCAAAAATAAAACTAAAATGATGTCTTTATGTTGATGTCAACCAAATCGCCTTCCCAGTGCTCGGATTTGTAAATATTCTACATGATTATGCCGTAAATATTGTCAGTCAAGTTTTTTAAGGAAAATCACTGTCTGTATATGCAAATTGTGCACCCCATTAATACATGCTAGTGCTTCTTGTCTCCAATGTGTCGGCCAATATGCTGGCTGAAGGTCTGTCCAAACACGAAACGTTTAAATTGTGCAGTCATGCTAAACACATGTACTTTGAATGTATAAGGATATACAATGAATCGAATATGTTTAACTTCTTCTTACTTTTTAAAATGTATTCTGTTGATAGTATACTTTCGTAAAAGAATGTTTTAAGCATAATTGAATAAATATCAATTTCAAATCAAAAGATGTGTTGGAGTGTGTGTTTCAGCTGTAAGACTGTCTATTGTTTTATTTCTTCGCCCCGTCCGCGAAAAGAGCCATCTCTTTTCACTAATTATTAAAGCAAATTATATTTGTATACAAATGTTTTGATTATTTGTGGATGCAAAAGTAACTTAAGTTTTGATTTCTGTTTTCATTATCTTAGCGTGTTTGTAATACAACAATAAAAAGTTATTTGATGATTTTAATGTTGCAAACTTAAAATCAGTTCAATCGCAGTTTACACGACTTTGTCATGGGACTTTGAATGTTTCAAATGAGTAAACATGTTTAATTAAGGTCTAAAAAAACTTTATGTCAGTAATTTATAGATAGTAGTTAATATAAATCGTATCTTGTTTTAAACTGTTGTTTCTAGATATAGCACAGAATATGTGTTGTACAAGCAACCCCACTGGCATCATGTTTTAACTTGTCTTCTATACTCCTGTTGCCCATTTCGTTTTTAAACGGCTATGAATCATATAAAATTGAATAATTGTTTGATTTTTAATAGACGCCATGAATAAAGTAAATTATTTATACAGACCACAATTTTTCAAGATATAAATAAATCCATTGCTTGGCCAGACAGGTCAGGAGAAGCGATAACGTTTGCTGTGTGCTTGTGTTTCGACGAGGTCGCAGAAATTAATATTGAAGTTAAGTCTGAGTGACATATATCATGTTGCTATACTTATTGTCGCGGATCTAGCTTTTAAAGCATCTCAGCCTTGGCAGAAACTTTTCAAGATTATACCAATTACTTGCAAATGAAATAACTTTATACGACAACAATAACTTTATACGACAACATTGAAATTCGGTTATCTTATGTCGTACAGTTCTGGAACCGTAACAGTTGTCACACGATACGATGTACGCACGGTACGTTTACGTTCGATGTACGATACCATGTGCGGTTTTTACACGATACCATACACGTTACGGTTCGATACCATACACGATATGCATTACGATAGAAAATCTACACGTTACGATACGATACGGTGTACGCTTCGATACAACATACTGTACTGTTTCCGTTTACGTCACGTTACACGAAATACCATGGCAAATGCGGCATGTTGTTAAAGTAAGGGTTCAATCAGCCTATTTATACTGTACCAACTCGGTTAAGTCCAAATCGTTCTGCCCCAATCGGCCCACTTCCAGCGCATAAAGGCGGTAATGTTTTCAAACCTTTCAAATGAGACAATACAACTATTTCCGTCCAAATGGTAAAATGTGTAGGCAAATGATAAGTAAGTGACGCCAATATGATAGCCTGCTTAAACATTAAATAAGTGTGTAAAAATGTCCATGTTAAGACAAATTAATTTAAATCTGTAATTTCCTAACATTCTTACACCACTCTTCTATACACGTATATTTCAAGTTTATGCCCCTATTCCCCGCATCCGTATCTGCGTTTTACTGAAGTGAAATTTCACAGCCAGATTATGTGTGCTGGGATCTTCATACATGTATGATATGTCTTCAGACCGGATGCAGGTGTTTTGCACTACAGATAAATGACCACTGCCCGTCTAATTTGAATAGAAACGTTGTGTCATAAAAGTGGCAATCTGTGTGGGGGCTTAAAATCGCTCGCGTGATTTGTAGGTACATGTACCGAATAACCTACATAAATGGACTAGCTGCTAGAAAAAAATAACATCAGAAACATACCATTGTCTCATACTCAACCCTTTTTCAAGCACTATTTAAATAAAATTCGGTAAGGAATAGTAGAATATGGGTCAATCGGGAAAAAAATAACAAACTAAAAAGATAGAAACAGAGCTATTAAATAATAATTATATTATCATGAGACAAAATTGGACTAACAACCGACAAATTAACACCTCCACTTAATCCTTTCCATGTAGGGATCAAATCCATTTACATTAAAACAAATTTAGAAGACGTAATCGACGTAATTGATAAGATTATTCCCTTAGTTAAACAACTCAAATACTAAATACTGAGATATCGCTACCCACATCCACATCTACACCGACGGTAGCAAGGATACAAACAAAAATGCTATAGGAGCATGAGTTATTATGATTGAAAATCAACAGAATAAATAAACAAGGCCAAAATAAAACTAAGCACTAGACATTCTATATTTAGATGCGAACTGTTATATATAACCCATAAAATGTGTTCAAATAGAACAAAATTGCCGATCAACAATAAATATTTACCCCGGCTCCCTTAGTTATTTACAAGCATTTCAGACAATTTACGGAAAGAATAGACAAGAACTAATCAAAGAAATATATAGATTAAAATACTAAAATACAAATGTTAAGCAAAATCTCTAATATGAATTTGGAGATTGGAACATTGAAATGTTTTCTACTCCTGATTAGAGCTGGCACTTTTTGAACTTGAAATCTGATGATTATGAACAAATAATACATTAAGTTACACACTAGTTACGAGGATATTTTAAAGTGAAAAAAGTGCGGGAAAAGTGTGTGAGTAGTTAAGCTTGGGTTGGTAATTCAGTTAGTGTAGTATATCGTATATAATTTGTATTTTAGTAGATAATTAAATGTATTTAATGTATTTAATATCTTCTAGGTATTAAAGTGTTGCATTTTTATTAAATCTGCCTTTTCCGCTGGTACAAAAAGCAAAGACACGTGTGAATAATATAGGTCTTTGTAGCTAATCTCTTGCTATTGTATGCTGCCTTAACCAAAACAGCACGGGGTTAAAGTATTTCTCTATGTCTCAGTAAGGACAGTTCCTATTGGTGAACTTGCATTCTTTACCAGGGCACTATTTCGTACAGAAAACAAATGTTTGTTTTATTTTTGTTACACCGCAACAACACACTTGATAGTACTGGCGACGTCCAGATAATTGTTGTTGAAGGTGGACCCTAGACTTAAGTGCAGCAAGCACCACCGGCGCACCGCAGGTTAGCTGAAAAACCTCCCCTCAAGAAAATTCTCTTCCCGACTATTGGGTTACAATTCGGCGTCTCTAACCGCTCGACCACGGGCGCTCCAATAATTGCGCTGATCTTGTTAGTAGAACCAAAACATCTCATTATACCAGGGAAGTAAACTTAAAACATGTTCTATAATTTAAAGTAAGCTACGCTTTTTTTTTCTATAAATTGGCCCTTGCTTCATTTTGCCTTGAATAAACGTTAATAACGTGATTCCATTGGCCCCATACTCTAAGATGTGTAAATCGTCCTGATAGTTCTATTACGAACTCATTAGGAGCACAACCTGGTTTGCACATGTCGTTTTAAATGTTGGTATAGTTATGGAGTTCATGGTGCTTGTCTTCAGCATTTTTGGTTTTACAACAATATGTTATAACTCTGTAATGGGGCACTATTTTTCCTAATTCGTTACAGTATATATAATAATTTTAGGAAATGAACATTTGACAGAAATGCAAATCCTTTAATAATATCAAGGTTTTGCTGTTTATTGGTCGGTGTGTTGTTAAGCGAAAGGGTTCCATTGTTGAACAGGCGACATTTGATGCTTTTGTTTAATATAAATTAGGACAAGTAATTGCTGACAGTAAATTATGAAATCTAACACCTATTCATATCTGAGCTGTAACGCGACAGTTTTAGCTGTCATGTGTATTTACTAATTTTACTCATGTCGCATGTTTGAGAGAAAAAAAAGTGAAACAACGAAAATGATGACAGCTGAAAACTGTTTAAGATACATATCTTTTCGCTTTACTAAATTTGGTTTATTTTTGTTTGTTATTTTTAATAAAAAAACTTGGCAACTTTATTGCAAGTAGATGTGAACCATAACTGAGTCTCAAGCTAATTGGATATGTGCCGAAAAATTCTCTTACAGATTAACATCTACATCGGCGACTGTAAACGTTTCTTTGCCAAACAAGCAAGCACACAAACAAACTCAGGAATGTTAATTATTAAGTCTTACTCTAGCAAAGCCGCCAATAGGGCACGGAGACTCCTGCCTTAAAGTGAAGTCACTTTGATAAAGAATATGTAAAGGAATAAGTATAAAGTAACATTATCCACATTTATCTTATATGTAGCGAAACACAAAACAGAGGATTAAGATCGTGCTGTAATGAATAATCGTATTTTAATTTGGCAAATTCCTCCATTCACTGCGCCTAAAATACTACGTGATCTTACCTGTTCACTTGTTGAGGGTGTAATAAATGCCATAGAGAATAAGAGCGGGAAATTACCAAAGATATTGAAACTACTTTCCTACACAATTCAAATGCTTAAATGACAACTGACAGTTGACCATTTACATAGAAGCGCAGTCTAACAAAAGCGGGTGCCAGTCTTCCTTAATTCCTTTCTTATTCTAATCCCAAGCCCCCGACAGTCGAACACCTACTAGAAAGCATTTAGTACAACAAAGCCAAGCCAGGAAGTTGGTGGCTTCTGATAAAAACATTTGAGAAGCTTGGACAACAGAAAAGTTCTAATGGAGAAGCCATAAATCGTAGATCAACACCTCTCGTTCTAGGGGGAGGTGGGGAGAAGGGGCTTAAAGACCAAGGGTTCAAAATGATAAATGTGGATGAAATATTGATAGAATTGTCGTATACTGCTGGCAGCATCTTGGCATGCAAGGTGTGTCCACACCCAAGTCCGTGACCTGCGTTTTATGGTGCTCTATGCCGAATATAGTGATGATTTTGTTCCTGGGGCACAAAGGCTAGTATGGACAGCAGCACCGACACTGTACGCATGGACAGCAGCACCGCCACTGCTAGCATGGAAAGCCGCCCAGACACTGCTTGCATGGACAGCCGTCAAACACTGCTTGCATTGACAGCAGCACCGACACTGCTAGCAATGACATTCGCACAGACACTGCTAGCATGGACACCCGCACAGACACTGCTTGGATGGACACCCGCACAGACACTGTTTGGATGGACACCCGCACAGACACTGCTTGGATGGACACCCGCACAGACACTGCTTGGATGGACACCCGCACAGACACTGCTTGGATGGACAGCCGCACAGACACTGCTAGCATGGACACCCGCACAGACACTGCTAGCATGGACACCCGCACAGACACTGCTTGCATGGACAGCCGTCAAACACTGCTTGCATTGACAGCAGCACCGACACTGCTAGCAATGACATTCGCACAGACACTGCTAGCATGGACACCCGCACAGACACTGCTTGGATGGACACCCGCACAGACACTGCTTGGATGGACACCCGCACAGACACTGCTTGGATGGACAGCCGCACAGACACTGCTAGCATGGACATCCGCACAGACACTGCTAGCCTGGACACCCGCACAGACACTGCTTGGATGGACAGCCGCACAGACATTGCTAACATGGACAGCAGCACAGACATTATTAGCATGGACAGCTGCACCGACACTGTTAGCATGGACAGCCGCACAGACATTACTAGCATGGACAGCCGCACAGACACTGTTAGCATAGACAGCTGCACAGATACGAAACTACTATATGGACAGCCGCACAGACACTGCTAGCATGGACAACCGCACAGATGCTGCTAGCATGGACAGCGATACAGAAACTGCTAGCATGGACAGCCGCACAGACACTGCTAGCATGGACAGCCGCACAGATACTGCTTGCATTGACAGCCACACAGACACTGCTAGCATTGACATTCACACAGACACTGCTAGCATTGACAGCCACACAGACACTGATAGCATTGACAGCCACACATACACTGCTAGCATGGACAGCCGCACAGACACTGCTAGCAAGGACAGCCGCACAGACACTGCTAGCATGGACATCCACACAGACACTGCTAGCATGGACAACCACACAGACACTGCTAGCATGGACAACCGCACAGACACTGCTAGCATGGACAGCCGCACAGACTATGCTAGCATGGACAGCCGCACAGATACTGCTAGCATGGACAGTCACACGGACATTGCTAACATGGTCAGCCTCATAGACACTGCTAGCATTGACAGCCGCACAGATACTGCTAGCATGGACAGCCACACATACACTGCTAGCATGCACAGCCGCACAGACATTTCGAGCGTGGACAGCCACACAGACACTGCTAACACGGATAGTCGCTCAGGCACTGCTAGCATGGACAGCCGCACAGACACTGTTAGCATTGACAGCCGCAAAGACACTGCTAGCTTTGACAGGCACACAGACACTGCTAGCACGGACAGCCGCACAAACACTGCTAGCATGGACATCCGCACAGACACTACTACCATGGACAGCCGCACAGACACTGCTTGCACGGGCAGCCGCAAAAACAATGCTAGCATGGACAGCAGGACCGATACTGCTAGCATGGACTTCAGTACCGACGCAGCTAGCATGAAGACCCACACAGACACTGCTAGCACGGACAGCAGTACCGACACTGCTAGTGAAAGTGAATAATATACATGCCAAGATGATTTTTGTATTGATTGTACATTTAGCCCTGCTGTATTGTAACGAAAATGTTACCAAAGTAAAAAACAATAGCTGTTTTATGTTTTACAATGTTTGTGTTCCAGATGTGATAACTATTGCTAAAAGTCACACAGTCGGTACTTCTCAGAGATTTTAGTTCCTCTGGGAATTCTCGCCATTCCTCGCCAGATGTAATGAATACGAGCAATTGGAACTCCTCGTTTAATTCCGTCTTCAAAACAATCATCTCTCGGGTGTATGTGGTGCACTTATACTTAAGACTCGCGATTCATTGATCAAAAAAGAAGAATACACGACAAAGGAGCTCTGCAAAAAGCGACCCCTGTAGTTTGTTTGGCTATTTTATCGTATAAACTTTCCATAATCAATTTACATGTCACATTTCGTTTGATATTCAACTGTTACTGCATGCTCAAAGGAGATTACAAAAAATATTCAGCTTTGTTATTTTAATGACGTCAAGGGGCACCGACATGTTTATTTGCAGCAGGGGTTTCCCCTGATGATTCCTTAAAGAATTCTTGAATTATGAGATAATTAACAAACTTATCACACCTTTTGTGTTTGGCTTTGCCTAAATACCGACGCTGTCTTAGGAAGCACATGAACATTTAAAATATATATTTGTATTGCGTGATGGCTTCAAGTTACAACGAAACCGGTGTCAATGTCAATTTGTCCAAAATGTTTCAAATGAAATAGAATCAAATAATTGTGTTAAAATAATTACCTTCATCATAATTGTGGTATTATTTAAACATTTCTCAGGGAGACTATACATCAGATGTAACAAAATCCCGTTAGTTTGTAGTGTAGTTTGGTTTTGTGACATAACGAGTACTGTCCTCTGAAATACACGAGAATTGCGTAGAGGGTGAAAGTTTTAGGATAAATTTTGTGCATTGTCATAAGCTGCAGGTCGTTTCCGCAAAACACGGGTCAAACAATATTATGCCCATGTTTCGTTTATGTGCAATACAAGATAACTTTAAGTCATTGTAAACGTAATTCAAAGGCATTTCTTTTTATTGACCTAAAGGCATTTCTTTTTATTCTTTTTGTGATATTACATACATGATTCATTGATTCCATTGCAATATTAGAATGTTTTTCATAGACGTTTGAAGAATATTCTGTGATATTCATTCTCATAATCCAGTGAAATGATGTTAAACATTCGTACAATCGTATGTCAGAACATGCATTGTATCGCTCGAAAAGTCAATAAACGAGTTACGAGACCAACAACCCATATGATTTACCCTTCGTGTTTCCTTGTTAAACAAAGCTTACTGACATATGTGTTACAAGACCTGTTATTATCTAAAGTATAGCATTCTTACGTCTCCCCCGTTTTTCACTACGATGAATACCGTTTATTAACTGGAAGTATGGTCTAAAAAAGAAAAAGAAGCAACTGTAAGCGAAAGGATACATGTACATGAAATACTAGAATGTTGTTTAAAACTTTTTATTATAACATTAAATCAGTACACACTCATGGTTCGCTGTTGTTGTTGTAGATAAAATGGATACGAGCAACAAGAACTAACATCGCGGTATATAACCATACTGCTTCTTTCTTCACAGCACCGATATCATGTTAGTGAAATAGTTACGTAGACCTTTTCTAGGTCACACAGGAAGACGGAAGTTGTCGGTAAAGTAAAATCATTTCAATAATCGAAACATTTACAACGGAACACTTTTGTATTTAAGCTTTACATGTTTACATGTGTATCCACCGACCTTTTTGTACAAATCATTTTAAACAAAAGTATAAATAAAACCTGAATCATAACAATGGCAAGTTCATAAAGATTAACAATAAAAGTATGCCAAATAGGTAAGTAGTTTACAATTTACAAACTAAAGCCAGCTTTCGATGTGATTAATTGTTTTGAAGGAGGGGGTACCTAAAGTTGCCCTTCCATGTACCACATGCGACACTCGATTGTCGTCGACCATATGGTTACGAGCAATACACACAGAAACAACTTATAGGTATGGTGTAAAGGGCAGCTGCTACCATATTTCACCTTATTTTGCATTTGTCAGGTCCACCAACGTCTGAGCCTTTTGCTGTATGACTTAGCAAGAGGATGTAAACTAACTTGTAAATGAATCAATTTTGACACTTAAATCAATCAACGTAGCAATCGCAAAAATGTATGAAATCTTCATTTATTTATGTATTTGAGATGCGTGGACAAGTTTTATTATTACATATATTCTTCTGCTAAATATAAAGCAGTGAGCAAAGGTTTGCGAGTACAGATATCACAATGTCTTAATCGATCAGTCACCAGAGGGTCTTCAGTGCTGGATGGTTAATGAAAGCAGGCGCCTGACGGAAATATGTGATTTCAGTGTCCATCTAAGGACCATAATATCTCAATGAGCCGTACTGATAATGAATCCGCTATCGATGATTATTTGTGTAGACGCTCTAATTGTTTTGATTTGTATCGAGATGTAATGGACTCATCTTGTGTACATCAGTATTTGTTAACATTTATTTTCAAATGTAGAAGAACCAGCAACAAAAGCAAGACCGATATTAAAATAACCAGCAGCGATAGAAGTACTAGTATTTTATTCCATGTTTCTATTTAAATTAGCAGCAACAACATACACTACTGCTTTTGTGACAGAGTTAGGTGTTTGCTTTTCTGTGACTTGAAGAATGGTTAGTAGAAAGTTAGCACCAATAACGCCCTGTCAAATTAAGACATACGCGTCATACATTTGACCTCATACCGTAGGTCAAAGGTGATAATGATTTAGCTCTCATATTTAAGCTTGAGGAAAGAGCTCTGAGTTAATTTTCAAAATTATTCTATAGCAGGTACCATGTTAAGAGGTTGCTAAATAGTTTCAAGTAGACTTTGTCTTCGGATATTTACACCAAAAAGCAACTGTACGAATTCGACATGGTTATCAAATAGACATGAGTTAAAGTACACTTTTCGATCTCATTTAGATGTTTTTCATTCCAAAAGCACATGATTATGTAAAACGCATTTTTTTTTAGTTTTTTAATGGTGAGTTTTGAACGCTTTCAAGATTCTAACTAGTATACTTAAAGAAGAACATACTTTTCCTTCGCGTTTAATCCTACACGAGGCCAATATTAACACATGCCTCTCATACAATTATATATCCTATTTTCAGACAGAAAGTCGACATACAATATATACATACGTCTATGCCGTATTTCTCCCATTCATGTCAATGTCAGCGTTATGACTCTTAACACAAAAGATCACTTAATTCCTTAAACTTGTCACAATCTCAAAAAAATGAATTCGTTCTTTTGCATAAGACGGAAACAGACTCCAATTGTATAGGCATTTCAAGTCACCGAAAATGCACTTTCATGACTCTTTCTGTTTGGAAGCGTGAATGCATAAATCATAAATCTTTGAACAAATTGCATAATCAAAACATTATTCTTTTGGTTTAATATTCTTTATCGCAAATTGTATTAGAAGGAATGTTGTGCTATACAGCAGAATCCTCATTAACACTATTCAATAGAGTTGACTGGTTAGAAAGTGGATATTTAAAAGCAGCCGACAAAGGGAAACCATTACTTCCGCTTCGTTTTTTCAGAGTAGTCAACACACTACGATCACATTGTTGCACACACAAATATTGTTCATTTTAAAACGGAATATGTGAAGTAAACAGCACAAAACAGCACTTCCCTTAGAAAAGGTATGGCAATATTAGTGACTATAACTAGACGTTAATCAAGAATTATGCCTGTGTTAAAATTACTCTCATAGTATCCTTGACGAATTAGATATATTTGCTAGACTTTATATCTCCGATATCACAACCAATCTAGAGGTACTGCTTAACAAATGCAGGCGTGCGTAACTTAAGATTTACATTTTCTCAGAAAGTTGTGCGCACAAACTACGATGCTTGTCTTGCCGTCAAGCGCTACTTCAAGCGTTTGAAAGATGTTTTGTGATACTGTTACAGATGTTTAGCTACAAAACTAATTCATTTCATGATCATTGGTCTGCAAGCCAAAGTACCATAATTTAGTTGTACATTTTCAGTTTTTAACTTGGAATCGTGTTGTAGAGTTTGCAACTATTTATGATGAGTTTCAAAGAGAAATATACTACACGTTCAGAATTATTTAATATGATGCTGTTTAACTTACTTATGATATTATATTGTAAATTTTATTGTATAAGTTGGAAACCTAATCTATAAAATGACCGACATTTTAAGAAGTCATAATTACGAAGTACTGATAAGAATTATTCGACTTTCACTTGAAGACAGTTTATTTTGTTCCAGAGAGTTTTGCACACAATAGAGTGAGCCATTGATTTATTGACACCATTTTGGAATCCCCCCAGTGACACAATAAAACAACAACAAAATCATCATTATATCTGTCATAATATCGACATCAACAACAATTAAACAACAAGAGCAACTACATCATCAGCAACAGCAGATTCATTGTCAAAACACTGGTATTAATATTTTATTTCAATCAAATGTCTAAAATTGTTTACTTTTTACACATTGGCGCTACAGTAAACTATATAAGACACGAAATTATCTTTCTAAGTACCTATTGATAAAACCATAAGTGTACATTTTGGTCATCATGAAATAATTTCAGAATATTACTTTAAACATCCAGAATCCTTATAAATATTATTATGCTAACTATAAATAACGCATGTTATGAATACAATATTCATGCATTTTGCAGAATGTCCAATACAAATATCGAACGTCTGGCGCTAAAGATAATTATGCATCTTTCTTTCTGAGAAAAGCTAGACAATTTACCGTCAATAGAATATCATTTGGAAAAGATGCGGATTAAATGACAATGTATGAGACAGTCAATGCATGCAACGAGGAACTAAACTCCTCTGGTATCATGCCCCGACCGTGTGCTTGAATGTGGTATTCCTTGACAAAATCGGACAGGAATATTTGCATTTTTGTTATTATGGATTAAACTTACAGTGTTACTGTGCATGCTTTAATTAGAAGTCAAAATACCGTTACATATATTTAATACTTTTGAGACATACTTATGTGAAACACGAGGCCTCGGGAGTCTGAAAAAAAAGAACTTATCATTTTTAATAATTTCGAAAGTTATTTGATGCAATTTACTCTTTCTTAATTATTTAGTAAACTACTTAACAAATCATAATCAAAATATTTATAATATTGTCATAATCTACACGTTAAAATCATAGTGTGTGTTTATATTAAACTACTAAAGTTCTGGTACTTTCCATCAGCTTAACATTCTAACAAACTATTAAAGATTTTGTTACATGAGATGTATTATTATTATTATTATTATTATTACTATTATTATTATTATTATTATTATTATCATCATCATCATCATCATCATCATCATCATCATCATCATCATCATCATCATTATCATCATCATATTACAAAGATCCATTTAGAAAGCCTACAAAATGTTGTATTATGTTTATATTTTGATGTCAAAAGTAAGTTGAAAGCTGAGTTCTATCTTTCTTACATAGATTAATGAAATCTGGTTTCAAGTAGAACATGCTTAACATAAAACTAAACTATGTCTATTATCTGGCATTCCTTAACTAGCGAGGAAACAAATAATTTATAAGATGAGGTCATAAACTTTGTGAAAGTCGAGTACGACTCAACGTATGAACGATTTCCTCTTTAACCTTACCTGAATCAGAGAAATAAATAAGTTTGTCTGCATTCGGAGAAAACAGTCCTATTACCGGACCGCCATATCAAGAGTTTCGTCTGACAATCAGATTATGTACTGGACTTGACGTTTTGGCGATGCATGTAGTTGATTTGACGTATTGGCGATGTATGTACTTGGCTTGACATGTTGGCGATGTATGCAATTGGCTTGACATGTTGGCGATGTATGTACTTGACTTGACGTATTGGCGATATATGTACTTGACATGGCGTATTGGAGATATATGTACTTGATTGACGTGTTGGTGATAGATGTACCTAACTTGACGTATTTGCGATGTATGTACTTGAAATGACGTGTTGCCGATGTACGCGCGTGACTCGACATGTTGGTGATGTATTTACTTGACTTGACGTGTTGGCAATGTATGTGCGTGACTTAGCATGGTGGCGATGTTTGCACTTGACTTTACGTGTTGGCGATGTATGTTCTTGACTTGACATGTTAGCGATATATGTACTTAACTTTATGTGTTGGCAATATATGAACTGGACTTGACGTATTAGCGATGCATGTACTTGACTTGACGTATTGGCGATGTTTGTACTTAGCTTGACGTGTATGCGATGTATGTACTTGGCTTGACATGTTGGCGATGTATGTACTTGACTTGACGTGTCAGCGATGTATGTACTTGACTTGACATGTTGGCGATATATGTACTTGACATGGCGTATTGGAGATGTATGTACTTGATTGACGTGTTAGCGATGTATGTACTTGACTTGACGTGTTGGCGATGTATGTTCTTGACTTGACGTTTTGGCGATGTCTGTGCTTGACTTGATGCATTGGCGACGTACGTACTTACCTTGGCGTATTGGCGATATATGTCCTTGACTTGACGTATTGGCGATGTATGTACTTGATTGAAGTGTCGGCGATGTATGTACTTGACTTGACTTTTTGACGATGTACGTAATTGACTTGGCTTTTTGGCGATGTATGTTCTTGACTTGATGTCTTGGCGATGTATGTACTTGACTTGACGTATTGCCGATGTACGTACTTAACTTGACGTATTGGCGATTTACCTACTGTGCGTTATGGCGATATTTGTACTTGACTTGACCTATTGGCGATGTATATACTTTACTTGACGTGTCGGCGATGTATGTACTTGACTTGATGTGTTGGCGATGTCTGTACTTGACTTGACGTATTGGCGATGTATGTACTTGACTTGACGTGTTGGCGATGTATGTTCTTGAGTTGACGTGTTGGCGATATATATACCTGACGTGACATGTTGGCGATGTATGTTCTTGAGTTGACGTGTTGGCTATATATGTACCTGACGTGACGTGTTGGCGATGTATGTTCTTGAGTTGACGTGTTGGCGATGTATGTACTTGACTTGACGTGTTGACGATGTATGTTCTTGAGTTGACGTGTTGGCGATGTATGTTCTTGAGTTGACGTGTTGGCGATGTATGTACTTTACTTGACGTGTTGGCGATGTATGTTCTTGACTTGACGTGTTGGCGATGTATGTTCTTGAGTTGACGTGTTGACGATGTATGTACTTGACTTGACGTGTTGGCGATGTATGTTCTTGAGTTGACGTGTTGGCGATATATGTTCTTGAGTTGACGTGTTGGCGATGTATGTTCTTGAGTTGACGTGTTGGCGATGTATGTTCTTGACTTGACGTGTTGGCGATGTATGTTCTTGAGTTGACGTTGTTGGCGATGTATGTACTTGACTTGACGTGTTGGCGATGTATGTTCTTGAGTTGACGTGTTGGCAATGTATGTACTTGACTTGACGTGTTGGCGATGTATGTTCTTGAGTTGACATGTTGGCGATATATGTACTTGACATGGCGTATTGGAGATGTATGTACTTGATTGACGTGTTAGCGATGTATGTACTTGACTTGACGTGTTGGCGATGTATGTTCTTGACTTGACGTTTTGGCGATGTCTGTGCTTGACTTGATGCATTGGCGACGTACGTACTTACCTTGGCGTATTGGCGATATATGTCCTTGACTTGACGTATTGGCGATGTATGTACCTGATTGAAGTGTCGGCGATGTATGTACTTGACTTGACTTTTTGACGATGTACGTAATTGACTTGGCTTTTTGGCGATGTATGTTCTTGACTTGATGTCTTGGCGATGTATGTACTTGACTTGACGTATTGCCGATGTACGTACTTAACTTGACGTATTGGCGATTTACCTACTGTGCGTTATGGCGATATTTGTACTTGACTTGACCTATTGGCGATGTATATACTTTACTTGACGTGTCGGCGATGTATGTACTTGACTTGATGTGTTGGCGATGTCTGTACTTGACTTGACGTATTGGCGATGTATGTACTTGACTTGACGTGTTGGCGATGTATGTTCTTGAGTTGACGTGTTGGCGATATATATACCTGACGTGACATGTTGGCGATGTATGTTCTTGAGTTGACGTGTTGGCTATATATGTACCTGACGTGACGTGTTGGCGATGTATGTTCTTGAGTTGACGTGTTGGCGATGTATGTACTTGACTTGACGTGTTGACGATGTATGTTCTTGAGTTGACGTGTTGGCGATGTATGTTCTTAAGTTGACGTGTTGGCGATGTATGTACTTTACTTGACGTGTTGGCGATGTATGTTCTTGACTTGACGTGTTGGCGATGTATGTTCTTGAGTTGACGTGTTGACGATGTATGTACTTGACTTGACGTGTTGGCGATGTATGTTCTTGAGTTGACGTGTTGGCGATATATGTTCTTGAGTTGACGTGTTGGCGATGTATGTTCTTGAGTTGACGTGTTGGCGATGTATGTTCTTGAGTTGACGTGTTGGCGATGTATGTTCTTGACTTGACGTGTTGGCGATGTATGTTCTTGAGTTGACGTGTTGGCTATGTATGTACTTGACTTGACGTGTTGGCTATCTATGTACTTGACTTGACGTGTTGGCGATGTATGTTCTTGAGTTGACGTGTTGGCGATGTATGTACTTGACTTGACGTGTTGGCGATGTATGTTCTTGAGTTGACGTGTTGGCGATATATGTACCCGACGTGACGTGTTGGCGATGTATATGATCAAACTGTATTATGCGAGGTACAACTTACAATTCATTTTCTTCCTTCGCCAATTTGTTTTCATTTACCAAAATGTGTTGTTTAGCATATTGAATTTCGAAATTGTTTAGCCGGGTGTACCTAAACTAACTTACATTAAAGATAAAAAAGCTTATATGTGCACGGTGCAAATAAAAGGTAAAATGCACAGTCGTCAGTACTTGTAAAACGATTACATGTATATTTTTCTATAAATTCTTAAATATATGTTATTCTTAAGATGTAAAAAAAAAACATGTGATGGAAACAAATGTTCATGTATTTCCTTCTTTCATGCTTATCCAAAGTATCATGATTCATTCAATTCTTAAGCCTCAAAATGTTTAATATTGACATGTAATTTGTGTGGTCACATTAGGACAGATATCGTAATTGCTTTTGCTTCCCTAGTTTTCGAATTTCAGGACACATATTTCATTGATGATAATAAATTTGCATCTTGTCGAAATAATGTTTAATAGTGTTTGTTTTATTATGACTTTCTATATATTTTGTCGTTGGACTTCAACTATCTTTAAATAGTGTATAGGTATTACAAATTGTATGTTAGTCTGAATCTTGTTAAATTTAAACTCATGACATTTATTCAGTAAATAAGACGATAGAAATTCAGTTATTTCAAAATAAGACATAAGTCACTTGCATACACACCGTGCTTAATGTTTCCCGAGGAATATTTGGAACCTTGTTATCATTTTAAACAATCTAAATTACACATAAAACGGTATGTGCCACAGATGCCGCCGTATTTTTCTGCTGTTTTATCTTGTCTCGGTATTTGTGTTGTCCTATTTAAAGTGTAACACACTTACATCTTGTGCACGTTAAGTATCGATTTTCCTGTCATAGACAGCATCAATATGCGGTATAATATTACCATAAACAACGATGACAAATTGATAGACTACTTGGCAAATAATGCTAATAAAGTGATTACATTGCCATTATGGTTCCACACATGTAAATCAGCTAACATTACTTTCTTGTTAAGAAAAAGTTATCGTGGTGTGTCATGACGATTGTTAAAAGCTGTCTTTTTTGAAACTACATTTTTTTTAATGTGACCACTCCAAGATATTAACAGCTTTTATGAAATAAATATTTATGCAGAAGAAAAAACTAATTTTAGTTAATATCTCATAATAGTTTTTTTCAAGTGCAAAAATGTTTCAAACAACTGGTTTCTGTTTTATCTGTACTGTACCATGGGCACATGGGTACGATATAAATTGTACATTATATATTACATGATACATTTATAATTGATGAGCTGAAAGTAACAACAATCATGCACATAGTATGCATATCTTCTCTGAGTATGAAACGTTTTATAAATATATTATGACTTCTTAAAATAGATCAAAGTATTGAAATATGTTTTTCAAAAACTTCAAAATCCTCAAAACTGAACATAGGCTACTGAGGACTCTCTAGTTGCAGGGAACAAATCCCTGCATTATATGTACATGTATAAAATGTACAAGCCTAGTTGCGTAATAAGAATACCTTTTATAACCAAGAAAACATTTATCACAATATGCACGTTATCTTTAGCTAATGGCCGCCTGTCAAAGCATAACTATGCACTTCGAGGTCGGCGAAACGGATCCTACATTTATACAAATTTGTGACAATGAATTATCAACAGGAAATCAATTACGAAAATATTCATCGTAGTTTAACGTTTAATGCCCTTAATGGTAATCTAAAGGGAATTACTTAACATTTAACAAATTGCACAATTTTATAATAGTATACATTTATACTAAAGAGAAGAAGCGAACATTAGAGCACTATTCTCAACATGTTCTTATAGGAAAATAGTGATCTTATTAATAGACGTCGTAGTAACGAAAGACGACGAATAATGTCTGACGGATATTAATCACTGAAGTGTTCTTTTCGCGCCATTATAGATCTCGGTTTAAAAGGGAAAACAAAACAGGCCTTCAAGGAACCGGACAACGATGAAAACCTTTATTATTTTATGTATAATTTTAGCCAAGTTTATCATCAATAGACTATAACATTACCACCGCCTTTTGCAAACATGGTCTTGTTTATTATGTAGAGTGTCGGTCTTGGTTTCAAATTACGGCTGTGGCATACCAAAGTCGTTAAAATCGACTGGTATGTCCCCCTTGGTTACGACCAAGCACATGTTAGTACTGTTCGGTCCTGAGTCAGCATAAAGTGACTGACAGTAGCAGCAGCAATATATCTACTTCGTCGTAGCACACAAACAAACCATACACACAAACATACACACATACGCACGAACAAACACACGCACGCATGCTCTTAAGCCTATCTGTCAAGTATATTATCAGCAAAAGTACAAATGTAACTGAAAAGTCCGGAGTTCTGAGAAATAAAGTGGCTGCATTTGAAAGCTGCAGTGACCGCCTTTGAACGGTCAGTCGGGGAAAGGACCCACTAACCATAATTTGTTGAGCGTTCGAATCACGCATATCACAAATTTTAATACAACTTATATACAAACTGTTTTCTCGATCCACTTTGTTTTGAACGCAAAATCAATATAACGGACTCTCTCTCTTCACAACGATTTACCCAGTTTCTCTTGTTAAAACAATTTGATTGACGTAAGTGTAACAAATCCTGTTATTTTGTACGAAAAGGAAACTAATCACCGAAATATGATTTGAAGTACTTTCAAGAAACTTATAACAAAGGAGTAGTCTTGTTGGTTCCATTTTAAAGGGGTTTTACCTTGTATACTTAGTCTTAAAGCCTTAAACAAACACATCATCGAATGGTACAATTGCGAAATTCTTTGAATGTGCAGTCGATTGTTAGATACAGTAGGGTTCTTATGTTGTGAATAGTAATAATATATTTTTCTGATAGCAAATGAGTAGGTGCGGGACCTATCACGCTTTTAAAATGCTCTTTAATTCTACTCTTATTTCTATTTATTCTTGATAATTCAACTTAATTGTTACGATTGTTTTGTTTTTCGGGTACTTTATGATATTTGCAGACACTAAAATTGCCTTTTATAACAATGTGTACATAAATTCTTATATGGTACAAAACGAATCATACATATGTTGACACAAGTGTCCTGAGTACCCAAACATAATATACCCGCTTTAAAAGGATCGATAAACACATGGATGTACTCGTATTTTGATATGCAAACTGTATCATTTCTGTATTGTAATGTTTTTGCTTCGTGTTAATCAAATTTATTCCATTTTTTATTTGACAACCTTAAATTATGACGCAAAATAGGTATTTTCAACATGAAGTACAATCTGACTTTACAACAGTACAAGTTTCTGCATATATGGATCCGTTTTCACTACAAGAGAATATAATATGATTTTTAATTGTTATCATTCGAGCCAAAGAGCATTTGCTGGTGATTATGGTAAACTGGAGGTTGTTAAATGGCAACAAGTTTTACGATGTGTTAAGAGAGCCGGTGATTACATTCTTTCAAGTCTACAAGTTAATGCCATTATAGCTCTAAGATAAACCGGGGAAACAAGGCGCAAAGATACAGAACCAGATTTCGATGACTATTTGTGTAGACGTATTGATTGAAATGATTGATCCTGTTAGGTTGCTCTTTTTTATGTGGATCAACAGTGATAATACAATCAGTAGAAACAAAAAGAGTGGAATTCTGTAATGGTTATTTACATACAAATGTGATCTAGCATCATTGCTTACCTTATTACAGTGGCACCTCCGATGTGTGACAATTAACATTAAGCAAACATAATGGAAGTAGATGTATATCAAATATATCCAAAATTTCTTAATGGTCACAATTTATCATCGAAAAAAAGGAAATTACGTAATCAAACAATAACAAAATTGTTTTACGATATGACCTAAGATTATAACTTTGATATTTATAAATCGTCTTTTTTCATGATTATATTGTTTTGTCATGAGCTAGGTTAGATAAATATAGCTAAATGTTATCAAATGCCTAGACGCCACATCTTCCTAACACAGACAACGTGTAATTATCGCTTTTAAAATGCGTGCCTGCATGTGATAAGCTCTTTGGTTCAGTTGCATAATATGTGTGCCAACTGTTGCATTTCTTGGTAAAGATGTGTTGTACTGATACATTACCCTGATGCTTTAAGACCTTCTCCAGGATTTCTCAAGGACAGTGTTTTTCGACGTAGCTGTCTAACTTGACTTTTGACCTACATATACGAATGCTGACTCAAGGTCAGCCAGAAAAAAAATATTGAAAGCGACTCTCATTGGTAGAAACCTTATAAATGGTATTGTGCCACTTTAAACGTCATGGTCGTTACTTTAAAAATGTGTATATTAAAGTTAAAAACTATCCAATATGGCAGTACTGTTGTGTATAATGCATTTACTATTACTTGGCTGGTCGTACAGGCATGTACACCTCACCTTAAATTGAATCCCTGGCACATATCAGAGAGCCAACATTCACGCTTCCTTGTCTTTCTTCTTCGATCGATTATTAAGATTTACAACAAAGATTCCCTGAGGGTTGGAGGTCAGGTTAAGTTGACCTGTACTTGAAGGTGGCCATTCATTTTCTATTAAGGAGACGGGTTTCTCAAAACAACTATCTGAGTGACTGCGGGATATACAGTTGTTATTTGTTGATGGAATCGTATGTCAATTAAATGTGGTTAACCAGAAAAACTTTATTCAGAGCATCAAAGTCGCCGTAAATAATATATCTGAAACCTACGCATATTTAGCATAGTAGCCTTTAGCACCAGTTCATTAGCTATTATGGAATAAAATGTTCCAAAAAGCTTATGTTGTTAACTGAGTAAATTTGTTTGTGTGAATGACACTTTTTAATTATTAGGGCAACACAACAACATTTGTGAACAACGCTTACTCAACAAACGCCTTAGAAAGTTGCTGAACAAATAATACATAGTACGACTTTGACATGGTACTTTGACATGGTACGCGCCTTAGCGCGACAAATCTCTACATCACGCTTCAACAGCATTGGATTTATATGAACTATTTATTTTGGCGCAATTTGTCTGCGAAAGTAAGATTCTAATTGTTGTAATATTCACCGAGTTGTTATTGTGCGATTCGTTCTCAAAAGCTTTTGGGCTGGGAATGGCGGAGAGGTGTAAAAACAGACCAAAATCATGGGTGACAGAAGCGGAAGTGCAAGCGGCAGATAGTGGGTGCAATGGGACAGATGTAAGTCTACATTTAATTCTTGAAAACGGCCAATTCTCACTCAACCCTGCCAATGCCCTTAATACTTAAGGTCATGCAGATTGTGTGCGGGACTTAACAAAAAGTTGCGCAGATTGGTTTGATAGTTTTCAAACTGCTGTACCTTTTGGCCGATTGCAACCTGTAGCGTTATGTTGAGCAACCCAGTCAAAGACACCTCTGGACAGAAAGAATTCGGAGTATCGGATAAGACCAACTAAAACAACGGAATGATGTATTTGGCATAAGCTGTTCGAAGTGTGGATCAATCATTTACGTTGGAGAAACGGAGAGGCAACTGTGTGAGAGGATGAAAAAGCACCTGCTTCATGTACGATAGAAGTGTGACAAGCCCATCAACAATCATTTTTCGTAACCAAGCCACACCGTAAATGACCCCCGTTTAATCATACTTAAAAATGTATGTAGTGGACAGAACTAAGAGGCAATTAAATGAGTCAGCTCAGCATGGATTTTTATACCTGAAACTATCCAGCCGCTGAACTTGAAAGATGCTACTTGGCGTTCAGTAAAT
Organism: Sinonovacula constricta; assembly: GCA_007844125.1. Lineage (NCBI taxonomy): Eukaryota > Metazoa > Mollusca > Bivalvia > Cardiida > Solecurtidae > Sinonovacula > Sinonovacula constricta. The sequence continues at coordinate 12,658,532 of CM017567.1, read as the reverse complement.
AGCGGAAAAAGACATTCAGTAAATGGAGGGAAAACAACGTTATCGTTAAATGACGTTTACGTAGTTTCCGTGTCTCGTAATATGGTAGCGCCCATCAGCAGTTTCAACGATGTAAAGAAAACTCTTGAATTATCTTGAAAAAGGCAATATGCCAGGAAATTGAGTGTGAGCGTTTTAATAAAAAAATGTTCTTCTTAATGTACTGCTACGATTGATGCTGCTTTTAAATATTGTATGCAATCAGTTGAAGAGTGAAGACCATAGTGAAAATATATCTTAGATGTGGTTACATGTATCATATATATGCAATTGACAGCATTTACCTTTTGCAGTCACTACCGTTTAACAAATTAACATTTGTGTGTAATGCGATTTTAAGAAACCCTATAGTATCTTTGCAAACAATTTGCTATCTAATAATATATCGACAGTTACTATTAGCAAATACAATCAACTTGTTAATTCAAAATTTGAGATATAAAAATACTGCTCATTTAGCCAGATGTACAGTAATCTCATCTATAACTAAAAGAAACACATCTCTAGAATGCTGATAAAATTTATTCCCAAGTTGCAGATAAAATAGATATACTATTTTTAGAAAAGCTGTTTGAATGACAGCATACCCTGGTAGGATTGACACTGTTGCACATTTCATGGTTGTAAATCAAGCATGATTTCATCTTGCTTCAGTGAATCTTACAGAATATGGATATAGAGTTAACATTGATTATTTAGCTAATGCACAATAAAATTATGGCTTTTGAGAATCCTAGAAATAAATAGGGCATCGGTAATTAATTTAATACTTAGTTTAGTAGCCAATTTAAAAGCTTATGCATGTACGTTAATAATTTAACAAATATCGCATTTATCGTACCAAACTAGTAGAACTTCCATTGTATATTTTCAATAGTTCTTTCTCAAATGCCTGAGAGGATCATGCCATGAATAAGCGACATTATATGTGGTCCGGTATAATCTTGTAAAACGATCAGATTAACATATAGCAAATACTTTAAAAGCAGTTACAAAAGTAATGTAGTATATAATTTACAGGTATAATACATTTATTCATTTAATTATTACAGTGTAGTTAAAACTTTATGGATATGCAATAATTATTTGAAAGAAAAAACTAATTAATGACCTTTATTAGTTGACGAGGAAATTTTAAAATGATACAAGACTTTTTCAAAATAATACACGCTAAAGTAATCTTTTAAAATATATTCTAAACCATTTTAGAACAGAGCTGTCGGAACGAAAAACTTGCATTGCCTTTCTTATAAAACTGAAACGTACATCACTCACAGATATTTGGCGAAATAATTAGACGGATAACGGAGAGTGATTATAGCGTCGATTGATTGCTCAGTGGCGATTGAAAATGGACGGATGTTGGGCAGTGAATGATACATCTAAGCGACACTTTTGCCCTCAGAACAAATAAAAAAACAACAGATTTACCAATTATAGAGACTGGTTTTGTGTCTGGTTTTGTTGTCCTAATGAACATAAGAAGATTACATTTTAACAAGTTGTCAGCTTTGTTAACAGTTTACAGAAGTAACACTCACGTTGACATAATTCTCTAAACTGGCATGTACAAGTTTACATAAGCCATTATCTTTTACCCAAACCTAGCCCTAACTGCATCCTATTAAATGGAAACGGCGGTGACCATAATCTTACATTTTCTTTAACCGCAGGAATTACATATGTGTTTTTTTATCTTTAAATTCATATTATTTATTAAAATACAGCAAAAGTCCTTAAACTTCCCGAACACCCCTCGTACTTACAATCTGCATTCTTAAGTTTCTTAAATAAATACATTGCCTGAAATAGAGTCATTGAAATATATAATTAAACGTGACTTATCTACGCAATTTATCAATTCCTAATCTGCCTTTCATTTACCGTTAACAATTTACAGGTAAACATGGCAAAAGGTAATCAAATTCAATATGCACGCAGAATGCAGACATATTGAACAGATTGTTATATCTTTTTCCAGAGAACAATCATTTAATGGTTAAAAAACACTTTTAAATGTGTCCATTAACAATGTCAGTTTAGTTCATTTCTGGTGAGAAAATAAATCAACAGATGTGCCAACTTATTAATTTTGTTATAGTCCAAAATAAAATCTTCTTATTATAATTCAAGTATAAATGCTTAAAAATACTTATAAAAGTCTTGAAACATTTAACGATCTACGTTAATACAAGCAAGCGAGATTATTTGTGGATAGCCACGTCCTCAGAAAATCAGCAAACCAATAAAACCGCCATTTTTGAACAAGGGAAAATATGAAAAGTTAACAAACGAAATGATTGTGAAAAATATAAATAATTAGAAAGGCTTAACTATAACTCTGTTCTTACAGCTGATGTTGCATTATGTCAATTTAAATTGAATTATTACCTCATTTTTATTACTAATATGCGTACTAATAATAATGGAATTGAGAATAGTTTTCTCCATATATATTCCAGGAGGACGTAGCGGTAATCCCACATGAGCAACAGGCGGGCTTGATAGAGCAGGCTGAACAGACATGTCGGGCCATCATTAACAGCACACTCCTCGGTGGTCTCTATAACGACACAGGTACATGTAAATACCAATGTCATTTTAGTTCTTAAGGTAGACTACATTAGTATAGAAACTATTTTATTTACAGATTTGTCGACAAATATAGGCGTTAAACAAGGATTATCTTTTTACATGTATGATTTCATCTTGCAGTATGTTATCATAAACATAACAGGCAACAAGTTTAATAAACGCAGACATGTGAATGAAATAGAATACATTTACTTCTGGTTTGCAATTTGTTACTGAATGTACGCCATAATGGTACATTATATATAAAAGTGTTATCATCCATCTCCTAAAGTATTCTCCTAATACACACATATAAAGATTGATATGAGGAACGTAATTTCTTAACATGTATACGCGGTAGCTTGTCGAGTACACCTTCAACCACTCAAAATATATCAAAATACATATTTATTTTTATACAACATGTATTATCAAATCGAACTAAACAAACACACAAATCTCATGCAATATAAAGTACACACTCCAATACATAATTAACTAACCAAATGCGAGATATTTTTATTGTTTACAAATTCGGGGCAGAAACATAAAAAGCTATATTCGTAAAATTAGTGGGCCATGGGCGGTTTTAAAATTTTGAAGCGCTAAATATTTTATCATTTGTATGCAAAAGTATGCTTATTACGATAATGGGCATAAAGCCAGTTAAATTATCATAAAGGTGGCTTGCATCTTATTTGTTAATCTGAAAAAAAGACGGCAGCCGGCGAGTCGTAAACTACTTCCATAGGCTTTTTACACTGGGTCTTTTTACAAATAATACACAACTATGTAATGCAGCGAAGAAAGCACCCTATACGTTAAGTTTTACTTAAGACAGTTTCGCAGAGTATGTTACATCTTGGAAGTATAAACTTCTTCGTGATTGTTTTGGCAGAGTAAAACAAACATAAAAAACCGATACTTGCAACGCATCATCCTGTATTGAGACAACGGTGTGTATTATCTACATGTTGTACCGAATGTAAACGTTTAATGGTCGATGTGTCATTTGTGTCATTTCTCTTATTAAATTTCTGAATAACGTACACGCACACACACACCCTCCCCCACCCGCCCCCCCCCCCCACACACACACCACACATACACACACACACCACATACACGCACACACACACACACACACACACACACACACACACACACACACAAACACACACACATGTAAAGAGCTCGTCTTTTAATCAATAAGTTCATGCATATAGTTAGCCTTTCGCTATTCGAAGCAAACAATTTTTTTATCTTCTTTGAATATTAATGTAAAAAAAGTTTAAGATTAAACTTATAAACAATAAAGTTATAAAATTAAATAAAATAACATGCCATTCAATTTTAACTGTTTACGGTATTGTATTCTCGCCAGCGGAGTGCCCACCTGTGTTCGACAACATAATGTGTTGGCCACCCTCGCCTGCTGGAGAGACTGCGATGCAGTTGTGTCCCAACTACATCCATTACTTCCGAATTAAAGGTAAGTATCAGCAAACAGCAAAAAATTCCTTATTTAAAGTTTGTCCGGACTACATCAACTACTTCTATATTCAATATTTGCTAGGACTACATACACCTCTTTCCAAAGGGAAGTCCCTACTACATTACCTCCTCTGTCTCAAAGGAATGCTAACTGCATCAACTACCTGCGTATTAAACGTATCTCTAAATTAAATCAACTAATTCAATATTAACTGTTTGTCCCAACTACATAAGCTAAGAAGTTAAAAGAAATATTTCCCAACTACATCAGTTTTTGTTATTAGAAATATGGCCCAACTTTCTCAACGTATTCTCTATTATACGTATAAATCTATTCCGTGAAAATAAAAGCAACAGCTATATTACAAATTATCGTCATATAGACAGAAAATGCTGACAAAACTTGTTTTACATTCTCTATAACCGATAATATGATACCCAGTAAAATAACTAAAGCACGGGTATGTGTTTTAGAAGCAAAGATTGATTTATTTTTTATTACAATCTTTAGAATTTCAGGCCAATTCCCTACCAACTGCTTCACATAGTATTGGTACATTCATTTTTTAGTTGTATTATACCTGTTATACATGCCGCAATATTAACCTACAGATTTCAGCAGAACCTACATTATAGTATGGTTTTAACGCAACTAATTTTGAATTTTTCAGAGTATGCGACTCGAGACTGCCTGGACAATAGTACGTGGGTCAATTGGACCAACTTCTCCTCCTGTCTCTCAAGGCATCAACAACAGCCAACACACGGCGGCTCTAGCCAGGGCATAGTCAACATACTGCAGGTAGATATGAAACTTCTCCGGATCATTTAAAAACCCTTGTTATATAGACTTATATATAAATGTTAAAAAATTAAACATACAGCATAAACTCGCAGAGTTAAATCGATCGAAACGTATGACACGCGGTTATTTTCCGCCGTCAATAATGTTATAAAATACGTTAGCTTATATTTTCTTGCATTTATTATTTCTTTCAAATGCATTGCAATACGGTGCCTTGTTAGATTCTTAGTAGTATCTTTGTACATTGCGGTCGGCACAATATGTACATTCAACATCACCCAAGTTATTGTTGCAAAGAGTTTCCACCTGCTATTGTGAGTTTTCAACCTAGTGAGTGCCCAATCTCTAATGTTTTAAGCCGTCCCTTTTTTATGCATGTTCTTAAGGTCTTGAATTGTTGATAGTGTTTTTCAGAGATGGGGTTTTATCAACTAGCTGCAGATTCTCAGCTTGGAGAATAATATCAACCCCCGCTACGTTACAGACAAAATTAACAAATAACAATAGCATGCAACCCAATGAAGACTATGACAATTGGTCAAAAACTGTGTAATAAATATGCATCATATATAAACATAAATGTTGAGAACTAAAAGCGCTTAAGCATTTGGTTTTACTCAATGTAAGGAAGGTATGCCTTTCAATTTCCAAATGAAAAACCATGGACGGTAAAAAATTAATCTCTTCTAAAACCTTAGTGGCAATGTAACTACTTTTAAAAAATAATGACAATTAATGTTGGTTTTTCTTTGTATAATGATTTGTGTTATTGTTGGTCATTTAAATAGTACAATTGTGTGTTGTACCATTGTCTAGCGCTAGTTCAAAGTTAAATAATAGTATATTCATTTGCCATGTTTATTAATGGAACAACGTTTTCCCGCACTTTTTTACTTGACTATATACTATCCGTTTAGCCATATCATTGTCTTTCTTTTTTCAATAATAAGTAAAATGCATTGTTCAGTGTAATTTATATCTTGATTTCAGAAACATATGTCCTCATTCCGTCTGATGTACAACATTGGGTTTGGTTTGTCACTGGTATCTCTCACACTGGCCGTGCTAATCATGCTTTACTTCAGGTAACCTTTTATGATATGTTTAATCATAAAATACAGTATTTTTGTATTTATAAAGACTTAAAGGCTTATCTAATATGCTATTTATTTTGTCCACTTCACAAGTTTAATATCTAGGGCAGGTATTATCAACTGAAAAAGAAAGATATAAATCCACAAAAACAAGCAAAACAATAAATGCTTGGTGAAGCTTCATGCCAAGCGGGATCGTGAACATAAAAACTACAAGGATGGTTCACGATATTTGGCAAAGACAATATCTGTGTGTCTTGTACCGTGTGTGTTTCCTGGATGCACTAGTCGCATAATGTAATACGTACACTAAGGTTTCAATAAACGGTTTTTCGTAATGTATTTGATTCGGTTCTTTATATTAATGCTAAAGAAATATTTGTTATTTGCATCCCCCTCTCATTTTCTGTCGCCTAACATAGAACATAAATAGGCAAAAGCAAACAATAAATGAGTCATTTGAGTTCAATGCAAAGCAACACACATTCAATCTTCATAAAGAAAGCACACGCTTTCAAATTTATTTTTTAATTCATCGAAGTTTCAAAACAGGCAGACGCGAGGAAATTTTAAGCGACACTGCTTGTTCACAAACTTAGTCAAACCTTGTCTGCACTTGATTGGGTATCTTCGCAAGACACGCTTTCAAATTTGTCGGGGTCTGGATTATGTAAAGGGTTTAAGTAATAACATTGCTGATTGCATTTCGCTTTAATTCTGTGCTACTCTGTCCAAAGGTAACATAATCAATCCCAATGTCATCGAATAGTGCAAACAAAATGTCACAGGACTTCAGCAGCCAAATGTTGTTTCCTAATTTAAGTTAATTCCACAGGTTGAATGAATTACGAAAACCCAGTTAAACGAGCCAAAAAAGAAAATACAGCGAGCCGCTTTGTCAAGATTGAGTAGCAATCCTTATTTCAACATGCTTAAATATAACTGTTTTGACTTTTTACAATTCGAAATATATAATCAACGACTTTCAATTATTGAAGTAAAGGTGCACAACATTTCCATTAGATAGCATGGTGTATAAAGACAATTTTCAAACAAAGGATACTTCTATTCTAAAGGATTGTATATAAACAGAAACGTAAACATTATATAGCACCTCTAATTAATGTTTTTAATTTTATTTTTCGCATCCCGAACATATTACACCAGTTTAGGGACTCTAATATGCTGGTAGTCGTCAACTGACGCGTTCGTTTGGTAAAGAACAGCAACTCTATCAGCCATGGTATTGTCTAGTACATAAAGTTTACTAATTTATCTAAGACTCACTTTTACTTCTATGGTGCATACAAGTTGTACTGAATGATGCACATTTGGCTAGAATTATAAACGGTATCCGTTTTTGGTCTGTGATATCTACTTATTGTGTTTACGAAATACGTTATTTCTGTTAAATTACACGGATTGTTTTCATGGCGCCTCGTTAACCATCCGTCATGATAACGTTCTTATCTTTGTAAGAAAGCTTCAACAAATAAATAACAAGTGTGACATGCTTTGCCCATTAAAGAGGTCACTTTACAAGATCAACACTTGGATTGATTCGATTGGTCAATAAGATGACTGTATATAGCGCAGAGGATACTCCTGCGATATTTCTATTTATATAATGAACTGTTGAGTTGTTTAGTCCCATTCACATGGCGATAATCCCTTTGTTTTAGGTGAAAATGTCATTGTTTAATCCGAAGAAATGAATAGATCAAAATGCCATCGTGAACTTTTATAAAATCATATTTCTTTCTTAATCAGGGAAATTACTCAGTTAAATAATCAATTAGGAAAGTCTCCCCAAAATAACGATTTTTAGTTCTTGTCGTTATCAATATTTTTTTTTACAAAGTTTACTTCAATCAGCTACTAAATCGACATTACTTATCAAGGGAACGTATTTATCCTTATAAGTTCTTCACAGTCAATCGCATTCCCAATGACAACTCGCACATAAACCAGATATGTAAAGGGATCAACTTACTGATACCTTGGTTTATGTTGTTTCAAACGCCAAACTTGATACGTTAATGTCTCTCTGTGTGAATCAGTCACAATTGAAAGTTAAGTGAAATACAATAGACAAGTATTTAACTGATGTTGTCATTTGCATCGTGCATGTTGTTTATCGTTCATCATTTATGGAATTATTCAAAGTTGTGCGTCTCATTTCTATCCAGATAAAAAAGAGCTTTCGTTCACATTCTGTAGCTGGATATAGCAAGATTGACCACCAAATCTCTCTCTTTTCTAGATATATATTTAAAGCAAAATATTTTCTGTAGTATGCTTTATATGTGATCAAGTCCATGTAAATTTTAAAGTAAATGATAATTTCTATTCAGGCGGTTGCATTGTGCCAGAAACTTCATACACCTTAATCTGTTTTTGGCGTTTATACTTCGGGCGGCGATGAATATTATCCGTGACAACATGTTTGTAGCTGGACTTGGCTTTCCTTCAGATGTTGAGTTTGTTAATAACACATACAGATTCAAACCTGGACCGGTAAGTTATCTGTCTAAGGCTTTCACTGTCTTATAAAGTTAAATAGAAATACCATCATGTTTCCCTTTGCAGACAAAAAGTCGGTTACCTTAAATTTAGTAAATAGATATATAAAATTTTAAAGTATGCATATAATTGCCATTTACATCACATTAAGAGAGCTTAGCTTTGGAAAAGAAACTTAATGGGTACACATAGGAAAAGTTGCAATCTATTACTTAAATAATGCCCACTGTTGTTGTTTTTTTTCCTTTGCAGCACATCGAGTGTCGACTTTTCTACACTGTGTATCAGTTTGTCCTGATGGCGAGTTACATGTGGATTTTTGTCGAGGCTGTCTATCTCCATATGATTGTCTTTATCTCAGTATTCTCCGAACGTATCAAGGTCTACTGGTATATCATCGTCGGATGGGGTACGTTGTAATATACAAATATACAATAACTATATATATATATATATATATATATATATATATATATATATATATATATATATATATATATATATATATATATATATATATATATATATATATATATATATATATATAAAAGAATATATTGAAAAAAGAATCGTCTTGCAAAAAATGGTCAGCGAGTTTGATAAGAAAGAATTGCATGAGTATATATATATATATCAATTTTGCAAGGCGAAAGTACTTTTGATAAAGCATTTATCATATTTAAAACAGATATATATATATATATAGTCAGACCGAGCACTGGTTTAAATAAATATGCTGAATCATATAATGCCAGATCAGCATTTTCTGTCTGTTTGCATCTTGTAATTTAAAGGATTGACATTATAACCAGCGCCACACCGAGGTTAAACAACTCATGCTTTCTTGATGTGCTTATCCTTTTTACGGTGCAATATTCTTTGTCTCTTTTTATAAAAGAGCCGATCTGAAAAAAAATGAAAAGTAACAATACTAAAACTTGTTGCAATTTATTAATGCATTTAAATAATACTTAAAAGTCATATATTTAAGTACAGTATTTTTGTTACTTAACATTTTTATTTAAGATCTCTTTTTAAATATCATTTCTCTTTCCATTCTCCATCCAAGCAATAGATTGTTTCTGTTAATCTATATTATCTCTGTCTTTAATTATAGAGATTGAAATATTGGCAGTCGGTCTTATCAGGATCTAGCGGTAGTTTTTTTTAAGTTTTATAAAAACATGTGATTTGTTTATAGAATCTAGGTGTGTGGTCTCCTTTGGCTTTCTAGCGACTTGGAATAGCATCGCTTTAATTACCTGAAAAGGTCACCATATAACCTTATGATATCATATCTAGGAATGTGAATCATGGCTTCATTTATGTCTTAATACACGCTTCTCATTTACAAAACATTTATGGCTCTTCTGATCGTACTTCACTTTCGTCAGAAGAAAATACACTTTTACTGAAACATTATTTATTCAAGCGTGCAAACAATAAAGCTTTTAAGACTTATAAACACTCTGCTATGCAATGTTGTATCATTCGAGGTCAGCCGAATGTTCTCGTAGCAGATGTTGTTTTTCTAACAGCGTCAAAATCTTACAAATGAAAACCTCATTTTATGACTTTTTTTTTATTCATTTCAGCTTTGCCTCTCCCATTTGTATTGACTTGGGCAATTTGCAGATATTACCTAGATAATACATTGTAAGTATTTAAGTTTAATGTATTATTTTTTTTTACGTTTATGTTATACACACATATCGTATGTACTGATATTTGTTGAATGCTACTTACTTAACTGATAAACAAATAATTGTGTGTTTACGCACATTAGTTTACCAGAAACATACGCGTTTACACAGGAAACATATTTACCACTGCCTTGTAACTGATATTTTAGTTTAGAAATGACACCGCGTTTTCTACCTAGGATCATATTAAGTTAAACCACTCCAGAAAGTAAAGAGAGGCAACAAGTCGTCTTGAAATCTGTGACGAAACGAAAATCTAAAAGAAGTTTCAAGCTGATAAAAATTACAGGTAAGGGTAATACAGGAGGGGCCATATTTTCTAATGCTAACTTGTTGAATTGATATTGTATTGTATATCTGCAAAACATTAAGGACCCTTCTTTTAATAGAATGTCAAACGAATGATATTGTTATGTTATGTTGATTGTCTTTTTCTTAGGTGTATATGTTATCTGCAATTGTCACACTATTTATAGTCCTTCCCTGGACAAAATGTAAGGACAAAAACGCTGTTGTGATATAATTGTTCTTGGTAGATCAATACACCGATTAACACCATATTTACATAGGGCAAAAAATGTTAAACAGTGTAGACTTAGGAATTGAGTGCACAAAGATTCGTGAAAAGCAGCATAGACGATGCGAGGGCACGTAGGCTGATGAAACGCCAGCCAACGATGTAGATTATTGGAAAGCGTAGGATTATACTACGAGTATTTTGTTGTTTACACACATGCCATTGACGTTTGTAATTGATTAACATGTGGAAGGTAACAAAATTTACAATAAAGATCATCCTTTTTATGAACATTTACTTTAAACTCACACTTGTTGTTTGCAGCTGCTGGAACACGTCAAACAACAGTCCTGGTCTGACCTACATTAACAAGGTCCCTGTCATCGTGTCTATCGTGGTGGGTAAATAAAGTCTGAGTCATGTGAAGTTCTTATCTTATTTTTTTACCTTAAATATGTCTTAAATTAGCTGCAGTGTATTGATATCTTTTACCCATTTTTGTTAATAATTTCTTTTGTACAATCATACCACTCTTCCTCTTCTTTTAATCCAACTATAAATTCAGGTTGTGTCTATTTTCATTTCCATGTTTGATTTCTGCCCTCTTTCAGATATTTCCGGAACGGTTTATTAATTAACAATAAATTATCGCATGTATTTTCAAGAGAAACTTGACATCTCAGTTTATTTTTGTTTTTGTTTTAAAGCACTCATGACAAGAAACATAAGAAATTAAGAAGAAGTTTTCTAAGGGATATACTTAGCATGCGTTTAACGATTGCAAGTAAATACAATTTAACAAATTGAAACTCATGAAAACTAAATACTTAAAGCATAATTTAATATCCGGCATGCTTGTCTGAACTGAGAGTTCCAATTATTTCCTTTTAATCTTTTATGTCTAAGAGCGCAGGCACTATTCAATGTTTACACAACCCACGTTTAATTAATATTAGGCAAAACCGTGTTATTATCATGCGAACCCTTTCTAATGTCTTTAGATTGGAATCAACATTAAAGCGCTGCAAGAATAGCAATTAACTAGATCGCATTTTGAGCCGGCACAGGAACATTCGGTGGTTATAATGTGCCTAGAAAGTTTCTGTTCTGAACTGTTGGTGAAATATTTGTTTTTAAACATTCTGTAGAATGTCCAATTTAATAGTGTAAGACATGCCATTTCTATTTTCTCTGAATCTTATTTTGGTCGTTAATTATTTTAAACTAACGTTCTATATTTATATATACTGCTTATATAATATGTGCGTGTGTGCGGACGTTCGTGTGGGTGTGCGTGCATGCGTGTGTATGAGTGAGTGTGTGTACGTGCGTGCGTGCGTGCGTGCGTGCGTGCGTGTGTGTGTGTGTGTGTGTGTAAATTCACCGACTTGATACGAAATAGTTTCTCGCCCTCTGGGCTCAATTTTCCATTGAAGCGTTGAATTTAATATGGAGAGATCTTCCAGTTGACTGACAATACTGCTGATGGTTCAGTCCAGACTCCTTCACTAATATTAGCTAGACACTGTTATGATTACCACAATTGTTTCGCTGCGAAGTGCTTTTGCTTTGATTAAGTTGGGTATTTGCTTTCTGTTTCAGTTAAATGTCCTCTTCTTTATCAATATTGTAAGGCTCCTTTTTATCAAGCTGTACAATCCACATTTCCCGGACTCAACAAACACTCGGTCAAGGTAAGTGTCTTTGCCAAGCGATAATTAAGATAAAAAGGCGGTCAGAATTCTTGATTAGAAAATATAACAATTTGCAAACTTCATATTTATATTGATAATATATACCGTTCCATGTTCTTTCGGATATACTTGATTATATTGTATTGCCCATATATAAAGAAGTATCGTAGCACACTAGGTAGAGAATCTACAGAGGGTATGGTAGGGCTCAAGTTCGAAAGTACAAATGATAGAGGTATAGATTCCTTCTTAACGGGTCAAACAAAGGTGTAGAGCCAGGAAGGGTCGAATGTGGCCCCATCACAGATGATATTCAATCATACATCTTAAACATGATCTATTTTTATAAATTAAAATACTATTTTTTCTATCATCACATGTACGCTAAAAAGTCACACTGAGTCTTTAATGAGGGGGACTATGCAAATGAATGACGACGTTTTCTGCCATTTTGTGTTGACGTCGTGACGACAGATTATTGGTTTATTATACTATATTATATAATCTTATTTCAAAAAGACTATTTATTTGAATGCCAATAACAATAGACATCAACCTTAGAGTTATTCATCGCAATAATTAGACAAAATAAAACTGCTAGGTATGTGAAACAACATAAAATTCGCATCATCCAACCTAAATAAAGGTAACTAATTGTCCGTGTAAATAAATTAATTTGCATTCATCACTCTCTATGAAAAATGATCAAATATCACAAACTATATCATAACATATCAAAATGTAATTAAAATGCAAATTGAACATCTAATATCATAATACAACAATGCACATTTTAACAACATAAAACTTACAAAAATGCCTTACATATGACATGCAGGCCACGGATGAACTTTAAAACGTTATTGACAAATACGAAAACAGCATGGCGTAGTGTAGATGTTTACATATATTTTATATTCTAATGTTTATTTGGTTTTGTAGAAAAACATACAATTAAAAGGTTGTTTACAAACAATCTCAGTCATAACCTGCCTAAATTGAATAAACGTATCTACCTTCGTAACTGACACTAACAGAGAAAGAAGTAAAGTAACACTTTCAGCAAACCTTAAACTTTAAAGCATTAAGTTGTAAAAGTAGTGTCATTAAACTACATATTTTATCATAAAACATGGCAAGTACTTAAGAGCATACAAAAACATCATATACATAGATAATTAAACAATAACAAGGCCTTACTAAATCCCAAGCACATATCCCTAAACAGTAATTTAAATGACCATTTGAACAGATTTTATAAGCTCAATCTATTTATAACTTTCACACACACACACACACACACACATACACACACACACACGCGCGCGCGCGCGCGCGCTGGCACACACATACACACACACATGCACACCCGCGCCCGCGTATGTATATATACACGTACACACCAAAGACACATTAGTTAGTTTCAAGACTATTTGTTCCCATGTCTAGATAAAGTGTCTTTTTTGGTGTTCGTTCAGTGTCATATTATTGAAACCATTTGTCAATACTGTGTTGAAAATGTACCATCGAACACTGAGGTTTGATGCGTTCAAAAGTCCTCGGCATTATTTCTTTTTTATGCATAACCATGATTATTAGCTCGGCGGCTTTGACGTGTTTGCAGGACCCTGGCCCGCAGCATCCTAATTCTGATCCCTGTGTTTGGGGTTTACTACCTAGTGTTTGCCTGGCCCATGGAGCACCTGAACGACACGGCGTCTTTCGTCATGCTCTTCATTGAGATGGTGTTTAACTCCTTCCAGGTATGTGCGCCAGAGGCTTGTATTAGTTTAAAACTTTATTTGGATACTTTTTGTGTATATGTATACATTTCTAAACTGTCTTTGCACAGATAAATATACGGACCAAACCTCTGAAATGCTAGGCAATAGAAGGTGTCTCAAAATGTCATATAAACTCCTCCGCAGAATGGTAATGCTTAAATCTTTGTTCGACAAAGGACAAATGTAAATGTATCCCAAAAATATTTTGTATCAGTTTTAAAGGGATATTGGTGAGCTATGTCACACTATGTCTAACATATTAAGGTTCTTACAGATTTCCCAATGGTACGCAATGATTTAATTATCATATCAAAGTTAAAATGGCGTTCACACAAGAAAGCCGGAAGCATGACTTAAAAATTGTCAGAATCAACCTTGTTTAATATGTTTAAAAGTTAATTTGAAACTTTGTTTACAATATGATGTATTTCAGATTTTGGTTGCTGTTTGTGTTTTTTAATTAATTAAAGAATTAGTCTGTGGCCAAATTGTTGATATTCAGCTATTGTTTGTGAAGGATGACCCACAGACAAATGTCTACAACATATAAATTGAACTGAAAAGACGTGCTCCATTAACTTCTTTATCTTGTTTGTATGTCATTCTAACATAATTATTTTTCTCCGCTTCCAGGGAGTGATCATTGCATTCTTGCTGTGCTTCATAAATGCTGAGGTAAATAGATATATATATATATATATATATATATATATATATATATATATATATATATATATATATATATATATATATATATATGACGCACGACGCGAGAAAACCGGGCTTATGGTCAAAATTTTCATTTTTTTTGTTTTTAATGAAACATGATTCTCCTATCATTTCTGATCACAAATTCGAAAGATTTTTTAGAATTGACTTAGTATTTATGAAATAATGAGATTTTTAATGACCCATACTGAAGGTAGTTTTGTAAAATATGACGTCAAATTATTGACGTCATAATATCGGGATGAGTAACTTACTCACACAAATAAATTAAGATTTAAGCTAATATGGTTTTATTAACGTTTATATTAAACTGCAAAATAAGGGTCATATTGTTAAAGTGGGTAAAGTAACAGGTTATAATTAGATAACATTAAAAAATATCAACTGAATTTTGTCTGACAAAGCACTCGAGGTCTTGTTTGCGCTGACGCTTTAACCCGCCAGGTTGAAACGCGGGTGACATTTCTGTAGCCTATTCCTGAACTTTTGCTGGAGATCCTTGAGTAGCATAAACTCCCTCTGATCATCATCTGGAGTTGTCCGCAAGATGATACAACCAGCTTTTTCAGACGTGATAATTAAAGTGTTGATAATCTGAAAATGCATTTTAATCAATATTATGTTAATATCTAAGTCTCGCCACAAATACAAATCAGATTATATCAATGATTTTGTTTTTCTTTTGCCGTCAAACAATTTTGGTGGACGAAAATCGCAGATAAATGTTTGTGAAGTGAAACTACTGGCGGATCGCAGGCATTATCACAATTGTCTTCCTTACCGGGACGATAACCCATGAAGTGAAAAGGTTGGGGCATTACGAGTCTGTGAAACTAACCTTTCTGCTTAAAGTAGCTCTTTAATATAAACCCAATTGTTTCAAATATTGTTTACGGCAAATAACATGGCCATACCTTATTCCTGTCAAAGCCTTGAAGTGTTGCCCAAGGAAACCATTCCAACCTCTCCAGTCACACCTGGTATAAAAAAAACAAACAAACGGGCGAGTTGAACTGTGAGGATCGCTTGACAATGTCAGCTGGCTCCTTAACAGTCTCGCAGTCATTTTCTCGGCACTTAATTTAAGGTGGACAAAACCGGCATCCACAAGACAACTTGCGTGGCCTGAAATAAGAAATAAACTCTCGCTTAACATATTTATATGCATATTTATGTATGATTATTGACTTTAACTCTACATGTATGGCTATTCCTGTCCGTTTTGTTTGTTTTGTAAAATACATTACATCGACGAAATTATTGACATTATAGCGACGTCCAGCTATTACTGGTGGAGAAAAATCATGGCCCATGTCTGGGTAGAACCAGTAGCGCATTGCAGATCAGCTGGAAAACCTGACCACATGAAAGTTTTACCCCGCCCGGGACTCAAACCCACAAGATGACGGATTATGGAGTCAGAGAAATAGCAAGTCACCGATTCTAACCTTTAGACCATTAAACCACGGCGTCCCCTATGTTTTATTTTTTTTCTTTTTGTTGTTGTTGTTTGTTGTTGTTTCGTTTGTTTGTTGCAGATACCTCGCACCAATACAATTAATGTTGTATTTGCAATATCCTGTTTTTACTGGTGGGGTAATTTATATATATCCAGTGGTGGACTGTAGGTTAACGTGAATACCTCCAGACATGAATGTTTGTCGCTTTGACCAGGACTCGAACCCACTCTATGAGCTCGGCAATGGGCGCCCCTTATTTGCTTATGAATACATTAAATGGAATGTCATAAGTGACTATCATACTATTAAATCAGTCGAAGGAAACAATTAAAACAAGTACCATGTACATGCATGGGGTACTCGATCATGCTGTTTTGTCCTGTCAATGTCCGCCATATGAAGTACCCAAGTAGATACCGGTTTTTGTTTTGTCCTGAAAGTATCAACAAAATACAATAAAATACATGAAAATTAAGTCGTCACAGGTTTACGGAAAAGCACTATAACTATAAACAATCATATTACTTGGTTATAGTTTCAGTCATTTGCTCGAAGTAATTTGAACGTTAATCAATAATTTCGTTATAAATTTCATGTATTCCGTTTTCTTTCGTTTTTCTGTGTATAAAATATACTTGTAATGAGACAAACAATTTTGCGGCAGTATAAATATTTAATAAACATATTGCTTGATATGTGTATGGTTAGTACCTCTCTTAAATAGAACTAGGACCCTGCATTGTAGTTGTATGAAACGGCGGACGGGTTTCTTCTATTTAATCTAAAGCGACGATATAATGTTACATTCATTTAGAATTATCACGAATAGTCGTTAATATTAAATGTGTGCAAACACAGTTTATTACTTTTGTGGGTTTGTTTTGTTTCACTTTAATGTATGCCCAACAAACAGTTGTCAAGAAAGAAATATGTTTTATTTAATTCGTTAAAAACAAGACGTGTATTAAATGAAATAAAATGCATAAAATTATGTTGGAAGAAAAGTAAGAAAATAAAATTGGGGGCCGTGGTTGGTTAGCGAACCACCAACCCCGTCGATAGATATATGTATAGCGAATAGCTCGACTGATCAACAACGTTAAGCGCTCTGTATATACCAACTTGCATAACTTTATAATAATCAATAAACAAGCCTACGTAGTTACAAATAAACACGTTCATTTGACATTAATCTGTTTTATATGCAAAACGTGTATCAGGTTTTTAACAAATCTATCAGCATTTTTTCTAGTGAGTAAATTTAATTAGTTGATTTAAAGTGAACTGATTTAAATGTCGCTTGTAATACTAAATCATTTTTTCGTTAAATCTACCCATCCACGTCGATGAGTTTAGTTGAACAAACATGCAACCTGCAACATCGGTTACATCAAAATCTAGTCTAGATTATATAAAAAAATGGTTTACATTCTATTTCGTTTCGTATAAACTTTTAACACGATTTTGCTAGAAATGACAAAAAGTACCATAATAATTCTGTAAACCTGTAGGCCTATATTAAACTGTTTAACTGTTAAAGTTTGATTCACGCGTGTTTAGATCTGTGTAGCCTCTATTCAATCCGATTCAATATATATGCGTAAAATATAAAGATTATGTAATCACAATATAATGAATAAATCTTACATCTAGTTCCTTCTCCATTCTTGTTTGTTATCGCTTCTAATAAGAAACAACATTCAGTTTCAAATACGATAGTCCAAGCCATGCTGTCAAGGTTGTAGTAAAAATACCCGGTAAAAGTGACGTCATTTTAATTGTGGATTTCCCAGCGTTACGTCATAATGCCATAAGCCCGGTTTTGTCGCGTCGTGCGTCATATATATATATATATATATATATATATATATATATATATATATATATATATATATATATATATATATATATATATATATATATATATATGCTAGTTTGATGATATTTTTAATCCTCGCCTTTCAAAAACGCCCATCCATCTGTCCTATGCAATTTCTTTATATTGTGACATTTAAATCGTTCCTTTGAAAAATCGACAGCGGCGACATCAGCGGATTTTGCACCTGGCAAAAAATAATTCTAAATAAAGTTTTTATAAATGATTGCTTGGTTCATTGCAAAATCACCAATTATAAATTGCACGGTCGTCTAATTGGATAAGTAAAAGTGATTCATTGTCATCCTTTTGCATAGGTGAGGTCCGAGTTGCTGAAGGTGTGGCACCAACATAAATTCCGGCGATGTAGCACTGCCTCTCGCATGTCTGGACTAGCCCATACTCGGGAGACTAGCTGCACCAGAATGTCGTCGTTCAACAGAGCATCCACGGTTCCGTTGAAAAACTACCGCGTGGGTGCCAAAAGTAGCACATCGTCTGCAGACCAAGACGAGACTGTGCCGTTCACAAACAATATGTCTGAAAATACATACAGTACGGTTGTGAACGGAACTGGCGAAAACGAGACAGAAGACAAGACGGACGCACGCGCGAGTTTATTTGAGGTTCCTCCAGAGGATAATGTTGCATTGAAGATAAACATTGTAAATATTGAATGTACGTCACGTGACGGATTGAGTAGGAACACGACGTCAATGGATATACAGACGTTACAAAACGGGTGTGAACGAGGTGAAACTCGCTTGTTTAATTTTGGCGTCCATGATCCAACCGATAAGTCGACAGCAACCACAAAGCACAGTGGTGATTCGGTGTTCCTCATATCCAGTAAAACAGGCTCTACATGAACAACGGTTTTTTAGAAAGGATTTCTTTCTAAAACTAGAAGAAGTTTATTTAAAATTTATGTTTGATTTTGTAAGCGTTACATATATTTATTAGACAATACCATCAATAAAGAAGCAATTTAGGTTTTATAAGCCTTGTTTTGTGTTTTAGGTCAGTATTGTCTTAAAACATTAATCAAATGCCAAACAATTAATTCGGTTTAAAAATGAAACAATCAATTATTTTATGTTATATTTAACGATTTTAAAGGTGTTTATTTGAATATAATGATAAAATGAAATATGTTTAAACTTTTTTGATAAAAGAAAATCCCGTTTACTTCTCTGCTACTGTAAAACACATGCTGTAACATTTTGATAATACTTTCTTTTATTTGTCAGATAAAATGAAAGTATTTACAGTAATCCTAATATCCAATACGTGCATTTTATTAAAGGACTTTAGTTTTTGTACTGTATATAGCCGGAAAACTGACGCCTATTTTCATGTTCAACGTAATTACTTGCGGGAATTACTATGATTAAAGGACAATGAGTCGTATCTGGGTATAAGGTGGTTTAGACATCGCCAGTACTTTTCATCCTTTCATTGACATGATTTCTTTTGCTGTCTTACCAGACAATCGAGGCCGTAATGTCATTATCTTTCTTAAGTAAGTAACAAATGTTGTCTTCTAGTGTTCTGACTATCTATTCGTTTTGTACACTATTCAATATTTTCATTTTGAATAAAGCGACGGTACTATGGAGTGTTGGCTTATATTATCATGTGTTAAGATCATGTTATAGAATAATACATGGAGACCCGTTAGGCGTGATGAAACGAGAAATCTGACAGAAACAGTCTTGAACAGAGTAAAACGTGCTATAAAATGAACTTGGATCAAATAATGCAACATCTTAAAACATCCAACAGGTAATCAATTAGGTTAGAAAATATGACCAGGCCCTATGAGAAATATGTCAAATGAGAACAAAGTCTTAATGTAGGCTCAACACTTAGACGAGACATCACACAACATCAATTAAGAAGTTACGCATATAACGTATAATACTGCCTTTGCAGTTCGGAGATATTCCTTGACTTACATGTAAGCTTAAAGCTTTAATACTTAAACATCTTAGCAGTACAATATTTCTCTGTGTAATCAAATGACTTTATAACAATCATAGAAAAGATTTTGCGATATTTGGATATTTTATTTTATGTTTATTTTAACTAATAAAATTGATATGTTTCAATGCACTCCAATGTGGGTTCTAAAAGGTCAGACATTTAAAGCTTTCGATCCACATGCTAATTAAATTAAATGTGTAATTAATGACTACTTTAATTCGCGACTTGCCTCACACATTTTCACGCCGCTATTTATAATATGTTCATCTAAATTTGTTATAGTCCTTTATTCATATTTTCAAAGCGCCATGTCAGTTACACCGATAATTTCTGAAGACTTTTCGGTAATATTTATACAGGAATGACAACTTCTGTGCTGCATCATGTGAAATGACCGACATTTTTAAGCTTAAAATGTCAAAGGAATGACATGATCACACCGTGATTTCTTTAATAGGGATAGTAAGTTTAAGTCCAAGACTTAGTCCAAGACTTTGGCCCGCTTAAAATTGTACCATATTTTACTAATTTCGGTATTCCAGTATACAAGTTTATAACAATAACAATTAATTTCTATAAATAGGTATTCCTGTGCTCACTCCCTAGTTGCGAGTTTTATCTGATTAATGTCCTATCGAAAGATGCACCGATAGCAATGCTACCAGCCAATCACAATTACAATTAACATATTATTATTTATTTTTTACATTTTTTGTTTGTTTGTTTGTTGTTGTTGCTTGTTGTTTTTTGTTTTGTTGTTTTGTTATTGCTGCTTTTTTACAAGTTGTCATGTGGCTATGTCACGTGACTTACCAAAGCCAGAACTCTTATATTAAAAAATAAGAATAGAAAAATTTGGCTGATTGCAATACTGACAAAATATAACAATTTTACCTTCTAAAAATAAATTAGAATTAAACAATTACAACATTTTTTATAAAACATGATGGAAGAACAATATGACAATTATAAAGTAAATCGGTGCAACCAACGACGTCGAATTAGCTCTTTGGGATAAATGACGTAATATAAAAAGCATATGGTCATAATATAAAACGACAGCTATAAAAGCTTATCAACAGAAGCAAATTGTGACTTTGACTTCCGGATAATGTTACGTGTTTATAAATAATTCTAACTTGATCAGGACGAAAAACGTTGGTTGGTTTGGTTATTGCAATCGTCGGAAATTTTAAAGGCAACGAAGATTCGAAAATTCCATTTACTGTGCAGTCTCGTGTCTGGTGTGTTAGAGGCTGCGAAGCCTGTTTCAAATTTAAGGGATATAACTAAGAAATAACGAGACAGTGTTTCACAAGTGACAACGTATAATTTACGTCTTAAATTATATTTTGAATTATTTCTTAGCCGCCTGTCAAGTCATCGTTCCAATCTACAAAACTGGAAGTTTTGACAATAAAAAACAATTGCAAGCAAAGTAGTATATCAAAGATATATTTGATACCATCGATAATAATTAGAGTCTTTTGCAAAGGTCAAAACTGACTGGACTTATATTTTATTATAATAAAATTACGACTATTAGCAGTGAACGTGAACACTAAAAACATTTTAATGCTCACAATATGATTGCTTATATGGTGAGATATATGGGAAAACAGACATGCGTCCCCAGTCTTAAGTATTGCATCTTCATTTAAGTAACTGAAACTAGTGGACACGCAAATTTCGCATTATCGCAATTTCCTGAATTTACAAAAGTATGTGAAGACACGCGATATAAACGTAAGTGAAGAGGTAATTATGTCATAAAAAAGAACCTTTGTAGTGTCTATTAAATCTAATATGACGTATTCAACACTGGTCAACACATAATGTCAAGCAATTTATTTGCTTACTTATACTTCTGTTATTCACATAAAACGCATTTAAAAATGTTATAGATTTCGCTTGCTTTTACCTTAATGCTGTAAAATGGAGGAAAACACAAAAAATGTTAATCTCATAAAGTATCTTTTTATTATCTGCAAGTATAAACCAATCCTATAATAGATTGTGTCTGAAGTAGATGATGCTACAGTGAATAATGAATGACGAGGGTTATGTTAATTTGTATTTTTTGATTACTAAACGTAGCCTAAAAGTGCTCGTTACTTTCTGGAAAAGTGTCAGATATGTCTTTAAAATGTTTTTAAACGGTAAACTATACATTTTTTAAAGTAATTTCAAAGTTAAATAAACAAATTTCCGGGTAGTTAAAGAAGAAACATCTAACTGGCTTATATATTATTGATGTGCTTTTTTATTTATTTATTTATTTGGGTTTTACGGCACACCGACACTTAACAGGCCGAATACAAAGTTAAATGTGAATAGAGCATAATCAGGTTAAAACTAAACTATGTAAGTAAAATATAGAAAAATATAAAAACTATCAGGTTAAAAAAATAAATTATAATTGAAAATAGGTCAACACATCAAACGGTTTAAACAAGTTTAACGGTTTGTAAATAAGCAGTCTAAAAATCCACAACCCACCAAGAACAACAACCCCGCCCAGGAAGCAAACAAGCAAAGAATCCGACACCGTCCCAAACAGCCCGCACATGTTATTGACACCAAAACACCTCGACCGTACGCGGCCTGCGCCGACACACTGCAACAAAACATGGCCGACCGCCAGCGGCTTCCGGCAAGGAACACACACAGGCCAAAGTTCTACCTCTAAAAGACACGAACGAGCCAATCTAGCTAGTCCAACGTGACAGCGGGCAAGAGCCACGTCCTTCCGTCGACCCCATCCGCAAGCAGAGACACTGGCACCGGCGCAACTCGCTACAAACAACACCGTCCCAACCCGCCCGCCACCTGGTCAAAACATGTCGGTCAACAAGTTGCTCAAAATCAGCGAGCGGGACGAAAAGACCTGCCCTAGCGAGGGCCGAGGCAGACCCTGCACCCCTGCCCGCCCCCCTGGCTTCCCCGGACGCCCACACGACCAGGAAGCCAACAGAGGGAGACTTCGCTAGTGTCACACGAACCCCGAAGTTCGACAAGAACAGTGCGAACACGTAGAGCTGAATAATTCAGCGAACCTATCCTCTGCAAGATGTGTAATTTTTAAGTTTTATATTAATGCTGGGTATCATAAATATATAATGTGTATGACGTCAGAAACAGTACGTCCTTGTTAACACAATTCCCGGTTTAAAACGATTCTCTTATAATACCTACTGTCATTATTTTACGTAGTGTGCTGTCCCACTTTACGATCAAAGAGTCAGCTCCACTTGCCTTACCTTTATAAGGCACGAGTAAAGATTTACCGAGATAGAATATATGACAATAAGTAATTACAACTTTTGAGATTTTGCAGACAAACATGAACATGCGTTTGGGAGAGGGAGAGGGACCGTCTATGTAGTATATTTGAATAGGTAATACCAAATTATAATTCACTTTTAAGCTACTGCTCGTTCAGCCGACTTTACAGTTTACCCCCTGGTCATTGGGTGTATTCGTTAATCCCGTATATGGCAGTCGAAACATTGCGATGGGAAGTATATATACGCGAGTAACTCTCCCAGGTATCCATTTATACACCTGGGTACAGTGGTATAATTTGAGGTAAATTTCTTGCTCAAGGAAATAAGCGGCGACCTGACCGTAGTTCGAATAAATTATAGGTGTAATATTTAGTTAAGCACAGTACTACAGTGCATTTTCTTGTCCTAGTTCATTTAAATTGTAGTGTAGCACATAACCGTAGCAAATCAGATACTTTAAACTAAACTATACCTTCTTCGCCTAAAACCAGCTTTTATAATAGCGATATACACTTAACCATGTACGAAGTACAAGTTATTAAAACATGATTTCAGTTTTGTCTGAATTAGATATAGTGCCACGAACTTAATTTGCCTCAGGTGGATAAGGGTAGATAATGGCTATTGTGACTTATGTACTTGCCTTTAAAATATACCCACTGTCAGGCAAGTTGTTTGACCTCATCCGAAACAGTTTTAAAT
Source organism: Sinonovacula constricta (assembly GCA_007844125.1). Taxonomy (NCBI): domain Eukaryota; kingdom Metazoa; phylum Mollusca; class Bivalvia; order Cardiida; family Solecurtidae; genus Sinonovacula; species Sinonovacula constricta. Next base: position 12,634,265 of record CM017567.1, on the reverse strand, counting down.
GAAAAGTTATTGGCAATTAATACTATAAATTCAATGTTCTAATTAAAAAAATAAGTACAGTTAATAAGAAAAGCGAACAGCGACATAAATGTTATAAAACAACAAATATTTGTTTTTGTAAGCTTAAAATCTAGACCTCGCTGAAGGTAGACCTCTATTGACCACGCACTGAGGCTTTCAGTGAGTACGTGGTTTATAATTAGTGAGAAGCATTATTTACACAATGTTCTAGATAACACTTTCTGTGTCGGTACGATGGCGTTGACTAAATAGTCGTTAAACCATACACGACTATATTTTATTAGGACAAACTTTTAGCAATGACATGTTAAAAGAGGGAAAATGTACCGAACGTTTAGAACAGCAGAGATAAAAACTAATTTTTAAAATAAAGAAAAACATTTTTTCCATAATATTCTCCACTATTTCCCAACAGAGCAATTATTGATCGCTTATTCTATTATAGTATATCTTCGTACTTGAAGGATGGGCTTCGGTTTTGCATACACTTGTGGTGACTATAAAAACGCAATTTTGTTAACCATCAGTCCCAGAGGAATGTTGAGGAAGAATGAGAAGTATGACAATGCTATTGAACAGCCAATGTGATAGGAAAGGTTTAAAAAACGAAACGGATATCAGTGGCATTAAAGCTCTCAGACTTAAGGACTTACAGAACTGTGTCGATTAAGAATCGTATGTCAAGGGCTATATTCTAGGCCGGTAAACGTGTCGTGTTTCTGTGCCGTAATGGATTTTGAAGAGTATGTACCGTATTCACTCGTGTAATGGTCGCACCCATGTAATGGCCGCACCCCCAAAATGACCGCAAAATTTGAAGAAAAAATCATAATTCAATGTAATGGCCGCACCCCCCAAAATGACCGCAAAATTTGAAGAGAAAATATAAAGGCCGCAGTTTATACAGCGGAGCTCCGCTATATCATCAATACCGCGCATATCGATAAAGACAATGACGGTCGTTCAGTAACGTATCGAGAATCATTGAAAAAAAAAATGATTAGCGTATTAAACTATTTATTTTTAACGGCTCCGCTATATCGTCAATACCGCGTATATCGATAAAGACAATGACGGTCGTTCAGTAACGTACCGAGAATCGTTGAAAGTTTAGATTAGCGTATTATCAAAACTTATTTATTTAGTAAAGGCGTGGATTGATTGGGACAGTTTTTAGACAATTTAAAAGGTTAATTCTTTCTGGAATATTTGTTGTGGCCCCAAGGGGCCTTGTTGCCCTTAAAAGGGCAGTTAAGCAACTCAAGTCTTTGAGTCAAGTCTCATGACTTTCTGATGTCGGATTCACAGAAACCCTCAAATTCGGTGTCATCGCCGTCGCTGTCGAAGAAGCTGTCAATTTGCTGCTGAGTCATGCCAGGAACTACCAGGTCTGTATAAAAGTTACCGGTATCATCAACTCTGTCGATTAAGAATCGTATGTCAAGGGCTATATTCTAGGCCGGTAAACGTGTCGTGTTTCTGTGCCGTAATGGATTTTGAAGAGTATGTACCGGTACTTACTGCTAATCATAATTTGTGACAGCGGCTACATAAGGAACCACTACACAAGCAGAGTTTCATTCGATCTGAATGTACTTTTTAAGCTTGTAATGAACAAAATTGTCCATTAACCAATACACGGGAATCGGCAAGGGGACAATAGTATAAGAAATGTTTTCCATCTATAGCTTTTTTTTGTCAATTATTTTATTGTGAATATATATTTCTTTAATGAAATATCTACAATATTCAATTGTTGCCTCGTTTAATCTGTTGACTAGAATGGAGTCATTAATCTGTCGAAGTCATGTATTTTATAGAGACTGCATTTTGAAAATAGCGTATACCGGTTAAGAAGACATATGCTAAAACATGTGCGTGTAACTTTGCCTGCACACTCTCAACATTATAAAGTCGACAAATGAGAAACAATCCAAAAGCGGGAAGCAGCGTACCTCTTGTACTTTGGCTTGATCGCCTCAAAATTGTTGTTATTGCTGCTGCTGTTATTGTTTTTATTGGTATTTCTGTTGTTGGTGTTAGTGTTTGTGCGCGTGTGTGTGTTTTGTTAACTTTTTGTTGTTGTTGTTTTGTTGTGTGTTTGTTTTTTGTTCTTGTTGTTTTCTAAGTAATTAGTTATGCCTAAAGATACGTTATTTATGAAATACACGTCACAATGTACCCGAGAGCAGGATCGGAGGGTTATATAATTTAATGTTTTCTCACTCAGGAATGTTAGCAACAACTGGACTTCACTAAATGACTATAATTATGCAATTGTAATGACTTTCAAAAACATTTATATATATACGTAAGTGCTGTACAGTGAAATGTTATTTTACCGGAAGAGAGGGTGGACTAGTCCTTGTTTCCTTAGAAATCTATCCAGTTCACGCAGCAAGAAGGACAACATAAATACATTTGAATATATAATAATTAATTAACACGTTGATATGGCTGTTTCTTTTGTATTAATTCTACTGTACCTTTATGATATTTCAGGCGAAATATTAATTTATTTAAAGACAACACTTTTCTTAAATTATAAATAAATTTAAAATTAAAACTTAAAACAATGTATATTTAAGTAAAAAATATTACAAATCGTTTTGAGAATACATTCCATATCCTTTTATAACTTAAACGTACTGACGGATCCTGTAGAATATATACCGCTAAATAACTGCAGAATAATCATTGAGATTGCTTAATAAGTAGCTGTGTGCATGCTAGATCATGGAAGATCATTTGGAGTGAATTCTGGTACGCGAGGCCAACACGAATAGATAAAAAAAGCCATGTCATCGATAGCTACCTACCAAGAAGAATTTCAAATTTGATTACGGGTAGGGCTGGGTAGTTTCAATGGCGTTTAACCTTCACCAACAGTAATTATCATGCTATAATCGTAAATCTGTGCTAGCGCAGTAATTACCACTTAAAAACCACTGATAAGCATTCAGTTACAAAAGCCCCTTGTCTACCCTAGGGACGTTTGGAATGTGTCTGGCAAGCTGCAACATACATAACATATGCCACGTGTTTTATGTGAGATACCAAATTGGCCAGAGATGTAAAAATATATGTCTCACAATATAGTAAAATTATTACTAGGCAAAATGTTTGAAGTGTATTCAGGTTAGGTATCATTATCAGAATAGTTTTTTATTTTTTTGGTTTTAGAAGACCAATTGTCAATTTAATTTGATTTGCCAAAATAACGTGTAAACACTTCATCAACAAGAGTCATCTGTATACAGACTTTTATATAATTTCATAGTCTGCGACATGGTACAGTAATTCCATAACGATAAGTTAATAAGTAAAAAGATAAAGAATTTCCACTATGTATGCTCTGGTTATTTCATTAGAGCAATATATTTGGCGAAACCACAGTTAACATTAATTGAGCAAGATTTTCTATTCAGCCGCTTGTATCATAGCAACAATTCGTGTCGATGGATCTTGTGGGTTCAAGAACAACATTAAACATATTTATTTATCATAATATATATACAGTCGTACAATAACCATAAGTACCGTGGTCGAACTATTATAATAACGCGCAAGACCATTTTCGCTTCAAAGCGGCAAAACCACAGAGGGGTGGTGTGTCTGATGTACATGTGTAAAAATATTGTGAAATTGTTTTAAAAGACTCAAAATACATTGACGTTTGCTCATAATTGTAATCAACGTTCAAGTGTAAACATATATCATTTCAAGATGTGAAAATATGTACTGCAATGTTCTTATAGCTAGTTTTCCCACCTTTTGAAACCTTTTTGCGCAGAAACGAGTCAGTTAGAATTGTTCTCGTCTGTATTGTTCATTAATAAAATTTCATTATCCAAACATACTTTTGAGAGTATATCTAAGAAGAAGCTATACTGTATCGTATCTAAATTATACTTTGCCTCATTTGTCATACAAGCAAAGTCCCGTGTTCCCGTTATGATCTTTAACAATTGTATACGTATGAAAATATAGGTTACTATCTTTAATAATTTATTATAACCAATTCATGATGACATTAAACACTTGATGTTCTATACTTAAGTATATCTCTTTCGATAAATAATTTATATTTCGATCATATAAAATTTCAATAGACTAATTTTCTTGCGCCTATATTTTCTGCTGTTTAGTTAACGACTGACGAGAAACGACAAGTTCACGTTAAATAATATTTGCTTGTTTTGTTCTGTTCCGTGTTCAGACGTGATATATGATAATAATCTGTCAATAACGAGAATAAACATACATAAGCAGGACTTATACAACTCACGGGTTACGCCGTTTATTAATCGCCCCGGACGGTCTTATGGCCCGCCTTAAGCCGAATACCTGTGAACGACTGGAAACAGGTAAAAACAACAGACACAAATGTAAATGGCTTATAACACACGAACCGGTCGCATTGCTGGCTTAATTAAGGGATCACCATTAACACCTTATCAACTTCAAAAATAAAATAAACATTAAAAATAGGGTTTGCATTATATATAGTTGAATAGACTGTTCTTGAAATGGCATTTTTATGGTAAATGGGTACAGTTTAGTAGTTCTTTGGTGTTTATAGTGTGTTTGTGGTATTTTAACAACTGGATACAGGATATCTGTGTTCTGCAATTGTTCGCTAGTTTATTAGTTAAGATTTCTCCTCACCGGCCGTTGATACAGAACGGTGCAAGATGTTCATTCCCGCTTGTGCATTCGAGAAATTGATGAAGCTTTACCACAATGGCAAGATTCGAAACTCCAAGGAGATTACGTCATCGCTACCTTCCGCCATAACCGTCTCACGAAGAGGGATGAATACAGAAAACTAACATTCAGCTTCTTCATTTTGTTTATCTATGATATCTCTTTGTTTGTCATTAGTATTTCTCACTGTGTTTGTTTGCATTATGTCTCACTGTGTTTGTCTATAGTATATATATCACTCTGTTTGTCTATAGTATTTCTCACTGTGTTTGTCTGGAGTATTTCTCACTGTGTTTGTCAACAGTATTTCCCGCCGTGTTGGTCAACAGTATCTTTCACTGTGTTTGTCTAAAGTATTTCTTACTGTGTTTGTATGCAGTATCTCTCCCTGTGTTTGTCTGCACAATCTCTCACTGTGTTTGTCTACAGTATCTCTCACTGTGTTTATCCATTGTGTTTCTCAATGTGTTTGTCTGCAATATCTCTCACTTTCTTTTGTCTGCAGTATCTCACTGTGTTTATCTGTAGTATTTCTCACTGTGTTTGCCTGCAGTATGTATCACTGTGTTTACCTGCACTATCTCTCATTGTGTTTATCTATAGGATTTCTCACTGTCTTTGTCTGAAGTATCTCTCATTGTGTGTGTCCTGCAGTACCTTTTATTGTGTTAATATATAGTATTTCTCAATGTGTTTGTCTGCAGTATTTGTCACTGTGTTTGTCTAACTTATTTCTCACTGTGTTTAAATTTCTGTCACCGTGTTTGTATCTCTCAAAGTGTTTATTCATACTATCTCTCACAGTGTTTATCCATATTATCTGTTACACTGTTTGTCCATAGTATCTCTCACATAGTTTGTCTATGGAATCTCTCATTGTTATTATCTATAGTATCTCTCAATGTGTTTATCCGTAGTATCTCTAAAAGAGTTTGTTCATAATATCCCTCAATACGTTTACCCATAATATCTCTCAAGTATTCCTGGTATCACTTTCAGTAAAAGTTAAGCATACTCACTGCATATTTTCTATTTTAATTATCTCTCTTTCTAGTCTCTACTGCATATCTTAGCAGGCAGTTGAAAATCTTTACGAGCCAATATTGCCAATATTACAATGATCGAAAACAAGTATCATAAATGACCGCCTTGTATCCAATAGCTTGTAAATGTGGTTACACGCCATCTAATTACGTTATTATAGCAGCTTCAATACTGGTTCAAAAACATGGTTAGACGCTGTCTTCATGTTACGGGTTGTCCATATTAAGATGCCTGATTGAATTTGATGGTGCTTGAATAATGCAATGAGCTTAATTAATTACACTGCTGATTAAATTCCATTTGACTCTGGCGAATCGTAACACAATATATTGTAAGGTAAGTGGATAGCGTGATCTAAATATCCCATCAAGCAGGGCTTTGGGAGGCACTTACTAACGGATGTTCCGACTGTTAGAAGAACTATTACAAAAAAGCATTAAAAAGTTTTAAAAGTTTTTTAGTATATTTAGTAAGACATGGTATACATAAGGAATACAAATGAATCGTAATCACACTTTGTATGCATTCAAATGATATTACACTTATCCTTATTTCTCAAGGCAATGTGCCTGTCACACAATGAAACATAAGTAAAACAACACGATAACTTCAGATTAATGTCATATTATTGTAAAACAGTTCACTACATATCAGTTCTGTTTGTAATATAGAAAACATCTTTATTCAATCATGGTATTGCTTTGTCCAACGTGAACCAAATCAAACTTATGATTATCGAAGTCTTATTCTAAACGGTAAATGTCAGTATAATTTTTTACGAACTTGATTTAAGTCGCCTTGAACTTGCTCATTATCCAGTACAATTGTCAATTGAAAATGTGTCACCTCATCGCTTTTAATAATTGCTGCTATCTAATTTATTTCGCGACATGTGTCAAAGATGGCTACGAGCAGCTAATAAGAGGATAGTTCGTATCAAGGATTCCGTTTTAATCATCATTAATCTTCACAATCAGACTCACTTCAAATCTCAATTTGCAGAGAAATCAGATAGGTGGCGTTTTGAATTACCCTGGATTTGGGGATATATAACATATTTAACAGATCTCCGAGAAATTTAAAAACCTGATAGTTTTGTGTGAAGTTGATAAATAGTGGTTAAACAATACAAGTCGTTAAATGAAATCTCTGTATTTCATAAACGTTATTATTTCACTATGAGTGCAGTAATTAATTTTATTATTTTATCTATTTCCTCAATATTCAACCATCCAGATAAGGGTATTAAAATGTATTATTTGAATGCTGTGTCCATGATTCATAGTGTTCGTAATTTTAGTCAGTCATAAAGATTCGTTTTATAACAATGTCACTAGAAAATGGGTTCATATTTAGTAGCTTCTTTCCTTTCTCCATTATTTTTGTATTTTAAGTGTAAATATTTAAGCATATGTATTTTATAACGCGATTGTTGACTAAATAGTGTTTAAACAAAATAGGTGTCATTTATGTATGTGATGGAATGTTTTAACCACAAACATTTATGTCAAAGAATAGCTTTTCACAAATGCATATTTGTCTTAAATGGAATCACTTATCTTTCTAATGGATCGTCATCTGTCATGTGTTTTATAATGTCATTAATGCAAGGAAAAAAGAAAATTTCCAGTGAGAATTATCACAAACATTAAAACAAACTATCTTGACAGACAACGCTTTCAATTTATTCAACATCTGCAGACTCTTAATATCTCATTTGATTTTACTCGAGCAACTGTATGTATCTATTTATATATCAATATATCCTTATATAAGCAGCTATAATTGCCCCGTCAAAATTTTTCGTTATAAATAAACCAGCATTTCCTTCTGGCTGTTGATTTATTACCGTAATTGGGATAATTTTAATATTTTTATTTTGTTTATTGCTGCTTACATGTAGACTTTGCTAATAAATAAACATTTTAACAAACAATATATTTTAAATTAGGCCTAACGTGAAAAAATATGACGAGGTCCTTTGAGAAAAGCCACATATATCAAACACTGAACGAACACTAGACATATGCTTGCAGAATATAATGTAAAATTGACAAAACACTGAGGCGTGAAATTACACACATACACAAAAACTAACGGCTCTTGCATTGAAACGATATATCGACTGTGGATATTAAACCTGGTTTACGAAGCGTTCCAACTTTGCACTGCCTGAAATGTTTGTTTCTTCGTAGACAGACGATGCTTCATTTTGACAATGTATTTATTTTACTTATTTTTTATATGTTGCAACAGACGATGAAGTAGATGTGCCTTGATTGACTTTGACTTTCTGTTCAATATGCTTAAGCAAGTTAAGTGTTTCATTAAATTAACATAATCCATGCCTCTATTTTTTATACAACCAAATTATATTGGCACTCCAGCAATTAAGTGCTTGGCCCATACCTCGCCATCCACAAATAAATAAAACAGCCTAAATCTACAACAATAAGCTCCAGCTGTTCTTGGTGTTGTCATGACTTAAACTATTTATAGCCATATCTTAGACAGTATGTCACATTATCTTGCAAGTTATGTTCGCAATTATGAGTTTCTGCAGATATAAAAGGGTCCGGATGTATTTGTATCTGATTTACCAGCCAGAATGCAAGAAAGTTGCATGGTTTTTGTCTCGTTTAAACAAAACATGTGTTCCTTGCTATGATACAGATACCAATGGCATGGTCTCACTATCCTTCTTAACGATTTGGAATGACATAATGTTAGTATATGATAAGGCCACCTTATAACGTAGAAAGGATATCTTATCTAGGAATGTGAAATAATAGGTAACTTATTATTTGTGTATTAAGGAAAACTCCATATTTACAGGACCGTTCTGTCTTTAATAAAAGTGTTAAATTTTTGTCTATAAATAAAATAAAATGTATGTGAGCGCATATGATACATACTTTCTTTTAATCTTTATTAAACTTTTTTGAGAAGCCATGGTCATCTGCTAATTGATTTCTTATTATTGATCAATCCATTAAAGTTTTACTTTGGGGTTACTTTAAAGCTTCTTGTATTTCTAATTTCGAGATGTTTGTTGGTGTTTTTTTTTCTGAAAATATTTTGTATGAAAATGGGTTCCAGTTGCTTGCATTGTTAAAACTGCTTTTAATGCAAATGACATTCACACTGTTGCTTGAGACAAAGTCGGTATTTTGTATTACTTTTGAAATATTGTAGAAATCATCTAGTAAGAGATTCATCACAAATCATACATCATACTTAAGGCATAATCTCTGTAGTTAATAACATTTTAAATGATTTCTAGGAATAGCATTGACAATGTATAATTAATATAGCCTAAGTTTTAAAAGCTTCGTTAGACATTGTATCTGGTATGCCAGGGTTGATTGGGAGTTTCGATAATGTTTACATCATTTTTATTATATAATTATTATAAAACGCATCCACTTTTTTATCAAAGTATATGTTGCAATGGTTTCATCAATACAAACATACTATTTATACAATACATTAGTGCATATTTGTATGCAAAAGGAAATACAACTTCACTTTTTATTTGTATACACAGAAATATGCAGTTGTTTCTGTTGAAAATTATTTACTGCAAAACATGTATTTTAAATACTTAAGTTACTATTTTGTTAACCTTTAACCGTATAACATTATATATCATTTAATTTAAATGTCAAATGAATTTTGTTTATCTAACTGTCCTTATCATTGTATTTCTCACAATAAGCATAGTACTCCAGTAGTCTTAGTTTACTTTATATTTCCTAATTACCTATTTATCTTTATCTTTGTTTCTGTTTTGTTTTATGCTATTACTGTGTGCCATCAAGACATTCAAAGTTCGCAGGCAACGTACAGCGTGTGGACCATAAATTAAACACTCAAGGCTCGCAGTCAATTAAAGTGCGTGTGTGCCATCAAATCGTAGACACTCAGAGGTAATCGAGTTTTATATAAGAAAGATTCATTCTCATTCTTCATTCGATTCATCTTTTTCGTAAATATTTGGGTTTTACTTTGTGCACATAATTACTTTAGTAAGATTAATCATACGAATGAAAGAATTTACTCTAAAATATATATTTCAAAATTGTTTGGACAACTAGTTTGGCATGTAATTGTTAAAGTGTGGGAAAATTATGTCGAATATGTCTCAATTCTGGACCGCCTCAGTACCAATACACATTATAGATACACACCTTTTCATATTTTATTGCATGATATACCCTGTCAGTTTTATTAGTATATATTTCTTATTTCTTTCCTTTGAAAAAAATGGAATGTTTTAGGTTTTAGACAGTTTAGCCGTTGTATCTTTGTGGAAACATAACTCTAAATGATAAAACCAGTATGACCTGTAACCAATGGTAACTGGTAAAACAGCAAAGTTCATTTGTGTCGTCATTCGCAAAAGCATTTTCACTTTTTTAATTAAGATGCGCTATTTATCTAAATTTTTCCCAGCAGTAACGTTAAGCAATCTATTAAATGATGTATAAGTCATTGAAAATGTATTTTCTGTATTATGGGTTTTATGGCACACGGACACTTGATAGAACATACAGCGCTATATGGAAAATGGGATTTCATTTCTCAAAATAAATCTTAGTAAAAAGTAAAATTCTTAGTAAAAGTAATCGATCAAAAGGTTATGGTGTTAAACAAAGCGCACCAAGACCAAAATCAGGATAAATAGATCGCCCATCAAATGTAATTTTTAGCATTTTATAGATTTAGCAGATTCACCAGCCTAACATGCACATTAAATCATGTATATTTATGTTAAATAGTCAGAGATAGCAGGATTTGTATTAACGAAGCAATTGAGAACATAAAACAAATGAAAACATAATTAAATGAATAAGATTTAAATGTAAGTATTTATGAAATAATTTAACTTGGCCTCAGAAAAGCTGTGGGGCGCGTAGGGTTTATCTCAAACGGTCATGACCACTGTGGACAGGCTCAAAGCAGCTGTAAGTCTCAACCAGAAAGCTGAAATTCGTGTACCTTGTTAAAAGGGTTTTCACATGAATGCCAGGAAATAAAGTCCAACTTCTAGCTAATAGAGCATACACGGCGCTGAACCGAAGAATTTGAACTTAAAGAAATGAGTTCTGCGCATGCCATATAAATTGTATGATATCACTGGATGTATAAATACAGTTGCCCACGGTAGATAAAATGCTGCCCTTTGTCGGCAGAAAATGCATTATTAAACTGTGTCCGACCTTGGAATTAAATGGTATGCTGCAATAACCCTTCTCTGTTAATTTACTGACAGTGAGCAGATAGCAGATGTAACTAAGGAATTGGAACGGCGCATTAATACCTAAACCTATATAAAATGTCCCTATACTTTTTACACGTCATGGAAGTTTGTTGGATTTTAAAAAAATACATAGTTTTCTTTCTCAGCTTTCACTCAAGATGCAGGTGCTTTCTATTAATTGTGTTAATGCGATGGGATATGTTTATTAACACTGTTTGTGATAAAACCCTTCAGGAAGTGCGAGGTCGCAGCGTTTCACAATTCAAATTCAGGATTAATCGCCCAAGTCGGTCTTACTGCTGACTGACCTTTACAAGGCGGTAAGCGTTGTTTTTCTTTATATGTCATGTCTCGTCTCTGTGCTGTTGTCACTTTTACATTAACCCTGTATGCCTTTGTCAGATTTAAATATCTTTGGTAATTCATTTTGGGCATTTTCTTCTTTTCCTAATCTGTATTCATCTGTAATTAAAAATCTAGCAATAAACATATCTGGACTTTTATACAAAGTAGATAAGCGACAAATAACGAACCTAGACACATAGACGTGAATTCTACATCTTGAATAATGATGAAAAAGCATCAAAATTTAATTTTCTTTGAAAAAACACATCTACATTTCGTTTTTACAAGCTTCGTATATGCACTACAACACTATTTTCTCACCATCATTTCACTTATGTCAATATGTGTCCCCGTACCTTAAATCGATTGAGCTTGTGACAGTAGACATGCAATGAACAGGCACGGTCAGGATAAAGATACGGTCTTTGGATAAGAGATATTCCGTTTGTGGGACGATACTCTAACTGAAAACAAGTACGTCCGTCGAGGAGAGATACGTTTATGACAAGTACTATGATGGGTCTAATTCTTCTGTCACTTTCAATTTTAAATGGCATCAAACAAATGTTCGTCAGCTTTACAGCTACTCTCCTCGCATATCGGCGCCATTTCTTTTAATACACTGAATCGTATATTGTAAAAGGCAAAATATACTGACATCTTGATGATTTATGCTTCGGTTTTATCGAAATATATTTCAATCAATACATATTAAACGAATCCGCCTGTTAAACAACGGCCTTGTAATATTCTTAGCAAACGAAATGGTCTCACATTTTGCTTTTATAGACGAGAATGATAAATCTCTCTGAGTAATAACATAGGCCTTTTAACAATATACTTTACAGTGTTAAAAATCATTAAAAATGTGTGAGTGTCTTGACAAATTGAATATTATCAGTATAACCAAAATGATGTCAAGTCATTCAGCAAATATAAAGAGACGCCACTGACCGTGTTTTACCTCGACCTTGTGACGAGATGCTATAAATACAGCCACGGTTCTTTAACATGCCTGTTTCAATTTTTGTAAAAGCTATCAGAGTCTATAAAGGCAATTTCATATATCATACACACATGCCAGTTCCACCTGGTTCCTGTACTTTATTTATAAACGATATACAGGATATTGTTCTACCAAGTCACTGTACACTTTGCCAGTTGTTATTGTTGTTGTTTGTTTTATTTTGTTGTTGTTTTTATTTTGTTCTTTTTTTAAAAAATACAGTTATCTTCCTTAAAAAAACAGCGTTTCTCGTTTGTACATTTTTATAACTGACAATTAAGAAATAAAAGAAAACGGAATCTCCTTTTATATTGACATTGCATTGGAGTAGGTACAGACATGTAAGTCAACTGTAAATGAATTTAAAGGCCGTCTGACATAGCGTTACATGGTGAAAGAAAAGGAACAAACAACAGTAACCTCACTAAATTAGTTAATTCTGTGTGGTTTTTAACGTTTATTGCTACAATATGGTATTATGAAGATTGCACACGCGTTAAGGAATAAACTGAAATATAACATTTCTTCCGGGATCTAGACATTATAACCCACTTGTTATAACATTAGATCTAGCAAAGGACAGCCTACTACAAAGCAAAGGTATATAAAGTAGCTCAAGGGCTTTAACACATGTACGATGACTGGCTTCATTTGCATCAATGCTATGGTCTATTGGAATGCGTGTCGCATTTAGAATCGGTAGAATGTGGGCTCGATTCTGTTGTAAACGTACTATTTTTATGCATTTTTATTTACGTTACTTTACTTTATTTCTTTGCTTGATAAGTTGTTTTAAGGTTATTTTTACATTTTAATTGGTCAAAACAAATAACAATACACATAAACAACACATGTATTTAGGTGAATAGCTAAAGATTCATTTTTTATACAGATCTAGATTTAGCGTCTGTGAGTTATATATACCATATGAAGGGTTGGAAATACGTGTATTAACCTTTAGTGGACCGTAATTCCCTCCCATGAGTTAGTTAAGCGGAAACGTGTGCTATATTTTAGCTCCATGTGATGATGTTGAATCCGACATGACGGGTTAAATGTATATGTCAATTTAACAAATTATTTTTACATGTTTAATAAACATGTAGAAGAAAGAGTAGAACAAATGAATAATGCGGGAAGTATTACTCGGTAGGTGTGCATCTGTGCCCTCGCCCTGCCTCTGATCAAACAACTACACAACGAAAATATAAAAAAAATAATAAATTGCATATCTGATATCTTATCAAACATCCTCTGGTAGGAAAGCTGTTAGAACACAGACAATGTGCAAAGAAAAGTTGTCCTTGTACTACATTTCTTGCAATTGATCCTTTACTGTCAATGACAATGCGTTTAAATAACACGATTAAAGGACAGGTCGTGGAATCTACTACAATACGCTGATTTATTGGCATAATTTGGACAGCCATTGTTTCTCTTCTAACTATTATCCATCTCTTTATCTGTCCAGTCGTGCTATACACTCCGTGGCCTTTACTTGAGATTGTACAGTAAGTATAACGTGGCTTTGACTTCAGATGTACAGAAGGTATAACTCCCAGTTTGTGCTTGCCTTTATTATTTTAAATGCCATTTGTGGATTAATCCTCGGCTTATTATAATATTACATTTGAATCTCATTTCCAATAATCGCTTCACGATATTTCAGTTGGTTTTGCTGGTTTGGATTTTTTTCCAAAATTCGATTACGTTCTAAGTGTTAACTATTATAAATTGCGCATAATTATTTTGACCAGTGAGGGCATTGCTCGTATGATGTCATTAACTTTTTTATTTTATTATTGTTTTAATTTCAAACTACTCTCTCATTGAAACTATTATGTCACCTGTGCAGACGTTAATAGTTCATCGCGCGGCATCTATACATACAATAATTTCCTAGAAAAGTAGTATGAATGGCGCCATGCTGTTCTATGAGCAAGTAAAGTGCGAAGCTTTCGTGCGTTAAATTTCGGTTATTAGTCAGCTCGGTGAATATCAGAAGTAAATTAGATTGCAGATTAAAATATTGCTTCATCTCTACACGCCACTTGAAATGGTTAATAATCTCCATATAGATATGCATTTTTTTTCTAATATAAATTGCATAAATAAACAACAAGGTTTTCCTGTTGTTGTTTTTGGTCGGTTTGTTGTTAGGCAAATATGTTTCTTTTTTTAACAGGACCTCGATGACGACCTTTGATGCTGTACATCCATACTTTCCTGTTCTTATTAGTCTTGTTTGTATATAGTATTATTTTTATCAGTTTTCAACTCCCTATGGCTATGGCTGGCTGCTTGTTGATTCACTTTAATGGGATATTTTTATTACACAATTTGTTTGCGAGAAAAACGTTCAGGAAGATGCAGTTTGAGCACTCCACAAACTGTGTTAAAGCACCAAAGTCTATCGGTTTGGCGACTGACCGTTCAAAGGCGATAAATGTTGTTGTTGTTGTTGTTGTTGTTTTCTTTTTGTGACTAATGTCTCGTCTCTGTGTTTTGTAATTTTTACATTTTTTTGTATGCGTTTGTCTAGTTTCGTTAAAAAAATCGTGAATCTTTCTCAAGAGATTTTCTCATATATTTTGTAACATACGGTTAAAACAACATAATTGTCGTGTTATTTAAATGATTAAGTGCGCCAAACTTATCGTGGGTGGTTTGACGTTCGTAAGTGATTAGAAAATAATAGTATATTATTTTGCTCGTCACATATCTTAATGCGTTGCCTTTACTTGGTATTATTATTATAATAATCTAATTCATCTCTGCATCTCTATCTGTATAAACGACTAGTGATGTTACAATATCCCTACTAGAAGTAGGGAATTTCCAGATAAAACATACACGCTCTGCTTATGTACTGGCGTAAGTATATTTTGACATTGGGAGCAAGCTTTTGCCCTCGTACATATAAATGTCCAGACTGCTTTAAAACACAAATGATACGCATACAAACTAAAATTACACAATTTTTGTTTGTATTGTTTATTCATGTCTTTACATTGTGAGCAGTAAAGAATTGTCTTTGGGGGCAGTGAAAGAGGTCCGAATACAACAGAACATAGCATAAGTTTTATTTTGACTTGCACATAGAACATTGCGTCGCAACAAATCTAAAATCATAAATATACACATGGAATATAAGACATTTAAAGTGTCTGGTTAGGAGGTAGCAGCATTTTAAACGTAATAAAAACGTCTGATTGTATATTGAAATTCGCCAAATTTGAATAATGACCGAAATTTAAATGTATGAAAGCGCCGAACTTCAATTGTTTATTGGGCAAAATGGCGCCATACATAGGCCTTTTCAAGGAATCATTCCATAAAAACGCCGCCTGCATGCCTAGCGACAATAAAATGCAACCGTGTCTCTATCTGACAGATATTCAGACAACCTGATCATATAATTTTGGACATTTGAGGATAAGCTATTTCAGCGGCCAGTCATTGCCCTTAATTAATCTTTTCTTGTATGGTCGTGTGAAGTGATTTTAAAAATATGTTCATATTTACCATCTATGAGTAGATTCGTTCTAAATGGATAATATAACTTAGAAGTCCAGTCAAAATTGTGCGCTTTTCACTTAGGTTTTAACACTTTAAAATCTATGAAAAGACTAGCGCATGCGATTTTAACACTGACATCCCGTCTCTGCCTATATAATTACCTTGTGCGCCAGAAAACATGATAACCAACTTAGAATAGTCGCGTCATTTGAGGATATGTCAGCGCTTGTACAAAATTGGAGGCGCAGAGTGTTCTACTAAAATATAAATTGTTTTTGGCAGTGTTTAAAATTATCAAAGTGTGCAATGAAAATTGCAAATACATACAAATGCGTGGCATATTTTATGACGTATTAATGTAAATAATGCAATTTATGTAATTAATAGTTTCTTGATACACTGCTGAAAATATTATTCTTACACCTCTTAGGTATTTGATTTAAACTAATGTTCTCAGTCGTTATTAATATTGATTTTAGTTCTTTATTGTAAATTATTATCTGTTGAACTGAAAAATAATATATAAACAGAAATTGTAATTCTGTATAATTAAGTAGTATTTCCATGTGCCTTATGTGATACGTGTAGTTCATAATTAAGTAGTATTTCCATGTGCCTTATGCGATACGTTTAGATCATAATTAAGTAGTATTTTTCTATGTGTCGTATGTGATACGTTTGGTTCATAATTAAGAAGTATTTCCGTGTGCCTTATGTGATACGTTTAGTTCATAATTAAGTAGTATTTCCATGTGCCTTATGTGATACGTTTAGTTTATAATTAAGTAGTATTTCCATGTGCCTTATGTGATACGTTTAGTTCATAATTAAGTAGTATTTCCATGTGCCTTATGTGCTACGTTTTGTTCATATTTAGGTAGTATTTACATGTGCCTTATGTGATACGTTTAGTTCAAAATTAAGTAGTATTTCCATGTGCCTTATGTGATACGTGCAGTTCAACATCAAAATGCTTACCATGAATCTAACACTCAAGATTAGGGTTCCACTCTAACGTTTTACGGGGCAATGTAGGACTCAATTCTTAACATAAAATATTGTAAGGATTAATACTAAAACATTCTGCTGGCCCTTTTTAGGTGAAACCATTGGTTATTTACTTATTACTCTCAAATACCCGAAATAATTTTGAACACTCTATTGACTTATAGAGTACTATGTAATCACAAATATATTCCCTTATTTAACAGCCTCATAGTGATAAGAAATGAGGTTCTATAAGAATTATTGCAGATATTTATATCTGAACCACCTCTAAGCATGGTAAATGTAAAAGTGACCAGCACATAAAACACAAACAGAAAGACCAGCAATTACCGCCTTGGAATGGTAGGGTGCTTAAACCTGGTTTATGGAGAGCTCCAACATCGCACTTCATGAAGGTTTTTCTAACAAACAAACAAGATAAAAAACAATAACTCACACCATAATCAACTATAAAAATATGTACAATATGTTTAGGAGACGAAAACCTCTGCAATATAAACGTTCCATTCGAAAGAGTCGTTTGAAATGAAATAGTCCAAGCGATGACGTATAATGAAAACAATTTAATGACGTCATACGATAAAATGGAGCGACGTAATGTGCCAGCGTTGTTATGTGTAGTTAAAAAGAGACGAATAGAACCATCGAATTTTAGACAACAATCCCAACAAAACAGAATGTGGTATTGTAAAGTTCTGAAAGGTAATGATTTCTAAACCTTTTGTTATAATAGGCTGAGGATTTATCCGTAATTGGCATAATAAAGGCAAACAAAAACCCGAAGTTATATCTACTGTGCAATTGCACTTTAAGGGCATGTTGACTGCTCAAGTTGTCTTACCTCGGTGAAAAGATAAAGAGAACGACAGTGCCTGTCCAATTATGGCTTTAATTCACAGTTTAAATTTTGTCTCAACGACTTATAATTCAAAAGCAATGCAAGTTCTTGTCGTTAAATGGGTCGCTTACATGCCATGCAATAAAGCTAAGGATTCCAGGATTGTAACCATCAGCAATACATTTCCTGATTTGTAAAGTTTTATAAAGTAGTCAGAAGAATTATTTAGACACCCTAGATTGTCGTTATCTTATTTATAAAATTTCCATAAAATGAATAATGGCTTTTGCCTTGCTGCATAAGTGTTTTTATACTGCTGCCATATTTTGAAGAATTAATAGGTAAATAAGAAAAGGTCCTATCAAAACTCTAACAGATATTTAAATTTTATCTACCAGTAGACAAAGGCAAACAAGGTAAATGCAAATGTGAAAAACAAATAAACACAGAGACGAGACATAACACACATAAAGAAAAACCATCAGTTACCGCCTTGGAACGGTCAGTCGGCAAAAGGGCCAACTGGGGTGCTTAAACCTGGTTTGTAGAGCGCTCCAACCTCGCACTTCCTGAAGGTTTTTCTAGCTAACAAACAGTGTAAATAACAACATCCCGTCAAAGTGAAACAACTAACAGTAAGCACCTGCATCGGGAGTTAAAACAAATACAATAAAACTGGTGTGGTGAAAGAATTTTGAAAATGCATTTCTTAATTTGTGAAATCGAAAGACTTGCTGTAACAATTTCGAAGTAATAAACTGGTTTCTAGCGTTGAAATCTTCTACTGTACTACAAACTTGGGATATGTAAATACCATAGGACGTAGCAAGCGGTGAATCGCCATTAACGTATAGATAATTCACAATACTCAAATTGAAATCATCTCTCTTTTCATAGATTTTAGTAGAGATGTATTCAATGGTAATAGCAATCCTAATGTCTATTAATGCTGCATCTCAGACATTTGTTTTTTAAAGGTGGGTTCTTGGGGGGTAAATAAGATGGATCAAATAAGTAAAGAAAGGTTTATATAAAATAAGAATATCATCAAGACAGCATAACATTGAATTAAAACCCTTTATAAAGTGGCTTTGGTTAAAAGATTAAACAGTTAATATGAAATCAAGTTCCAAGCAGTATAAAAACCAATCTGCAATTACTGATGCGCAGCTGGTTCCTTTAGAAACGCCAATTCTATTTTTAAATAAAATAAGACCCTAAATTTTCATACACTTTTTCACAATATTTAACGACGTGAGGTAAAAGGTAAGTAGTTTAGATATATGAGGAATTGTGCAAGAGCCGGTATTAGCTAGGAATCGTGACGTTTATGGTGTTTTGAGATCCGTTACCGTGAATTAAGTTTTTTCTAGCTTTGATTCGATCTTGATCTTGAATTTATGTAACTGTTAATGCTTTTCAAAGACAGTCAGAAAATTACGAGGGTTATGACGTCACCGACGTCGTGGTAATCGTGACATTACATTGAAATAATTTATAAAAAGTATCTCATGTTTGATGCACTGCTTCACTATGACCAGTGCAAGTTTTTTAAGAAATTGGGAATTTAGAATAGTTCAAATATAATGCTTATTTAACATTACACGCGTGTCTGTACAGCACTGTATTGTAAGCGATATTTATGCGCAAGACGACACCAGCTTTACTTGACCATTGTGTTAACAGTACATTTACTTAAGTGTCTAACCTTACCGGTCTTACTTTCAATAATTATATTCCTATATTATGAATGCGTTATCGACACGTGATCAGATCTTTGTTTTAACCTATATCCAGGTGAAAATATTTATACAGTACATCGGCCAACATTTATCCACGGAGTTTTTATTTTCTCTGAAAGCCGTTGCCTCAATTGGTTATTATGCAGATCACAAATTCCTTAGGGTGCTCGTCATTAGCAAGTTTAAGTCAATTATTCTTTGCATGGAGTAAGCACTCCAGGGCTTGGAGTAATGCTGATAAAATTACAAAGGGTTGTCACGTTCAGAAAAAAGTACGATACAAAAGGACTTGATTTCATCTATTTGTTTATCATGCGGTCTACTTATTTACATTTATTCAAATAAGTAAATAACTATGTCATTTTATCATGGTATTAACTTACAAACGTTCCTCCAATTAAATATGTATATAAATGACAACGAATCTAACAGGCAATGCTTCAGGGAAATTTGCATTCTTTTGGACGGTGTCGCTTCCGAGTAATGAGAGCTGGATTTCAGAAGTATACAACATTGACCCTGCATGGAAAGAAGAAGTACGAGTACAGGACAAATATATATGTCTAACGAGATTTTACGCTTCCAAAGTGCTGACTTTGCATCATGAACTAGACCGAGGTAGTTGCGATATTCCGCGCTGAGCCTTCCGCGGCAATGAAACTGTGTATGTACCAACATAGGTCAACCTATCACCTCAGCATGTCAGTATAAACCTACCTATGGCGCACTCAGGATTTCTAGATCAGATCAAAGGGGCGCAGGGGTAGCATCTTTCTATCTTACTTTATTTTGGTCCAATTCGGTAGCATGTTTGAGCATTTATGTAAGGCCTAACTTAAGTTAAAATGCAGAATTATAGTATTGAAAGATTAATAACAGTATTTCTATTCTCGTATGTTAGGGAATCGCTGTAACTTTCGTACCAATTTTGTTCCAATGTACAAAATAAATTTTATAAGAGGTGTTTGGCTGAATACTTGCCTGATTTTTAATTTCTGTTGCGTTGTACATTTGATTTACTACTGAATATGTTGGTCATTGTTTGCAATCAGTAATCTCGTACAGGGTAAAAACTTACAAAGCCCAAACGGGGCTTCTGAGTGCTTTGATTAATTATCTCGTATAAAATCTTAAGTTAAGCAGCACCAAATGTGGCATGAGATAATCTCAGAAAGTCGAGAATTATGCAAAATGCAATTTCAGGTCTATTATAGTTCAATGGGTACACATTCGATTGCTTAATATCACGTTACTTAATGAAACATGGCATCGGCATAATGAAAGGTTACAAAAATAGGCATTTCTATAACCGAAAAACATTAATATACATAATTATAGAGGAGATCTTATATGACCAGATGAATTATGAATGTGTAGCCACCGGATTTAATTAGGATATAATATAAAACCGCCAGTGCAAAGAAGTCATTGTAGGCATGAACTCTTACCGACCTCGCAAGCTGCGTTTTAGGCTGACCTATAGTAATTATCATAAATTAGGATAATAACAACTTACTAACTAGTATACTAACAGTTTGAAAGATACATGCATATTAACTTAATATAGAAATAGTCTAGATTATATTTAAGAAGGAATATTAAATTGTCCCTGATGAACTGTGGCCACTGGGGCGCATTTATTGTGAACGTCTATCGCCGTCATTTTTATATTGTGGGGGTTACAAGTTTGGCTAGTCTGTCCGCACCGATGCACTGCAATACATCGGCAAACATAGAAATATAATAAGAATAACATATATCCAATTCGAAAAAGTCTATATGTTGTCAATTATTAAGTCCCGTTTACAAATTTAAACATTCTTTAACCCATTTTAAACATTCTTTAACCCATAACTGCTCTTTAAAGATGTTAGTAGTTAAATATAGCATTTATTCAGAAATATAAAAAATAGCAAAGGGAACTGCAAATGATTTAGGAATTGTGTTATAAGTTATATATCTACGTGTTCATATTCCTATTATATCCTGCTGAAGATCAGCGTAAGGGTTTTTTTTGTCTCTTGTTTTCTTTCTCCTGTGGATTTGACTTACCATTGAACATCACCAGAAGAGCTGACTTCTGCTTGACAATCTCTGTTTCAAGATGCCTGTCTAATTTTAAAGGGCCGGAACAATGATCTTGCCCGTATCAGTTATTCGGCCAATTACATTCCACTCATCTGCCTTAAAATTATAAAGAAAGGTAACCTTAAAAGGTAAAACAATTAGCAGAATCTGAACGCCGAATTACTTTTAAAGCAGAGTCAATCTGTGTGTGTGTTTAATTAAACAATGCCCAAAAAGTATTTCCTAAAAGACAATAAAAAGGTAAAAATATTGACATGATTTGATCTGATTGTTTTTATGTTACAATTAGATTTGTATAAAAAAAAACATATTTATTAATTGAGCTGTTGTGTTGTTTTAACGATGTCTGCATTTTACAAAATCACTTAAACAACAATTTTCATACAACAATATTTTGCTAAATGGAACCTACAATCTCAAGTTTATTTTTACTACCGCCTAAATGCCATGTTCTTATACTGATAAATTTCCAACGATAACAATAGCTTGTCTTTAAACCTATATACAAAGCAGGAAATATATCAGTGTACATTTAAATTTAATAATTACTCCGAACATATATTGTCTGTGATTTTATCTTGTTCATCATAAAGAGCGTCTCTCAAGCAATACCATTGTGTCTCATATCGATGTAGCAATAGCAATCTAATTAATTTCGGACCTGTGTCAAAGTATCACCGTTCACCTTATTAGTGAAATGACAAATCAACTTAGCAGCTTTAACTGCCGTTTCATCTCCCATGTCAGACACATTCAAAACGTCAATTCGCAGATAGCACTCAAAGGTGAACAAGTCAATTGGTTTGAATTGTGTTACATTATCTAACACACGAACGTCTAAACAGATTATCGGTTTTAATCATGTTTCACTGTTAAATTAATATTGGCAACAAATGTTTTTATAAGTTATCTTTTTCGAGTCATCGTAACGTTGGTGGATCAAATTAAGTACTTATTGTACCATGTTTGAATCATAATTGAATTATGTTTTAATTTTCAATTTTAAGTACACATCTGAGCAAATGCAATGAACTATTATTTGAAACAAAAAATAGCAATAGAAAAATAAGCGATGGTCCAGTCAGAATTACCACTAATATTAAAATTTGAACTACCAATAGACAAAGGCTCACATAGTTAATGTAAAATTGTGTAAAGAGAGTCGAGACACGATGCACGTTTTTGTACACTGAAAGAAAAGCATACAGTTACCGCATTGAAAAGATCAGTAGGCAACAGAACCAACCGGTACCTTAAACCTGGTTTTTAGAACGCTTTGACCTCGCACTTCTTGAAGGGTTTTCTCAAAAACAAGCTTCGATTCTTTAACCAGATGACTGCAAATTCTACCAATATGCTTAAACATCATTATTTACTTTGCGTAGCAACTCATTGGACCCAATGATAGACATTGGAGAACATTTCAATAAATCACAAATACAAAAAAAAAATATACTTTAAACATCCAAACATCAGGTTCTGTGGGGTCGAACGTGGCCGGGCAAAACTTGAAAGAGTGTCTTGCCTAATTTTAAAGAAAAAATAATTATATTTTAAAATATTTCGTTAATGGAACAATTTTTGTCCAGAGGTATTTCTCTAGATTTGCTTTTTTTCTTCACTATAAGTACACATAGTCTAGAAAGTTACTATTTCATTATCATGAACTTGTTAAAATAAGTTAAATAATACTTGCGAATGCCGCCTATATCCATATGAGGGTCTAAGGGAAAGCATTTTAAGGTACCGAAAAATGCTGTTTTGTCATTACTTTTTTTTTTAAAAAACAGATGCTATCTTTTCTTTCCAATAATCGGTAACGAAACACACGGCACGACAAGCACACTTGTATTGTTCCTTGCCAATCTAGTTTCTGATTACCTTGACTTGAGGTCAGTTTTATATGGATTCAAATATAAGCGATAATCCTTATAGAATATGTCAATTAGAATATCATTTAATTTAATCGCTTGTACCACATAAAACAATTGTGTAAATGACATCTAAGATTATTTAGACCGTTGTTAAACTATTTTATCATTTACTAGCTGCAGATGGTCAGAATATCACTGAATCTTCTGTTTAGCTCGAGTTATTATCTCCCTTTCGTATGTTATCTATGCAGTTGCTGTGTCTGTTAATCTGCATAATCCATGCCTCCTAAAATACAGACATTAGAATGCTGGTTGTCTGCCTATCACATTATGTTATTACTTATCTAGGTAGAAAATAAGCAGACATTGTCAAGTAGTGTATGTTTAGATTGGTGGCTATAGCTGTTGTTCCTTTTTTACAAGAATTCGCACTTTTTGTTGTGAGCAATTCGGTTATAATTGGTGTTGCTTATATACAGCCTTTAATGGGGTAAAAAGCAATTAGGGATGGTAACCATTTACCTTTTGTGATAAACATGTCAGGATGCAAGTGATGAAGTGGGGTTTGGGGTATCGAAGTATTTTATACACCATGTATTGAGGTGTAAACGACTGGTTTGGCCTCATTTGGCATTTATATGACTTAATAATATCATTATATTATTATATTATATATAATATTATATGAATGTACTCTTAATAATTGTATGAAAAGCCACACTTTATTAGGGACGGTCATAAATAGTTATCATTGTTTTATATCGCTATTGTTTATAGACACGTTCACTTTTTCATTGGTTTGCATCTGTTTGACCTAAAGAAAGTGAAGTTTAAAGACCGCAATTTTCCTTTTTTAGTGTTTTTCTTCTCAATCTAAGTGCACATTTATAAAACCGTTCCTGTTTACAAGTAAACTACTACAGTTTATGTTTGTCTGGTTGTAAATTGAGTTTAAATTGTCTGCATTACACGTTCATAAAACAACTATTTTCTTTTTCATATGCTTTTGAAAAGTTAAGCACAAAAACAAAATATTATATGTTTATAACATTCCAGATGTCTTAAATGAAGGATACGTGTGTAAAATGTCGGAGAATATCAGGCATTATTGTAACTCTTGCGAATATGCTTTATAAAATTGCCATATACATAATGCCATTCGACATTCTGTGATATTCCATTCGACATAATCGCGTTGGGCTAAAAATAGAACAAGTCTTTTTCCGGGTCAAGTAATCAGCGGAACTAATTGCGTAATATCTACAGTCTGTATCGGTGAGCGCTTATTAAAACGTGTGGCTAGATAGTTTTCACTTTTTACAGACGGAAGAAATCACTTTCAATTGAAGATGATCCTCGTCCTGGTAGGCCGTCGTCTATGTCTACGGCGACATAACGTGACGTCACTACTGTGAAACGTATGGTGGACGAAGATACGTGGTACACAGTCGAGAATATTAGTGACATCTCGGGCTTGAACGCGTCATCAATGTTTTTTTTTATATTAAAGGAAAGATTGAAGCTTTGTGCACGCTGGGTATTGCATTTACTGTCTGATGAGCAGAAACGTCAACGTATGCAAATTGAAACGACTTTACTGACGAGATTCAAAGAAGGGCGGTTCCGAGAGATCGTTACAGGCGATGAAACATTGCTGTACTATTTTAAGCCGAGCAAAAATAGAAAAATGATAGTGGAAAACGACAAACGACTGAAAATAACCCGCAGGAGCAAGACCATCTGATACGTTATGTATGTCCTACATTTTGGCTGGGAAGGTGTAGTGGCACGTGGCTCTGCACTAGAAAGGACTAGTGTTACAGGAACATGTTACAAGAATAATGTCCAGTCTGAAAATGTTAGCTACTACTCAGCAAAGCGCCAAAGCAACTTGCCTCCAAAGAGTCAAATTACTGCACGATAATGCACCAGCCCATCGTTCTGCCGTGGAAACGGACTATTAAGAAGAGAATCATATAGAACTTTACAACTCTCCATATAATCCTGACCTTTCACCCTTTGACGTTTAGTTAAATCCACACTAAAATGGGTATATGAGAGGACGGCAGTTTGAAACCCGTAGTCAGTAGACAGCGCGCTATACCTCTGTATAAACAGTATTCCCAAAGACATGTTCGTAAAAGTGTTTTCGGATTCGCTAATTTGCTTGGGAAAATAATTATGCTTTCGTATGGGCGGAGAGTATTTCGGGGGATTTCAGTAGTCATTTGTAAGTACATTACACTTCTAGTGGCCACTTTTGTCACTACTTCTCAAATGTTTAACTCTCATAGGTAAACAAAAAGTATTATAAACTTCCGAAAATAGGATTAATTCGAGCATTTTATTTCGTTGGAAGAGGTCAATATTTTATAGAGGGCCTCTGGAGTTCTAGTTGTAAGTTTGGGTCAGGAAGGAACGTTTAATTTAAAAATCCTCATTTGAAATCCATTGTACATTTATGGTTGTAACTTATCGGCAGCTGGATATCTAGATTATTTAGTCACAAGTATGTCCAATAATGGTCACTCTTTCCGATATTTAAAGCCGTTAGCTTTTGATGAGTTTGATTTGGGTGATAATGCAAGGAGATGAGCTGTATTTCTAGGATCTATAACAACACTACTATAACTTCCCTATTATTACACTACAAAGGGATGTTGATGTTGTTCTTAAAATAAAGATACGTAGGTAAGTACATCATTTTGTACTTCATCATCATTTTGACATCTCATAAAATAAAAACTTCAAAGCAAAATTTCTTTCCTTCAAAGTACTATCAAATATCATTTCTTAGATGTGGTCAGATTGTAAATTGTTTACCGTTTTGAATCTCTTTGATCTTATACTGTCGTGTCGGAACCGCAATAAGTGATAATTTTCCACCACTCTAGTTTATAATATTGCATCGTACATCAAACATTTTGTAAAGTTAATCGACTAATTTATTTCTTAAGCTAATTACTGTGGGGTAATTTCCAATCGTTGGTGACAGCTATTGTAATACCTCTTTGTACTTATGCTGCATACATCAATGTTCCTTTCATCGTCTGAAGTGTTCCTGTTTAATTTGTCTTTGAGTTATAGTAAACAAGATTTTTATCTGCTAAATGGAAGTCTAAATTTAAAGTTTCTATTTTCACAACGAAGTTTCTTTCTACTTTATTGGCTGAAGAGCGATACTTACTGTATGATAATGTTTTTAAAGATTTCACAATGTGAATCATTAATTGCGAACGTTCAGAACCCACAGACTACAGGAACCAATTCGGTAAACGGCACTTTTAGCTGTATTTGTTTGTTGTAGTTGTTGTTATGGTGTTGGTGTGTGTGTTTTTTCACAATTTTGCACAAATATGACAAAAGTGAAAGGTTTTGGTTTACTGATTTCCGTATTTATTCTATACATCATTCTAAACATGTCTCCAAACGTAAATAAACATGGATTCTTTTAGGGACGTCCGTCAAGGTTCGTAATTGCGTAATTGCTAGAACCACCTGTGGTTTGAGTAACCATTAGCAAAAAAGTCAATACCAAAG
Source organism: Sinonovacula constricta (assembly GCA_007844125.1). Classification (NCBI taxonomy): domain Eukaryota; kingdom Metazoa; phylum Mollusca; class Bivalvia; order Cardiida; family Solecurtidae; genus Sinonovacula; species Sinonovacula constricta. The sequence continues at coordinate 12,607,270 of CM017567.1, read as the reverse complement.
GCCATGTTAACTGTTTCTAGACGATGCATTCAATACGCAGGGTAAACTGAATCTTAAGTTGCTAAATTAAAAAAAAACAATCAAAATATTGTTGGTCCGCGCAAATCAATTTGTTTTTAAATAAGTCAGATCTTTGAAATTATTAAGTATTTATTTTGTAGTTGTATTTTAAATCATTCTGCATGATGTCAGTAAATGTTTTTTCTAATTAAAAACTAAACTTTTCACTAGTGTTTCAAGTCTAAATGTTGCTGTTATCTTTTAATTTTTTTAATTTTTTGCATCCATGATTTCTCGGCATGAGACCAGATTTCTGATAGTTATTGCTTGGATATGATCTATTATAAATCATCTAGTTGACAGGCAATGTTACAGATCCATGTTTCGGTATATCTTGGCTGGAAAATATCCAACGACAGAGTGGTAAATTATTTTGAAAAGCGGGAAATCTTTCAAATATAATTATTTTCCTCATTGAAATATACTGCAAAGTATTAATTATTGTTGGGATAAAAATGGTTTTCGCATTTATATGCGATCACAATGAATTGAATTTATTGAGGTTATCTAAACAATTGTAACAACAAAGAATCGGTAGCAATCGATTTGAAATATAATTTACGAGTACTTATTTACGCGTAAGCATTTCGATTTCGATCTGATATCCCTTTGTAAGGTTTGTTTTTCTGAACTCTGAGTTTATAATATTGTGCAATCATTTTATTCAACCATAATTATTCTGGTGTTTATTGTTTTTTTATTGTCATACCAACATGCACACAAATAGATTGACGTTAATTTTCCAAGCACAATATGATAAATTAGCAGCAATAGGATACTCTCCAAACGTAAATTTAAGCACATAAGCCAGGATGAAATTTTCCCAGAAGGTACAAATATACTGCAACGATGACATTTAATGGCATTGTTTAATGAGAAATTATGACAAGGTCCCTGAGTAATGTAACATATGTTTTGTTGTTTTTTATGCACAGGACAAAGTTATGTATATGCCTGTGTAATGGTTAGGGTACAACAAATATGTGACGAGACATACCAATTAAATCGAATCTAACAGTAACCGCCTTGGAGCAGCAAAGGGCCGACTGGGTTGCTCAACCCGGTTTTACAGAGCTCGAACCTCGCACATTTGTAAGGGTTTCTTAAATGCAAGCAGTGAAAAGAAAACAGATGTACTTTGGAAAAGCCTGTCCGAGGGCTGACGTATTTGAAGAGCTTAGTTATGACATAATTAAAAAGAAAGTAGTGGCTTAATTAAAAGTAATGTCGTCTTTGCATGTTGGTAATTAGATAAGTATTATTTCTATAAATATACAAAAATTCTTGATAGTCAAAAACATTTTAATCAAGGAAAACATGACCAAAGATAGAGTGTAAGTTGCTGTAGCGTCCCGTTCATCTGTAAATATGAGCCAAAGTCCAATGTACCTCAACAAATTCTCGTAACAATTCTGATAGGATTAATTAAATGACAACATAGATTACATGTACCAGGAGATGTTAAAACCTTATTTAACTCATTTTAGCCTCAATAAATATTTTAAGTGCGACTTTTTAAAATATTGGCAAAGACAAATTGCGACGAAAGTCACATGTGAGTAATTTGCTTTTCTAAAACTAAGCTTTCATTGGGATTTGTTTTATTGCCGTTGGGAAGCCATGATGGAATTGGTTGTTCCATCTTTGTTTCGGTCTTTTTAATAACCGATGATCATTATACAATAAATATAATATTTATGTTAGGAAACGTCAAAATTCTAACATATTTTAATCCGTTTGCACAATTAATTCGTATATTGTTCTTTAATAATAACAATATAAAAAAAAAAATATGTTAATAGAAAAAACTGTGTGTAATCAGTAAATAGAAAAAGTGTTCATTTTATCTGTATTTAAGGGCACTTAACGTTGTTTATAAATTTTGAAAAGGAGAAACACTTGTGGCATGTTCAATGCTAATACATTTTATTTGATTTCGAAACGACCACTAAGTGACTTTATGCGTACGTATTGATACATTTTGTGTAACTGAACACGTGACTGTTAACAGAGAACATATATACACAGCTTGGAGCTCAATATATAATTATAGTGATAAGCTACGCGAAAACAACACATTTATAAGTATTTATTATAGTGTAATCTAATGTTGAGAGCAGGGATAAAGCGTTGTACGGTCAACAAAGTAAAGAAAGCAAATGCATGGAGGACAACGATTTGTTCTATGCGTATACTGGGAGAACTGTATAGAGTGTTGTTGATTAAGGCCTGTATTCACCAACCATTCTTAAGTAAGAACTGCTCAAGCCATTGATTGCAGTCCACAATTGCTTCATTTTGTATTTAGCTTCATAACTGCATGTTTTGTATGACACTTTAACTTTGCCAATTTGATCATAGAATCACATTGAAAATTTATACATAAGCTTATTTTTGTTGGTATTAAAATTGTAACTTGATTTTTTAAATGTTGATTGCTAAAGCATTTTCATGTATTTGTGTCTAGAACGCATTATAATTCGAAACGCCTGAACAACACATACAATAGAGTACCGTTCGTTATTTTTGTTAGCCACAAAACCTTATTAATCTTTTAAGATAACTAGGTTAACTGTCATGGAAGATAACTAAGACCCAAATCAAAAGCTTAAAAGCGCTCTGAGAATAACAATAAATTGATAATTTTATCTGTTTTGTGAAGTAACAGTCAACTAATGTTTTACTGCATTAGCATATTAAATTGTTCCTTAAGTCAACAAATATTTGCGCAAAACTCACCCAATAACGCTGATACATGGACCATTCAATTCCATAATTATTTTTAATGCAAATATTATTTTTGCATTACCATTTCAACTTGAAATAAAAAAATGAAAATATTAACCTCAAACTATATGTTTTCATTGTACTCGAACAGCATATCAATGTTTCAAGAAAATTAAATTTATTGAATTTTCTGGGGGTAGCAGAACCGTATATTTATAAATTGTGTGCCGTTAAAAGCCAGTGATGAAGTAACGTGTCCGTTATATGTATATCATCTTAGAAACTAATCGCGCATAATGCCACTCTTGTGGCAATTTTCGGTCCCAAGTGGACTGTCCTTATTTCATTAGAGACATGGAAATTTGAATTAAACAAAATCGTCGATTACTAAAAATGATGTCGAAAGGCAGATTCTCGGCAAGTAATATTATTTTTTGCGTACTTTCCTTTTTAACTGAGTTTACATAACTCTTTTTCTAAATAGGTATCAGTAGAATAATAAAAACGACACATGGACTCGTGTATGCTCATTGAGCGTTGTAGTCCATCAACAAATAAAGATGAACGTCGTTCAAGCGTTTTAGTGGCAGAAATTGTAAAAGCAACAAACGACAATATTTTATAGGAAACATGGAATCTTCACAGTACTTATGTAATATAAATCCTTTTGTCGAGTTTCTTAGACGACTAATGACAGACGATATGTAAAACATGCCTTAACATGCAGAAAAACTTGGCAATCGTGAATCAATCTGTTATCTATTATAAAATGCGAAATTTAAACTTAAAAGTCACGTGGTTCTCATTTTATGTTTCGTTACTTAACGAAACAGTAGCTCGTGCTCGGTTTTGAAATGAACTTAAACTTCTTCAAAAAATATTCTGATGTGTTGAATTTATGTCAAGGTGCTTTCAAATGCTGCATAAATCTTTCATTTGTACCTGTTAACAAGCATGTGCAAATGGATAATGATAAAAGCATTTGCATAAACAAGTACTGTTTATATTTATAAAAGTTAATTGCCTACTTTTGAAACAGAGTTGTTTAAAGTATGCTAGCGGCATCATCTTGAACAAACGTAATTTAAGTACAGCCAAAGTTTATTTTTTACCATTTCTGCTTGAGTTTTTCTTTAAGATTCAAGCCATTATTTTGCAAAATAAACATAACATGTAAAGTATGTCATTCTTTCAGAAATCCATACACCTCGGTGTAACCTAATTCACAATGCAGTGATCAGCTAAATGTGTACATTGCGCATTAATAATTCTCTAGATCGTCCGTCTCGTAAATGGTTAGCGCCACAATTTCTATTGATAGAATACCGTCGCATATAGCGACAGACAAGTTTCGTTATTAAATAGATAAACATTAGACATTTATTTTAGGATAATGTGTGGAAAATTATAACCGATTAAGCAGTGGAACATTAAGAAAGCTGCCTAATGTGTGTGAACCCTTATCTTTACTCAAATGTTTGACAAATTCGAAAAAAAAATGAGTCTTATCAGTTTAGCGACAATTATTAAAATTTGAAAAAGCATAAGACAGGCAAATGCTAAAGGTACAAATAACTAGGTCGAGAAAATACTTTTAAAAAAGTAAATCCAACAGCGAATTATCCGACTGGGCTTATTAAAACCGGTTTACAAAGCTTTCGCCCCTCATTTCCGATGTGATTTCTCAAATACTACTGAAAATATAAAACTAATCAGTTTAAAACAAAACAGTCCAAGTAATATCAATGGTATATTTAGATCCAAAATAGACAGTTTTGACGCAAAAGCTTTTATAACCTTGGTAATTTAACATTTTAAGCAAAGTTTGTTAAATATGTGACACAGTATAATAGTATAACGATATATGCATACATAACTTCCTTTTCCGACGCGTTTATTCCGACTACGGAATCTTATCTAACTTTTTGGGGGAAATCACATTATTATGTTTTTGGTACCTCTACAGCAAAGATCGGAGTCAGTGACTGACAGGTCAGGAAAGATATCGTCGGTAAATGTACAAATGAAATACGTAAATAGATCTTGTGCTTATATATCAACCAATGCTATCAAATGTCGGCGTTCATTACGTCAACCCTATGCCAAGATTAGTGACATTTTGCCGAACAATATGTAGAAATGTTTTCAACCATTACTGAACGTTGACAGTAAGCATTTGAATTTGCAATTATGTAAATCTAATGGAAAACTCTTTGCACAAAACCGCTATTTACCGAAATTGTTATTGGCTTTTAGGCTTAGGCTTCCTAAAGGATATTTGTCTGGTGTGAGAGTACGATTGTTGCATTTGCTTTCTCTTTTTTTCAGCAATTGTATAACACATACTTAATATTCTTTTTTAACAAAATGAAATCTTGAGCGGCAAACTTGTCTCTCTGTTAAACAAACAATGAAATAAAGCGATAAATAAAAAGAAAAAATGTTAACAAAAAAGACAGCGGCCGAAGCTACACAGTTCACGTGTCTTGACAATATGTAAAGGGGTTATCGATCTTATAAGCAAGAAAGTCTATGTGATTTGACAATGTGTCGATTGGTAAAAGATCAAATAACAATCGGGATGAAATGTTCATTTACCTCATCTTTCATTATCTGTAGATTGAAATTAAATTGTGTTGTCAGGACACCAAATCCCCTGACGGTAGTTTCTCAGAAGGGGTATAGAGATCTGAATTAATAGCAAAATCACTTTATAGAGAAATATAAGAAGTTCTTTTTCTAAAGCCTTTGATAAAGGTAACGTTTAAACATCTACACTGCAAAGCAACATCAAATGATAAAATCTCTGCCCGGACATGACGATTGAGCAAATAAAATGTTTGACGGTTAAAATAATTTGACGGTTAAAATAATAACAGTATCTCGTAAACGTTAACGCTGCATACTTTCTTTTAATCAAGAGCCACGTGACCACTTATGTCTGAGATCACAATACAGGATCATCCGGGTAGTGAGCTTTGACGTCGATATCTATTTTTTGTCTATTGTAGTTAAAATCCGCACCGTTCTTATCAGTGGATTAAGAAATAACGGCCAATTAAGGTGATATATTGCACGATTTGTATCAATTCAGATAATGTTATAAAAAGCATTTACATAAACAACATTTTAATTTAGTAACAGTAATTATGCATCAATACTCCAGGACATGGGTAAAATTTTGTTAAGTGTATAAGATATGCAAACTTTACCAGCATTAACATATTTTCTTGCAATGCAACTATCTATGGTTCGTTTGGTGATAGCATAGTGTAAAATATATAGGCATTTTAACTGTGATTGCATCAACTGTGAATTTTACCGACAAGATGAAGTAATATTCAATTTTCATTAAAAGAAACAGACACCTTTTTCTCATTTCTTAAGCTTTTTTATCATATCACTTATATGGTTATTTCTTTAAACTACAGTCTGAACTGTTAAAACTGAGAAACAATATTGTATCAAATAATTATCGTTTTACAATGATCAATCACTGACTGTCATTGAGAATTGAAAATTTTATGAGGCTGGTAAACACTTGGGCATCATAAAGATTTATTTGATGTAGTGTTTTTATACTCAAATTCCATAGTATTTATATCCTCTAAAAGAACTAGCCAAATATATCATTCGTTAGAAAATAATCCAATAAGAAATAGAGCAACATAATTAAATGTCGTTATGAACGTTTGATACATGCATAACAGAAGCCAGTGTTTAGAATTTTCATTTTTTAAATTTTGTCGCATGTACGAACGCAAGAAATAGCATTTTCCATCCTTGCTGAAAATTTACAAGCTTACATTCAGATCAAGGTCAAACAACATTATCATGCGGTTACGATAAACGTTTTATTTAATAAATTTCCCTTATATAAAGCTGCATAGAGTGCAGTAAAATGTTAGATAAATCTCATTTACGCAATGAAGTGACCACATCTAGCCTTTGGCCATTGTGAAGATAACGTAGGTGTACAGATCGCTATTGTGAATGTTTCTGATGCTACAAAATCCAAGTTATTTTGACATTTAATATTTCTAAATCTTTACCTTAGTAACGGAAATAGACATACACACTTTATTGGGCATGAAAACAAGTAAATTGCGTTTGAATCACGTTTGATTTTTGTTCAGATTTATGTCGGTTTGCTGCATTATGTTAACAGTCTTCTGACAGGCACAATATCTGCGTGAATAGCGTACATGCCAGAAGGTTGCTTGATGTTTCCGCTGAGAAAATGTCAAAGCGATTTTGGTAAACGTAGTTGAAAAGTACCACTTAAAGGCTTTTACTTTGTCATTGGATTATTTAAACATTTTATTTGAGTATCTATAACGCAAAGGCATTTTACTCAACACTAACATCGTTTTTTCATTGAAGTAAACAATTTTGATACATTTGTGTAAAGATGCATTTCACATTGAACCATTTTAAGCATTATGTGTTGACAAAAGTGAAACAATTGCTCCACACCGTACTCAGCTGCAAGTGTTAGACGATTCTAAAATTCATCGTTTCCAACCTTAAAATGTTAGTGTGATACATTATTAATCTTAAGTTTCAATTCAAAGATCGGAAGCTGAGTGATGGACACTTAAATTCCTTTCTTGATAAATGTATTATTTTAAGCTATTAGATTGATACAAATTTATACCAGAAATACAACTTTATCAATAATTAAAGAAGTAATGCTTTAGAAACCTTATCGGAAATATAAGGACGTTTGGAAATAAATAGAAACGTCCATCATTGAGGTTTTGATTGGAATGCTTCATAAAATTCATGTCTTTAAAGTAGGGATGTCAAAAGATACTAAATTTGGTATCCGGATATCCGTCGAACGATCCGAACGGATATCCGGATATCCGAATATAAATCTTAGTTAATTCTAAGTAAATATTAGTTAATTCGACTGTTGCAGTCGGATGTGTGCGGGGATACTAACGTTTCCATTGAAATAATTAAATCGTCATTTCAATGGAGATAATTAAACCATTTGGTAATTTTAATTCACATTAGAATGAATAAATCAAACATATATCTGATCAAAGAAAACATGCGTACATGCGAAGCACATTTATTTGAAAACGTTGTAAATTATTAAATACCCAATTTTTACAGCAGCTAACAATCTTTACGAAAATGTAACAAAAATAAAGAAGCACATGATGAAACAAGCATATATGTAATGTTTGTGTTTGTGGGTGCTTATTCTTCAAGTCGTTGCGGAGGTTGGATGTGCCGCCGCCATACACTAGCTCTACGCTGCAGTAATTACATTTTGCGTTGGATTTGTCTACGGACCTCACAAAATGTCGCCAAATATCGGACTGAAGATTGGAAGGCATAACTAATAATTTCTTTAGGAAGTGGATGTAAAAAAGTCAAGATCACCGTGATCGATTGAAAACATAATAAATTCATCAATTCTTGTATACACTTCAAACGGACTTAATTAAACGAGTAACTGATCTTTGCCGACAAACCTGCTAATTGTCTACATAATTGTAGCTCTATCTCTTTTTAATGAAGCCGAACAAACGAAATTAAAGATAATAATCCTTAATCAAAATGGATAAGTAATAGCTTCAAACAATGGCTGTTAATTGGCAAATTATTTTACATAAGCTTTAGCACATTTCTAAAACTGTGAAGTTCATCAACAAAATTAAAGATAGTATTCGCTAAACAAAATGGATTAGTAGAAGCTTCAAACGTTGGCGGCTAATTAGCATGTAATTATACATACCATCATGCTTTAGCACATTTCTAAAACTGTGAAGCCAAATATACGATACTGCGTGTCACCACCTGTCGATAATCCGTTACAACTGCGTATGCGTGAATGCACACTGACATGACAGCAAAAAGATAACTTAGCAAAATCGCCAAAACATTTAACTAAATGTTTAAAAGTTTACATTTTTAAGCGAATATCCGGATACCAAAGTCGATTCGGTTATCCGATGATTCGAACGGATATCCGGATATCCGAATATCCGTTGACATCCCTACTTTAAAGATATTATAGGATCTTTATATTTTATTCCTCATTTTGTGTATATTTTTAATTCAATGGACAATAAAAGCACATGAAAAATGATTATTTTGTGTAAGTGTAAGTTTATCAACTGAAAATGATGAATCTTTATTCAGGTGACGGTAATAATCTGTTAAAATTGTTAAAGTATTTATTAAGGATGATATGAACAGGTATCTCTATATTTGATCTGAAAAACAATTTTAATGCGTAAAATAAGTGAGAAATGGTTGTTACTTCGATATTCGAAGGAGCACAGTGCACTTCAGCTGTCATGGTCTGCAGCGTTGCAATACAAAATTAATTGCAACTGTCTATTATAGAAAGACAACAAAAAATAAACCGTTGGATAATTCAACAAAAAACCATTTACCGCCAAGTCACTGTTTCTACTTCATCTCCTGCTTATACGGACTGTTCTCGTTATTGTACCGTTAACAACTGAAACCGCCGAGTTAAATTAAACACAAGTCATATATTGTACATGTTGTCCAAATAACTGAACAAAATTTCATTTAGCAAACATAAGTGGCTTAAAACGGTGAATGGACTTGCACACGTGCCAATATTTTTTATCGAGGTTATCTTGACTCTTTTAACGCAAAATCGCTGATAAATCAGAAAGTTGCATTAGGAAGCCTTATTGTGGCATTTTCCTGTAAAAGTTTCAATCATATTTTGATATGTATTATGTAAGTATTACTCTTTGCTATAAAGGAGAATTACCAAGACTCGTCGCTGAGGTTTTAATTCAAGTTGATATTGTTTATACCAAGGCCACGATAAGTGTTTAAAACTATGTTTGATAATGATTGTACTTATATCGAATTGAACTGTTCTGTACAAATAAAATCTGTTTGTATAGAAAGATATCATTTCAGATCAAGATTACCTTGCAACTTAAATTAAAGCAAGTGGTAAAAATGATTATAATAGTAACACATAAAAGTCAGAACAAATATAAGTGTATATATAAGAATAACTTAGTGATTGCAACTAGAACAAACATGTGTTCTACGGAACGACAATTTTTGTCTTTGACTGTATGTTACACTGCTTAAGGTTCGTTTGATTTAAAAGAAAAGTCAGTAATTTGTAATTCATCAGATTAGTATTAGTGGCACTTGCTGGTAAATAAAAATGTAAATGTTCAGTCATGATAATGCCCATAATTACTCGTAATAGTGCTCCACGATATATACGTTTAATCTCTTTAAAATACAAATTGATTATATGTAATATTACCTATGGCTGCATTCATTGGGAGTGCAACTTTGTTTTCTTACAATATAAACTATAGAACTGAACTGTTATTAAAGGCAATGCGTATAGGCCTGTGTTTATGTTTTATCTTTCTTATGTTTCCCTTATAAAATAAAAACACATTTAAACTTACATTTAAACTTATATATAGTTATGTTTGTTACGACCGGTGTCGCTATTTACGATTTATTTATAAATTCTAAACGACGAAATGGTGTAACAGAAAAAACAAGCTAGCAACAAACTAGTACAATAATGTTTTGTTTTAATAAACATGACATCTATGGCGTAACAAAATGATAACAAATATATAGACAAAATTTGAGAATGCAAAATAAATGTTAGCCTACAGTTTGTCTCTTTAGGAGGTGTCCATTTAACAGTCCAATTAATAATCCAGCATCGAGTAATCCTGAAGAGTTTTCGGTAGAATGTCCTCGTAAGCACAGCTGAAATGATTAAAAGATAGAACAATACACGAATGTTAATAATATAATTCTAAATCCAACACTTTGATATTTATATCACTGTAGAAAAAGTAAGTCCACGTAAGTTCCAAGACAGAAAGGTTTAGTATAGAAGCTGCAAGTATTTCCAAACTACATATATATGTCCAAACTCTATGTCCAAACTTCATACTTAAATCGGCTAGCATGCCCTTATATAGACCCAAAGAATTCTAAAACGCAGAAGTCTCCAAAACTTTTACAAAACCCAGTTAAAAATAAACAAGTGAATTTTCTAGCATGATCCTTTTTTTTCAAGTTGTTACGCGAATGCTACTTCATGCGAAATACGTCATTAATAAAACAGCGATAAACAACCCCTTAACCTGACTTTGCGTAACCTTAAACGCTGGTGTACTACTGTACATAACATGTTCCTTTTTGTACGAGCGTATAGTGTCATCTTTTTTGATCTTGCAGCGGCAGGTCAATATGTTTCAAGCTGCCGTATCTATAAGATTGAAGCAAAGTCTCAATTTACAATTTATTAAATATCGAGTATTTCGGATTTATCCCGCGTTTAGGCATTTAGATATCACTTACTGCCAGGATTATGTCTCCAAATTCTGCTTTATTATAATAGAACACTTCCTTTGTTCTCAGGACTTGACTTTAAGACACTATACATGCCATATCTAGGAAACTCAGACTGGTCCTGATTTATTTGAGCAGGCATTCCTTTGATACCCAGATTGTTGCGCTGTAAGTGACGGCTTATTTAGATCGCACAAAATTTATTGTAATCTTCTATATGTTCGTGTTCAACCCGAATGTACTGGGAAAATAGTCAAATAAAGCGCCTATGTTGACATTCGTTCTTTTGTTCAAAATGCATTATATGATATGTTAAGCAACTTATTGATGCTGCTGTACATTTGAATAAAATATTATATCACATAACCTACCGCGCGAGCGTGTGGTAACACTCATGCGTTATTTTTGTTTACACACTAGTTAGTTATCGTAGTGTCACGTAATTAAGTATTTGAAGAGTAAATGGCATTTCCTGATCACTGTATTGTCGCCGTTTTATGCATTCTTTGGACAATTTCATTTTATTAATAACAATAACATTCAAGTCGCGATATAAACGAATATATTGCCTTTTTTATGGAAAATGGTCTAGTAAATAGTGGAAGTATTTTTGCGCAGATTCTCCCAAACCAAAATACAAATGTCAAGGCCGACGGTTCATACTATAAAAAAGTGATGAATTGTAAACAATAAACAGCTGATGTTAGTTATGTGATAAAATAAATGTAATATTCGTGTTCATTAGATACTGAAAACATTAAACTCGTTGTCTAAAATGAAATGAAACGATGCAGAGCTTCGTTTCGATTATTTCATCCAACTCGTTTAATCTTTTAATGAACACTCATGTCAGATCCTCTATTTATCAGCATTAAAAAAAAACATTTAAAAAAACTTGAGTGAGACATGAGTGTTCCAGCAACCTACAAATTAAACGTGTATATCTTAAAATTAATAATAATCAATTTCATTGTTCGATGCTTTATGCAATCACCGGCTATCAAAGCTATAAGACCCATGTAAAGTTTACGACAAAACATTTAAAGACAATGCTCATGTTGGTTTTTGAATTAGCATAGAGTTTTAATTGTGTAATGATAATGTGCAGCATTTAAGTATAACGTGTTCAGTGATATTATTTATTTATTTTTTGTTGTTGCTATTTGAACGTTTTATAATTAACTGATTTGTGCATATATAACTAAGAACAAGCTTAACTTTACATTGTTTGATAAAGCCTCACATACTTATTTACACCTCAAGTTATATATTTTATCAATGAAACCCTTTCCATAAAAGACAGATAAAATGTATTATTTCGCCATTTTATTGCAGACATTTGCATTTTATCATTTAAATTCGTTGTAAACCTGGAAGGTAAATGTCAATAATGCATAGTACATTAACAATAAATTAGAAAATCGTGTCAATAAATAAACTTATTTAATGCTATTGGGGAAAAGAACTTTCAGTAGATAACTTAACTTTCCTGCACGTTTATGTCATTACACTGACAAATTGCCCTGGTGTCCATTAAGGAGTAATGCATTCAAATATGTACTTCTGTGAAGAATGCACACTGCGTTTTGAAAAGGGGTTGGCTTAACTGACATAGCAAGGAAAATACCAAAAATACATTTTATTTCACGATTATCTCTATGAACCTTTTATTCAATCCCCAACTTTAGAAGAGGGCTTTCATTAAATCAATTACGGCTGTTTAATATTGTACAGGAACCGTTTCCTTGTTCTTGTTTTATTGATCTCTTGAGCGTCATTAAACTTTATTGACTTCACTGCTGAATATTTTGTGAAAGTCTAAACTTTGTGATCAACGGGAAAGACAAGAACTATTGCGAAAATGTTTAAAATATGTACTTTAGATTTTTAATGCAGAGTACGTTTAAATCATCATTGACTGTAAGCTGCAATACGTTTGACAAACGGGACGGGCGCTCAGATTTCGAGAACATTCCTTTAAAACCCGCAATACTCAGTCGTTTACATTTCGCTTGCACGTGAATACCTTGGTCCCGTGCCTTTTCAAATTGATGTTTATGTTGCAATGCTCATAGGACTTTGTTATATATATTATTATTCATGATTACAACAATGTTACTTGTGCAGTGTGGCGGTCGTAAAAAATCTCCCCTTGCATGTGATCTATGTTTTCATTTAATTCATACTATTAGGATTGTTACTGTATTTCTTTTGATGGACATTAGACTTTGATTCCTCAATTCCATCTTTACATGAACAGGATGATTCAACCATTTACTCTTTTCTGTTCATTTTTGTAGTGATTCAAAAAGCTTAATTCGTTTATTATCAGCAATTTTGTGTAGTTCTAATCGAAATAATATCTATCTTTCTTCTAAACACTATGTGGACATAATTGTTAATGACGTCACATCTTTCAATATAACTTATAACGTCAGCGTTTGGACATTTATTCAAATGGATCGGGTTTCTTTTTATTGCTTGTATTTAAGAATCTCATCAGTAAGTGCGAGTTTAGAGCTCTGTAAAACCGGTCTAAAAAACCCCAGTCGGTTCATATTGCCAGCTGACCGTTCCAAGGCGGTAACTGTCGGGTTTGCTCTTTTTTGTGAAAGAACCTATCACAGATTTGTTTTAACTGTTACATTTGGCTTGCATGTAAATACCTTGGTCCGATGCCTTTTCAATTTTTTGTATAAGTTGCAATGCTCATAGGAATTTGTCATATATATTCCTATTTATAACTTCCTCTTTAATTTTAATTTTCATTTACCTTCTACTGGCCATTCTTTGAAATATGTGAACATACAACTTTTGCTAAAAATGTTTTTGATGACGATATTTCTAAAGGATTTAAATAACAGGCTAGATACAGTGCCGAACTTGATTGGAGTGAAAAAAATCAGACTCCATTTCCACTCTGTCTTGATGACAATTTTTATCAGGCGTGCAATATGTCTAAAAAAACCGAACGTTGACATCTTATGTATTCTCTCTTTACGCAAGCAAACGCCGATGTCATGGAATTAGAAAAAATCACAATCTTAAAGGCAGCTTTAGGAAAAAATTATATTCAAGAACTGAACACAAATTATATTCGATCTGGTAGTCATGCCTTATTTTGTACTGTTACAAATCTACCTTTGAAATCACTATTTATTTTGCACATTGAGGCAGATGAAGTAGATATACGGACTCATCCTTTATATAATGTGGCTTCCATCAATCAAAAAAGTATACTACCCCTTCTTTAAGACCAAAACTTGATAAAAAGTCCGAAGAGAAACCACATTTTATGAAAATCAAATACAATTAATAAAGGGATTGATTTTATCGACTTACATAGAATCTTTCGTGACAAAAAAAATCATCAATAAAATCCAGAAACTACTTCGAAAACAAACAAAAAACTCAATGATTTGTCGTAAGTACATAAGTTCAATTTAACAAAAAACTGTAGTAGGCCTTAACCTGAATGATCCTTCTCGAGATTCTTCTAATTGTTCAACTTCACCTTTCTGTAATTTACCTTTTGGCCATATCATTAATGGGGATTTATCGATGACTATAAATTAAGAAAGTTACTTTTAAAGGGTCCGAAATATCGCCTGCCAGATGAAATAGATTTCGACCATAGTTGCAAAAAAAAAATAGCTGATGCAATTGCCGATCGCTGGTGTAAAACACGAAAACAGTATCACTCAATACTTGGAAGAAAGCCATTTTAAGATAATAAGAAAAGGCATTAAAGTCTACCTCTCCCATAATTCTAATTTACCTAAAATTTTATCACTTGAAACGCATAAAACAGTCTTTTCAGAATATCCACGATAAATCTGTACTCGTACCGGCGGACAAATCTCCAAACAACTTAATTTCTTTTCTGACGACTATACTTCACAAATGTACTGAGTGCTGAGTTATCCACAACATGTTCTTACACTAACGCCAACGTTGACTTTCAGATAGTCATTGACAAACATAGACACATGCTGCATAGATTCAATATCAATATCGAATCAAAGCAAGAAAAGATTCCTTCACAGTACTAGATTCCTAAGCGTCACAAAGCATCATACAAATCACGATTCATAGCTACTACCAGCTCTAGCACCACTACTCACATTTCTAAAGTACTTACTTCTTGCCTTGTAATCGTTGTTAAATGTTGTGAAAAAAAGTACGAAAATTCATTCAGGAATTCACATTTTTGGTCTATATAAAACATTTCAGAAGTCTCAGACAAGTTTCGTACTTTAAACTTTCATTGCTCTGCAGTTAATATTTAACTCATGACTTAAATAAGTCCAAACTGATTGCTCGTGTTGAGAAAACATTTGCTCGTCTATACATGCCATGAAAGTAGTGCTTTTTCTATCAAAACTTTCTTAGAAAAGTTTACTATGTGGACTTGTACAGATGTTTGTGAAGCCCTATGCTTCCTATTAGACAATATATACATAAATTGCGGGGACACTTTATTAAGATAAGTAAATGGTATTTTATGGGAACCATCTGTGCACCATTAATTTCAGATTTTACACTGCTTTAAACATGATTTTATGTCAACTTTAGTGGCTTCTAACAAAAGCCACATTATAGAAGCTTTCAGTTCAACGTCACGCTATCTTGGCGATATTTTAACTATAAATAGTCCTTTCTTTTCCCAAATGATCCATTGGTGTACCCTCCAGATCTTACCCTTAATAAATCAAATAACTGATATTTAAATGCAGCATTTCTATACCTGGAGATCGTTATATCCAATGACAACTTCTCTACTAAAATATTGGATAATAGAGATGATTTCAATTTCAGTGTTGAGAATTATCCATACCTTGACGGGGATTCACCTCGTGCTACCTCCTATGATATTTGCATATCCCAACTTACAAGGTTTGCACGAGTTTGAACTGAAATAGTAGATTTCGATGCTAGAAACCGGCTTTCGATTTCACAAATCAAGGAAGGCGTTTTGAAAATTCTTTCGCCACAATTGTATTGCTTCAAAGTATAATAGCAGTATGGAAAGACTTATGCAGCAAGGCATAAGCCATCCTGCATTTTATGGAAATGTTTTATACAAGAAAAACAAGGGTCACAAAAACCTTTCTGACCACTTTACAAAAAATATCAGAAAATTTATTGCTGACAGGATACAACCCGGGCATCTTTCGCTGTATTGCATTTCTTGAAATTGACCTTTAAAACGATGACCGGACAGGTCGTCACATGAAAACAGTGACCTTTAGTCATAATTGGACACTGTTGAATTTCGTGTCTCTTCATCTCTCCCAGTCATGGCATATATAGGTGAGACAACTTGTGCAGTCTCCATGCCTTTTACGTGACATTGCACTAGGTATAAAACACAACAGTAAAATATATGTGGTATTTTATATGACCTTTTTCTTATTTACCTATTATTTAGAAAAACGAAACCCACCTTAGCACTATGTGTTAAAGTTTTTTAATCATTATAATATGTTTTTACAGTCCGATGATAAATACATATTATAAAACTATCAATAAATAATAACTTACATAGTCATGATTGTGGCACATTCCGGTATTTAGGCAAGTATGATATTGTTGACCTTTTAATTCGCCTAGTCCAATATTGTCATAAACGGTACTGTTTTTATGACATCGGTTATGTTTAAAACTTGGCCAGTAACTCATAATTAATCGTGAGGTAACAAATAATAATATATTTCAGTTGAATTTGTAGATATGTTTTTCACATTACATAAAAGTCGTGTCTTTAGCTGAAACATATGTATCATGTTTAATTAGAAATAAGTACTTGTCACATTTCTTCATAAATATACTAAATCAGTTAATGTCCTTATCGTTAGAATAACAAACTTTTACCAAAATTTAAACGCAAATTAAAATTTTGCACTTTATCTAGACGTGGCTGTACATAGATGTGCGTTTTACATTAAAATGTCAAAGAAACGGAGCCGAGAATTTGACAAATCGTGTGGCGTTATAAAGCAACCAAGTTTAAGTCAACTGAAAGTCTTAATACGACGAAGGCTAATTTTAGGTAACCGTATTGCTTTGCAATATAGCTTTTTGGAGGAGTAGACAAACAACAGATTCAATTTGTATGTCCTTTAACTATAATCGAATATATTGACTAATAATATTTTAACATGCTCTTTAAATACATATTTTCTTTGGCTTGCATTAGAAAACATGTTGAACGAAAAAGGAAAGCAGATGAATTACTTTAAATCGCCTAAACAGAGATCAAACATTATCTACTCGTATTCCATAAATATACTTTACAAATAATGTTAGCGTGATGTTTTAACTTTAATAATCTTATTTTACGAAAGAAATTATATAAAACTTGTCAATTTCAAGAATTTTAAGAGTCAACTGCATGAAATGCTGCGTAGGGTTGACGTTTAAAATGTGGTTGTAGAACATTTCAATTTGCAATAATTCACCTTTGAGCTGATTTATGTCCAAAATGTCAGTTCTTATTAACTTTTCTTTCTGGCACTTTGAATTTAAAATATCGTCTTCCGTGCAAGCAGTTTAATGGCATACAATTTTAGACATGTATTAACATTTTAGAGTTATATGGAGGATTTAATTTGGTACTTTGTGCATTCATTAAGAAACTACACTGACATGTAGATAACAATGTGCGGTTCATTAACACATAACACATGGCACTAAGATTAGAACAATAATGATACATTGGTGCACTCTCGTAAGGTGAATATCTTCCATACATATTCTCTATTTTGTTTTTAAATAAATAAAGATATGACTGGACATGTCTTCATCATAATAATAAGTCAAGTATCTATGTTCTCCTACAGGAATTTACATAATTATTAGCCAATGCAGTCAATTGCATTATAAAATAATACTCGTATCATATGTTTTTGACGTCTATCTAAACGTATTCAACAATAAAACTATTCTACATAAATAGTGACACAATTTTCAACAGTACAAATTATCCATTTTATTCAATATTCTGAGAAATGTGGTGCCGAGTGAAGACATCATCACACAGAAATGTTCGATTTAATGATTTTTGTTTATGCTCATTATTAATTTATTATTACTATAAATTTGTATTATAAGTTCAATACTGCAAGACTGTTTTTGATAATAAACCTAGTTTAACCTGAGGTTATGTTATTAAACGTGGATATTACTGTTAATTTTGAAGTAATATCACAACTACTAGCCACTAATTAATACCTGGTACGTGTAATTGATCTTTTTATGCGTAAAAATCCTTGCTTCTACCACCAATGTGAACATATTTTTCATCAGGAAAGTTCAGGTTTAAAAACAATGCATATCAAGACTAAAGATGAAACATACCCTTAGTATGGAAATCATTGACCCAGTTAGCATTATAAACTACCGCATAACAGTGTCATTTACTTTTAATACAGATTTTAGACTAAAACACCTAACAATCTAGCTAAACCACATTTTATGAATGAAAAAGATGATGTCATAAAATAGAAAAAATTTTACACATTACAAATTGCTTGCAAATAAAAGACATAGTTACCTCACTACAAAACTTAATAACAACAATGATTTCAATGTGAAAAGTATTAAAACCATGTTTTAATTTTAAAACGAACAGGATGCTACAACCATTTATTCTTCTCTGGTCATGTTTTTTCTTGATTCAAAAAGTTAATTTCACTTATAATTAGCCATTTTTTTTTAGTTTTTTCTAATCGAAATAATACCCCTTTCTTTTCTGAACACTGTAGACATTAAAATTGTCAATGGTGTCACTACTTTCGTCATTTTTGTATTCAAATAAATCAGTTTTCTTTTTATTGCTTGCATTTGATGAACCCATCAGGATGTGCGAGGTTAGAGCTCTGTAAAACCGGTATAAGCACTCCAGTCGGCTCATATTTCCGACTGACCGTTCCAAGGCGGTAACTGTCGGGTTTGGTCTTAAGAATAATAAATAAATTAATCAAATTTGATCTTACTCTTTACTTGGCTTGCACTTGAAATACCTTTGTTCTGTGCCTTTTCAGAGTTAGATTTATGTTGCAATGATCATTTATTCTAATTCGAAAAACAGATTCATACTGTAAAGTCGTTTTAGCGGATTTTACCAAGGATTTTAAGTTCATTTTGCTAAACACAATGCATGTTCTCCGTCTTCATGCTACTTGACGATGGGAAAAGGGGATCATCTTTGTCAGTGCTACACTTCGGAGGATTCCTTTAGTCAAGCGGGGTTAATGGAAGGAGAATTGCCATAATTGTAATTATTGTTGAAGATATTTATAGTTTGACTATTGTATCCATTAACGATGTGATCAACAAGCACTTCGTCTAGCTTAAAAGACGTCGTAGGCAACTTTATATCCTGGGACATTTATATAAGCCACGTCGTTCCTATTTTTATAGGAAGAACCATTGATTTCATTCACAGATTGTTTTACGAAAATGGCTGATATATATTTAAAAAAGAATGCATTTATTAAATGAGTTACTTCTATTACTGAATTTCCCTTCTGACAACATGGACGGAAATTGTTCGACATTTTGAAGGGAAAATAACACTATAATTATAAAACATACTTCCATATCTGAATAACAAATGTATGAGACGTTAAGACTATTTAACACGCTGTTTGCATTGCAAAGAGTTCTTGTCAAGGACCGTTTCCATTTTTTGTCCAACTTATAGACAATCAATAAACGTTTTCTTGTATGCAGCACTGTTTAGAAAATCCCTGAAAAAAGTTCATTAAAGAAAAACGGAATCATGTAGTTTTTTTTAATTTCCATTCTCCATTGCATTTTCCAGCAATAACAGAAGAATAGCATAATACGCTGCTAATAATGAGTACACTTTACGGCGTCAATACAGTTACTATACATAAGAGGATGACATTATTCTTGACACTAATGATTTATGATTTAAAACAACTGTCATTCTTTATTTCCATTTACAAACACTGGTTCATATTCAAAGTCATGTCGTTTTATCATATATTAAAATATCACGTTTTAAACTACATATAGCAAAGGCCTAGTTTAAAGAACAAACATCATACCCATGACGGGACACTCTCTGTAACTTAAAGATTGCAAAATGAGATTTCTTGGGAAAGGACAAAAGAGAGACCATGCTTCTATCTTAAAATTAAGCAAAATATATATAACTACAGTTGACAATCTCATTATTTTAAGTTTATGCACTCCAGTTTCATTCTCGTTATGTTTAAAAAAAAAATAGAAAACATACACGTTTCTTTAAATGCTGGAAAATATAAATATATGAATTGAAATTTAGTTTAATTGAAAGTAATCTGTCTTTAAATGTTAAAAGCTTTAAACCACATATTTTACAATTTGTCTTAGTCGTTAAAGCATCCTTCGGTCTTAATGATTTTCACCACGTGAACAATTTGCTTAACCAGCACAGTATGATTATGAAGATAGGACACCAAAGCAATATATCGCATTTAAACATTTTGAATGATATGATTTTCACACTTTCCTGTTGTGGGAATGTATGGAATGTTTTATTTTTATCTTTTGTAATTATGATAGCAGTATATGAATTATAATTTTATTTTTTGTTTTTATCATTATTATATTACATGTGTGTATATTTCTGTAAATTGTCACCAACTGAAATCATTGGCGGAGTCGATTACTTATTCCTCTTTGCAAGTCTCGTTTGGCCTTTGATAGCAGAAAACAGTCAGCACTAATCCTCCAGTACAAATAAGGTCGAAACATTGACAACAATGAACTTTATATACGTCTTATTTTAATGCAGTTCCAGGTTTAACTATTGAAAGGTAATTTCCTATTCGACTGATTCTTTACGACAGAATATAAGTAGACTATTTGTGCTTTTCAATTTAACAGCAACCTATTTTATGTAAACCATACTTGGTGTTATTGTGCATTTATTCGAAGAAAGGTCAAGGCAGATTGACTTAGATATGAAATGCATGGCATTTTAGTGTGTTTTCGATTTGTATAGTTTATTATTTTACTGGATCTGTTGAAGCACCAGTTATATCACCATAGCGATGTTTTACATAAAGAACCCAAATCGATGGATATATATTAAATATCAATTTTCTTTCTAGCAGAAAATTATTATTGTTGCACCTTCCTCTGGGATACTTAATATAGCTAGATAGACACAATAATTTTCCTTTACAAACTATGCAATTTGTATAAATAAAAGCACATACAATATAATATATGGACAATCTAATTAAGTATTTTGCATTTTATTCTGATTTCTAACATAAATCAGTTCTTTTTAATTTAAGTCCTAAATTTATAGCAACATACGCGGAAAAGCATTTGGATTGTTAAGCTGCAATTTAACATACACAACCAGAGAACAGCAATGAATAAAATTAAGTTTATGTAATTTGATTAGGCTTAAAAGCAGTTTACTGTTAAAAACGGATTTGAATAATGAATTCAAAAAACGAATAAAGCTACTTCGGTGTTTAATATTAAAACAGCGCTTTAATTACTAGAATGAAACGACGCAGTTGTGATATCTTAAATTGTCTCAAGACAATTAAGCAAGCAGATTTTATTGCAACCATACACGAGCTAGGTCTTTATAAATGCTGATTAAGTAGAGTACTTTTCTATTGCATGGACTATATTACCTAACTGATGATAACATGGGACATGGTGGTACAATGTAAGGCTTTTTCACAAAAGTTTATATACTTCAATATGTGATGGTTTTATTCAATGTCATTATATTTAATGAACGGCTTATTGCAACAGTTATCAGTAGGGTCGTTTTCCGATTTGTAATGTCGAAAACACACTTTTTGTAAGCGATTTCCTAATTTAAATGATCTGCTATAAGAACTAGTATAGCAAAATGTCTTATTAATTCACAAATTATCAACAATTGGCATAATTGTACTTAACGTAACCGTTAAACAATAAGCTCATTTTTAAAAATTTAATCCATAAAATTACTGGCAAATACATTTTAAAATCCCATCTAATAGACTAGTATAACCCGAATTTGATTATGCTTTCCTTATCACGTTATCCACATGTTTACAAAAGTTGGGTGTATAAAATTCAACAGAGCTTAACAAATTATGTGTAACGGTTTGTTGAGTTGTATATTACTTGTATGTTGGACTTGCATCGAACAAAATTGCTTAAAGGTATTGCATCGTAAAGGTAATACAGCTGAGTTATGAATCATTCTTTCTTAGTCTCAAACACCCATAACATGTGATTGTGGTATTTTTGGGGTGGCGATACTTTTTGTGTGGGATTTCAGTTCACATAAACATCCGCTCTTTTTCAACACATGAATCACAAAAGATTAACATGAAGAACTACATCATGGCAGAAGAGGAAGTATGTTTATATTTAAAAAAGTTGTCCGAATTATTGCATTTTTAAAAAGATGATTAGAACAAACTCAGGATGATAAGATGTACCAAAACTCAGTTGTAAAATTAGTAAAGTACTGGTCTGACTTCTAAGAGGCCCGCAGTTCAAATATCGTTTTATATTGTTACATTTTGTCTATCAGTAATATTAAAGATAAAATATTAATAGGTAAATAAGAAATAGGTAAATAAGAAAAGGTCCTATCAAAATTTTCACAGATATTTAAATTTTATCAACGAGTAGACAAAGGCAAACAAGGTAAATGTAAATGTGGCAAAAAACACAGAGACGAGACATAACACACATAAGTTGTTCTAGTTAATTGAAAAAAACACAGTTATTATGGCCTACACATGTTTTCTCTTTCCATTGATAGACATATCTTTCATTTTTACATGGACCATATGTATTTATTATTAATATATATTTAGAAAATAGATTTTAAGTTTTTAAATTCTCTTTCAAATGGTTTATATAGTTTATCCAGAATAAAAGAGCGTTGCACATAGAATACAATATAGCAAAGATGAATAGCACTTTAACAATTCACATTTGATATGTAAATTTGTGTTATTAAAAAAAGTAAAAATATATCAACAAAAATGTTTATCGAAATATGTGTATTTGATTTTATATAACACCATGTCAAGCCACAATTACTCAAGGATAGCACAAAAAAGAGCGAACTCTTATTTCCATTGTGGTCCCAATAAGTGTGGTTAACATAGAGAGGTTACCTTAAGTTGGAAGAAAACCTAAAAAACTTTGAATTTAAGATACTTAAAAAATATTACAAGTTTGAAAGTTCAATGGTTATTAAATTGTAATTACTATCGTACGTAAGAAGTAAAACTGAATAAAAAAATATCACAGGTTAAATATAATCACATATTAAAAAAGAAAGAAAACTGGTACTTGAGATCATATTCAGTATGAAGTATAAAATAATTACAGATCAATAGACTAGTTATATCACAGAAAGGTAATGCTGTTTAATACTGTTTTTAAAATGACTAAGGTTGGTAATAGCCCTTATGTCCGAAGGCAGCTGATTCCAGAGTTTACAGCCATTGTAAGAAAAAGACTTCAAGCCATGGGGTTTGACCTTTGGAACAGAAAAACAACCACTTTTACTGAACCGGGTGTTGTGAGAGGGAACACTGTCTTGTGACACAAAATGTTCCGACATATAATCTGGGGCCAGCCCATGCTTGATTTTAAAAACATGACACAGTGTTATTTGGTCAACTCTCTTCTGCACGGGTAGCCAATTGAGATCTTTAAGATGATTCTTAGAAATGTGTGATCTTTGTTCTAAGCTCAACACAAACCTTATCATTTTATTTTGAGTGATTTGCAGCTTGTTTTTCAGCTTATTTGTAAGGCAATGGAACCAAAAAGAGCAAGCATAGTCAAAGTGGCACTGAATGAGCGAGGATACTAAAAGTTTCTTGGTATGTTCATTAAGAAAATTGAGCTTGCGGTATAGAAACTTGAGTCTGGAGTTGACCTTTTGAATAACAGAATTGACCATTTCATCACAAGACAAGGAATTATCTAACAAGGCTCAAAGGTATTTGACTGAAGAGGTAGACTTAATGTCTGTACCATTACAATATATATTAAGAGATCTGCCTTTCTTTAAGCGAATTTTGGAACCAAAAAGAATAGACTCAGTTTTCCCAAGATGAAGTGATAGCTTATTGTCTACTAACCACTCACTGACAGACTGACGTTCTTTAGACAATTCCTGTTCTATCTGTAACCTATCTTTGCCAGTGACTAAAATAGCAGAATCATCTGCATACGACAGGATTTTGTTATTGACAACTGCTGACATGTCATTAACATGTATTAAAAACAATAGGGGGCCAAGGATTGAACCTTGCGGAACTCTACAGGTAACCTTGCTAAAAGAAGAATGAGTACTGGAAACATCAACCAGTTGTTGCCTATCACAGAGGTAAGATTTGAACCATAAAACAATATCATGACCAAGACCAATGGCTTCAAGCTTTGATATTAGAATAACATGATCAACAGTATCAAAAGCTTTTTGTAAATCTAAAAGAATCATGCCAACAAAGTTGCCACTGTCCATTTGAAATCTAATAAAATCAGATAAATGAATGATACATGTGTCTGTGGAGAACCCCGTTCTAAAGCCAGATTGGAAATTGTACAAGAGGTTATGTTCCTTTAAATAAGACTCTACCTATTCATATACAACCCGTTCAAAGACTTTAGAGAAAACAGCTAAAATAGAGACAGGACGGCAATTTTCGACTTTGGTTTTGTCAGATTTTTTGAATAGGGGAACAACTCTAGCTGCCTTCAGTTCATCAGGGACAATCCCCTGGATCAAAGACAAGTTTATCACATGAGCGAGGGGATGTGCTATGATATCTGCACTATCAACAATAAAACGAGCCGGGATACCATCTAAACCAGTGGCCTTTTTGGAACTTAGAGAGCTTAAGTATTTTTGAACTTTTTTGTCAGAAACAAGAGAAAATGAAAAAGTATTTGGAAATACACCTTTTTGTGAATAAAAACTAGATAAAAAAAATCCTTTCCAAACTAGAAAGAAGGTTTAGGTAATTTGAAAACTTAATTTGATGCAACAGTTGTATAAAAATGGTTAAACATTCAGCAACTTTTGAAGTATCAAAGCAAAGTTCCTTGTCAATAGTGAGGCCAACACTCTGTTTACTAGATGAACCTGTGCCCTTTTTAGATGGTAGTCCCAATTGCTTCAACGTTGTCCATAAAGATTTAGAATCAGACTTTTGTTCTCTACATGTCTCAGTAAAATAATCTTCCTTAGCTTTCTGGATTGCATATTGTGTTTTATTTCTGAGAGATTTAAATTTTTCATAGTTACAGTCAGACCTATCATGTTTGTAAGTAAAAAAGCGTTATTTCTTTTCTGAATACATGGTAAAACTTCAGAATTTATCCATGGTGCAGAGCGTTGTTTGACTTTAATTTGTTTGACTAGTGCAATGTTATCTAGAACAGATAAAAATATTGTCTTAAAATTATGCCAAGCTTCATTTACATTATCACTTAAAAGAACACTATTCCAGTCAGTGAATAAGAATGAAAATTGAAAGTTCTCTTTGTTGTAAGTTTTCATAGAACGAACAGTTGAAATATTGTGCTTACCAATAAAATGGTTAGTGATTTTCCTTGTAAAATAAGTCATAAAATGATTACTGAATGAGGTATGAATTACACCAGACTGTGAGACTTTGGACACATCAGAGATTAAAACAAGATCTATGACAGTTGATGATGTTTTACAAATGCGAGTAAAATCTGTAATAATCTGCTTAAATCAAACATGTTCGTAAATGTTTTAAAGAACTATGGTAATAGTTTGTAGTAGAAACATCACTGTTAAAATCACCCATGATAAAAGTTACATATTTACTAAAATGTGTACTGTTCGTGCAGAGTTCTTCTAAAATAGTGTAAAAGTCATTTTGCTTGGGTGGTCTATAAATAGCAGCAAGAATTGGCTTTGTCTTGGGGAGTAAAAGTTCAATCTATAATGATTCTAGGTTCTGGTGTTGAAGGTCTTCACGAGTGTTAAAAGCTATATCACTACGTATGTATAGACAAACACCACCGCCATGCCGATTCCTGTCCCTGCGATGAATATTGTAGTTTAGGATTGATAGTTCTGAATCAATCACACTGTCGTCCAACCAGGTTGCAGATATGGCAATGCAGGCAGCGTTAATTTCCCGTGCTATCAGGCGTAGCTCATCCAACTTGGGAAGAAGGCTACGTATATTGATATGAATAAAATGAAGACCTCTTTTCTTGAACACATTGAACTTGTTATGTGGATCAATACTGGAAGAACATTCTGGCCCTGGACACGGATGGATGTCACCACAAAGGAGTAATACTGTAGAAAGCCAGTTAGAATATGAACAATAGAGTGACAATGTTTTCTTTCTAGACGTTGAGGAAAAAGAAAAACTGGAACAGTAATGTTCATAGAACGATAGATGTCCGTATGAGATTGAGTTTACCACTTGTCCGAATGTTTGTGCATCCGAATAAGCATACACTTGGTGGCTGGCATTGTTACGGGTTTTCAGCACATTTACAAGTACGTTTACAAGTACAATAACGGTGCTCAATAAAGATAAAAAAATTGGATGCATCCATAGTTTACCCATATAAGTTTCGTTTGGCTTCACAGATGGGGAAAAACAAAGAAATAATGAAGACGAAAGTAAACAAAACCTCTCTAGGTTACACCACACTATTTCATCTGAGATCAGATGCGTGGGAATTTGATTGCGAAGGCACACGCATCTGAAATACGAGTAGAACATAGAAAATCCATATCCCTTCCAACACGTTCCTCCTGAAAAGACGACACATAACAATATCAAATCGAAGTCAGATATTGCTTCATGAAAACGTTTACGTGTGACGGTGACTTCAGCTGTTTAACAATTAAACATGATTGAGAAATACTAAATCAATCAAAAGAAAACAACGTCACAGAAAAACTTTTGATTTGCTCATTTGTCGCTTCTGTTGTGAAACGGATCGAAAATGGAAAACAAAAATATACGAAATGAAAGCAGCTTCTATTCGGATCTCACTTTGACAAATAAAAAGCTGAAAACTTATCTGGGTAGAACATCGCGGTTATGAGCGACTTAAATGTGAAAGTCATCTTATGAACGAGAAATTGTAAAAATAAATGCGTACAAAGGATCAAAAAGAGACCAATCATTTCTGAAAATTTTATTGAATGTTAACATTTGTTTTGTAACGATGTCACAACTTATCTGGTTCCACTAAGTGGGGCATCAAGGTTCGTATCCCCGGCCCATTCATACCAGCGACAAAACTTACGCGAAGGAATATAGAGTTTAAAAGCTCAAATGTCAATATGTCTCTCTACCTGCGTTTATTTCATCAGCACTACGCAAACTTTAGTGACCCTTTGTTGATCAATTGCTATGTAGAAATGAACATTGTTGAATTTTGTTACTCCGTTAGTATTATCTATTAAGCATGGAGGTCCTCTATCATTTAATAAAGAAAGTCGGTGCGGTCCTTTTTATCCAAATATACGAAGTGGATATTGGAGTTTGACGTTGGATCATTTAATCAACCGACTAATCAACAAAATAGTTTTTAAACTAATAACTGTCAAATCCAATGCTATTCAACGAACAGCGAAATAAACTCCTCCTCCTCATCATCATCATCATTATCATCATCAATATCATCATTAAAAGATAGATATATTCATAAAAAGCCAGTAAGCACAACTTCTCCGACATGCTTATACAGTCTTTCTGACAGGTTTGTTGTGACAGGGTTATAGATCGTTCTGACATGCCTGTTCAGTAGTTCTGATATGTCTAGAAGTCGTTCTGACAGGCTTATACAGTCGTTCTGACATGTTTAGAAGTCGTTCTGACAGGCTTATACAGTCGTTCTGACAGGCTTATACAGTCGTTCTGACAAGTTTAGAAGTCGTTCTGACAGGCTTATACAGTCGTTCTGACAAGTTTAGAAGTCGTTCTGACAGGCTTATACAGTCGTTCTGACAAGTTTAGAAGTCGTTCTGACAGGCTTATATAGTCGTTTTGACAGGCTTTTGCAGTCGTTCTGACAGTCTTGTTCTGACAGGCTTATACAGTCGTTCTGACAGGCTTGTTCTGACAGGCTTGTACAGTCGTTCTGACTGGTTTATACAGTCATTTTGATACACATATCAATTTGACCTAGCTGTTCTGTATCTGTTACGTTAATGCTGTTTTCAATTAAATTAGTGGAAAATAAACAAGCGTTTGCACTGTTATTTGATGATATAAATTGAATTGTGCTATGAGGAAACCACATTTAAGTTAATTCTTAACAAATTTGTTTGTAGTACAAATCGTTTAAAGAGAAATATAAGTCTTATTCTATATTTGAGATATTTGGCACACACAAAAAACACGAAAGAACCTAGAAAAAAAAGTAATTCGCTGAATTTATAGATATTTGACGCATACGTTCTACACTTGACACGTTTGCTTCATTTTCGTAAGTACCTAATCTAATTTAGATAAGTTTAGTGGGGTTTTTTTCTAATTATTTCTCAATACCCCCTAAAGTGGTGATTATCATACAAGAATTCAATCTATTTGAATCTGGTAAGCAAGCAACTGTTCAGAAAAATAGCCTGCAACAGTTAGTTGAATGTCTTATAACAGTTGACAGCCTGCACTATATACGTATTATCTAATTGTAGAGTGTAGCGTAGATTTGTGCTATTGTAAATTGGAACCAAAATGTCCCATTTCACATTTGAAAAATACTCTGAAATAGTATGACATGACTGAATGTTTAAAGTCTGAGGAAATTTCATACATACAAACCATAAATCGATATGCTAAAACCATATTTACTATGACCGACACATACGTTTACAGTCTACATTGCAGTAATGATCAGTGCTCTGTTTCCTTAACCATACACTTCTTGAACGTCAGTCCTATAGCCACTGACTTTTGGCGCCATTTACGTTCGGTTTTTAATTGTTTTCTACTTATTGCATTGTTTATTGGGAATTCGTGTGTCTGTAAGTTGTTTAAGTGCCTGGGTAATGATTCAATATTATATATCAATTATCGAACGTTGTTTCTGATTAATTGAAATTGTATTTTGAGACTTATATATACAAACATAATTTTTTCCCCGTATGATAAAAGATCATACCCTGATTTTATAACATTTATCAGACATTTTGCTTATGTTTTTGTGATCTATCATCCATGACATTGACACAGTAATATAATTCCAGTTGGACCTTTTGTCGAAAGAGCGGTTCAGCTTGGCAAGTTTGTTTGACTCTATTCCCATTATGTCTGTTCTCAGTGTTTTGTCACTTCTCATTTATGTTGCGTGTTTCTTCCATTGTCTAGTGCTTATCAATGTTATAAATGAGATATTTATCGCAAAGGCAGAAACGGTACTAATCACGATAAGTAGATAAGTGGACAATTTCATCATATTCATAATAAAGTCAAGCTATCAATATATGATGCATGCATAAAGGTAAGCTTATCTTTTACCTTTAATTGCAAACGGGCATGTTAAGCTGCATTGTAAAATGGGTTGGCCTTGCTTCCCGTTTTACAATAAAAATTGATTACTGTGCTAGTTTGTTTGCAGCCAACCAAAAACACTGATGCTTGAATCAATTGGTTCAAGAAATATTTTGGTGTAAAATCTATTTTCTCTAGGCAACTATAGTTTTATGCATCACTGATTCAATGATTATAACTTTAGATTCTCTGTGAATGCACTTCTTATAGAGCATGCAATAGTAGTTAGATCTTCAAAGACAATTCAAATACCAAACAAAAATGCAATCTCTAAATGATATTATTGGAAAATGGAAACCTTATTGCAACATTCTCAGTAATCCGATGTCTCAATTTACACATAACATTGTCACCAGAGTAATTAACTAGAACATCCTTTAATCAACAGAAAATATTGCTTTAACGTACTGTCAGAACAGTCTAAATTGAAAATGAAACTTTGATCACATAGAGTTCACATTTAAATGTTTAATTCCTGAATTACCTCGCTTAGCGATGGATGAGCAGTGACGAACTCTGGATAAGTTGTTCCTATTGTTACATTTTTGTTGTCGTGCTATGATTGTTGGATTATACCATCTTTACTATCTATAACTTCTGTTTTCGGGGTTTATTATCCGTAAATAAAGACAAGCTCAAGATAAATTTTATAAAGGAATACCGTAACTAGGACTTCTATCACACTACCATGCGTAAACCATTAATTATTTGGAGTGATTTGTCATGTGACTCGGCTAAAGCCGGTTGCCTTTTAAACAAGTTCATCCGGTTTATACGACAGGTGTCGGGAGCGTTAATGTGTCAATTTAAACCGTTTAAACACAGTCGAAACACCCAATACAAATCAAATCTACTAAATAGTAGATATGACAAAATACGTCATACACTACTTCCGTTTGTTTTTATATAATATTCTATTCGTAAAATGTATGGCTTATAAGTTCCTTTTCTAAACAGATTTGATGTGTATACAATGTGTTCATGCTGTTTTAACGATCTGATATATTGACAGATCCAGCATTCTTTTGTCGCCAAATATCTTCTGCCTTTGTCCGCAATTTAGGATCGTCAAACGCTCATCGGTCGACAAAAACAGAGCGTGCGGACTTAAAACATTAGCACAAATCTTAACAAGTGGTACGCTGGTTTAGTCAATCAGCTGGTTTGGCGTAAGCCGATTGTGTGAAACAAGTCACCAAAAAAAATCGTAAATTATCTTATATCACCGAGTGTTCGTACATTTTTGACATAAAAATTACATAAGACACTGGTACAATTTGATCACACCCTCACCATAATAGTCATTAGGCGACGTCCCGCAAATCATTGATGGAGGAAGTTACAAAACTAGGTAGAACCACACACTCACCGCAGGTTAATAATAGAATTTAACTTATCATATAATTGATGCCATAGTGCCTGTAAGAAGTTGGAATAGAAGACGGTCTAAACTTGTCGATAGTCAGGAAGAATACGAAAGAATACGTAGCGTGAGATTAGCGCTGCTTGTTAATCTTTATTTTGATATTTGATGTGATATTTCCTTCCCTATTGAAGCATACCTTTTTCATTGTTTGTTCATACATTTTTAATATATAACAATATTTTATCTTTTCTTTATTTGTAATTTGAAGTACTTCACAATCCTATACTTCACATTACTAATGTACGAAATCTAACTAAAATTTCTCGTTGATTGGCGTAGACGTTGACCTGGTATAACCGATTTCGAATGTCGTAACGAGTATAGTACACTGATTTGATGCTAGTGCCAGGTTAATGCAATGGTGGATAAAAAGGTTTGTAAATGATATCCCAATCGTCGTTTGCTTATCCGATTATTTGCCTACAATTTAAAGCATTTGATTAAAAGTTCTTAATTGTATGCTATCCATCTAAAACCTTTATCTTTAATCCGTGGTTACTACATCTTTTGAAGCTTGACAAAGTCTACATTTATTCCCAGAGAGCATTGCTGCAAAGCATAAAAGGTAACCGTCGAGGTCGTGTTCAACAATTGGACATTTTTGCCTGGTAACAAAACGACCAAGGGAGAGCAAAACCTTTTTGTTATTAAGGGATTTACAATGTCATCAAATTGTCATGTATTAAAATTATATGCAGCAACTAGTTGTTTTTTGGACACATGGGAATAGGTCCGAGTACAAACAAGAGCAAAAAGCACTTGGCTTGTACATATCCCATCGTCGTATCAAATGCAATTTAAATTAAACAAATCCTGCATACACTTATGAAACATAAGCATAATGGTATAGCAAAATTTTAAACTACAATAACACTTAATCTGATATTTACTGGAGTTGAATCGTAACAGAAGTTTAATGCATGAAAGTGCCGCACCTCACTTGTTAATAGAACATGGCGCCATCCATAGGTCTTTTTAAGGAATGATTACGTATAGGAGCCACGCTTTTGCACAGCGACAATGACATACATGTAAGACAAACTTGACTTCCCAGAGAGAAAGTACTGACGAACATTTTCTTCTGATAATCGGACGAACATAGCAATGTAATGTTCAGGACTGATTGTCACACACGGCACCAACAACGACCTACTCATTTTAGTATTTTTGTTTTGATTTTTCTTTTGTCACCCTTGGTACCTGAAAAACAATGAAAATAGACATTGGATTTTTATCATTTGTAGATTCAATTTGTAAATGTATGAAAGCACTGTTAAAGATTTAACAAGAAAGCAATTGACAGTTTCCTTTTTACAGCTTCAAGAAACCAACTTAATTGTATTTCGTAAAACTCGTAAGAACTGTGATCCAAACTAACACATTTTTTAATGAAAGACACTTCATGATTAACCTAGGGTATTTGTAATCAATCGATATTGATTTCGACGATCTAATTTTCTGAATTATCTCGGTTACACAATGAGAATACTTTATTTTACGTAACGGTTCCGGACAATAATTAGATTAAATCGCCTGATGTGTAAATGAATGCTTGGTTCATGCATAAATGATTATTAAATCATTCTGCAACAAATGTCAGCTGCCTGATGAATTCTTACCTCTGGTAAACAGTGTTCCTGCCACGGAAGACAAACGTAGAACTATTAATAAAAGATATTAAGAGCGAATTCATTTGAATTCAATACTCTTAATAGGAAAATAACATTATCTGACTGTGTTTTGCTAAGTCATCAGATTTAACCAACTTTAAACACATTTTAGAAAATATCTAATGTCGATATTATACGCGTGTGAATCTATATTAAGGACGAAAGATATATACGAATTAATTAATTGATTTAATGACATTTGATGGGACAAAGAATAAATGCGTTTCTGTAATGTTTTCTATACTTAAAAGTGAGGATGGATCTTATATTTAGGGTAAAGTTGAAATATCTGTTAATGTTTAAATGATTTAAAATCCGATTTTCATTTATTTTCTGATTCATGTGTGCTTAATCAATAGATAAAGGAGACAGATATTAAATATACTACTCGTAAGTTGTTAATTTTAAATATGCACTCTGACACCACATACCTAACAGGTATTGCCTGTTAACGCCATATAGGGATTGTAAGTTTTAAATAAGTCAATCATTGAACACAAGCGTATACTTTGTTGGTTGGTGGAAATGTCATTTATCGACAGAAACAGGAAAAATAGTTTTAAAAGTTATTACTATTGCTGCTGTTACTATTATTATTATTATTTGTAGCGGTGTTGTTGATGTTGTTGTTGTGGTTGTTGATGGTGATGCAATTCAACTGTGAACAACCTGCTGGGTTATTCGAGTCAAACCCCGTCGCTCGAACACCGAATCGGTAGAATTACAAACAAAGCTGCCTGTCCCTGCATTTGCTTTGACTTGTTCTGAAAATAACCATGGGATCGCTAATACAATCTGTAGCTCGAACAGTCGATCTGACTGGCTGTCCGTACAGCCTGTTTACCTGTATGTTCACACCTTATGGGTCGAACTGCTCATTAACCCAGACTGATTGTCTGTACTGTCAAACTGACGGTGATTGTGTTTTTCACATCTCGGCGACGTGCGACATATCACCATGCACGTATTAACTGACGATGTCACGTTTTATTGATAAAATGTTCTAGTAAATGTATGAATTGGTTTGTTTCTTGAAATTGACTGAGATTTGATTGATGGAGAAATAAAAAACAGATTTTTTTTTCATAAAACAGGACTACTTGATGAGGCGAACTCATTTAAATGTTGATATTTGATTTGTTTATTAATTTATTTATTTGTTATTTATTTATTTATTTATTTATTTATTATTCATTCATTCATTCATTCATTCATTCATTCATTCATTCATTCATTCATTATTTATTTATTTATTTATTTATTTATTTATTTATTTATTCAATTATTCATTCATTCATTCATTCATTTATTTATTTATTTATTATTTTGTTTATGAATATAAATACAAGTGTATTTAATGAAATTATACACATGAACCCACAAAGTTTAACACATTGTCTTTTTTCCATTTTAAGATCTAACTGGTTCTAACCGCTCTAGTAAATCAATCTGAGTAGTTCACCATCTAAAATTATTCATGTTTATTGTACATATGTTTTGTTGTTTTAATTATCAAAACAAACAATAAGTGATTAGGTTATCACAAAATAACGAAGAGATGCGCATTTCTGGTTAAAAACATATTCACATCATAATCCCAAAAACTAAAACGAAACCGGTCTAAAAGAAATATATCAATAAACATATAATTTTTATATTAAGTGGTACAAAAACTAACTCAATAGTAAATAAATGGCATTTTAATGAAAATGGTTGACAAACCGACTTGTAATATAACATATATAACATTGTAATATAACCCATTTATTACAAGAAAAGATTTGTTGATGGTGTGTGTTTGGTCATCCAATGACTACATATACAACAGTCACAACACATTACATTGTTTACATTACCTTTTCCCTACACCCAACCACCCGACAAATGTAAGGCCACAGGCTGATGGTAATAAAGACACATTTTAAGGCAATTTTCATGTCTTGTGTTTGACATAATCAGAATAGATCTATTATTGAAGTTGAGCTCTTCGACAATCGGCATATAAATCATCTTGTCCGGACATAATTAACAATTATTCCTTCCTCTAGTACATTTATTTACATATGTTTATGATCAATTGTATGTCAAAATCTTTTAAATGTGGCTTCGCATTGACAAGTAACAATTCAGGGTATATGTTCGATTGATAAATCATTTCAATAAAGTCTTACAAAAAATATGTGTTTGCATTCACAGAAGAACC
Organism: Sinonovacula constricta; assembly: GCA_007844125.1. Classification (NCBI taxonomy): domain Eukaryota; kingdom Metazoa; phylum Mollusca; class Bivalvia; order Cardiida; family Solecurtidae; genus Sinonovacula; species Sinonovacula constricta. The sequence continues at coordinate 12,572,275 of CM017567.1, read as the reverse complement.
TGATTTAACTAGTTAGCTGTATTCATTTAAATATAAGACACATTTTGCGCATGCAGAAAGCGTCTACGCTTCACACCGAAGACCTATTACAGAAGACAGAAGCATGATATTGTATGCTTCCTAAATATTTTTATATGTAAAGAATGTGATTCAGTGATTCTCCATGGATGTATATTTTCGTAAGCCTTAGCAAAGGTAACCCTGACAAATATGCACATTAATCGGCATTGCTTAAATTGTACACGCGTGCTTTAAAACGAAAATTTAGAAAATATCGTAAGATTAACATGTAATATGGTTCATTGTATGACCATTAATATCAGTTGAAAAAATAAAAGTAACTGCAATAGAGCATTTGTGTAATGTCTTATAATAAATGAAATAATAATTGTTGATATAAGTCTTACCTTGTGCAACATATAAAAGATTATTTAAATATTTGTAAATAACTATTGTTTTTATGGTTATTTACGTGGTTTCTGTAAAAGGATTTTAATGAGTGTTTTGCTTTTCAAATGTCAGAATTTGAGCTTTTCGGAAATGATGTACATATAAATGTTTTATGGACTGTTTTAGTTTGAAATCGTTATCAAGGCATATTTTATGTACAGAAATGTGTAAGTGGAATACATAATTCGAACTGATTATTGTTTGCTTGTTGTTTTTGTAATTGAGTTTTATGCGAAAAGACGATGCACAGATCTGGGGTTTAAATTTAATATTGTTTAATGATTGTTTTACAAAATTTGCTGCTGATATCAGATTTTAACAAGATTACAATTTAAAATGGTATTCTTCCAAGAGTCCTTTGGCCTTTGCTTACCTACGGCATCCCAGGAGCGACAGGTGAGCAGCTGGATCCAACAGATATCTCCACCAATAGCTAAATGTTCCACGACATTTTTGCTCCATGTGTCTCTACAGCCAGAACAGTAAACTGTCTATGCCCAGCATGTCTGTCACGCAAGAGTACAAGGTCACAAAGACCAGATAAGCGGTGATGTTCCGGGACAGCCAAGATGAGAAAGTCCGCCAAGCAGGAGTGCAAGTGGGCACGGTCAGGAAATGCAAAGCCATGGAAGGTGTAGAGGAGGCAGAGTCTAGGCTACGTTGAAGTAATATTGTTGGAACTGTGGACGGTTAGGGCTTTGATGCGTGGCGACAGCTAAGTGGAAGCATGCTTTGACAAAAAAGGGCAGCTGGAAAAAGCAAATATACAGACAAGAGCCGTTCCACTAAGCAAACAAGCTAGATGGATGCAGTGGGACGGAATTCAGCAGCGTACAATAAGCTGGACAGACATCTGGACAATGGACAGCCAGAGAATAAGCTTCCTTATAAGGTCTGTGTACGATGTCCCTCCATCGCAATCGAATCTGCACAACTGGGGCCTGGCACAAAATGCATCGTGTAAACTATGCGGAAAACCTGCCAACCTGGAGCACCTTTTTATCATTATGACATACAACCCAAACAGACGAAAGGAATCGGTGGCGCCATGCATGACAGGCTTCTTTCGGAGATGCCTCAACATTTGACAAGGTCAACAGAGAGAAAAGAGAGGTGAGGAAAGGATCCGTGTTCATCGACTTTACCAGAACCGGGGAAAGCACAGCTGTAAAAAAAAAACAGGTCAAGAAGGTCTACTTTCAACAGCCTCAGACTGGTCAGTGAAATCAGAAGATCTGTGCAAGCAGCCGAAATTTCCCCAACACATTTCAGTTACTACAAAGAGGGCAGACTTTGTGACACGGTCAGACAAGAGTCGACATGTTATGCTCACTAAGTTCTCTCTGCCATGGGAGGAGAGAGCAGTGGAGATTTTTGATAAAAGCCTTTTATGGACGAGTGCAAGAAAAATGGATGGGAGACGTTGTGTTTGCCAGTTAAGGTTGGATATCGCGGTTTCCCTGCACAGTCTCTGTGGCGAGTATTCAGGTCACTCGACAAATAAGTTGCTGCAGCTGTTCAAATGTTTGACATCGTTAAATGACAAGCATTTAGATGAACAATGGCAGTCCGCATATGTTCTGTAAATGTAAATTTACTGGCTATCAGTTGAATCCCAAAAAGCAATGTTGTTAGGTTTTATAAAGCTAATGAAAACTAATCAGTTTAAGAATGGAGTTACCACATTAAGTTACATCCTCATAAAATACTATCTGATTGTGTATTTAAATATCTTTTTCGACTGTGGATGCAGGAAAAGTGTTGATAATCAGTGTACAAATGTCAGTCTTGGAACGAACGGTTCGTTTTTGTTCTGAAATAACTAACAATTAATTAAGACCTTATAGTTAGTATAAATTGACTACAACATGTACAAGATGTGTCTTACTGAAACTTTAATACTGTGATTAGGAGAAGGTAAATCTAAATTAGAAAACCCATGGTTATGCAATTTGCACACAAATCCAAATTAATCAGTGTCGATGACTGACAGGTCAGTGGAGTTATTGGTAGAGTTATTGTCGGAATTATAAGAAACTCTAGGCGTCTAAATGTCTATTTACTGTTATCGAACGTCTGCGTTGTTTGTTACTATTTTATCACCAAGCTAAAAGCATTATGTAGAACAAAATCTAGAATATCGAGTATTGTCTTGTAAATTTAAAGTTTCATCGAATTCTTTGTTTTACAAAGAAGACATAATTAAGGAAGACAATACGTTTAGCAAAAGTCATAGTCATTTATTGGTCTTTACAATAACTATTTGAATAAAACACATTTTCGAAAGATTACTAGCCTCAAGGGGACGTTTAAATAATTATACAACCTTAGCATTGTCAATATGCAAGTACATCATTCAATTTGGTCAAGAAAATGCCTACGTCCATGAAATAAGTTTTTATCTTTCAGTTTCCGGTAGAAGATCAGGGATTGCTGGGTTAAGTCCCCTCAGAGATACGTTGGCACTTATATATGTTAAGTGGTTACTGTCTCAAAAAGCTGGGCCGAAGTAGAGAGTATGAACTCGTATTTTCGTACTAAGCACAATGCATGAAGTAGAACTTATACAGCATCGGCATTTGAAACACCCAATACACAATTTAATAATGAAATAATACTTCTGAACTTGGTATTCAATATCAGAACTAAAACTGCAAAAACAGTGACATTTAAATATATGCAAAATATGTCAAAATCCTACGAGTATAGCAGCATATTTTAAATTTCAAAAAGAAAATTAAAATGGTAAGCACATGTCATTCAAAAAGTCATCAATCAAAGAGAATGTAAATTAATTTGTTTGCAATCTAACATGTGGTTTATTTGACATATTTATAGCGACCTAAGTAACGCTGAAAAGTTTGATCTCGTGTGATATAGATACATTCAATTAATTAATGAACGGCTCAACATTGAACAGTAAGCACACCCTTAGACGAATAACATTATTTATTTGTGAACTGTGGAGTATCAGGTAATACTTTTTTTTCTTAAAAGGAATTTAAAAGTACAGAAATACTATCAATCAACGGAACATGGAAAATTATTGGAGAAACCTATCTGCACATTGGCGCTTATTTTCATATTCTATCGCACACTTTAACTTGAATAACAGCCAGAAAACAAATACAATCCGTCGATGTTTTTGCTTTAATTATAAATGACAGAACTCAATTCTACGCAACACGATCTTCAATTGATAGCAAGACGTTCACTTGCCGATTAGACACGACAGTTTCCAATTTCAATTGCCCAAAATCACACATGCAAATCAATCATCAATTCAAACCTGTGGGCACTTGTGTTTTACCACTGTTTTATTTCATCGTCAGTTTTTTTTTCAATTCCTTTTTTAAATAAACTAATTCTAGCAATTTATTTTTTCTTTGTTGTTATTATTATAAAATCCTGTAGAGATAATACATTTAAGGATTAAGCAATTGGAGTTATTTATTGCAAGCTGGGTTGTGTTTTTTTTCAACCACCACCAAGTTTGAAACAGTAAACGAGTTATAGACTTTCACTTGCACATTTAAAGATTTCTTATTAGTTTTCAGTACCTCACTAAATACAACATTTGCAATAATGTACACAGTTTTTGGCTGTTTCACCTGCATAATACATTGAAATACTTTAGACATTTTTAATGCACAACTACGCTTAAAGGTGGAATAATAATGTATACTTGGACATTGCATTAATAACATTCTACAATTGTGCAGGTTCTGGATTTCTTTGGGAAATTTCTTCAGAGCTTTACGATATCTAAGCATATTATGTAGCGGTTCAATGCATTATTCTCACAAGCTTGCAATATCAAACCTTAGAGCTAAACGTGAATTAGAGGTGACTCCTGATTTGCTAGGGGCTTGATTATACTTACTCCATGGATCGGTCTATTACCACTTTATACAACGATCTATATATACTGTAGCACGCAGTCGTCTTAGATTACCGAGGGGACATATACTTCCGACACACGCCTATACTTGATCGAAAGCTTTGTGACGTTTATCCTCTAAATTGGAATTTCGTCTTCGTAAGCCGTGGCATGGTTTGTTGTTTTCTAACCAAAGTATGAGAACAAATTTCTATTTGTGGCACCTTTGCCCATGATATTACACATTAAATTATCAAAGCGCCACTTTTCTTTTAGCTACAAACATTCTATCTAATTTCATGTCGAAATACAGTATACAGTGTAATGTGACCCAAAATCGTGTGCAGCACGAATTATTAGGTTCGCATAAACATTCATTTAGCTTCCTAGGTCAATGTAGCAGCAGGAAATTAGCATGTTTTAACACAAATAAAATACATGACTTTCAAATCGGGGTACTTGATAACTGTTCATGTTTTATTAATTCACTTTACAATGTATTTCTATACCGATAAGAAATTTAGGATTGTTCATTTTATAAAGGTTAGAAAATTATCAGATAATGTTGACAAATGTATATTATGGCAAAACTTTCAGGAAAACTGACCCTCTATGAGATTCGTAGCAGCGGCCATAATATATCCAGATGATTATAGTTGTGCTAGACGCCGAAATGCGCCGAGTTAGTTACAATGTCAGTTATGTTTGCATATATACACGTGTATTATGGCATGTTCTTTAAGCATATGTCATATGTTATGATTTATAAATGTGTTTGGACCAGAAAGGAAAGCCAATATGGTATACAGTCACACGAAGATAGTTTTTATGTGTTCCGTCAATTATTGATTGTTCCCGAAATGTAACGCAAAATAATGGGATATGTCTACATTTTTTTTCAACGCCTTAGAGCAATAATCCGATCATTGATGAAGATAACTTGTAATATATCAGAGTGACTATAATAGGGTGGTAAAATAACATATTTTATTGAATGAATGTCTAATGTTCAATAACTTACAAATATTTTTAAATATATTATTTCATCAGATAATGTCCATGTTATGAAAGGCGTGTTATTAATACAGCCTCGCACATGTCTACACTGGCAATGACAAAGTAGCGAATACAAAATCAAATGAATATGATTGTTACAGCATGGTTATTAAAGCTGTGCCCATGTAAACTAAACGATATTATATTTAAAAGCGATGTTAAATTAGGTTTTAAATAGGCATAGAATTTTAATTCTTTTATGATATTATGCAGCATTTAGATACTGTATAACGTGTTCAGAGTAGTTTAGTCATAATTCCTTTGCTGTTGATTTAAATCCAACTTCTTAACCGCATTGCGCACAAATAAGGCGAAACTAGCTTCATTTTAAAATTAATAACTTGTTAAAGTAGGAAACACTTATTGTTGTGAGATAAAACGCGTAGGTTAGGCTGTAGATATCAAACCAACTACATAATAGGTTTAAACTTTACGATAGACAATAAATCCTCACAAAACAATTTTAAGCTTAACGTATAGTGTTTCTTCTTCGAAAAATGAAACTTTATCTGTAAAAGATACAGATAAAATACTACATATACGCTATTTTATTATAGACATTTGCATTTATTCCAATTCCTTGCTACTCGGAAAGACAACATCGATCCGCAGAGTTTATTCACACTAAAATCAAGATCTAGTCAGTAAATTAAAAGCACTTTATTAATACAATTTTATTCGGCCTTTGTGCACATCTACATCATTAATTATGCATACAAAACTGATACTAAAATTGCATTTGCATCCATTTAGAAAAGGAGGATAAATGAAAAAGTTTCTGTGGTAAGGAAATTGTATCAGCAAATTGATAAGACGTCTGCTTAATGACAGTTTCAAGAAAAACAGCTTGTGACATTATGATTCTGAAGATTGTATCATATTTATTTTAAACTACATAAGAAGAAGTTACATTTTTAATGCTTATCATTTTATGATAAATTTAATTTGTTCTTGTTTTATGATTTGTTAGGGTGAGCTTAACACTTAATTGTCTAAAATGAAGCATTCTTTCTTGTGCAACGTTTGGTCGTAATTGTATAAACCGGGGGAAACAGCAATGGTGCGTTTAAATGTTTATTAAACATAAATTTGAGTTGTGCAATGTCTGTGACACCGAAATGCACACGAACTTGTGTGTAGTGGTCTAATCCATTTTAATCTAAAAACATTTTTACAGACTGGTAACAAAGACGAGTCACGAGTTCTGTCAGCACTTAACAGCCAGTATAGTAACAATTGTGACAGATTAAGTTACTTAAGCGAGGTGATTTTTACTCAGCCTTTCTAAGTTATTTAACTGTCGGTCGCCAGTGTCACAATGGGAACTGTATTTAAGACACCATGTTTGAAACTTGGCTTTTGTTTCATAAGGAATTAATTCAGTTCATTTTAACAAATATTAATAAAGTTTAATAATTTTCTATAACATTTGCATTTATGTATATAAAACATGCAAGCAAAGTCGACTATTTTTTGGTAAAAATATCATTACGTGCATTGAAAATTAAATACGATAAATTTGCTATTTTATAATGAAATGAAACCATGTACTAGGAGAATTTCAAACAATTAATTAAATTATGAACACTATCTAGACGAGTGTTGAGGTGGTAGAGACAAAGATTTGAGTGGATAAGTTATCTTGTTTGTATGTAAAATACTTTTATCAGTTTTAACGTCCGATGAAGATGCTTGCTGTTAGTTGTCTGACTTTAATGGTCTTACGTCAATGATAACACTGTTTAAAATAAAGGAACCTTAAGGAAGTGAGATTATTCTTATTGGACATTTTTCTAATTTCCATAGTAAAACGGCAATGAAAAACTGAAACAGGTGATATCCCAAATCTATTGCTGTCAATAAGCACAAAACACATTCCGTCTGTCGATAGTCTAAAATGATGATCTTAATCTTTAGGAAAAACTTGTTTTGCAAAATAGTTATTGGAAAGGCTTAAATAGTGTCCATCTGTATATAATCGTTTACATTGGTTATTTATATTTTTTTCTCTTTATTAACAAACCCTTTAAAATACATGTTCTCTGACGTCTCTATTACGTATATTTTGTTTGGAGAGCAAGGTATGTTATTCAACACATTAATATAAGACTTTAAAGCTCATGCATTGATCCAAATAGATACTTCATCTCTTAATAAATCATAAATAAAGAACAAAATGCCATTACTCTATTGATATATAATAAAACAGTATAATCGTTTATTTGGTAAGATATAACATATATGTCTTTATAATAAAAGCCTAAATTAGCCGTATCGCATCGATGGGATTAGGATCGTTATATTCTTTATATATTATATTGGCTTATGACTTTATGTAACTTTAAAACCTCATAACAGTCTGTGATTAGACAATTGATTCATGCAATATTATTAAACAGTCGGCTGAAAATGGAAAATGATCAGACATCAAGATCGTAAAATGCTGCTTAGGATTGGCATTTGAACAAAGGAAATGCTTGAGAATGTTCATATAATTTAATTTGCATTTAATTACTAACTTGTCTAACTTGTCTAACTTGTCTGTTTAGTTGTAAGGTACATTTTGTTCTTAAGATATTCCTATTAATTTAAAATGTCGTATTTCCTACAAAATCAATTCAACGATCTAGACACACAGACATATATTAACGCTTACGTTATAATGCTCGCTTTGATAGTTTATATATTACTTTTTACTAGAGTTTGTTTTTGCATGAATAAGTCAATTACGCTGTCATGTACATAACAATGTGAGCTTTAATTACACATAGTAAATGACACTAAGGTTAGAAGTAATGATAGCTTAGCGCATTTTATAGCGTTAATCATTTTTATATCATTTCTCATTTGTTTTTCTCCCCATGCATGTTATCCATGTTGTCATTTAATTCATCACTGTAGGAATTGTTACGTGTATTTCCTTTGATGTACATTTGACTTTGGCCCCTCAATTCCATCTTCACAGGAACATGACGCTACAATCTATTTTTTTTTTTCACTGGTCATGTTTTTTTCTTGATTCAAAAAAGTTCATTTCACTTATAATCAACACTTTTTGTGTTGTTTATCTAATCGAAATAATACCATTTTCTTTTCTGAACACTATATGGGAGGTTAGAGCTCTGTTAACCCGTTAAAGCACTCCAGTCGACCCACTTTTCGGAGTTTGGTATATGTTGCAATTTGTAATATTCTTTTCAATATTTCAAACTAAGGTTAGGTAATGCAAAGCGATTACGACATTACTTGTCATGTTCCTGAATATAAGTTTAGTAAATAAGAAAGAAAAGTGTTTTGTTTATAGGTTCATCGGCCCACCAACAGTATTTCAGTTATCTGGAGACGGTAGTAAATATGTAAGTCAGTAAGTTATTACACAAAGGTAAATTAACAAAAATTACTTCTGCAATCTTGCCCTAATTAGACAGTACGTCGAGGGGAAGAAACCGACATCACATTGCAAGTTTAAAATAAAGACGGGTTTTACACTTATTTCATGTACTAGCATTACATGGTATTAATGCTACAAGAATGTTTTTAGATATAAATTGTCTTAATTTGACTTTATGTTGCTTATTTGCCTATGATCGTGTATCTTGACTTAATGCCATGTGCCGTTACTAGGTGTCAATAATTTACAGATATTCTTGTTAATTCAAGATTATGTTTGTGTAAAATCTTTGCTTCTGCCATAAGTGAATGCATTTTATAAACAGCAAACGCCAATTTGCAAACAGACTAAAAGTTGTTTTTTAAAGAATTAACATAAAAATTGAGGTCACATTAAACTCAGCAAGAACATTATTTATTTGTAATGCCAGTTTTTACATCAGAACTCATAATTATCTATCTAAAAAAGGAAACATTGCTATCTTAAAATGGGTAATCAAATAGATTGCTTGCAACGTGTAACACTTATTCAACTTTACTAGGATCTTAATAACAGCAATAGAGTCAACAGATGTGGTCATATAAAAATCATGTAATTACTTTTTTTAAATAAATTCATATCGTAATTTTCATTTGTTGACTTTACTAAGAATTATTTTGCTCTTAACGTTTATGCATGCTTTTTGTTTTCATTTTATTTGACAACCTGGACAGCATGTCATCTTAGTCGGTACTACATGTACATTTCTAATGTTTCACTAAAACCAAACGATGACGAGAAGCAAGTAAACGAGTTGAGAATTGTTTTGTTTTTAAGATTTCTTTATGACTCGGCTATCAGCAGTTTGGGGGGGGGGGGGTCATTGTTCTTTTTGTTTTTGCTTAAAGAGTACTCGGAATATGTCCTTAGTTTCTGTGCAACACTTATGTAAAGATAAGCTCAAGTCGATCATTATTTATCAAGTGTCAATACAAGACACGTCTTTTTTTTAGTTCGTTCATACACCTTGACGAAATGCTATGTGTTTTAAAGTATATGCTATCATTTGTTAAGCCAATAATTTCACTAAGTGTCCTTTTCGTTAATCATGACGAAAATGTAAACGTTGGCATTTCGTAGTAGCGAAAATATAACTATTTTAATGTAAAATATACTTACATCATTATGTGAAAAACGAAGACAGTCTAGCACGTTGATTGCATTGTTAAGAGTTCTTGCCCAGTGTACTTTCATTTATCTACTAATCATATCAATAACTGGTCACAAGACAATAAGCCTGTTCCTATATACATACACATTTTGGAAATCCCAACAAGAAAGTTCAGTAAGAAAGATATGAAAATGTGTGGGTACCGAGACCTTATTGCTATTCCTGCGGTTTATTGTACAAATAGGCGCCATATATTCGTAACTGCGATATATAAAAAGAGATTTCAGCAACAGCATAATGAAAGAATAGTGCATTAAACTGCCGACTATAGTACACTTTAGGTCACTTATACATTTACTTTATACAAGAGAATAACCTACTTCTTGACATAAATGATTTATGATTCAAAACAACTGTCAATTCTCCATTTCCATGGATATAACACTGGCTCCTATTTTACGTAAGAAACACGTTTGTTACGTCTTTCAATCAGATGAGGAAAGATTAATGAGTATCGTAAGTATAGCTTGTCAAGCCTTGATTTCTACAGAGATAATGTGTTCGCCGTTTATGTTAGGCAGCATCGCTTCGTGTCGACTTTATTATGCAAAGACTGATGGCACAGCGTATGCATAGCATAATTGCATAAATATCAATCTGAAAGGCAAACTTATTGTTTTACACTGGAATACACTCATGATCATATCGATTAAACAAAAGGACCTTTACGCGACATATATGAAAAGTATAAATATGTCATTGATATATACAATCGAGTTGCATGGAAATACTTATTACACTTTCCTTTTCAGATTTTAAATGTGTGCAATTGTTTATAGGACGGTGTCATAGGTTCTTGCATAAAGAAAACCGAATGCAATACAATATCTTTCAATCCTTAAATATGAATAAGTTGATTGCTATTAAATCTCCAACAAGAAAAATTAACTTAATTTACGCATTTGACTTATACAAACGATTTCATAATGTTCTCTAGAACAATAGGTTACTCAAAACGCAGTTAAATTCTAAAGCTGCAATTGAGCATACACAACTAGAATATAAACATTATTAAAACAAATTGACGTAATTAAATAAGGAATTAAATCAAATGCTCATACTGATATCATAATTATATTTTAAAGCTATTTCGGTTTTAAATATAAAATCAAATTTAAATCATTTAGCGATTACATTACTTAAAAATGAATTAAATTATAAGCCACCAGATTCTATTCGAGAACCTACACGAGCTATTTAACTTAAAATTATTTTAAGAAAGAATAATGAATGATTCTAGCACTATATTTTCCAAAGTTTTCAGCAATGAAGATAATCATTTTTAATTAACCTTTCAACTATTTACCAATGTAATATAAGTCATAAAACAGTTGCAGACAGATTGTAAACACTTTTCAATAATATACATGTACAAGTATAAAAGCATGAAAATGTGTCAAAAATGAAGAAATTCTAAAAATGGAGGGCAAAGAAAAGGTCAAAAAGAATGCTTGTGTGTGTTTCCCCGCCTTGACTTTTTGTATAACTCCCCTACCAGCAGTGCTCCCAAATCTTAACTACATATTATGGTTATTTATTGCGACTGGTTGAAGTTTAACTTTCAACATTAGTCGTGTTATGATTTCGGCGTTTTCCAACCGGAATATTTATACAATGATAACGGATAACTTTGTATAAACTGTTTTACACGTTTTCCTAAAATAAGAAAATTAGCATTGAAAAAATAGTTTAGCCGCTGGATGCATCTTTGTAAGTCAGCTGTGTTTAACTCGTGGCATTTCAGACAAATAATTTCCACTGTACAGATCGCGGCAATCTCGGTCTACCGTAGGTGTAATATAGATATTTATAGACTGGAATTATTACATTATGGGTGAATAACTCAAAATGTTTAAGGAAATGTCTATAAGGATGTTTATTTGAAATTTTATTTTGATGACGACACTTACACTTTTGAACAATCCGTACTTGGTGGGAAATGTCAAAACTTCCATGGTGGGATGCCAAAGCTCCCGTAGTAATCGGATAATCCAGGTCGGCCATGATTTGATTCCTACAACAAAGTATATACGATTATTACTCTCCTGGATCTATGGTAAAATATTGCGTTTGCAAAAGTTGTTATTGCCTTAAACTACTCTCTCCGTTTTATTTTAGTATATGAATATTTAAGCTGTAGTGCAAACGGTTTTTAACTTACGCGAAATCAAGTCATATGTACTTTTTAATGACAGTTAATTTACCAGTGTGTTGACAACAAACAGAGAACGACGGATATGTCTCGAGAGTATAGGAAAATTAAGAACAACAAAATGTTATGTCAATGTTTTGTTATTTTTTTGTTTTCATTGTTTGTTTGTTTTTGTTTTCTATTCTGGACAAATTCTTTTTTGCAAGATTTTAAAACACATGAGATCAGATGCGTCGGAAATATAGCACAATTCAGTAAGTCTGCATAATAAAAATATAGCATCTGAAGGATATGACGCAAAACAAAAATCTATTTAAGTTCTAACAAGTTTCTCAAAGAAATATGACGCATATAGAAATGTAAGAAATGTAAATGCGCGAAACTACAAAATGTTCGAACATTGAATTATTAATATGGTAACATGTCATGGTGAAGTCATCTTTAGCCATTAGACAGGAACGTTTACAACTGACGTCGAACGAAATATTATTCACAAAATATCTAAATAACATATTTAGATTAATTTGAGAGCAATTAAAATGTCACCTTTTGTGAAACAGGCTCGAAAAACTAAGTCGCCAAAAGCAATGATGGGAAGTGAAAAGCGGATATTCGAAGATAGTCTTAGAAATAAAGCCTTGATCTATCGATTGTTTTATCACGGCAAAATACCCTCAGTTTGACTATCTATTGTTTTATCACGGCAAATTACCCACAGTTTGACTATCGATTGTTTTATCACGTCAAGAATACCCTCAGTTTGATTATCGATTGTTTTATGATGGCAAATTACCCTCAGTTTGACTATCGATTGTTTTTTCACGGCAAAAATACCCTCAGTTTGAGATGTTAATTAGTATGATAATGATAATACATCGCATCTCACATTTATAATTCTGTTATTACATATAACGTGTACCTGGTAAAAAGCTTTAAATGAATCAGGGTAGAATGTCTGCGTCCTGGGAGACAAATATGTGATGGCATTGACCTAAACCTAAAGTATTCTTCCGAACATTTGAGAAAATATAAATGAAATAAAAAAATAAAAAAAGACAAATCTCAGGGTTTATTTATATTATTTTAACGATTTGGTAAAATTGTACGAGTCTCCCGTCTCAGATTCAACGTTTCGACACAACGTAGTGCATGTCAATAAACTGACCGGTCAGGGGCGACATTGTCGGAAGAATAGACAAGTAGTTAGCAGTTAAAAGGCTCAGATAACAAAATGTCTACCAAGTTGTGTTTTTTATCAGCACTACACATTATCCTTATAATATCTAAAAACATTTTCCTCATGTATTTTATTTACCAAGTGATCAGCAAAAACATACAGATAAAATCCAAAGGAAATATTATTCATCATATTAAATGAACATGAGAATTTATACAAAATGCAAAAGGTTTACGCATGTGAGACAACCCATGTGGGATAAAGAGTTTCTCAACTACACCTATTTTATCAAGTACTTATCAAGGACTTGCAACTGAGAAAATATTTCCTCTTTGAGTAATAAGTACAGATGCAATACAGTGAGTATTTAGTACATGAGCAATACTGTGAGTATTTAGTACATGAGCAATACTGTGAGTATTAAGTACATGAGCAATACTGTGAATATTAAATAGGGGTGCAATACAGTGAGTATTACGTACAGGTGCAAAACAGTGAGTATGACATACAGGTTCATCACAGAGAGTATTAAGTACATGTACACTACTGTGAATATTCAGTACAGGTGAAATACAGCTAGTATTAAGTACAGGTACAATAATGTGAGTATTGAATACAGGTGCAATATAAGTGAGTACTAAGTTCATGAGCAATAATGTGAGTATTAAAAACCGGTGCAATACCTGTGATTATTATTTGCCTGACCAATACAGTGAGTATTAAATACAAGTATAATACAATGAGTGTTAACATAGAAGCAATACAGTGGGTATTAGGTACGAGAGCAATACAAGTGAATAATAGGCGATACCTTACAAAAGGTGATGAGCTGATGGAAAAAATAAATAAAGATTAAAATACTGTTCTATTATTTCCAAAAGTTATACATGTAAATCATAATTTAGTTTAACATTATTATTATCAGAGTTTGCATGTCACCAGCAAGTTAACAAGAGATCGCCGAAACAATATGCACGTGTTATCAAGTTGTAAAAACACATTTATTCTTTAATCAACATTCTTATACCTGATATTCAAGATTTTAGACAGCTAGAGTAATTCACGCTCCTTCCGACAATAACTCCACTGACCTGTCAGTCACCGAATCTGATTAATTTAGATTTTGGGGAAAGCGACGTAACCATGGGTTGTCTGATAAAGGCATACTTTTTTCTAAGCACTTTTTTTCTAGCTTCAGTAGCTAACGTTTTGTCTTTAAGCCAATTTAGTCTAAGTGACCTCAAAGATCGAAATTAATGTTAAGACATTGTAGAATAATAAACGAACCGCTGCTCACAAGACAGTGAAGTTTAAATGCTGAATACACATTTCATGCATTCCACTCTCACAAAATGATTTAAATTGCACAATAAGATAGTATTTCGTGATACTTCATTCTAAGGAGATAACTCGGAGCACCTTGTCTAGCTGTCAGTAGGTCTTAAGACCCTGAAAAGAAACAACAATATTGCTTTGGGGGATTCGACTGATAGCCAGCATGTGCTTGGTTACATTTAGAGAAAAGAAGCGGACATGCATTGTTCATCTTAATACTTTTTGTGTAACATTGTCAGACATTTGGACAGCTGCAACAACTTATTTGTTCTGCTGTCAATTCCTCGACCGATTACACAAGCTTTTTTCTGACCTTGCCATTTCAGGCAAGACAAACTTAATGTTTAACTTAAATAATCAACAGTAACATCTTCATGATCATCATCATCATCATGATCATCATTATCATAATCATCACCATCATCATCATCATCATCATCATTACATTATAATAATTATATTCATCATTGCGTTCATCACATATCATTATTAAAATAACAACTTTGCCATCTTACTAGCCCATTCGTTACCTTTTACATAAGTGCAGTTATCATTTCAAACCAGGAAAGCACGTTCTCTTCTCTGACAGGCTTATACTGCCGTTTAATACACATATCGACCTGACTTTTCAATAACTTTTACTTCATTCCAGTTGGAAATAAAATTAATGGAAAAAAACAGCATTTGTGCTTGGAGATAGAAGTTGAAATGTGGTGTGAGAAAACTAGATAATTTGCTCTCTAGAGATCATATGCTCTCTTTTGGTCTAGATTTTATAAAGTTGGTGTATAAATATCAAAATGTAATCAGTGAGATGGTTTAACATTAAATAACACCGTAAATTCGGTCAAATGTGTTTGGTCTGCATAATTGATGTAAAGTATGGCACATAATTTCTCATCAAATAAACAGTTTTGGCAACTAGAAATTACTTAGATTGTTCTTTGACTGAATTAGTTTCCCATGTTTAACTTAATGCCTAATCTCTTTAACGATTTACCTTTTTACCTTCAACTATATCCTGGGATTCGGTGAGCCCTAAGATCTCTCAATGCTTCTGTAATGGGGTTACAACACAGACAAGACATGTATTACATAATGGACGTGTTTTGGCCTTTGTCTTCTTTGTTTCAAGGAGTCGTACAATTCTAAGGATCACGTTGATCATAATCATTTTAAGAAAACATCATAGACTAGTCGTAAGGTTGTGGCGCTAACAAAAGAAAGAATTCATTTTTTAAATCGATAAAGTCCTCAAAATAAGATGCTTACTACATTTGGCATAATATGTTTTTATTTTGACTGTTCTAAAACTTAATTAAAAATATATCTACGTGAATCTCTTATTATGCCAATAAACATTTGAAAGATTTGTCTGTCTTACGAGTAATATAAATATATTTAAACTTTGAAAAGAATCAACGCTTAAGTAAATACTCTAGATTCACTTGACTGAATGTCTGACAGCAGTAACTAACCTGGGACCAGTTTCATTAACATTTAAACATCAATCGTAAACTGCAAGATCGAGTAAACACTAAATCTATGATTTTCCTTGACGTTCGCGCTTTAACTATATCACATATTATGTTGCAAATATAAGGCAAATAAGGGGTCTGTTAAATCTTTGGATTCACAGTGAATACAATAGATTCATTCAGGTTAAATTGTTCAAAATCTTGAAATATATTCACTGAGTTTTATTTTAAGTATAAATGCACTGACTGGTATCCAATGCACTATTCTGCCTAACAAAATTAAGTGTAATTTCTTGATAATGTTACACGGCCTGCTCGTATGTAGAAATAAAACATTTACAAAAATAAACAGTTTTACGTGTTAATTACACAAGTATATAAATGATAACATCGTCTTATATTAAATTAAAAATCAAAATGTTTCCATTTTCCTATTAGTCACAAAATTGAAATTGCATGTCAAGAGTTTTCAGACATATTGCTTATGTTTTGAGACCTATGATCCGTGACGTCAAAGCTGTGATAAGAATTCCTGTCGGTCCTTTTGCTAATGATAATTCACCATTGTAACTTTTGTTTGCGTTTCTTTTACTAAATATTTTGTATTAATAATCTTTTCACATTTACATTTAAAGTGCGTGTTGTTGTTTGTTTTTACATTGTCTAGTGCTTGTTAATATTATAAATAGGATATTCATCACAACAGCCGGAAACAGAACTCATAGCGACAACTATAGTTAGATGTCGCCGCATTATAAATAAGGTCATGATAACATTCAATTATGCATAAATGTAAGCTTATCCGGGTAAGTAACTTTTCAAATTTTGTCAATTAGGAGTTATTGTGGTTAATTTGGTTTGATCTCACTTCCCGTTCTTGCAATAAGAATTGATGACTGTGATTTATTGCTGATGTTTGCTGCTTTTAGTAAAAATATGAATTTTGGTTTAAAATCTGCTATCTTTATCCTTTTTAGCAAGTAGAACTTTAGAATTATTTATTACTAATATAATGTTAAAATTATTTTTTTTATGAATTCACTTTTTCTAGCTCATGTTATTTGCCTTTGCAATTCAAAACAAATACAAATACCGAATCAAATTTTGCAATCTCTTAATGATATTACAAAAATCCCATGTCTTCATTTAACAGCGATCATCGTCACCGGTCCGACCAGCTAGGATCAATGAATATTGCTTTAAACTTTTGTTTGAAGAAATTAAACTGAAAGACAAATTTTAATCAAATAAAGATCATTTAAAGTTTTTTAATTTCTGACTGAAAAGAAGTTGGTGAGCACTGATGAACTTTTGATGTGTAATATTCGTTATAAAAGGTTTTTCTTCCTGCTACGTGTTTGGTAAAGGATTTAAGCAATAAATCTTCGTTATGTTTTATTTAAGTTTTAAGGTCTTATTATCCTTAAATAAAACAAGCTATATTTTTGTAAGAAAACGTAAAAATTGTATATAGATAATGTCAACTTGTGCTCCTATACTTTCGAAATATGAGACTTTGTTTATTTGTTTATTTCAGTAAAATCTCACCCTGTCACTTAAGGACGTACTACGTCCAGCGTCGTTTTGAAGAGGAAGATAAAAAAAAAACAGAACTACCAGTTCACTCCAGGTCATCAAGAAAACTATTATAATTTAATGTATCTTATAAACAGGAAAGAATTGATGCAGAGCATCAAGACGCCGAAAAATAATGTAAAAACAGAGCACTCCAACAAAAGTACGCAGTTGCATATATGAGCAATCTGAAACCTCGGACCAATATATTTATATTATTAACAAAACAACTCATTTAATTTATATAGGTCCTGTTTTAATAAAACAAAATCATCATCCAAATCAACAATAAAAATAAAGTCTTATACATGATAATTTACCCTTTAACACGTCAGAAAGTTTCCCGAACTGTTGGTCTATACCTTTCTTTGTGGTCATGTTCGGTCATTACAATGTTAAGTCATACCGATATTGTTTTGTATATTTGCTCACTTACTTTGTATGTATTGATCCAAGTATTACTTCAGGGCGCATTCAAGTTATTATACTGGTCTTTAAATTCAGACATATGTAAAACCATATACAAATGTATTTCTGTTATTCATAGCATATCAGTGTCAGTCGGAAACAAATTGAACTAGGTATCTATCTGTAAATTCATATTTGGCACATTTTACATCAGCAAAGACCAAGGTCACATGAATGTCTGGAAATTCAAAATGGACGGGAAAACGCTCAAAAAGAAATGCCTGGGAATAAGCTTGTATACCAATCGCGAATTGTCAGACCATTTCTGTATCTGTGCGCAGACACTGAATACATAGTAACCATAAAAAGTACAGAAAACATGTTAAATTTTAACAAAACTTGAAAGACGAACACATTTTGCACATCTATCTACTAAAATGTTTCTGTATAAGTCTGTGATAATTAGTGCCGTCTGCCCTTACATACGAATACGTACTGTCATGTAATGTGAAAAATAAGAAACAACAATTGATATTAACAAGTTTTTAACTGTGATCTTTGTCACAGTTCTTACGTTTATTTTTTAGCTTAAGTGGTTTATGTTTTAGTAACAAAAGAAACCTAACACCATAATAGATCTATAACAATATGATTATTTTACTTCTGAACTAGAAAAAACATACACATTTCCAAAACCAGTTATATATACATGTAAGGTCGCCTCGGTGACCCAATGATATCAGAGGTGGAATAAAATATGGCCTACACTTGCCAGTAATTAGGACACTTACATATACATGCATATGAAGTGATGAAAATATGTCTTTACTGTTAAATTTAATGTTTCGTCAACTAAAAATGAACAATTTCTTTAGCATTGAATTTAAATTAAAGTGCAGAAACGATATAAAGTAAGGGAAGTAAACATAGGACATGTATCATTTGCAGATTTAATTTATGAAGTTATGTTGACACTTTACAAAAAATTAGGCAATTGACAGTTGCGAATGCTCTTTATCTGTTATTTCATTTCGGAAAACTCAATTACTTTTTCAGATTAATTGATAATGTTTTCAATGATTGAAATGTCTGATATATCACAGCAAAACAATGAGAAAACTTTAAATTTCCTTAAGGTTTGCGTCTATTATAAGATATTAAAAGGCCTGCTGTGCAATTTAATGTTTTGTGCTTGCATAATTGATTATTAAATCTCTCTGCAACAAATGACAGATGCTTAATGAAACTCTACCTCTGATGAAACAGTTTTCTGCCATGGAAATTAATTCAAACACTATGACTATAAGAC
Organism: Sinonovacula constricta; assembly: GCA_007844125.1. Taxonomy (NCBI): domain Eukaryota; kingdom Metazoa; phylum Mollusca; class Bivalvia; order Cardiida; family Solecurtidae; genus Sinonovacula; species Sinonovacula constricta. The sequence goes on along the minus strand of CM017567.1, from coordinate 12,552,854 downwards.
CGATATTAGAAGGACAGAATTAAATTGCATTCTCTGTTTAACGCTAAATGGGATGTTTGCATAATTGGACAGTGTTTCAGTCCACTGCTTAAGCTAAATTTGCCATTGTTTCAATTCTATTTGTCGATTGTTCCTTTAGCGCAATATAAATAGTTTTGTGGTTGATCGTATGTCAAGTTAAAAGCAAATGTTCGATTGATAAATTAACTCAATAAAACGTTTAGAATAGCTGAGTAAATTTTGCATTCATATAATGAACCTGATTTAAGTTCTGACACCTGTCTTATTCATTTTACAGTACGGCTCATGCAGAAAACACCTAGGCTTCACACCGAAGTTCTGCACGGGTCCCAATCTTAGCTAAAGGATTTCTATTACAAAAGACACTAATTATCAAAAAAGCTTCCATTTTATCCAGGTCTATAATCACAGAATAGAGTATAGTAAAAAACTGCAGCCATCTAACCTTATCACGAAACTATTATTCATTGAAATTGCGTTTTAATTGTTGAAAACATTAAATAGAAAGAATTTATTCGAGCAATGACTATGGAAAGTACTTAAAAACGTACTACTAAACGTTCAATTGAACGTACTACTGAACGTTCTACTGAACGTACTACTGAACGTTCTACTGAACGTAATACTGAACGTCCTACTGAACGTTATACTGAACGTAATACTGAACGATATAATGAACTTACTACTGAACGATATACTGAACGTAATACTGAACGTAATACTGAACGATATACTGAACGTACTACTGAACGTACTACTGAACGTTCAACTGAACGTTATACTGAACGTAATAATGAACGTTATAACGTTTATACGTAATGTAAGTGGAATAAAATATTCAAATTTATAATTTGTTTGTTTGTTGTTGTTGCTGTTTTTGTTGTTGTTGCTGTGTCGATTTTTATGTGAAGAGATTAGGTGAAGATTTCCGGTTCATACTAGTAAATTTTGTTTACTGAATGTTTAATGCAGTTTGCTTTAAAAAAAAAAGTTTTAACTAGAAAACAGTTAAAAAGATAAATATTGATCCGAATAGATCACTTTCATATCTAATGAAACTAACAAATCTAAAGCCAAAAAAGACAAACCAGTGAAACCACTAATATTGTACACACAAAGAGGACTTGGTAGTCAATTTCTGTGTTTCAAGTTTATGATTTAGGGAATAGCATTCAAAGAAACAACGCGTTTATGTGAGTTCAAGAATAAGATTGAGATCCTGACAAACGGCGCAAAGAAGCCATAACAAAGATAGATATTTTTTATACATTTACAATAATAAGTAGGTCTAATTTATTTTGATACCTGAATAAGATATAAATTTTATTTCAGAATAAGTGTGGAATAGAATGCTTTATTTTATGCTGAAACAAACGATATGAGCGTGTTTTGTATTGGACCGTGATGATCATCATTATAGTGGTACTGTGAGTGTTCGCTTTAATATTATGAATATGGCATGTTGATGAGCAAAACAAAGTTGTTTATTTTATAATTTAAAGTTTATGTTTAACATTATGAGAAATGAAGGCAACGTAGCCCGGATGAGACGTATGTCACGATTAAACGTGATATCATTTCATCCTCACCAGCACTCTTATCCAGTGTCTGAGCCAAGACGTATTGATTGTTGGTCCAGACTGAAATCAGTTAAGCCAGCCAGTGGATTCATTTACTATGTCTAGAGATTGAAGGGTATATCTTTCCGAAACACGAGACACTTAATCAGTTATAATTTAGGTCAATGTGCCTATAAACTTAACTAAATATATCGTATCTTGTTCTTTCTGCTGAAGATGACGTATTATTGTTGTTGTTGCAGCTGTTGTTGTTGTTGTTGATAATGAGAAGGAGGAGGAGGTGGGGAGAAGGAGGAAGGAGTATGATGATGATGATGATGATGATGATGATGATGATGATGATGATGATGATGATGATGATGATGATGATGATGATTAAGTATATGTTCTTTTCTCTAATACAGATTTCGATTTGAAGTAAGATATACTTAAATCTTCGTTCTAGTTTGTCTCTTGCCTAAAAAGCAAGGTCAGAAATAAGCTTATGTAATCGGTCGAGGAATTGACAGCTGAACAAATAAGTTAAGTGCAGCTGTTTAAATGTCTGACAACATTACACGGTCAGAATATTGTCATGTTTTTAAGGTTTTAAATTTATTGAAAACAAGTCCGACGTGCTCCGACACGGAGTAACCACCTTACACTTTAAAGTCTCATTAAATGTTATCTTATTACGCATTTAAATCATTTTGTGAGATTATGTTCATGAAGAGTGTTATTTATTTTATAATTTCACAGTTTCATGAGGTTTGTTATCCACCGTGAATGCAAATCAAATGCGATTTTAGATTTCAGTTAGTCAGTATTTACTACAATAAGAATATATGACAAAGTCCTATGAGCAATGCAACATATACCAAACTCCGATTAGGCACAGAACAAAGGTATTTCACATGCAAGCCAAGCAAAAAGTAAGAACAAATTTGTGAGCACGACAGTTGCTACTGAAGCTCTAAAATAGAGCTTAGAAGAAAATATTCCGTCATCAGACAACTTTGGTTACGGCCGCTTACCTACAAATTCAAATTAATCAGAGTCGGTGACTGACAGGTCAGTAGATTTATTGTCGGAAATGAAAGAATTGTGAATTACTCTAGGTGACTAAACGTCTATCAATGCTATCGAACGTCTGCATTATATTTTACTTATTTGCCGTCTACTTACTGTCTTATTAAGATCACTTTTCAGTAAAAAATATCTTGAATTTTAGTTATCAGAATGAGAATGAAAGAAACTTATTCAAACACTCAAATAAGTTGCTTTCTGCCATTTTTAAGTTTCCGACTGCATTGTTTTAAGGAAAATGATTTGTTTGAAATATACCTGCATATGGAATTTCAAGTTCCATCAATATTATGTTTTACAAAAGAAATCGCTTTGAAGGATAAGACATAGTTTTATTGGACTTTAAACAGTCAATATTGTTTAAATCAAAACATTAAAAGGCCTAGTGTGAAAGTTTAAGTAATCATTCAATGTTAGCATTCGGGAAACAATTAAATCATGCCATAGTTACAAAAGTACTGTAAAAGGTGATGTAGTTACTATTATAAATAATGTGTACGAACACGTTTCGTAGTATAAAATAAATGTTATAAATTAGAATTTATGCATAGCATCAGTTTTTGTAAGATTCGACACATTTAATAATGAAGAATGAATAAACTAGAATACTAGTGTACTTAGATTTCATTTAATTGTATTAGTTTTATATTTGGTATCTCATAAATTGCAACAAAACTATGATATTTAAATACTGTCCTTATTGCGTCACATGTATAGGTGATAGAGAAATCAATTTGTTTCCGATGCAATCTGATATAAGTGGTTTATATGACATATTTAAAGCGATCGAATGTAAAACTGAACATTTTATATTATAGATGTTATAGATGACATTGTCAAAGCGTTTTGCTTTCTTGTCGCTTAATCGTTTTGACCGAAAGTTTACGGCTAAATCAAATAGTCATCAATGTGAATTGAATCTAAAATTGGCACATTTTATTGTTTGAAATGAATTTCCACAGGTACACCTTACTTCATTTAGCATAGTAGTCCATATAAAAACTGTTATAGCAACAACAAAAACCTAAACAGGCATAAACAACAAACATTGGAATTCTTTGTTTAAACGTTACTCAGTGATATGAACAATTTTAAATTAATTTAAAATCACAGGCACATGTAAGATAATTGGAGAAACCCGGTCTTACAGTTTGGCACATTACTTCAAATACAATCACAAACTTGATCTTGAATAACAGGCAGAAAACAAACACAAGTTTTGTTTTAATTATAAATGACAGAACCAGATTTTAAACAACAAGACGTTCACTTGAAAGAAACAAGACGTTGACTAGCCAAACCATGGTTTGGACACGACAGTTTCCAATTCAGGTTACATAACGACAAAAACGCAAATCAATCACCAGTCCAGACCTGTTGATACCTGTTAATTGTTTTTGTTGTTCGTTTTTGTTTTGTTGTTATTGTTGTTGCTGTTGTTGTTGCTGCTGCTTCTGCTGCTGCTGCTGTTTTTTCTGTGTGTGTGTGTGTGTGTGCTGTTGTTGCTTGTTTGTTTGTTTTGCAGTCTTAATTCGTTGTCACTCGTTACTATTTTGGATGAACAATTTCAAGCAATGTATTTTCGCTCTTAATCATAAATGATTCACAATTGTTTTATCTATTGCAAGCATTTTTTTTAATTAACACTCATATAAGACACATCAAAGGAGTAACTGGCTTTCACTTGCACATCAAAAGGTTTCTTATCTAATACGTTTTCTATGCCATAAAAATACGATGTTCACAATAATGTTAAAGTATGGTTAATAGTCAACTTTTTAACTAAATATATAAGTGTAATTGAACATAAAACTTCAGATAGCATATTTAGTCCAATTTTTGACACTCGGTCGAAAAATGCCATGCTGTTTCATAAACAGATTTTGCTAAGTTCGGGGCTTTGCATCGTTTCATAGAATGCCAGTTTTCTGAAAAATATAAGAAACACAAAATGAAAAAACATAAATTAAACTAAATAGATGAAGCTAAAAAAACTTTCATAACATTTCCCAGACGAAGAAATCGTTTTCCAGCCATATACACGCATTACTTGTCATATCAGCACGGAAAAACACAGGAAAAACACGTGGAAATTGACGCAGTTATATTCTTTGAAAATGACTTTATGACGCTACAAGCGGATTTTCAGACAGGAAACTACAACAATGATCATTAAAATGATGAGAAAGATTTCTGCAATTAGGATATCGTGCCGTGTGGCCTAGCGGGTAAAAACGCATGTGGTCTTACTTTTTCATTTCTGAGTCATTGAAAATAACAATCATTATGTTGATAGCGTCCCGAAATCGACGCCAAGTCCGCCAAGTCCGCCTTTATCCTCACATTCTACTATTCTACGAATCTCTTTACCTTGCAAACGACAATTGTTAAAATCAAAGTAAACACATTAAGTCTTTTGTTAAAAATGTACATACAAAAACTAGATACTTGCATTACAATCAAGTAATTGTTATCCATTATGCAATAAACAAGAAGATGGTATTTCATTACACTAACTCTGTAGTACGTGCTTAAGTAGACCCTTCTTTAAAAAAAAAACGTGTTCTGCTCGGCCATTTTATATGCATAATACATTGAATTAAGTTAAAAAATGTTAATGAAACTACATGTTTTCTTTACGTTGCTCTTTTTCACTTTTTGGTGATCATTTTGCTTCTTCATTTTCCACCGGCCGCAATAGCTCAGGTGGTAGAGCGTCGGCTTGCGGATCGGGGGGTCAAACCAAAGACTTTAAAGTTGGTAGTAGTGGCTTCCCTCCTAACGCTCGTGGCTAAGGGGACAGCATTACGCCTGACTCGTCGGTGTCAGTATAATGGACCGGCCGGGTTCAGTCCTTCGGCACCTCATAAGTGCCCCTGTGCTATAATGATAGAAATGTCGCTGCGTAGTATCGGCAAAAATGCCGTCTAACCCAACCCTCATTTTTCCAATCGAGCAATATATAAGTGAGACCATTTGAGCCTTAACGTGATATTGCAAAGTAAGAAAAAAAAATTCTTTACCTTTATTATTTAAGTCATTTATAATAACAGACAAAGGCTTCTTTTGTTGGTTTGGCCGTTGTCTAAAATTCAAGCATTTTCCCTCGTACTTCATGAAATAATATTGTTTAATATTAGGTATATATAAGGTAGAACAAAATGGTGAATTCAAAAATGAAAAGAAAAATATATATTGAAAAATTCTTTTTTGTTTTATTGTTGTTTTATTTTTATTTAGTTGTTATCTATTTAGTTTTATGTCAAAATAGTCAAAATAGTCAAAGCTACTACATGTATATTTACCTTAACATACTAAAATAGTATCAGAAAACTTAACATATACAACAAACATGATTTTACACATAAATTTACTTATTTTGCTTATTTTGCTTATTTTGTATGCTGTAGATATAATAATCTTTACAATATAAGTTTTATATATCTTCACTTTCTCGTTTGAAATTGTTGGGTTGCCGATGCTTATATCTCTTGGAGTTTTTTTTGTACATATATTCACAGGTCACTATAATTCGTGTTATTTTATCTGTATAATATACATAATTATTCCATTATCAATTTTATAAAATGACTTTCTATAAGCATTGTCAAATATGTATTCAAAATAATAGTATCATAAAGAATCAATAAGACCTTTTATATGAACATAAAGTTTAGTTCTTAAACAATTGTAATTTGGATCCTCAGTCAAAAAAGAAAAAAGACAATCATAGACACGGTGTATTATTGCGCTTGATCTATGAGAAGCCTAATGAATCATTCGTTGAAAGAGAAAGCAATTACTTTCACACAAAGAATACATCGCTTATAGTTGTCATTGCACTGCAGGATACTAAGAATCGCAGGTAGCGGGATCAATATGTAGTTAAAGCTGATTCAGTTTTGATATTCAAGCATGTTTTCGTAAAGATTGAACTCAAAATAACATAATTATGTAATTTTGTTTTATTTCTAGTATTTCCATTGCATATTAAGTTCTCCATCTCAATTTACTTAATGAATGTAAAATTGAAGTCACTCTCTGCTATTATATTTATTAACTAGATGAGAAAAAATGAGACTTAAAAATATTTTATCTACACATAACTCCAATGTGTTGCAGTCTTTGTTGTATATAAGTAGACAGGTCGTGTTCATTTCCGTTGAAGTTTGTAAATCTTTACCTTTATTATTACACAAATATTGTGACTTATTTCTTAAAGTAAACTGAACGAAATGCGGCTCCATGGAACATCAATGTATGATTTATGTCTGCACACACATTGTGTGTGTGTGTGTGTGTGTGTGTGTGTGTGTGTGTGTGTGTGTGTGTGTGTGTGTGTGTGTGTGTCTGTGTCTGGTGTCTGTGTGTGTCTGTGTCTGTGTCTGTGTGTGTGTGTCTGTGTGTGTGTGTGTGTGTGTGTGTGTATGTGTGTGTGTGTGTGTGTGTGTGTGTGTGTGTGTGTGTGTGTGTGTGTGTGTGTGTGTGTGTGTGTGTGTGTGTGTGTGTGTGTGTGTGTGTGTGTGTGTGTGTGTGTGTGTGTGTGTGTGTGTGTGTGTGTGCGATTTATGAATGAGAGAATGAATGCTGTCAATAACAGAGAATTTATGTCAACTGAACACAACTCTTTTTTCTCTCGGAAACTTACAAGTAAACGTTTAAAAGCGCGCCCTGTTTCCCTGACAAAATCAGTTATGACAGACCTTTAGTATGTGTACCATTTATAACGCGAAATATGTACACCATCTGACTTTCCTAGTGAATGTTAACGTTGTCAAGATAGAAGTCAGTTCAAGATGAGACCAAAACGATAATGAAAATGTTGAGCCCTTACAAACTCTTCCTTAGGAAGACCTTTCAATTCCTCCTCTGGACGTTTATATGCATCAGTGAAACTAGGAATAAAATAATTAGACATTTGTAGGTTTTGACCTATAGAACGATGTTTTCAAAGTATGCTTCAAATGTATATGAATAGTGTATGTAAATTGTGGCGTTTATTTTAACTGTTCTGAAAGATTTCAGCTCTCAGGAACACTGCAAACTGTAAGGTGTATTTGACGTTAACTTTCTCTCTCTCTCATTCCCGTTCTCCTGTGCGCTTTCTATCTCCCCTTTGAACATTCGTATTTTATGAAAGTATTTGTCCGTTTAATTTACATTTCCTGAAATTCTTTTCTCCCCTATTGATTTGTAAATAGTTTTATATTTCATTAATATTGTCAAATTGTTTGTAACTTCTATTCTCTGACTTTTTAACTCCCGATGCAGATAATTACTGTAAGTTGTCTCTTTTTGTTTGGATAATTTTATTAACACTGTCTTTGAGAAAAACGCTTCAGTAAGTGCGAGGTTGGAGCGCTCCACAGGCAAGGTTTAAGCACCCCAGTCGGTCATTTGGCCGGTCGAAGCTAGTAATTCTTTTCTATGTGAGTGATGACTCGTCTCAGTGTTCTGTCACATTTTCTTTTAACTTTTATATACCTCTGTCTAGCGGAAAATAACATTTTAATGTGTGTGGTAATTATCATATGAGGCTTTTATCTACTGTACATACTGTACATAAATTGATAGTTTATTTTTTTACTAGATATTATGTATGTATATAAGTTCATTGTATCTGTTTTAACTCCCGATGCAGGTACTTACTGTTAGTTGTTCCACTTTGACGGGATATTGTTATTTACACTGTTTGATAGAAAAACCTTCAGGAAGTGCGAGGTTGGAGCGCTCCACAGACCAGGTTTAAGCACCCCAGTCGGCCCTTTTGCCGATTGACCGTTCCAAGGTGGTAACTGATGGTTTTTCTTTATGTGTGTTATGTCTTGTCTCTGTGTTTTGTCACATTTACCTTTACCTTGTTTGCCTTTGACTACTGGTAGATAACATTTAAATGTTATGACAAATTACATAAACCGATCATCACTCCCTCGTACTTACACATATCCCCCTCAATACTGGTTACTACAGAAACAGTTTATTTATTGATTAAATCTATAACGCTTTGGTGCCTGTGAGTATGGTGTTCTTCTCTGTGTTTTTTATCATTTTTAGTTTGATTTATATAAACGCATGTTAGCTGTTAGTTTATTTTATTCCTGATTGAAACAGCATGCTGCCTTGTATTATGGGTCATGATCCTGCGTGTGGGGTTGCAAAAGGGTCGCTAAATAAGATCCTCTGTTGACGACATAACATAGACTTCAGATGGCTGTGATAGACACTTAGATACACAAAGCTATCTAGGAGGTTCATCTGTTCTTTCTTCCGACAATGTCTCTACAGACTTGTCAGTCACTGACTGATTGTTTTCTGGAGCAAGAGTCTATACAGTTCACAACCAACGGCGTCTGTTTGTTTTGCTATGTTGGTAAAATAGTTTAAAGAAGTAGTGATAATCGAATAAGTATTTTCACTTTGTTAATATTTATCCATTAGGAACTCATCGTTAATACGACAAGTATAATAAAGGTAAAGAGGTATAGATTACACCAGTGGACAATAAATTCTATTAATTGCTTCGTTTATCATCTGATGCTATTTACACAAAGACGGATATATTTTTTATGCTAAAGCATGTCCTTCATTCTAGAAAATTCTTAAAGATTGTGCACGGACTCTATATTGTATGGAAATCGCCAAAAAATAAGGTTTAAATTTAATATGAATACCAGTTCTTACCAATTAACGCATATCAGGACAGGTATTTATATTAAAACAAATAATATTTCAGTTAATCGAATGCTTATACCAACAAATTCGAGGCTTATTCTTCTTTAAAACTTTGTTTTTTTCTTTTAGTCTTAGTATTTGTGTGATTTTTATAAAAGCATTTAGCTGTTTTATAGTTATATAAGACAATTAACAAATGAGAAAATGAAGCAGTACATTTATAAAATGTGGACTTCTATATTACAAACAAATATGGGCCATATGGGTACACGCGCAAGATTTAATGAAGAAAATAACATACTTAAATTTAACCTCTTTCAATTCTTAGCATTAATTTAATGTTATGTTAGTAGGATGCCTACTACATACAAAATACATTCAGTGATGTTATAAAATACTTTAACAACGGCTGTGTTTTACTTTTCTACTATTGAAATAAAAATTAAATATTATTTTACTGACATTTACAAGTAACAAACATATCTTTTAAAGAGTTATGCTATATTATTGCGAGTTTGCTAAGTTCTAATCAACAAAATTATTGATCGTTTACTTATTTAAAGACAAAGATGTGTACTTGTACCAATTTGAAAACAAAACATTATTTAAATAATGACAATAATAATTATTCTATACTAGTTAAATATTGCTAGCATATACCGGTAATACTGGCTTCACTTTTGTAAGACATTAAACTCAGATTGTTTATATATAACCAGCAACATAAAGCTTGCAAGTTCGTGTTTGCTTTATAACTGTTAAAATATCACCAAAAAGCAGGTATTTGCTTTTGTAAAATCGGCATTGGGTATATTTTTGAAATGTTTATGCCGATCATAATAAAAAGTCATAAATCATTGCATAAAACAGATCTAGCATTGTAAAAAATCTGTTTAAACGTATTTGCAAGAACTAGCATTCATGAAGCACTTTTCATATGCATAAACTAAATCCATAATAATAGATATTTCTGTGAAAAAAGCAAATCCAAACACAAAAGTGTCACTGTAAATCTTTGCTTGCCCTGCTTCGTATCATTGTTATATATGTCACAATGGCACCTTTCTATTTAATATACTGGCAATTAAAATAAAGTGTTGAGCGACACACTTTTGGGAATATCTGATTAATTGGAAAGTGTATGTATGGCAATGTTTAGGAAATGCAAATTAAGTGTCTGTACTTCTATATAAATTTAATTTAATGATATTTCTCTTTTGAAATTGGCAGATAGTTTCTGCAATACATTTTAATAAACAATATGGAGATTTATATTCAGTTCAAAAGATACTGTTTTATTATTAGTTATAATTATTTAGTTAATATATTTTAAAGTGAAAAAAAATCTTCCTTCTAATCAGGTTGTTAAGCTGTCAAGTGTCAAACTTTGTTTCTGTAAATACAATTACAGCACCTTGTCTTGTATTTTAAATGATTAACAAAGATATAAAGACAAAGTTCCTCAAATGCTTCATACAAATAGATATATGTAGGATTACTTTGGTTGAAATAAAATTCAATATGCATTACTAAACAAGGCTGAAATGCTCACTTAATGGTCATTGGTGTTGCATTGAAGAAGAAAAAGAACAATGTGTAAAAGGATTTGATTAATTATATCTAACAGCTTGCTCATCCAGTCTTTTTAACTGATGCACAAATACCGCAAAAACTGTTTATAATGTTTTATAGTATACTTATAGAGGTCTAGGCCCCACTCCGTGGTACATTAATACTCTCAATAACTTGTGACTGCTAAACCTCACGGCGTAGGTTCGAGTCGAGTTCTTGACGAAGGACATAATGTGGAAAGGTCTTCGCGCCGAGGAATCTACCCGAACATTTCTCTGAAGTCTCCTCCACCAAAATATCTGGAGGTCGCCATTATGACCATAATTGGTCGCTATGTTGTATGTTTACAAGTGACTTATCCAAAGTTTAAAATACCAGTCTTAATTAGATCTAACTCATACTTGAAAAGTAATCTATTAGTAATATGACTATATAAACCGCAACTTGCCCAAAACGTTAATTGTAAATTGGCTTAAGCAAACTTTGACTAAACTGAGATCATGTAGGAATAATAAAGATTATTATGTTGACTGTGGGTTCTGTTTGTCATGAGAAAGAATGGAATTCCTTAAAAGGTCCTTCATGGGGTTTTCTAAAGAAAAAGGTAGTGCGTTTGCTATTTGGAATCATTTGCATTAGTCTTTTATTCCACAAATGACAAAAAACAAAAGTCATATAGTGTAAAATCTATGTAAACTTTTTATACTAAATTTCTTTCAAACCGGACCCTCAAATTCAATAATACAAAATCTATTTTATGTGCGCGCTGTGGTTTCTTAAGAAGAGAATGTTCCACTCCAATGCTTATTTAACACAGCCCCGAGAAACTACATCGCTGCTTTAATTGTCATCAGTGAAATAGATAATCCAACAGCGTGATCCGTCTGCATTTTCAATAACATACACCATGCCCACTGCCATTATTTCAACCTCTAGTGCAGTGAAATGTAACTGTAATATATTTTATTTAACATGTGATCTTTTCTTTCATTTGCTGCGTATCATTTGACTGCTTTGTAATTAAATAATCATTGAATGGGATATGTGCCTAAACCCAGATATTCATTAAAGATAAAATTTAGCACCAACTAATTTCTACCAACTAACAGTCTTTTTTGCACACAAAAAAAACTATCAATGTACGGTAAAATGTCTATTTAAAATATCCTCTCAATTCAGAATTCAGTACCTTGTTGATATTTCTTATTTAGCACCATAAGTAGTGCAAGCGTCTTCTGGTTGCTGGCGATAGTATCTCGTAGAGTTAAGTTCTGGAATTGGTTTTAAATAGCACTATATCTTGATTGGTCGCCTGGGCATTGGTCCTCGTACAGTTTACTTCTTGCATTGGTTTTGAATGGCACGATATCTTGATTGGTCGCCTGGGCATTGGTCCTCGTACAGTTAAGTTCTTGCATTGGTTTTAAATAGCACTATATCTTGATTGGTCGCCTGGGCATTGGTCCTCGTACAGTTTAGTTCTTGCATTGGTTTTGAATGGCACGATATCTTGATTGGTCGCCTGGGCATTGGTCCTCGTACAGTTAAGTTCTTGCATTGGGTTTGAATGGCACGATATCTTGATTGGTCGCCTGGGCATTGGTCCTCGTACAGTTTACTTCTTGCATTGGTTTTGAATCGCACGATATCTTGATTGGTCGCCTGGGCATTGGTCCTCGTACAGTTTAGTTCTTGCATTGGTTTTGAATGGCACGATATCTTGATTGGTCGCCTGGGCATTGGTCCTCGTACAGTTTAGTTCTTGCAATGGTTATGAATGGCACGATATCTTGATTGGTCACCTTTGGGCATAAAAACAGACCAAAAGTCTTAATTTGGCGCATTCACTTTTAACAAGTGTGTTTGTTCATCTCTGTATTCGTGTTTAATATAGTAAAAAAGGCATTTTCCATTTATAATAACGTGAGTATGTATTGCTACAGCGGAATATTGTTTGATTTCCTTTTTGAGATAAGCGATTACCGTTATTAATTTATTTCTAAAGTAACATTCTTCTTGCTACTTCTAATTACCTCAACAATTACATTTGTTTTGAGCATTTAAGTTTATTTGGTAAAAGTATATTTTATTATCATCGGTATAGCCATTTAAAATTTTTAACTTGTTTCGTCTTTAAATAATTACATCATTTAAAATAAGAAGTGATGAATTCATATTGAAGACGGTGTTATCGATTCGGTAATTTGTTTCATTTCATTAAATCCTATTGGATACTTAGATTCTTATATTGAGACTGTGATTGGACAGTTTATTTCGAATATATCTACTTTCGGTATTTTTGTGTCGACAATACTTTACTGTGGACTCATATATCTTTTGTAGTATTCTCTACATCATCGTCTATTTCATACACCATTTATCAAAATGCGGTGCTTTTAACAAGGCAATGTTTAACAACAAAATGGTATATATATGCCTACTATTCTTACCGTGACTGCAACGCATATATTTCTTGACATGATTTATTATGACTACACGAGGTGATTACATGAAGAAGCCTTTATCCACGTTTAACATTGTTCTGTTAGCTATACGCATTTCTGCCAGAACAATTTCTGGCATTTTGTTTAAATCCCACATATGCGTGTATTAGTCTATATTTTAAGCATTAAAAGGGCAATTGTTTTCACTACATACTATTTTATATTGGTGTTGATCATGAATGCACACATCCAATTATTAGTTTCTTTTGATACCTGTATCACTTGCCAAATAAAATTGCAAATAAAACAGCATGCGTTCTATTTATTTTTTGTTGTCGTTGTTGTTTTCTTCCTGGTTGTGTGATCACACCAATATTTGTTAAGTGGTCTACTTGTAGCTGATATAGTGATGCCCTTACTGTGTGGCAAGGAAACTGGTCCGGACACATTATCTTGACCCACCAGTCCGGGTACTACTGTTATGTTTGCTTGAGATTTTTATAGGAGCAATACTTCCAATTTAAAACCACAATTTTGTTATGTCTCAGCTCGGGGTTTATCCCTAGACCTCAAGCATGAAATAAACAGAGCTGGAAGGACTGAAGTGGCGGAGGACGCACCACAAAGGAAATCCAATAGCAAGATTAACTGTGTATAAAGTTAACAAAGTAGAAAATATTCTACTTCCCATCAGAGTGGCTCGTTACTGTCAAATGTAATTAAAATTAATCGGCGGTGTAAGAGAGTGTTTAGTTCCCAGGATAGTCATCTTCTTGTTTAAAGCGCATACGATCTACGGCGGCTTGGATGTTTTACATCTTAACTCTTTCTTTTTAAACTGTTTGTAATGGTATACTTGGTTCAAAATAAACATGTTCTAGAAATTGTACAGCAAAGAAACGGTACGTTAGGAGGCAGACTTTCAAAAGTTATCGAAGTATCGCAATTCGTTTGCTCCAATTTGAACAATAATTGTCCAACCGACTTGTTGATCATTGAATTTGATTGTTTAGAGGATTGACGGCACCGCCTATTGACTTGTCTTTCTACAATTAAATATGTGTATATACGGCTTTGTTATATATTTTTTCAAAAAAATATTTGCTAAATATTGACAGACTATTAACCAAACCTACTATGTTATATATTTGCTTTATGTAAATAAATGTAAGACCTGTTTGTTGTATTTGATAGAAATGAAGCTGATGCTAAAGAAATACAGTGGGAGATGTAAGGCACTATTTTGTCTAAAGACTATTTTTAGATATTTTAGAACAGAGTGGCGACCTTCTGTGGCTTCACTTTTCATCTAATGTTTTTTCCAAAATTATAATTTCCACACAGAAGGTTTTTTTTTATCAAAATAGCCTGATATGATCTAGAGCATTTTTGAAAACATCTACGCTACATGTAGTCTGCTTTTAGACAAAGATTGTTCTAAACGATAAAAATCATTAACAATGTTTTCCAGAGAACCAATAATTGGTACATTGCGTTACTCTTTGCAGTATTATTTGACAAAAATGTACTACATGTATTTAGTGTGTCGCTTAGAATGTATTATGATATAAGCTAGTGCATTCTTTATAAGTCTGGTTAATATCAGTAAGAATATTGAAATGTTTACACACCTGTTAAGAAATATTTTTTTTAATACAATTATCCATTTATTTAAAACTTCCGTTGGTAAGGTATGGCCCGAACAGGGATTTCATAAAACACATTTATGGAGCGAAACAATATTTTATTTTTTGTTTTAGTTATTTGTGTGTATGCTACCTTAATTCTCTTAATGTTGTCATCCATTAAAGTTTTATATATTTAACAGATTGAAAGAGACCCTGTTACTGTCCATTATAATGTTTGTCTAGAAAAACATACGAAGAACCCAGTCTATTTCAAGTTAAAATCTAGGTTTCATCAAATTGTATTTGATGTATTTAAGACACAAGTGAAATACTATTTTAACGTAAATACTAACAAATGTTAACCATTACTAAGCTTTCTAAAGCTACGAAATAGGCTTTGCTTGAAAATATCATTCTTATGCTATTTACAATTCTATCATACCATATTTCACTCGGGCATAATCATGGTGTCCCTTTCATGAAAAAGCATAGTTTAGCTGGAATGTCTGATTAAATGACAGTCCATTGGCATGGAAGCAGATATAGTCTGCCAGGTTTTCTAAAACCTTAATCATGCACATGTTCTCCAACGGCCATTTAAGAAATCACTTAAATATAAGTTTTCACTTTTATATCCGCTTCCAGTTAGATTGATATTGTGTTTATTTGATTTGGAATAATAAAACCACAATCTATATAAGCAGTATTCAGAAGCAAAAGTGAGCATGCCAATTTTAGATGCAGGTTGGCAATATTCTGAGCAAATATTGGGTTTATATATATAACTTTTGTATAATTTGTTTAGGCTTTTCAGGTTTGGAAAATAAACACATTTACATTAAAATATAAGTATTTTGCAAAAATTAAAGAGTTTGTGTCAAATAGACGGGATGCTTACCTTCAAAGTGGACTTAGAATAACAACTTAATAACACAGAAAAGAATATTTTATTAACAGTGGTATGTTTACATGTAAGACATGTCTGAATCTGTATGAAAGAATTCATTTAGATAAAATCTTATGACCGATATTTTGCGAATGGACACTTTTTTTTACTAAATAAATATATTTAAACTAATGAGTCTAAGCGAGGCGAGAGACATTAATCTATCAAGGTAGATTACTTAAGCAGATACGCTTTCTGCAGTTATAATCAGATGTAATTTTGAGGAAACGCAATCAGATTTGTATGCAATAAAATTTATATTTATATAAAAAAATCTTCTAAATAAAACATTTTAACAAATGATTCTAAGCGAGGCGAGATTAAATATTCGATATCCTTCCACAGCACAACACATTTGTGTGTGGATGCTTAGCCAAGCGGGAGACATTCAATATTTGTCGTCCTTCCACAGCACAACACATTTGTGTGTTGATGCTTAGCCAAGCGGAAGACATTCAATATTTGACGTCCTTTCACAGCACAACACATTCTTGTGTACGGATTATGCTTATTTTACATCATAAAGAGTGCATGATCATGTAATAATAAATTCACTAATCTTTAAATTGAACCTTAAACAGCTATAAATTATGCGATGTTTTTCTGTTGCATTTGCTGCTTGTTTTATTGCAATGCATCAGACAGAACAAAACTAGATAGAACAACTGGCGCACCGCAGATCAGCAGAAGGACCTTCCATCATAGGACTCCGCCGCGTGCACATTGGTTTTAGTTTTACACAATTACTAGAAAGGACGCAGAATATGCACTTCATGTCATGTACGACGCTTATTTTTTAAATATTTCATCAATTTCTTTTTCAGAAACACATATTTCGTTGGGTTTTTTTATCTAAAATCTTCTGATTGGCGTCGTGTTTGATGATCTTACACTATATCTGACACAATAAGTTTATTTATATCAGGTCCTAAACTAGCTAAGGTAACAACTTTATTTTAATGTAATTTGTATCTTTTTTTAAGAGATATGTGCATCTCGAGCCCCTAGCAACAAAATCGTAAAGTTGGTATTGGCTTCTATTCGAACAAAAAGACTAATTATATCCCACATGTGATATGGCAAAATCCACCCTGCAGAGGAGAAACAACAAGAAAACCAAACACTGTTTTTCGATATTTGTCGTTGTTTTGTTGTTGTTTGTGTGTGTGTGTGTGTGTGTGTGTGTGTGTGTGTGTGTGTGTGTGTGTGTGTGTGTGTGTGTGTGTGTGTGTGTGTGTGTGTGTGTGTGTGTGTGTGTGTGTGTGTGTTTCTTTGTTGTGTGAGAGAGGGTAATTGAATACAATGCAACCCGTTTTGGACGGAATATCACGGTTCGATGCCAAATGAATACGTTTGCAGTGGGTTATTTACTTTTATTTAAATATTTTGTGAAAATAGAAACGAAAACAAAATCTTATGGCATGTCGATGAACAGGAATATTTGGCGTATTGAAGTACATTAGCTAGTTCGTAAATTTATAGGTTTTCTCGCCTGTCTTTGTATTTCCGTTTAACTATTTTGGAATGTTTTCAAATTTATCTTTAAATCTCAATTGAGTGTTGATTTTATTCCGCTTTTTAATATTATTTTAAATAAAGTCGACGTAACTCGGAAGTAGTAATTTAAACACTTAATTACATGGTCATATGTCATCCCAAGGGATTTAAATTATAGATTCTGTCAGAGCCTTCTACCGTTTCAATCCTCAAGTATCACCGTAATGTATGTCAGTGACATTGACAGACAACTGCAATTAATACCAATGTAATGTATATCACTGCCATTAACAGACAACTTCAACTACAACAGACTTGTAAATAGAATATTATACTCAATTTTTAATATTCGTAATGACAGACAAAACAAGTTATGCTCTAAAAATACCGCAATTTAACTAACTACTCGTTATTACAAATAGTAAATCCGCATTGTACAGAACATTCCATACATTACAGAACATAAACGATGGATATATAATGCCATATTTATTTAATGCCTTGTGAAAACTGTCCTTTTGAAATACAGGTAACACCGTATAAACAAAAACGTATTTGCCAATCATTAAATATCAGTTTTTTAACCGGGCTTAAGATATTTAACTATAAATTGTAAATGAATGTTTCCTGTCTTCTTTATTAGTAAGTTTGACGAAATGGTTTCTGGCTTTTTAAAAAAGGCCAAAACATTTTAAAAATCTACATGTACCTAAAACTACAATAAGTATACGAACAGCCTGCGATATAATTTTAGTACAGCTGCAGATTTTTTAATTCAGGATATATGTTATTGATTTCCTGGCCATTGCAATAGATCTTTCATTGCAAACTGTGCGTAAATATGAAAATATGTATATGGGTCCAGAAATAAACAGCAACTAATTGTGGAACAAGCTAATATAAATCGGTGCCTCTCTGGCGCACAGCCACAGAAGGCCCTGACATTACATGCTGTGATTTGGAAATAACCGCACGTCCACAGAGAAAGCCCTAACGTTACATGTCGTGACTGGGTCATAGCCGCACATCCAGAGAAAGCCCTAACGTTACATGCCGTGACTGGGACATAACCGCACATCCAGAGAAAGCGCAACGTTACATACCGTGACTGGGACATAACCGCACATCCAAAGAAAGCCCTAACGTTACATGCCGTGACTGGGTCATAGCCGCACATCCAGAGAAAGCCCTAACGTTACATGCCGTGACTGGGACATAGCCGCACATCCAGAGAAAGCGCAACGTTACATACCGCGATTGGGACATAACCTCACATCCAGAGAAAGCCTAAATGTTACATGCTGTGATTTGGACATTACTTCACATTCAAAGAAGGTGTAACGTTACATGCTGTTATTAGGACATAACCGCTTATCAAGAGAAGGCCCTAACATTACATGCTGCCTTTAGGACATAACCTCACATCAAGAGAAAGCCTAACGTTACATGCTGTGATTGGGAGGTAACCGCACATCCATAGTAAGCTCTAACGTTACATGCTGTGATTAGGACATAACAGCTTATCGAGAGAAAGCCCGAACGTTACATGCTGTCATTAGTACATAACCTGACATCCAGAGAAAGCCCTAACGTTGCATGCTATGATTGGGGCATAATCGCACAACCAGAGAAAGCCATAACGTTACGTGCAGAGATTTCGACAAAACTGCACATCTAGAGAAAGCGCAACGTTACATGCAGTGACTTGGACATCCAGAGAAAGTCCTAACGTTACATGCTTTGATTGTGACATTACTGCAATCTTGAGAAAGCCCTAATGTTATACACTGTGCCTGGGACATAACCGCACATCCAGAGAAATCCCTAACGTTACATGTTGTGATTGGGATATTACCGCATATCCAGAGAAAGCCTTAACGTTACATGCTGTGATTTTGACATTACCGCGCATCCAGAGAAAGCCCTAACGTTACATGCTGTGATTAGGACATGACCCCATATTCAGAGAAAGCCCTAACGTTACATGCTGTGATTTTTGACTTTACCGCACATCCAGAGGAGATGTAACGTTACATGCCATGATTTGGACATAACCGCTTATCAAGGGAAATTTTTAACGTTACATGCTGTAAGCGGGACATTACCCCGCACCAAGAGCAAGCCGTAATGTAACATGTTGTGATTTGGTCATAACCGCACATCCAGAGAGAGCCCTAACGTTACATGTTTGATTGGGACATAACCGCTTATCAAGAGAAAGTCCTAACGTTGTATGTTGTCGATGGGACATTGCCGCGCACCCAACGAAAGCCCAAATGGAATATGCACATCCAGAAAAGACCCTAACGTTACATGCTGTTCTTAAGATAATACAAGAAACCACAAGCAAGTCACGTCAGATCATACCGTCCTACTATTAAACAGATGTAGGTCTCTTTAATGTTTACATTTCAATTTAAATGCTGAAATGGTATGTCATTAAAAAAAGTTTAGGTCAATAAAACTATTAATTTCTAAGTTCAAATTTAGAAAATTCTCCCTCATGCCAGGCTCTTTCTCCAATGAAGCTACAGTTATATAAGTGCTTGAGAAAGAGACCCAACTCCGAATAGTCAGCAGGTTTAGGATTGAAGGTAGCATGGCTACTTAATTACATATTGTCCTCATCTTATGTGATGTTATTTGTACATTGATCCAATTGGCTACGAAATATGGATGTGATCCCGGTTATCAGGCCTTAGGGTGCTAAACGTGTGGAGGAATATTGTAGGAAAATAGTGCTTATGTTTGTGCTCGGCGACATATGGTGTATTCCTCGTCTTCCATACAAATAGATTCTAACTGAATGGTTTAGCTTTACCTCTGAAGCGAAGCAGTGGCACAATGTATCATCGATATTTTTGCCGTCTTTATCAATTTCAGAGATAAATGACTTTAACATTCGGGTCATTATCAAAACTGACAAATCAAAGATTAACATTTCCGGAAGGGGCATGCCAATCCAAAAGGAGTGAATTTTCATTAAAATGCGGCATAATATACTTGTAACTGTTGACAGGTATAAGTGGGATTTAAGAGAAAAACAATTCTTATAACAGTGAATCGTTATCGAAAAGTGCAGGTCAAAAAGTATGGGTAAATCCATATGCAGCATTGTATCAAAAATATATAAGTGCTTCAACAATTAATATAAAATAAATTGCGTCTTTATTACTCCTATACAGGACTACATAGCGTCTGTATTGGGGGATACAAAAATATCAAAGCGCTGAAAGTGTGCATTACCGTGCCTTAAGGTATTTCCTGTGTAGACATCGATTTTGCATGATAAGATACTGGAAAGAGTTAATCCAATTAAGTGATAGACGCCTGACAAAGCGAGTGTTATTGGACGACAACTTCCGATTTGGAACATGTAGTATAACGGATAACTTGTGTGCCAAAATCAAGACATTTTTCCAAACGCTTGAGCTAAATGATATGATATTAGTTAACATGGACTTTGTTAACGGAGTATGGCAGAATACTAAAATTAATACGAGTTGTACGTGCAGTCAGACTTAAAAGACACGAACTTAAACAATGGTCGATAAAACAGGTAAAACCCCTAATAAGAGCCTGTGTATTCTGCCATCTTAACCATGAAGCTCGCTTTTCTTGTCTTATTAAATGTCAATTGTTTGACTCTGTCCAAAGAGTTTTATTCTATGAAGGTGTAACGAGTGAACACTACAAACAACACGCATAGAAAAATTTGCATCATTGCTAAATGCACATCTTAGAAAATGTGCTAAAATTTGTGTCAAGAACTATTTGATTGAAACTGGAATTTTTCACCATAACTGCTTAAATATTTAAATGCTATTGGATAACCACAGTATTTTTTTTACAATTCAGAGAAATATATTTACATAATTGCAACAACTGTTGTAGAATGTTGTAGATTTTCATGGTAATCATTTGTAGTATAGTTACTAGCAAATTAAATTTAATTACTTTCTAGATGTACATGTCAACTTTGAAACTATTATTTGTATGAGTGTACACTGGTATGTTTTTGGTTGCATGATCTTTATCCTCTACAGCACAGAGAGATCGAAAGTTATATATTCACTTCAATATGCGTGAACACTTACCGTAAAGATATTTGTTTACTGTAGGATATTAATTTGCTCTTTCTACGAGGTGAGTTATAGGCACGTTGATCGAGGTGTTATGTTACTTTGCGTCTGTGCTATTTTGACACAGTTTTATAGTTTGTATAAAATGTAAAAACGATTTAATATTCTAAAATAATTTCTTATCTTCATAAGGTATCTCTTAACATACTTAAAATAAGTTCAACACACACACACAGAAAAAACGCATAGAAAACATGCATTAAATTACTTGGGGTCTAATCATTTTTTTTTCTTATGTATCTTGTATCACATAGATAAAAGAGATGCAGTTGTTTATGTAAGCGTAAAGTTCGGGCTTTTTTACAATTTTACAACGTTCGTCGTTAAACAAGACCACCCGACAATCCACACACACACACACACTAACCCCCCCCCCCCCCCCACACACACACACACACATACACGAAATGCTAGGTAAATGCGCTGTATACTAGTTATTGGTGTAGTATCACTACCTGTGTTCATCACTTTTTTCATTCTACTTGCATGTGCCTGTAGCTATTGTAAGTTCTAATTTGAATGTAGGTGGCTATTGTCATAGCATTTTTCCCTTTGCGTTTATTTTTTTCATAGGCATATTTCATATTCTCCTTTATGTTTATTATTTTAAAATCCTTGAACTCAAGTGATGTAAAATCAAGTCAACGATGATTGTTTACAATAGAGGATTTATTCTATTTGGTGTGTGATGATTAAAACAATCAAAATGTCTTTTTTTTGGAACGAAAGTATGGAATTATTATTAATCATTTAAACAAGAGTAGCTTAACATCGATAGTAATCAATCTAATCACGCCGAAAACATTTTCCTAATATTTTGTATATCAAGACTGACAAAATTTAGTCCGAATGATATCGTGTGTGAGATCATTTTCTCGTTTACTACCGTAAATGATGAAGATTTCTTCTAATCATTATCAATCAACGTGACAATTAAATTGTGTTTGTACGTGCAAAAGTCCATTATGTGTGTTAATACAACAATTGCTAAGGAACTAATTCATAGCATTATGGTATTACAGGCCGATGGTTTCATTTGATACTGATATTTGATACTGATAATTGCAGAGTTGTATGCCCGATAACGGAATTAATGCGTTGATTGCAAATGTCGGCGTAAAAAGAAATTAAATTGTCATACATGTAAGAGACATACAAGAGGAAAATAAGAAAAAGTCCTATTTACATAGATGTAAGGTTTTATTTACCAGTAGGCAAAGGCAAACAAGGTAAATGTTACTGTGACAAAAACACATGGACGAGACATTAGACACAACAAGTTTAAAACAATCAGTTACCGCCTTGGAAGTCTTATTATATTTCGCACAGATCTTAACTCCATCAGTTGTAATAAAAGATGAGATAAATGTGATGCAAATTAATTTATAAATCGTTTTAAGTTTGTAAATAGGTAAATAAGAAAAGGTCCTATCAAAACTCCAACAGATATTTAATTTTTATCCATCAGTAGACAAAGGCAAACAAGGTAAATGCAAATGTGAAAAACAAACAAACACAGAGACGAGACATAACACACATAAAGAAAAACCATCAGTTACCGCCTTGGAACGGTCAGTCGGCAAAAGGGCCAACTGGGGTGCTTAAACCTGGTTTGTGGAGCGCTCCAACCTCGCACTTCCTGAAGGTTTTTCTAGCAAACAAACAGTGTAAATAACAACATCCCGACAAAGTAAAACAACTAACAGTAAGCACCTGCATCGGGAGTTAAAACAAATACAATGAACTTATATACGTACATTACAACTAGCAACAAAATAAACTATAAACATATGTACAGTGTGTACAGTAGATAAAATCCTCGGCAACGTAAAAACAAAAATCCCAAACGAGAGATCAGTTTGAAATAAAACAGCCCATGCGCTGATATATTATAAGATATTATAGGAACAAATAAAACAACACAAGCGCTGATATATTATAAGATATTATAAGAACAAATAAAACAGCCCAAGAGCTGATATATTATAAGAACAAATAAATAAAACAGCCCAAGCGCTGATATATAACAAGATCAATTTAAAAATGGCATTTAATGCCATGACATCATGTTCTAAAAGTGTCAAAAGTGAAATGTAAAAAATACGAAAAAAAAAACACGAACTTTAGAAAACAACCTACCAACAAAATAAAACGTAGTATTGTTAAGAGCTAATAAGTTTAAAAAAAAAAACAGTTCCTGAAAAGCCGAGGATTCATCCGCAGTTGGCATATTATATGTAAGAAAGGTACTAAAATCCCGATGTTATACCTACTGTGCAATCTCACGTAAAGGGTATGGAGACTGCTCAAGTTGTCTCACCTATATAGGACACGAATGGAGATATGAAGAGACAAGAATTCCAACAGTAACTGTCCAATTATGGCTTTAAGTCACTGTTTTCATGTAGTCTCAACGACCTGTCCGGTCATCGTGTAATTTTAAAAGCAATGCAAGTTCTTGACTGTAAAAGGGTCAATTGCAAGCAATGCAGTACAACGTAAAATTGCCGGGTTGTAACCGTCTGCAATACATTTTCTGATAAGTTTTGTAAAGTGGTCAGAAAAGTTACTGAGACCCTTAATTTTCTTTAACTTGTATAAAACATTTCCATAAGATGCAGGATGGCTTTTGCCTTTTTTGCATCAGTGTTTTATTGATATTATACTTAGAAGCAATAAACCATTGCGGTGAAAGAATTTTGAAAACGCCTTTCTTTATTTATGAAAACGAAATCCTTGTTGTAACAGTTTAGAAGAAATAAACAGGTTTCTAGCATTGAAATCTTCTACTTTAGTACAAACTCGTGCAAACCTTATAAGTTTTGATATGATATGTAAGATTTATGACTTTCAATCCTCACACTTGTTTATTCAAATTATATTTATATTGTTTGTGTCAATGAGGATGTGATTTATATCAGCATTGTATGCCTGGCCCATCGGTAAAAGGTAATGATGTATACAGAGGATAGTATTGTCATACAGAAGCGTCACTGACTATTGTCATGGCTGAAGTCAATATATTGTTTAAACAGTTTACTGTATTACAATATATACCTTAAAGGTGTGAAATTTTATGGATATTTGCATATCGTATTTTGAATAAAAGAAATAATGAATGGTTTAACTAGCAGATTTAATAGAATAGGTAAAATAATATAAGTATATATATTTATAATATACCTAATATATAAGCATATACAATGTCGTTATGCAATGTTAAAATAAACATTTATAAGATTGATTGAGATATCGACATAATGTGTCATTGTTTATTTTCCCTATACTATCTGGTTATCAGTAATTCATTTCAAAAAATCTTTCGTCCTTGCGTTCCTGAACGTTCAAAATAAATATCTTTTTAAAAATGACAACAATCATTACATTAAGAATTAACGCATTTTTTTCAATATTTTAAAAAGCAATTTTATTATTTGATATATGGCTATATTCCTCTAATGCATGTTAGAATTATTCAAGCGTGCATATAATGTAGACACATGATAATCATTTACTACTGAACCCTCCGAAGATACCATCAATACCACCTCATGCATTTGAATATTTTAAATGTCATAAATATGGTCTTACTGATTATTTATGTATAAACTAAACCCTATACACTTAACAAAACTAGGCAAGTATTAATAATATATAATCAACAGTGACTTATAGGCCCGTTGGGCCGCATGTTTATTATATAACACATGTCACCTAAAACATTTCCTTTCTTATTTGTCTGCGTGCTTACTTGCTTGCTTAATGCTTACTTAAAGACTTTCTTACTTTCTTACTTACTTAGCTGCTTACTTACTTAATTACTTACCCTACCCTACCCTACCCGACCCGACCTTTACCTCATCTTGACCCGAACCCGGACCGGAGCCGGACCGAGACCGGAACGACCGGACCGGAACGGACCGGACCGGTAACGGACCGGACCGGACCGGAACGGACCGGACCGGACCGGAACGGACCGGACCGGAACGGAACGGACCGGAACGGACCGACCTACCTGACCTAACTTACCGTACCTACCGACCTTACCTTACCACCTTACCTTACCTTACCTTACCTTAACTTACCATACCTTACCTTAACTTACCTTACCTTACCTTACCTAACCTTACATGTACCTAACTCCTTTTAGAGTGTAACGTACTCATTTACGTGTGTTTACCATCGCAACCAAATAGTATGTCGGTGCGCGTTCTGTTCACGTTCTACTTATGTCAATATAATTCAAGTACGGTATTCATTTTCACTTACCTACTTATATCTATGACCCCATTGCACATACATATATAGTGTGTATAATTGCTGAGTTAAATTAATAACCGTGACACTTAAGTATTTATAAAAAAACAAATGCTATATACGAATGATCGATATTGCTACTGATATATGTTATATTTACTCCAATAATTCTAAACCCTAATGTTTAAACTTTTTTGTATAGTCTCTGCTGACAACATTATGTGCAATCCAATAATATAAACAACAGTTCATGTTGTATCACTACTTAACAGCCACTCGTCAGCTCATAATAAATTAATATATTCGTTGTTGATTAAAATAGTTCACGTAAAAATACTAAGCGAAAATCATCTGTTAATGGATTAGTATGTTAATAGTTATTGTTAATATGGTGGGATTTACTTAGCTTTTTCAAGCATTCCGGACCAGAAAGCAACAAATGTTCCTTGTATGATAAAAACTATACTTTTTCATAAAATATTTCATGTAATTGCTCGCTACATACCTTACTAACTAAACTGTTTTGCAGTAGTCTGAATGAAAGAATTTAATTAGTATGTTAATAGTTAATGTAAATATGGTGGGGTCTAATTAGCTTTTTCTATGGTGGGATCTAATTAGCTTTTTCAAGCCTTCCGGACCAGAAAGCAACAAATGTTCCTTGTATGATAAAAACTATACTTTTTTATAAAATATTCCATGCTATTGCTCGCTACATACACAACTAACTAAACTGCTGTGCAGTAGTCTTAATGAACGTTATTAATTCTAATATGTCATACTTCGTTTAAGCACAAGTCTAATCAGCTACAGTAATGTGATTGTTCCAGCAATATTAAATATATTTCTTACTGTTTTACATTTAACAGTGTGGTTCAATACAAAGTATCATTGTCCTCGAAACATCTTTTCACCAAATATCGTTCTTATAAGCACTAAGAGAAACAAAATGCACCCACCCACACATGCACACACACATACACACACATGCACACACATACACATATATGTGCCTTATCAGAATAATTTATGACCGCAAGGGGTGGGGCGTGGCTTCATATATATTAGGAATCATAGTTTGCTTGCAGTTGTGTTTTTTCTTAAATTAAGAAGCAATCAAAAGCTGAATATCAGCTAAAGAGGTGTCTGTGTTTGGAGCCTATTTACTTGCTCTATATCGCATTCATGGACATGTTAGTATTAACATAATGGTTTTAGGAAACAATCTGGTTAAAAGCATTTTACTGAATATTATGCAATAAAAGGTTATCGTATTTAGGTGTTCATAAGAATTATTCGCATTGATGTCGTTCTCTAATGACCGTCCATTTTACGTATTGCACGTCACTGACCCACATAATGATCAAAATGTAGCAAAAGACATTGAAATAATCTGATTTTAAAAATTGAGAAAGTATCAAATCTGTTCATCATGTGCTAAACATCACGTGTCATTTCCATACATATCAACCAGTCATTGGAACGAGTTTCTATAATTATGTTAAATTAATTTATAGTAATGAGGTACAGCTATAGATCGAACATGCTGTGCGTTCGTATATTAGTAGCGCTTATTTAAGGAAGTTTAACGCTAACCGCAGTACAGACCACATCAGCCATGGAGTCGATATGGCTGGTGTTTATTTTCATTGACACGTCTGTTTTTGGCCAACTCCATCTGTCTGGTTTTAGTGTTATGCAAAATCATGTGTTTTCAGGAAGTATTTACAAGGACTCCCAACACTTGTCTTTATTACACTGCGTTGCTGAATCTGCGACATTTGGAAGCATGTATCCTGTGTTAGAGTACTATCCAGATACCTTTACGTGCAGGTTATTCCAGAATCAAGAATGGCAATATATCCAGCTGACGCCCACAACACTGATGACATATATGGCCGTCCTGGATGGACGGACTAGTAAGTACTGTTAGCCTTTAATCCATGGCTTGCTATAATTTTGAAAAACTTTTACTTATTATTTGATTGTTTTGCTAAGGACAATATTGCAAATGAAAATATGTCAATAAGGATGCAATAACATTGGTAATAATGAGTTTGTGTCTAAATATTCATAGCTTATGAAACGTGTTTTTCATTTTGTTATTTTGTTGTTGTTTTTGTTGTTTAGAAACACAATGTATTTTCATAAAGTTAACATTCTTGACTCCGGTTAATACACTGTAAAGTCAGATCACTTTTGAAGTACACTGATAAGTCAGGTTTTTTAATGCTGTACCAAAATACTCAGAAATATTTCTCAATGTTCTGTCGGAAAATGATCTATTAACACATAATTGTCGCAAAATAAATAGCATTGTTAAAAGATATGGGCGTAAACATTATTTAAATGCAATCAGATAGATACCTTACCTATGTGAATAATTGTGTTGTCTTGCCTATCCACCTCGTTCAACCATCTGAAGAAACATTCACATTAGGCCCCAGAAATTTGCTTCTCTATAGTCTTGATTCCTCTGGGGATTTTTATAATTGTGATATTTCAGGAAGCATTTTTATCAAATAAGATTGTAATTGGCAGTCTTGCAAAAATACTTTCATTGGTGTCATTGATTTTAAAGCAGTTACATTGCTACATAGAAATACGACTTTTTATTGATATTATCAAACATTTGTTACAATGTGTTACAACTTTTTCAGAGGTAACAAAGGAACTACGAGTAACCAATGGAATGGAGTTTGGAAATTGGAATGATCCCGAGTTCTGTTCTCCCGGATCTTTCGCAGTGGGATACGCTATGCAGGTCATCATTATTATATGCTTGTTTATTTGACTTTTGTCGCATTTTTCGTTAAACACGATCTTTCTGATGCGTTGTGTGATATCAATTTCAGTCACATCATTTATAGCAAAAAGGTTACACGTCAATCTGGTTACGATGCATGCTAATAGCGTACGACTCAATACTTGACGGGAAAGTTTTGTTTATACTGTTTGTCTTTTCTCTACATCTCTTATGTACTGCCTTGTATAGGTGAAGCAACTTGAGCAGTCTCCATGCACTATCATTAGATTGCACAATATTAGTCACTTTGGGATATTGTTTGCATTTTGTGTAATGATATTTACAGATTATTTACAGGCATATTGAGTATTAATATTTCTTTTTTCGTTAACTTTCATTTGATCCGCTGGTTTGGACGTTTATCTAAAATTTGATAAGGTTTTCGTGTAATAACAGTGTCCTTTTCAAATGACTTCACAGTACTTCACCGTACAGTGTCTTACTGCATGCTACCGCTTGGACTGTTTTCTCTCATTAGGCATTATTTAGATACCTAGGCTTTTATGTAATATACATATTGTACATATTTTCATAGATTAGTGCAATTATCGATATGTTCTTTATACTTTGTATATAATGCTTTATATTAATTCCTGATGCAGGTGCTTACCGTCATAGGTCTCACTATAATGCAATATTTCTACACTATTTGTTTTTAGCAAATCCTGAAGGAAATGCGCAGTTGACTCTCTGCAAAACAGGTTTAGGCACCCCATTCAATTGCTTTACCAATTGGCCGTTCCAAGACGGTTACTGTTGGTGTCATTCTGGCTGTGTAAAATGTCTCTCAGATCTTGTGTCACTTTTACAATAACGTGTGTATGTGTGTCTTGTGGTAGTTGAAATGCTAATGTATGTGGTAAAACAAAGGACATTTTCATAATATCCTATTTATTGAATGAGTAATGACATGCTCCATTGGCCCTGGAATTCTAACCGGGCCCGGGCAAATGTTTTGATGTAGTGATCGAGTTATTGATGTAGTGATGACATGCATTGAAATGGCTCTTCTCTGCCATTTGTTTTTGGTCCATGAAAAACTCTGGATGCTGCTATAGTGACCATAGTCATGTCAATTTTATCATTTAAATTAAAGCAAGGATAACGATCTAAGTAGTTTTCAAAATCGAAATAAACATGAATAAAAAACTAGTGCTTAACACCTTGTGTTGATCACATGTTATGTAAGTTATTTTGACAGGATAAAACGTTTTGAGTTCTTTAATGTTGTCGCTATTCTGATAGAGACAATCCATTTATTATATTGAAAATCTTACGTTTTCTGGAAATGGTTTTCTTTATATGATTGCTATATGTAATTCTTTTTGCAATATTCAAATTAACAAAGTTAGCAAAATTGCGAAAATGGGAAAACAATATCATTACAATTTATTCAGTGTATTTGTATTTAAAAAAGTGGGCAAGATAATGATTGTGATTTATCAGGGGTTGTTCTGTTAACAATGTTATAACATATCAAGCTAATCTAGATGTAAATCACGAACAATGAGAGACATCAAAGAATGGTGTCCCCTGAATAATCCATCAATGCAAGTGGGTCCTTTCATTTGTTTTACTCGGGTTTTATGCTTGTGCTCTTTGAAGTGTATGTTGACTCTTCTTTCTTTCTTGAGATTCCCAGGTAAACCATCATCAAACAAAACCTTCATTTTCTTTTTGAAATAACAAATCTCTATATATGTTCAAATTGCGTTTAAGCTTATATTTATGCAAAAGTAATAAATTTCACTGTTTGCGATTACATTATCTACAAATGAACAGGCGATTTAGTCCAAGAATTCCAACTAAAAGGACCTACCTAATGTTTGAATACAGTAATACTATTAACTAACAAAGGAGACCATTTCCATTTCACCAATGTACACCATTTAAACAGTTGATAGCTTGTTCTGTCTTCTTTATTCAATTAACTCGTTTAAATAGTCTAATGGTAAAAAAACAAATAACACTTTTTAAAAAGGTGACTCTAACCTCATCAAATTTCTGTTCATATACAAGTCATGCATTCCATTAGCTCGAAATAATTCATGAAATTTCGCTTGGGTAATTAATGTAATTTCTCGCTTGGCTTTTCATGTTTTTAATTTATTCTGTTAGAAACTCGGACTAGATATGATAATAAAGGCGAAATTCTACCTGTTCTTCCCTGAAGAATAGTGTTTCTTTGTATCACTTAAATGTACAGTTTACTCCTTAAGAACAATGCAAGGTTAGCTACAACTAAGCCACGAAAAGATATTCCTAAAATTACAGTTTGACACAGTGTATTTATGTTTGAAACTGTAAACAGTTATTTACAATCATGATCAGGCACTTTGTTTTACGTTTTTACATAACAATTATTGACTGTCTATGGTCTATAAATAATACTCTTACGACGATAACATTAAGTAGCTGTCAATATTAATAAGGAGAAAAAACATAAATGTTATAAAAAACTATAACCATAGTTATTGTTGGATTAAAACCAATGACATTGTTCTAGTGACTACGCCAATAAGTCTTAATAAATGTATTGTAATGTAGTTTTAAATCACTCAAGCCGATATAATGTTTGCATTTATAATTCTTCATAACGTATGTGATTATTTTAAGTGGTTTCAACAAGCGCTTATCATTTATTTAAATTAAAGTCGGACCCAATAATAGGTCAATCTATATTAATTTGCTTAGCCTTCTGTGACATACACTACTTGGTTTTATTGTTTTTATCAATTTAATTTTTCTCAGCGATTGTATGACTGTGGATAAACGACTTAATACAGCGTATTTTCACTTGTTATATTTTACTAAAATATCGTAATGGACATCGGCATTTGTAGTAAACTGTATGTATTTGTATTTCTTTTCTTAATTTAATGATCAACAAAGAAGCAAGCATATGGCGCCCTGTTTATAATAAGTATGATTTGGTTTAAAAACACTTACGTGTTGACATATGTTTCATTTAGGACAATGCTTTAAAGTTTGCGTGATATAACGCTCAATATATGCCGATATCTCATTCAGATGCGCACACAGTTGATCACACAGGCGGACGGCTTTAGGGTCATTTTCTGTGCAAAGTCTCATATGTAATGTTTAAAAAGAAGTGCGTATCAGTAATTTATAGATTATACGTGTTTAACACAGGCCAATTCAGAATAGTCTTGACAAAAAGCAATGATGTAACATTTGACAGAACAGCAAGTGTATAACGCAGATACTGCACGCGGCTGGCTGTGTTGTCGTCCACACTATAAATGTACGTGTCTTATTAAAATAAACATAATTTGGTCGTCCGTGTGGTTTTCACAATGATAACATGGATGGGATTTGAGGTACACAAAACTTTAACCACGAAATCCGCACTTGTCAACAACCCAGAAAAAACAATTATTCTATTAACTAGCTTTAACATGATTTTATATGGTTTTAAACTGATGCGTTAACGTAGCTTAAATTTTAGATTATTAATCATGCACGTTAGCTGCTTTGAAAATTGTCAAATCTTAATAGGGAGATAAAAAAGATGTGAAAATCTTTACGTAAACCGCTAAAAATATCCTGACATGAATGACTGTTACCGTTTCACAAGGAACTTTAAGCCTTGATGATGTTGATAATTTTTGTTCAAATTATATTTGTTAGGCCTATATCTCTTACTATAAAGACTATTAATAAATATTACAGCATCATTGTTTGACCAGAGTCCATAAACAAACATCTTAATTGTTGAACATAAGGTTACCTGACAATCTACTTCCAAATATTGTGCTTGTTTTTATTTATACAAATCACCTGGTCAGGATAATGTGACCATTGTATTGTAAATTCAGGTTAACAGAGATGGCATCACAGCATTAGGATAATATACGGGTACCCAGTATTGTACATGAGGAAACCACAGACATGCTATAGTGTCATTGTTACTCGAAACTAATTGGCGCCGTTCTGGAGAACGGTGCCTTTCATGGAGTGACATTGTTATGGTTACACTTGTGTTGCAGGCAATAAGAGGAACCGCAGCTGTTTTGTCTGTGAGACCTTATTCAAAGAAAACAACCGCGAATGTTGTGGTTAACGGTGTTGATTGAAATTATAAAAAGAAAAACAGGCTTTAATAGAAACTAGCAACTATTTGTTGAGGCATTGGTTCACAAAAGAAGGCGATATTGCCTAAGTTAACAAGCAACTTGCCATAACAATGACATGTGACAGACAACAAAAACAAAGCACAAAAAGATAGTATATTTCCCACCCTCCTAGCATATTATCGTTTGTTACTCTCACATATTTAGGTAATGACCCGTCAGTGTAAAAAAGTATAATTTCCAGCATAGTTACTTTACTCATAAAGACATTATGAGACACTAAAATATAAATAATAAGACACTAAAACGTAGCTTCCGTATGAAATATTGATAATACTTTATTTGAACAGACAGGCATGCATTAAAATGGTGCCCATAAGTGTTTGTTGAAAAGGGGCCGTTTTAAACCTTAAGGTAAAAAAGATCAATAAGCAATGGTTCTATTTTCATTTCACAGGGTTATGATTTTTAGATAAAAGATCAGAACATTTCAAAAATATCATTTAATTTAATTAAGTTTTATGAATACTTATGAAAGCTTATTTGCGTAACCTATGTTTTAATCTTAAGATCATTCGCCTGAATGTTATTCTTTATATTACTATGTTGTTTATGATAACATTTCTAATAAAATTCACTTATTATAAGAAATAAATGAGGATAAATTTCGCGACATATATTATTTTTTTCATTGATACATTCCCATTAAATATATGACAACATTTAACTCCTAAATATTAAACACATTGAAGTGCTAATTTTGTTGTTTTTGTAAGCAATGTATGTACTCATGTACGTTCATTTTTATAGATAGACCAAAACAATAATAAATATTGTACTACTACATCAATTTGATGCTTTTATAATCATTTTCTGAAGTTAAAAGTAACTTCAAAAATAGTTTGATATCACAATTTCATGGCAACTTCTATAAAAAACGGTAGTCATCATATAGTCATTGATCCCCTGAAACGGATTCTTTCTAGTTTATCACGTGTTCTGATTTTACACTCCCGACCAAATAGTCCGGTATCTATGAAAACATTTCTTCAGGTGCGACGTTACCATACCTAGCATCCGGACAAATATATAGGTTCACTGAAAATTCATATATCATAATTCAGTTTAGTTCACTCCATTTATATGAAGACTACCTAAAAGTTATTCAGAATCGGCATTTTCTGTAATCGTGCGCCAATGTTTAGAATTGTTGTAATCGATAGTTTAGCTTTATAATCATTTAACAAACTGCAATGTGACATATTCGTACACATAAGGTAAATCAAGTTAAGATTTTTGACGAACATCGTAGATGGATTTTCCCTATATAAGAGGGACATGTTTCGTATCAAAATACAAATAAGATGCCGGCCGCGCTTGATCAGAATAAACGCGGACAGTTCAAATGAAAAATTGTGGTTCTTTCACAAGACTAAAGCAGCTGATATAAAGTGCGAATCTTACATTTAATTTATTTTTTTTAAACTTGGGTTATAATATGATAGCTCTTTTGTCTATAATGTTATTATGGATGTGACGTAAATATCTAAACCCCGGCTTAAACTGGGGATTTGCTGCGTGATTTTGACATTTAATAAATGCGAAAAATATCCATGTGAAATGCATATGCGGCGTCTTTTATTAAAGGACTAGTGCCTTTTTTGCGCCTTTCATTAGAATAATTGCGAGGTTTCAATTATCCATGGAGCACATTGGACTTTATGTAACTGACATTAATGTGTGTTGTGCTTACTGCAGAAATATAGAAAAAGACTGGAAACGATGTTTACGATATTTACCTATCGCTGAGATGTAGTTGATAACTTCGATTTTAATTTAAAACAAACTTTATGTACTCCTCAGATCGAGGGTAATCAGGGCTCTTTTGCCGACGATTCCGCGCTGAACTCAGTCTCATTGTATTGCTTGGATAGAAACACCGGAATTAGCGACAATATCATCACATCCGGTGGAGGATTCTGGGGCACTTGGGAAGAACCAACATACTGCCCATCATCCCCAGAGCGAATGTTCCTGAAAGCTTTCTCTCTTCAAGTTGAGGAATATCAGGTAAAGGAGACATATTTGAACGTCTGCCTGCACAATCATTATTTAATAAAACAATAAAATAAAGTAATATTTCTATGTAATGCTCCTATACTGTTGACCGTTTATCTAATTCCACACAATAGATATATATCCATGCTTCAGTCTGAATCGCTCTTAATTGTCAGCTCGTGGGTAAGTCCTAATATAAATGTATACCAAAAAGGCATAACACTTCAATGATAGCACGATGTCATTCAAATAGTCTCCCTTATAAAGAAAGCAAGACGAAATTAAGGTACAGTGAGGCACGACATTACCTAACGTCCTTATTTTGTACCTTTTCGTTGATTTCAACGTAATATGCCATACATGTTTATTAATATCCCGAAAGGCCTCATACATGTATGAACACCAAGGAATGAATAGTTACTTAGATTGTCTAATCGCGGGAAAGAACATGAGCGATGCATCCGACAGCTTACCCTCTGTGATCTGTTGTTTGGATTGGTGTATTAAAAGCCATAACATTAATATGTTTATGTGTTTTTTTTATAACTTTTACATCTAGGGTGATGGCGATGACAGTGCTGCGAACTTCGTCAAATTTATGTGCCGTGATATCCAGGACCAGCTACCCAGTGAGGAAATAAGCCTTGCCCCAGGACATGGACCCTTTGGTACATGGGGAGAGTGGAGTGCAGGCTTGCGACCCGGGTTCGGCCATCTGTGGGCTCATGACTAGGATTGAGCCAGAGAATTCAGATAACTCAGCCCTCAATGACGTCGTCTTTTTTTGCTGTGTAAATTAAAGTAGAGAGGTCACCAAATAAAGATATGTACTATTTATTACTTTAAGGAAAGCACGTGCACATAGAATCTAATCATCAGAGTAAGTATTTTAATGCATTAATGAATTTGACTTGAAGAACATGACACGAATATAATTCATTTTTAGGGATGTAAATCGAATCCCAAAACGATATTCGAATATTCGTAACGTGTATTCGAATCATATTCGAATATTCGGAACGAATTTATATCATTATGACACATAACAAGGTAATTTTCCATTACATTCAATGTATTTATTCGTTGTAAAATGTTTATTTCTGGCCACAATTTACATTGCTAGCCTGACTTAATGCAGAAGCGGCGGTAGATTTATGATTTTAGCATAGCATTTAATTTTAAAACGACGAGTTTCTTCTTTTTTAAATACAAACGGCAATATTATCAATCCGCCATTATCCCGTTTATAGTGAAGGACCGGGCGGGGTGTTTCTTTATCTGGTCAGCGGTAATTTGCAAGAAAATACTGTCAGTGAAGAATGCCAGTAAATGCGTAAACAATGTCATTGTTACTTAACAATTATTATTATTATTATTATTATTATTATTATTGAAACTCTTATAAAAACTATACAGTTACTAATCAATGTTAAGATGACCTGCAAAGTCCCGTATAATATATACATTATTAATTAGTCACCTTAAACTTGGGTGTCTTTTTGTTACGCGTTGTACTTCGTGTAATAACCTTTACAATTTAAAGGCATTTTGCGTACTTAATTACTTATTTGTATTAACATATGACGTATTATAAGGACTACTTAAGCTCCTATTTAATGTTAACATATCGATTTAATAAAACCATATCATAATTTTATTAGATGAAACTGTACAACACATGCAAAATAGCTCACAATTTTAATATTTTACTCTACTCACCGCAAACAATGTATAACAACAAACAGTCAATTATGTTCTTTGAACTAATCTTATAAAATACATTAATGATTAAAGGAGGCATTTTCAAAGGACAAAATGTGGGTGATACTGGATCGACTGTAAGACAATTAGGCAAAACCACGAAGGTTTTATGAAGGGAAATCGCTCTCAAGTGTACAGCCAATTAACGGTCTTGATTGGTTGGTGGTCGGATTGATGTTTAATTGTGATTGGCTGATATCGCTAGGGGCGTTAATCCGAAGCCATAACATGTCAATTAGAGACATTTAGTTACCAATACACAAGTGACAATTACGAACCTGCTCGCCATATGCCTATGGGTGAAAGGCGAAGGTAAACAAAACCATTTGATGACGACAATTACTGTGATTGGCTAGTGTCAAGATTACCTGACTGTTGATAAATTGATGAAGTACCGAACCAATATATAGAACAGAACAGAACAGAACATTTATTTGACAAGTACAAACATTGTACATAGTCATAAATTTACAATGTAATACATGAAATCGTGTCACGTTAACAATATTATAATATCAAATTATAGGTGTTCATCATGATACAACAAGTCATAGCATAAATGAGGATGATCTGGTTAATTGGTTATATAGTCACAAGATAATCTTATATGTGTAGCTTCCTTTATATATTCGGAAAGGTTAAACAGAATTTGTTCATCAACTGATTATTATATATAAAGAATGATTACAATTTAAGCTCGTGAGTTTTAAGTGTGTTAAGTAAACCTATTACGAACAATTACAAAGTATGTAGATTTACATTTTTTGTTATTCGGAGAGAAAGTAGCAAAAACAGAGAACAGAAAATCGCGGTGACAAAAAGAAAACAGATGTCGCGGGATTGTATATGAATAAAATAACAAGTATGAAGTAGAGTGACAAAAACAGAAAGGGATTGCAATTAAAGTTTGTTTGACAGTGATCTAGTTGTGCTTTCCAAAAATAAAAGAAGTTCTGGTGGACTGTTATCAATAAGTATAGCTTTATATAATGTATTTATTATACACTATCCCGACCGAAGCTGGGTAGAGTCAGTGTTACGTAATAGCCGTAGCTAATTGCCGCAGCATTGAACTGACATGTGTGTTTATTGTACTTTGGCAACTGTTTCCACAGCTGTCTGGCGATGTGGGTGATGTGACTGGGTCTAGGTGGGAGAGGGGGCAGAGAAGGAGCTGTGCGCGGTAAGGTGATTTCATGCTGTTAACCAGCTGGCAATTCCTTATCAGGAGACAAGACCCACCCCCTCTATCTTAGAGCGAGCGCGATCACATATCGCTAGCGTCTTAAGTCTTAATATTCGCATATTCGTTAACATCCCTATTCATTTTACTATGCAATTCGAACTTAGAACCCTGTATGAGACCACTAAAATAGATTTCATAATGACACATGTTTTATGTAAAAGACGCAATTCTTCACTTTCCATCGAGCGCTCGGTAATTCTTGCGTCAATATATTTTAATGACGTAGAATGTCCTGATTAGAGGTCTGCATAGTGCACAATAATATACTTTCAAACGCGCACTGTTGACAGCTGACGCTTAATACAGCTCGGTCTAATTTGAGATCTTGATTTAATCTACGCCTTAGTAAGACTGTTAAAAGACATATCATAAGCAAGAAATGTAAAATGCAAAGGGATTATTGTTAAAAATGTGGAATATTTATAGTATTCATAGAAAACGTTATTCTCATACTATGTTCCTAAAAAATATTTGATGTTATTCATATGCTGAATTTTTATCTATACTGTAGTTTTAAACTTCGGAGACGCTTTCTCTTTCGAAAATTGTAGTAGACCGGGCAATAATTCTCTAACCATTCTTTAGTAAGAATTGCTCCGCAATAGTTTATCAGTATGCAATATTTTAAGTATATTGAACGACATGTCTTAAATTTTGCATGACACGTTATTATTCTGACCTTACAATCCCATTTAAACTACAATGACAAGTTTCATTTCTATTAACATCCCCAAGCAGTGCATTACTGTAAGCCCTTGGTCATAGATATTTAGAATCTGTTTTCATTAAAAACCTTACAGCATGTCACATTGTTATGTAGTCTATAATGCATTTTGATTGAAAAATGTATGTATTTATAAGAAATCTGTAAATTATATCAAAATTTCATTATTAACTGATTTTGCTCGGAAATTTCGCCTTTATATAGTGTCTTATAAATATTATCAATTCGTTTTCATATTGACAAAGCAATTTGTTTAAATTGTTAGAACAAGCCTATAATACGAATAACAAAGACTTAATCTTGTTTTAATATGAATTTAAGGTTGTGCAAATATGAAGTATGTGTATGTGGTAATTAATAATTATCGAGCTAATTACTTTGAGTACTTTGTACTTTATTTCTTATTAGCTATTTGCTGAGCAGTGTCGTGTACTGAAAATAAACGTTCACAAGTTCGGAAGTGTTCATTTTAAGGAAGTAAGGCCATGATTTAAGTAATAATATTTTGAAAAACCATTGACAAATAATGAAGAGAATTTTAGGAGGCCAACTGTGTGACCAAACAGTTGCAGATTTACAGTGATATAATTTAATTATACATTACACATTAAGAAAGACAGACAGACCTGACCAACTAATACTGACATTCATGTTGTGTATAAAAATAATCGTGATTTGAATTGGCTGAGCTTGTTATTTTATATTTTTCATTCCTTGCGAATAATTCGGTTTCTCAATATTTCTCAAAATAACAATATATATATATATTATGTTCTTGTATAATTTACTTAATATATCTTAATATATCTTGTTTAAATATATACCATTTTCTTCATATTCGTTTAGTAAAATTTTAAAAAGGCCTTCGGTCCCATAAACAATGACTTTGTAGGAATACTGTAGCGTCGAATTTAACGTAAAGTTAACAATAAAAGAAACAATGTTTTTGCTCATTAACATGACCAATGAATGCTGACTTTTTAAATTACCATACAATAATCCTTATTTTAATTACTTTCATGCCTTTGATAAGAAGTAATTAAGAGTCTGCCTTTCACATATACTTTTTATATCTATGTTTTCGTTTTGTATTCTTTATTTTTGCTTTCAATTTGTGTAGTTTCAACAGCGAAATACAACCGTTCTATTCATATGGTAAACCTTCAAATATGAAGAGTTATCTTTTGTAAAATCTATGCTGGCCTTCTAGGATTTCATTCATGTATATGTATGTTCTTTATTTCAAATTGTTCTTTGTCTTGTTATGAACTTAGTTATGTTCAATTAAACATTCACCGAACCAAAATAAAATCATCTATCTTTTTGTTGATAATGTTCTTTTGTTGTTTGTTTGTTGTTATTTTTATTCTTTGGTCAACTGGCAGTGAATCAAGTATTATACACATAATAATAAAGTGTTAAAACGATGTTAGTTAATGCACATTCTAAAACTAACAATATTATACGTTTACAAGCAAAGAAGCATTCTGCCGTGATAAAATAAACCAAAATATATCACGCATTAATATATAAATAGCGGAATTAATTTACTGCCGTAGAATCGCTGTTCCTTTTCCTTTCCCTACTCATTTTCGTATTGCAGACCAAGCTGACAAGTGATAAGTTGTTCTTTTCGTTCACATTCGCCTAAAACTTTACCCTAGCAAGAAAAGTAACGGTTATGTTTTACTATTAACATACGTATTAAATTATGATAAAAATTAAACTAATTTAATCTGCAATTTCGTCGATTGTTGATATTTAAAAAAAAAGAACTACGCGGGTGAATTAGAACAGCCAAGGGAAACAACCTAACAACATTGCATAAATTGTAGTTCGCATTGTAGTTCGCATTTGTGTCCCTTTTAAGTAAAATTTCTTGTAGAACGTGTTAGAATGGAAATGGATGTTTCTCGCTCAAATGCGTAAATAAAGCCTTTGTGATTAATAGGCATGGACACGAAACCTTGATATATTGGGCGTTAGATCACGCCAACTCAAAATCTATTTACTAATTATATACGTATGGATTATATTAAGTAAATAATTCTTTATAAGAATCATGTGTTGGACATTGGCATTCAAGTTAATAACTGCATAGTGTTTCCTTTATTGATAAACCGATAAAACTGATGGTTAATTGAATTAAAATAACAAAAATTCGACATATTTTAAATAGATGAAATAGGGTTCCCAGCTTGTGAGGTTGTTGTTTTTAAATATCAATACGAAAGGATTAAAGCATTTTGGAAAAACTTCAAAACGCGTATGTATTCGCCCATTATTTACCAATTACAAATTTGCTGCAAACGCATCGTTGCATGCTACTGGAAAAAGGCAGAATTTGATTTATTGTGACAAAATATGTCTAAATGTAATAATATTGTCGTGGACCTTCCTTATTTATTCACCTAATGCTTTAACGTTTTGTTTTAATATTTTAAGTTTATCGTGAATAACATATTCAGGTTTATTAATATTTAAAGTCAAATTTCCCTTGCATGGTGATCACTCATCATATTCTTTGTAGCAATTATGTGGAAATCACGGTGATAACATAAATTAATTATGAAGTGTTTCCCCCCACTTGCAGGATGTTTTTGGAAGGTATTGTTCCTGCAACAATAATAAATACGTTGCCATTCATTTAAGTGTACAAGCGCGCGTTTGCTAAGTAGAGCCTCCGGTATCGTGAACGCTCGAGATCGTAAATCCGAACGGCTGGAGACATAAAGTTAAAAAAGATTATTATCAGCTTCCTTTTTGTGCATGACATTTAACATGTACTCTCTAGCACAGTCTTTATGGTAAAACGGACTAACATCCAGACCCTATGTTGTATTATCATTGTTCATCTATATGCATAATAATTGTTTATTTAACCCATTATCCATATTTTGGGTAAATTTAAATAATAAACTTCCGTGCGGTCGCGCCCTTCATTAGGACTACAAAGTGATTTAATTCATTTACTTGACATACTTTACAAGACATAACACACATAAAGAAAAAAACATCAGTTACCGCCTTGGAACGGTCAATCGGCAAAAGGGCCAACTGGGGTGCTTAAACCTGGTTTGTGGAGCGCTCCAACCTCGCACTTCCTGAAGGTTTTTCTAGCAAACAAACAGTGTAAATAACAACATCCCGTCAAAGTGAATCAACTAACAGTAAGCACCTGCCTCGGGAGTAAAAACAGATACAATGAACTTATATACTATACATAATAACTATTAATTAAATAAACTATAAACATATGTACAGTATGTACAGCAGATAAAGGCCTCGGCAACGTAAAAACAAAAACCCCAAACGAGAGATCAGTTTAAAATAAAACAGCCCAAGCGCTGATATATTATAAGATATTATAGGAACAAATAAAACAGCCCAAGCGCTGATGTATAAAACGTATTTGACTTTCATTAAATATCAGACTTTTAACCGGGCTTTAGATATCTAATTTTAAATATGTAAATGAATGTTTCCTGTCTTCTCTATTAGTAAGTTTGACGAAATGGTTTCTGGATTTTAAAGAAAAAGCTTAAACATTTTAAAAATCTACATGTACCTAAAACTACAGTAAGTACACGAACAGCCTGCGATAAAATTTTAGTACAGTTGCAGATTTATTAATTCATGATATATGTTATTGATTTCCTGGCCATTGCGATTGATCCTTCATTGCAAACTGTGCGTAAATATGAAAATATGTATATGCGTCTAGAAATAAACAGCAACTAATTGTGGTATAAGCTAATATAAATTGGTGCCTCTCCGGCGCAAACCCACAGAAGGTCCTGATGTTACATGCTGTGATTGGGACATAACCGCACATCCAGAGAAAGCCCTAACGTTACATGCAGTGATTGGGACATAACCGCACATCCAGAGAAAGCCCTAACGTTACATGCAGTGATTGGGACATAAACGCACATCCAGAGAAAGCCCTTACGTCACATGCTGTGACTGGGACATAACCGCACATCAAGAGAAAGCCCTAACGTTACATGCCGTGACTGGGACATAACCGCACATCAAGAGAAAGCCCTGACGTTACATGCTGTGACTGGGACATAACCGCACATCCAGAAAAAGCCCTAACGTTACATGCCGTGACTGGGACATAACCACACATCCAGAGAAAGCCCTAACGTTACATGCCGTGATTGGGACATAACCGCACATCCAGAGAAAGCCCTAACGTTACATGCTGTGATTGGGACATAACCGCACATCTAGAGAAAGCCCTAACGTTACATGCCGTGATTGGGACATAACCGCACATCCAGAGAAAGCCCTGACGTTACATGCTGTGACTGGGACATAACCGCACATCCAGTGAAAGCCCTAACGTTACATGCCGTGACTGGGACATAACCACACATCCAGAGAAAGCCCTAACGTTACATGCTATGACTGGGACATAGCCGCACACCCAGAGAAATCCCTAAAGTTACAGGCCGTGACTGGGACATACCCGCACATCAAGAGAAAGCCCTGACGTTATATGTTGTGACTGGGACATAACCGCACATCAAGAGAAAGCCCTGACGTTATATGTTGTGACTGGGACATAACCGCACAGCCAGAGAAAGCCCTGACGTTACATGCCGTGACTTGGACATAACCGCACATCCAGAGAAAGCCATGACGTTATATGTTGTGACTGGGACATAACCGCACATCAAGAGAAAGCCCTGACGTTATATGTTGTGACTGGGACATAACCGCACAGCCAGAGAAAGCCCTGACGTTACATGCCGTGACTTGGACATAACCTCACATCCAGAGAAAGCCATGACGTTACATGCCGTGATTGGGACAAAACCGCACAGCCAGAGAAAGCCCTGACGTTACATGCCGTGACTTGGACATAACCTCACATCCAGAGAAAGCCATGACGTTACATGTTGTGACTGGGACATAACCGCACATCAAGAGAAAGCCCTGACGTTATATGTTGTGACTGGGACATAACCGCACATCAAGAGAAAGCCCTGACGTTACATGCTGTGACTGGGACATAACCGCACATCTAGAGAAAGCCCTAACGTTATATGTTGTGACTGGGACATAACCTCACATCCAGAGAAAGCCCTAACGTTATATGTTGTGACTGGGACATAACCGCACATCAAGAGAAAGCCCTGACGTTACATGCTGTTACTGGGACATAACCGCACATCAAGAGAAAGCCCTGACGTTACATGTTGTGACTGGGACATAACCGCACATCCAGAGAAAGCCATGACGTTACATGTTGTGACTGGGACATTACCGCACATCAAGAGAAAGTCCTGACGTTATATGTTGTGACTGGGACATTACCGCACATCAAGAGAAAGTCCTGACGTTATATGTTGTGACTGGGACATAACCGCACATCAAGAGAAAGCCCTGACGTTACATGTTGTGACTGGGACATTACCTCACATCCAGAGAAAGCCCTGACGTTATATGTTGTGACTGGGACATTACCGCACATCAAGAGAAAGCCCTGACGTTATATGTTGTGACTGGGACATAACCGCACATCAAGAGAAAGCCCTGACGTTATATGTTGTGACTGGGACATTACCGCACATCAAGAGAAAGCCCTAACGTTACATGTTGTGACTGGGACATTACCGCACATCCAGAGAAAGCCATGACGTTACATGTTGTGACTGGGACATTACCGCACATCCAGAGAAAGCCATGACGTTACATGTTGTGACTGGGACATTACCGCACATCCAGAGAAAGCCATGACGTTACATGCTGTGATTGGGACATAACCGCACATCAAGAGAAAGTCCTGACGTTATATGTTGTGACTGGGACATAACCGCACATCAAGAGAAAGTCCTGACGTTATATGTTGTGACTGGGACATAACCGCACATCAAGAGAAAGCCCTGACGTTATATGTTGTGACTGGGACATAACCGCACATCAAGAGAAAGTCCTGACGTTACCTGCCGTAACTGGGACATAACCGCACATCAAGAGAAAGTCCTGACGTTATATGTTGTGACTGGGACATAACCGCACATCAAGAGAAAGTCCTGACGTTATATGTTGTGACTGGGACATAACAGCACATCAAGAGAAAGTCCTGACGTTATATGTTGTGACTGGGACATAACCGCACATCAAGAGAAAGTCCTGACGTTACATGTTGTGACTGGGACATAACCGCACATCAAGAGAAAGTCCTGACGTTACATGTTGTGACTGGGACATAACCGCACATCTAGAGAAAGTCCTGACGTTATATGTTGTGACTGGGACATAACCGCACATCAAGAGAAAGTCCTGACGTTACATGTTGTGACTGGGACATTACCGCACATCAAGAGAAAGCCATGACGTTACATGCTGTGACTGGGACATTACCGCACATCAAGAGAAAGCCATGACGTTACATG
Organism: Sinonovacula constricta; assembly: GCA_007844125.1. Classification (NCBI taxonomy): domain Eukaryota; kingdom Metazoa; phylum Mollusca; class Bivalvia; order Cardiida; family Solecurtidae; genus Sinonovacula; species Sinonovacula constricta. The sequence continues at coordinate 12,507,931 of CM017567.1, read as the reverse complement.
TTGTGACTGGGACATTACCGCACATCAAGAGAAAGCCCTGACGTTATATGTTGTGACTTGGACATAACCGCACATCAAGAGAAAGCCCTGACGTTACATGCCGTGACTGGGACATAACCGCACATCCAGAGAAAGCCCTGACGTTATATGCTGTGATTGGGACATAACCGCACATCAAGAGAAAGTCCTGACGTTACATGCCGTGACTGGGACATAAACTCACATCCAGAGAAAGCCCTGACGTTATATGCTGTGATTGGGACATAACCGCACATCAAGAGAAAGTCCTGACGTTACATGCCGTGACTGGGACATTACCGCACATCAAGAGAAAGCCATGACGTTACATGTTGTGACTGGGACATTACCGCACATCAAGAGAAAGCCCTGACGTTACATGCCGTGACTGGGACATTACCGCACATCTAGAGAAAGTCCTGACGTTACATGTTGTGACTGGGACATAACCGCACATCAAGAGAAAGCCCTGACGTTACATGTTGTGACTGGGACATAACCGCACATCAAGAGAAAGCCCTGACGTTACATGCCGTGACTGGGACATAACCGCACATCAAGAGAAAGTCCTGACGTTACATGTTGTGACTTGGACATAACCGCACATCAAGAGAAAGTCCTGACGTTACATGTTGTGACTGGGACATAACCGCACATCAAGAGAAAGCCCTGACGTTACATGCCGTGACTGGGACATAACCGCACATCAAGAGAAAGTCCTGACGTTATATGTTGTGACTGGGACATAACCGCACATCAAGAGAAAGCCCTGACGTTATATGTTGTGACTGGGACATAACCGCACATCAAGAGAAAGCCCTGACGTTATATGCCGTGACTTGGACATAACCGCACATCAAGAGAAAGTCCTGATGTTACATGTTGTGACTGGGACATAACCGCACATCAAGAGAAAGCCCTGACGTTACATGCCGTGACTTGGACATAACCGCACATCAAGAGAAAGTCCTGATGTTACATGTTGTGACTGGGACATTACCGCACATCCAGAGAAAGCCCTGACGTTACATGCCGTGACTGGGACATAACCGCACATCAAGAGAAAGTCCTGACGTTATATGTTGTGACTGGGACATAACCGCACATCAAGAGAAAGCCCTGACGTTATATGTTGTGACTGGGACATAACCGCACATCAAGAGAAAGCCCTGACGTTATATGTTGTGACTTGGACATAACCGCACATCAAGAGAAAGTCCTGACGTTACATGCCGTGACTGGGACATAACCGCACATCAAGAGAAAGGCCTGACGTTACATGCCGTGACTGGGACATAGCCGCACATCCAGAGAAAGCCCTGACGTTACATGCCGTGACTGGGACATAAACTCACATCCAGAGAAAGCCCTAAAGTTACATGCTGTGACTGGGACATAACCGCACATCCAGAGAAAGCCCTAAAGTTACATGCTGTGACTGGGACATAACCGCACATCAAGAGAAAGCCCTGACGTTACATGCCGTGACTGGGACATAACCGCACATCAAGAGAAAGTCCTGACGTTATATGTTGTGACTGGGACATAACCGCACATCAAGAGAAAGCCCTGACGTTATATGTTGTGACTGGGACATAACCGCACATCAAGAGAAAGCCCTGACGTTATATGTTGTGACTTGGACATAACCGCACATCAAGAGAAAGTCCTGACGTTACATGCTGTGACTGGGACATAACCGCACATCAAGAGAAAGTCCTGACGTTACATGCCGTGACTGGGACATAACCGCACACCTAGAGAAAGCCCTAACGTTACATGCCGTGACTGGGACATAAACTCACATCAAGAGAAAGCCCTGACGTTACATGTTGTGACTGGGACATTACCGCACATCAAGAGAAAGCCCTGACGTTACATGCTGTGACTGGGACATAACCGTACATCCAGAGAAAGCCCTGACGTTACATGCCGTGACTGGGACATAACCTTACATCCAGAAAAAGCCCTAACGTTACATGCTTTGACTGGGACATAACCGCACAACCAGAGAAAGCCCTAACGTTATATGTTGTGACTTGGACATAACCGCACATCAAGAGAAAGCCCTGACGTTATATGTTGTGACTTGGACATAACCGCACATCAAGAGAAAGCCCTGACGTTATATGCTGTGATTGGGACATAACCGCACATCAAGAGAAAGTCCTGACGTTACATGCCGTGACTGGGACATAAACTCACATCCAGAGAAAGCCCTAAAGTTACATGCTGTGACTGCGACATAACCGCACATCCAGAGAAAGCCCTGACGTTACATGCTGTGACTGGGACATAACCGCACATCCAGAGAAAGCCCTGACGTTACATGCCGTGACTGGGACATAACCTTACATCCAGAAAAAGCCCTAACGTTACATGCTATGACTGGGACATAACCGCACAACCAGAGAAAGCCCTAACGTTACATGCCGTGACTGGGACATAACCGCACATCCAGAAAAGCCCTAACGTTACATGCCGTGACTGGGACAAAACCGCACATCCAGAGAAAGCCCTGACGTTACATGCCGTGACTGTGACATAACCGCACATCCAGAGAAAGCCCTGACGTTACATGCTGTGACTGGGACATAACCGCACATCTAGAGAAAGCCTTAACGTTACATGCCGTGACTTGGACATAACCGCACATCCAGAGAAATCCCTAACGTTACATTTTGTGATTGGGATATTACCGCATATCCAGAGAAAGCTCTAACGTTACATGCTGTGATTAGGACATGACCCTATATCCAGAGAAAGCCCTAACGTTACATGCGGTGATTTTGACATTACCGCACATCCAGAGGAGGTGTAACGTTACATGCTATGATTGGGACATAACAGCTTATCAAGGGAAATTCCTGAAGTTGCATGCTTTTAGCGGGACATTACCCCGCACCAAGAGCAAGCCGTAACGTAACATGTTGTGATATGGTCATAACAGCACATCCAGAGAAAGCCCTGACGTTACATGCTGTGACTGGGACATAACCGCACATCCAGAAAAAGCCCTAACGTTACATGCAGTGACTGGGACATAGCCGCACACCCAGAGAAATCCCTAAAGTTATATGCCGTGACTGGGACATAACCGCACATCAAGAGAAAGCCCTGACGTTACATGCTGTGATTGGGACATAACCGCACAGCCAGGCAAAGCCCTGACGTTATATGTTGTGACTGGGACATTACCGCACATCCAGAGAAAGCCCTGATGTTACATGCCGGGACTGGGACATGAACTCACATCCAGAGAAAGCCCTAAAGTTACATGCTGTGACTGGGACATAACCGCACATCCAGAGAAAGCCCTGACGTTACATGCTGTGACTGGGACATAACCGCACATCCAGAGAAAGCCCTGATGTTACATGCCGTGACTGGGACATAACGTCACATCCAGACAAAGCCCTGACGTTACATGCTGTGACTGGGACATAACCGCACATCCAGAGAAAGCCTTAACGTTACATGCTGTGATTGGGACATAACCGCACAGCCAGAGAAAGCCCTGACGTTATATGCTGTGATTGGGACATAACCGCACAGCCAGAGAAAGCCCTGACGTTATATGTTGTGACTGGGACATTACCGCACATCCAGAGAAAGCCCTGATGTTACATGCCGTGACTGGGACATGAACTCACATCCAGAGAAAGCCCTAAAGTTACATGCTGTGACTGGGACATAACCGCACATCCAGAGAAAGCCCTGACGTTACATGCTGTGACTGGGACATAACCGCACATCCAGAGAAAGCCCTGATGTTACATGCCGTGACTGGGACATAACGTCACATCCAGACAAAGCCCTGACGTTACATGCTGTGACTGGGACATAACCGCACATCCAGAGAAAGCCTTAACGTTACATGCCGTGACTTGGACATAACCGCACATCCAGAGAAATCCCTAACGTTACATTTTGTGATTGGGATATTACCGCATATCCAGAGAAAGCTCTAACGTTACATGCTGTGATTAGGACATGACCCTATATCCAGAGAAAGCCCTAACGTTACATGCGGTGATTTTGACATTACCGCACATCCAGAGGAGGTGTAACGTTACATGCTATGGTTGGGACATAACAGCTTATCAAGGGAAATTCCTAAAGTTGCATGCTTTTAGCGGGACATTACCCCGCACCAAGAGCAAGCCGTAACGTAACATGTTGTGATTTGGTCATAACAGCACATCCAGAGAAAGCCCTGACGTTACATGCTGTGACTGGGACATAACCGCACATCCAGAAAAAGCCCTAACGTTACATGCCGTGACTGGGACATAGCCGCACACCCAGAGAAATCGCTTAAGTTACATGCCGTGACTGGGACATAACCGCACATCAAGAGAAAGCCCTGACGTTACATGCCGTGACTGGGACATAAACTCACATCCAGAGAAAGCCCTAAAGTTACATGCTGTGACTGGGACATAACCGCACATCCAGAGAAAGCCCTGAAGTTACATGCTGTGACTGGGACATAACCGCCCATCCAGAGAAAGCCCTGATGTTACATGCCGTGACTGGGACATAACCTCACATCCAGACAAAGCCCTGACGTTACATGCTATGACTGGGACATAACCGCACAACCAGAGAAAGCCATAACGTTACATGCCGTGACTGGGACATAACCGCACATCCAGAAAAGCCCTAACGTTACATGCTGTGACTGGGACATAACCTCACATCCAGAGAAACCCCTGACGTTACATGCTGTGACTTGGACATAACCGCACATCCAGAGAAACCCCTGACGTTACATGCCGTGACTGGGACATAACCGCACAGCCAGAGAAACCCCTGACGTTACATGCCGTGACTGGGACATAACCGCACATCCAGAGAAACCCCTGACGTTACATTCTGTGACTGGGACATAACCTCACTTCCAGAGAAACCCCTGACGTTACATGCCGTGACTGGGACATAACCGCACAGCCAGAGAAACCCCTGACGTTACATGCCGTGACTGGGACATAACCGCACATCCAGAGAAATCCCTGACGTTACATGCTGTGACTTGGACATAACCGCACATCCAGAGAAACCCCTGACGTTACATGCTGTGACTTGGACATAACCGCACATCCAGAGAAACCCCTGACGTTACATGCCGTGACTGGGACATAACCGCACAGCCAGAGAAACCCCTGACGTTACATGCCGTGACTGGGACATAACCGCACATCCAGAGAAACCCCTGACGATACATTCTGTGACTGGGACATAACCGCACATCCAGAGAAAGCCTTAACGTTACATGCTGTGACTGGGACATAACCGCACATCAAGAGAAAGCCTTAACGTTACATTTTGTGATTGGGATATTACCGCATATCCAGAGAAAGCTCTAACGTTACATGCTATGATTAGGACATGACCCTATATCCAGAGAAAGCCCTAACGTTACATGCGGTGATTTTGACATTACCGCACATCCAGAGGAGGTGTAACGTTACATGCTATGATTGGGACATAACAGCTTATCAAGGGAAATTCCTAAAGTTGCATGCTTTTAGCGGGACATTACCCCGCACCAAGAGCAAGCCGTAACGTAACATGTTGTGATTTGGTCATAACAGCACATCCAGAGTGAGCCCTAACGTTACATGTTAAATGTATTTGTCTTAATGTTTACATTTCAATTTAGTTTTAGTATTGTCAGCATAGCTACTTAATTACATATTGTTCTCATCTTATGTGGTGTTATTGTAAATCGATCCAATTGGCTACGAAATATGCATGTGATCCCGGTTATCATACCTTAGGCTGCCCAACATGCGGAGGAATATTGTGAGAAAAGAGTGCTTATGTTTGTGCTCGGCGACATATGGTGTATTCCTCGTTTTGCATACTAAAAGATTACAAACTGAGTGGTTAAGCTTTACCTCTGAAGCGAAGCAGTGGCACGATGTATCACCGATAGTTTTGCCGTCTTCATCAATTTCAGAGATAAATGACTTTAACACTGGGGTCATTATCAAAACTGTCAAATCAAAGATTAACATTTCCGGAAGGGGCATGCCCATCCAAAAGGAATGAAATTTCATTAAAATGCGGCATAATATACTTGTAACTGTTGACAGGTATAAGTACCCATGTGTTCTTGGGATTAAAGAGAAACAATACTTATAACAGTTATTCGTTATCGAAAAGTGCGGGTCGAAAAGTGCGGGTAAATCCTTATGCAGCATTGTATAAAAAATACATAAGTTAGCACATTGTGCTTCAACAATTAAAATAAAATATATTCCGTTTTTATTACTCATATACAGGACTACTTAGCGTCTGTATTGGGGGATACAAAAATATCAAAGCGCTGAAATTGTGCATTAACGTGCCTTAAGGTATTTCCTGGGTAGACATCGATTTTCCATGATTAGATACTGGAACGGGTTAATCTAATTACGTGATACACGACTGACAAAGCGAGTGTTACTGGACGACTACTACCGCTGTGGTACATGTAGTAAAACGGTTAACTTGTGTGCCAAAATCAAGACAATTTTCCAAAAGCTTGGGCTAAATGACATGATATTAGTTAACATGGCCTTGTTAACGGAGTATGGCAGAATACTAATCGGAATTAAGAAACCAACAATGGGATGCAAAGTCTTAACAGTGAAGATATAGAACATTCAAACAAGATTTTACGTGCGAGTTGTACGTGCAGTCAGACTTTAAAGACACGAACTTGCTAAGTTGACTCAACTACGGTGGTGCAGTATTCTGGCACTCAGAATAGATAATGGTCGATAAACCCCTATGAGAGACTGTGTATTCTGCCATCTAAACCATGAAGCTCGCTTTTCTTGTCGTATTGAATTTAATTGTTTGACTCTGTCCAAAGAGTTTTATTCCATGAAGTTGTAACGAGTGAACGCTACAAACAACACGCACAGAAAAAATTGCATCATTGCTAAATGCACATCTTAGAAAATGTGCTAAAATTTAAAACTATCTGATTGGAGCTGGAATTTTCTAACATAACTGCTTAATTATTTAAATGCTATTGCATAACCACAATATTTATTTACAATTCACATAAATATATTTACATAATTGCAACAACTGTTGCAGAATGTTGAAGATTTTCATGGTTATCATTTGTAGTATAGTTAATAGCAAATTAATTTTAATTTCTTTCTAGATGTACATGTCAACTTTGAAACTTTTATTTGTATGAGTGTACACTGGTATGTATGTGGTTGCATGATCTTTATCCTCTACAGCACAGAGAGACCGAAAGTTATATATTCACTTCAATGCTTAAACACTTACCGTAAAGATATTTATTTACTGTAGGATATTAATTTGCTCTTTCTACGAGGTGACTTATAGGCACGTTGATCGAGGTGTTATGTTGCTTTTGCGTCTGTGTTATTTTGACACAATTTTATAGTTTGTATAAAATGTAAAAACAATTTAATATTTTAAAAGAATTTCCTATCTTCATTAGGTATCTCTAAAAATACTTAAAATAAGTTCAACACACACACACACAAAGAAAAAACGCATAGAAAACAGGCATTAAATTACTTGGAGTCTAATCAATTTTTTTTCTTATGTATCGTGTATGACATAGATAAAAGTGATGTAGTTGTTTATGTAAGCGTAAACTTCGGGCTTTTTTACAATTTTACAACGTTCTTCGTTAAAAAAGACCACCCGACAATCCACACACACACACACAAACACACACACACACACACCACCCCACCGCCACCCCCCACACACACATACACGAAATGCGAGGAAAATGCGCTGTATACTAGTTATTGGTGTAATATCGCTACCTGTGTTCATCACTTTTTTCATTCTACTTTCATGTGCCTGTGGCTATTGAAAGTTCAAATTTGAATGTAGGTGGCTATTGTCATAGCATTTATTCCCTTTGCGTTTATTATATTCATAGGCATATTTCATATTCTCCTTTATGTTTATTATATTAAAATCCTTGGTCTCAAGTGATGTAAAATAAAGTCAACGATGACTGTTTACAATAGAGGATTTATTCTATTTGGTGAGTGATGATTTAAACAATCAAAATGTCTTTTTTATGGAACGAAAGTATGGAATTATTATTAATCATTGAAACAATAGTAGCTTAACATCGATAGTAATCAATCTAATCACGTCGAAAACATTTGCCTACTATTTTTATATCAAGACTGACAAAATTTAGTCCGAATGATATCGTGTGTGAGATCATTTTCTCGTTTACTACCGTGAATGATGAAGATTTCTTCTAATCATTATCAATCAACGTGACAATTAAATTGTGTTTGTACGTGCAAAAGTCCATTATGAGTGCTAATACAACAATTGCTAAGGAACTAATTCATAGCATTTTGGTATTACAGGCCGATGGTTTCATTTGATACTGATATTGATACTGATAATTGCAGAGATGTATGCCCGATAACGGAATTAATGCGTTGATTGCAAATGTCGGCGTAAAAAGAAATTAAATTGTCATACATGTAAGAGACATACAAGAGGAAAATAAGAAATAGTCCTATTTACATAGATGTAAGGTTTTATTTACCAGTAGGCAAAGGCAAACAAGGTAAATGTTAATGTGACAAAAACAAAGAGACGAGACATAAGACACAAAAAGTTTAAAACAATCAGTTACCGCCTTGGAAGTCTTATTATATTTCGCACAGACTTACCTCCATCAGTTGTAATAAAAGATGAGATAAATATTGATAAAAATTGAAACAATTTAATTTATAAATCGTTTTAAGATTGTAAGAGTTATGACTTTCAATCCTCACACTTGTTTATTCAAATTATATTTACATTGTTTGTGTCAATGAGGATGTGATTTATATCAGCATTGTATGCCTGGCCCATCGGTAAAAGGTAATGGTGTATACAGAGGATAGTATTGTCATAGAGAAGCGTCACTGACTATTGTTATGGTTGAAGTCAATATATTGTTTAAACAGTTTACTGTATTACAATATATACCTTACAGGTGTGCAATTGTATGGATATTTGCATATTGTATTTTGAATAAAAGAAATAATGAATGGTTTAACTAGCAGATTTAATAGAATATGTAAAATAATATAAGTACATATATTTATAATGTACTTAATATATAAGCATATACAATGTCGTTATGCAATGTTAAAATAAACTTTTTTAAGATTGATTGAGATTACGACATAATGTGTCATTGTTTATTTTCCCTATTCTATCTGGTTATCAGTAATTCATTTTAAAAAATCTTTCGTCTTTGCGATCCTGAACGTTCAAAATAACAACAATCATTACATTAAGAATTAACGCGTTTTTTTTTTTCAATATTTTTAAAAAGCAATGATAATTATTTACTACTGAACCCTCCGAAGATACCATCAATACCACCTCATGCATTTGAATATTTTAAATGTCATAAATATGGTCTTACTGATTATTTATGTATAAACTAAACCCTATACACTTAGCAAAACTAGGCAATTATAAATTTTATATAATCAACAGTGACTTATAGGCCCGTTGGGCCGCATGTTTATTATATAACACATGTCACCTAAAACATTAATTTACTTTTTTTGCTTGCTTGCTTACTTACTTGCTTGCTTACTTGCTTACTTACACACTTTCTTACTATCTTACTTACTTACCTGCTTACTTACTTACTTACTTACTTACTTACCCTACCCTACCCTACCCTATCCTTACCTTTACCTTCACCTTTAGCCTAACCCTTACACTAACCCTTAACCTTAACTTACCTTACCTTACTTTACCTTACCTTAACTTACCTTACCTTAACCTACCTTACCTTACCTTAACTTACCTTACCTTAACTTACCTTACCTTACCTAACCTTAACTTACCTTACCTTACCTTAACTTACCTTACCTTACCTTAACTTACCTTAACTTACCTTAACTTACCTAACCTTACCTAACTCTTTTTAGAGTGTAACGTATTCATTCACTATATGTTTACCATCGCAACCAAATAGTATGTCGTTGCGCGGTCTGTTCACGTTCTACTTACGTAATTTTCACTTACCTACTTATATCTATGACCCCAATGCACATACATATAAAGTGTGTATAATTGCTGACTTAAATTAATAACCGTGACACTTAACCTTAAGTATTTATAAAAAAACAAATGCTATATACGTATGATCAATATTGCTACTGATTTATGTTATATTACTCCAATAACTCTACACCCAATGTTTAAACTTTTTTTTTCGTATAGTCTCCTGCTGACAACCTTATGTGCAATCCAATCAGATAAAACAACAGTTCATGTTTTATCACTACTTAACAGTCACTCGTCAGTTCATAATAAATTAATATATTCGTTGCTGATTTAAATGGTTCACGTAAAAATACTTTCAAAGCGAAAATCATCTGTTAATTGATTAGTATGTTAATAGTTAATGTTAATATGGTGGGTTTTACTTAACTGTTTCAAGCATTCCGGACCAGAAAGCAACAAATGTTCCTTGCATCATAAAAACTATACTTTTTCATAAAATATTTCATGCAATTGCTCGCTACATACATTGCTAACTAAATTGTTTAGGAGTAGTCTTTATGAAAGAAATTAATTAGTATGTTAATAGTTAATGTTAATATGGTGGGGTCTAATTAGATTTTTCTATGGTGGGATCTAATAAGCTTTTTCAAGCATTCCGGACCAGAAAGCAAAACATGAGCCTTGTATGATAAAAACTATTCTTTTTTAATAAAATATGCAATGCTATTGCTCGCTACATACACAACTAACTAACTGTTGTGCAGTAGTCTTAATGAACGAAATTAATTCTAATATGTTATACTTCGTTTAAGTACAATGTCTAATCAGCTAAAGTAATGTGATTGTTCCAGCAATATTAAATATATTTCTTACTGTTTTACATTTAACAGTGTGGGCCAATACAAAGTATCATTGTCCTCGAAACATATATTCACCGAATATCGTTATTATAAGCACTAAGAGAATCAAAATGCACCCAGCCACACATGCACACACACATACACACATGCACACATATACACATATATGTGCCTTATCAGAATAATTATGACCACAAGGGGGGGGGGGGCGTGGCTTCATATATTATATTAGAAATCATAGTTTGCTTGCAGTTGTGTTTTTTTCTTAAATTAAGAAGCAATCAAAAGCCGAATATCAGCTAAAGACGTGTCTGTGTTTGGAGCCTACTGACTTGCTCTATATCGCATTCATCGACATGTTACTATTAACATAATGGGTTTAGGAAACAATCTGGCTGAAAGCATTTTACTGAACATTATGCAAAAAAGGTTATCGTATTTAGGTGTTAATAAGAAATATTCGCATTGATGTCGTTCTCTAATGACCGTCCATTTTACGTATTGCATATTTACACGTCACTGACCCACATAATGATCAAAATGTAGCAAGAGACATTATAATAATTTGATTTTAAAAATTGAGAAAGTATCAAATCTGTTCATCATGTGCTAAACATCACGTGCCATTTCCATACATATCAACCAGTCATTGGAACGAGTTTCTATAATTATGTTAAATTAATTTATAGTAATTAGGTACAGCTATAGATCGAACTTGCTGTGCGTTCGTATATTAGTAGCGTTTATTTAAGGAAGATTAACGCTAACCCCAGTACAGACCACATCAGCCATGGAGTCGATATGGCTGGTGTTTATTTTCATTGACACGTCTGTTTTTGGCCAACTCCATCTGTCTGGTTTTAGTGTTATCCAAAATCATGTGTTTTCAGGAAGTATTTACAAGGACTTCCAACAATTGTCTTTATTACAATGCGCTGCTGAATCTGCGACATTTGGAAGCATGTATTCTGTGTTAGAGTACTATCCAGATACCTTTACGTGCAGGTTATTCCAGAATCAAGAATGGCAATATATCCAGCTGACGCCCACAACACTGATGACATATGTGGCCGTCCTGGATGGCTTGACTAGTAAGTACTGTTAGCTTTTATTCCATAGCTTGCTATAATTTTGAATAACTCTTACTTATTATTTGATTGTTTTGCTAAGGACAATATTGCAAATGAAAATATGTCGCTAAGGATGCAATAACTTTGGTAATAATGAGTTTGTGTCTAAATATTCATAGCTTATGAAGCGTGTTTTTCATTTTGTTATTTTGTTGTTGCTTTTGTTGTTTAGAAACACAATGTATTTTCATAAAGAACACATAAACATATATAGTGTTTTTTTAAAACGAGGCTAAGGCTAAGCTTATACAACTTGATAAAAACGAGACAATGTCTAAGTCAACAGGAAGATGCCAATCCCATTATCAAGTAAACTAATTTAAAAAATCTTGATATAGTTAACATTCTTGACTCCGGTTAATACACTGTAAAGTCAGATCACTTTTAAGTACACTGATAAGTCAGGTTTTTTAATGCTGTACCAAAATATTCAGAAATATTTCTCAATGTTCGGTCGGAAAATGATCTATTAACACATAATTGTCGCAAAATAAATAGCATTGTTAAAAGATATGAGCGTAAATATTATTTAAATGCAATCAGATAGATACCTTACCTATGTGAATAATTGTGTTGTCTTGCCTATCCACCTCGTTCAACCATCTGAAGAAACATTCACATTAGGCCCCAGAAATTTGCTTCTCTATGGTCTTGATCCCTCTGGGGATTTTTATAATTGTGATATTTCAGGAAGCATTTTTATCAAATAAGATAGTAATTGGCAGTCTTGCCAAAATACTTTCATTGGTGTCATTGATTTTTAGCAGTACATTGCTACATAGAAATACGACTTTTTATTGCTACTATCAAACATTTGTTACAATGTGTTACAACTTTTTCAGCGGTAACAAAGGAACTACGAGTAACCAATGGAATGGAGTTTGGAAATTGGACTGATCCCGAGTTCTGTTCTCCCGGATCTTTCGCAGTGGGATACACTATGCAGGTAATCATTATTATATGCTTGTTTATTTGACTTTTGTCGCATTTTTCGTAAAAACACGATCTTTCTGATGCGTTGTGTGATATCAATTTCAGTCACATCATTCATAGCAAAAAAAGTTACACGTCAATCTGGTTCCGATGCATGCTAATAGCATACGACTCGATACTTGACGGGAAAGTTTTGTTTATACTGTTTGTCTTTTCTCTACATCTCTTAAGTACTGCCTTGTATAGGTGAAGCAACTTGAGCAGTCTCCATGCACTATCATTAGATTGCACAATATTAGTAACTTTGGGGTATTGTCTGCATTTTTTTGTAATGATATTTACAGATTATTTACAGGCATATTTAGTATTATTATTTCTTTTATCGTTAACTTAACTTTATTTCATTTGATCCGCTGGTTTGGACGGTTATCTGAAACTTGATTAGGTTTTCGTGTAATAACAGTGTCCTTTTCAACTGACTTCACAGTACTTCACAGTACAGGTGTCTTACTGTATGCTACCGCTTGGACTGTTTTCTCTCATTAGACATTATTTAGATACCTAGGCTTTTATGTCCTATACATGCTGTACATATTTTCATAGATTAGTGCAATTATCGATATGTTCTTTATACTTTGTATATAATGCTTTATATTAATTCCTGATGCAGGTGCTTACCGTCATAGGTCTCACTTTAATGCAATATTTCTACACTATTTGTTTTTTAGCAAATCCTGAAGGAAATGCCCAGTTGACTCTCTGCAAAACAGGTTTAAGCACCCCATTCAGTCACCAATTGGCCGTTCCAACGCGGTTACTGTTGGTGTCATTCTGGCTGTGTAGATTGCTGTCAGAGCTTGTGTCACTTTCACAATAACGTGTGTATGTTTGTCTTGTGGTAGTTGAAATGCTAATGTATGTGGTAAAACAAATGACATTTTCATAATATCCTATTTATTGGATGAGAATTGACATGCTCCATTGGCCCTGGAATTCTAACCGGGTCCGGGCAAATGTTTTGATGTAGTGACCGAGTTATTCCAGATAACATGCATTGAAATGGCTCTTCTCTGCCATTTGTTTTTAGTCCATGAAAAACTCTGGATGCTGCTATAGGGACCATAGTCATGTCAGTTTTATCATTTAAATTTAAGCAAGGATAACGATGCAAGTAGTTTTCAAAATCGAAATAAACATGAATGAAACACTAGTGCTTAATACCTTGTGTTGAGAACATGTTATGTATGTTATATTGACATGATAAAACGTTTTAAGTTCTTTAATGTTGTGGCTATTCTGATAGAGACAATCCATTTATTATATTGAAAATCTTACGTTTTCTGGAAATGGTTTTCTTTAAATGATTGCTATATGTAATTCTATTTGCAATATTAAAATTAACAATATAACCAAAATTGCGAAAATGGGAAAACAATATCATTACAATTCATTCAGTGTATTTGTTTTTAAAAAAGTGGGCAAGATAATGATTGTGATTTATGAGGGGTTGTTCTGTTAACAATGTTTCATATCAAGCTAATCTAGATGTAAATCACGAAAAAGAGACATCAAAGAATGGTGTCCCCTGAATAATACACCAATGCAAGTGGGTCCTTTCATTTGTTTTACTCGGGTTTTATGCTTGTGCTCTTTGACGTGTATGTTGACTCTTCTTTCTTTCTTGAGATACCCAGGTCAACCATCATCAAACAAAACCTTCATCTTCTTTTTGAAATAACAAATCTCTATATATATTCAAATTGCTTTTAAGCTTATATTTATGCAAAAGTAAGAAATTTCACTGTTTGCGATTACAATATTTACAAATGAACAGGCGATAAGGTCCAAGAATTCCAACTAAAAGGACCTACCTAATGTTTGAATACAGTAATACTATTAACTAACAAAGGAGACCATTTCCATTTCACCAATGTAAACCATTTAAACAGTTGATAGCTGGTTCTGACTTCTTTATTCAATTAACCCGTTCACAGTCAAGAATTTGCATTGATTTTAAATTACACTAAGACCGGTCAGCTCGTTGAAACTATAAGAATATGTTGAGTTACAACTTTTCGCTTTATAATACATTTAGATTTGTTGGGGTGGATTGTTTTCTAATGTTCTCTCATTTTCTTCCTGGTTGTTTTAAATTGCGCATTTTCATTTTAAAAAATGAAGTCACTGTATTTTTATTGTATGACGTCATTAACGTGTTCTTTTTATACGTCATAGCATGGTTTGTTTTATTGAAACTTACTCTCTCGTTTGAACTGCAAGGTTGTCGCAGCTATTCAGCTCTATATAAAGCTTGATAGTTCATTGTAATTAGTATAATTTGTTTATATAGGGTATTTTTATAAGCTTTTAACTTCAGATGCAGGCAATTCATTTGTCTTACTTCAATGGGATATTTTATTTACACTGTTTGTGCGATAGGTGCCACAAACTAGGATTAATCGGGGGTTTTGCCGACTGAACGTTCCAAAGTGGTAACTGTTATGTTTCTCTTTGGAACGTAGTGTCTCTTCTTATGTTTTCCTTTTTACATTTACTCTTCATGCCTTTGTCTAGATGTAGTTCAATTTTATTATTTGTGATAATCCTATTTCGTGTAAACCATGGCATTGTGCATTTATCAACTCTTTATAGCTGGTTATGATATTATAAACACATAGAAGTTAGCTTTAAGAAAGACTATATATTCAATTATGTATAAATGTACTTTATTATTTTTAAAATAAAAACCCCGAAAATGTTTACAGGTTTAAAAGTTTATGCATTTTTGAGCTATTTCATCGTAATATGTCATTTACTTCAATGTGATCGTAGTTGGAGCGTAGTTAACGTTAAATTGCAATACATACAAAGAAAGAAATATGTTTTAACTTCTTCTAAATAATTACAATTGTCACGATAATCATGTATTGAATTAAAAGATTAGTGTCGTATTTAGAACGAATTCAACGGTAAGTAAATTTATAGGTACTCGGAATCATTCAGATGCTTAAATTTTGTGCTCTGCAAAGCGTCCGAGGCAAACGCTTTAATGTGTAAGAAAATGGAAACCAGACTTCAGAAAAATCTTTACTCCTGTATCCGGTTTTCCTACCTATAATTCCTAACCCAAACGAAAGAAAAACAAATGAAAATTTATGAAAGTAAGAAACGTTCTACGTGCATGACATACAAATTATGAGTTGTTTATGGTGTTATATGTTTGATGATTTTTCCTCACTCATGTGCTACATATATGCTTGCTGTCTATGAGAGGACACCGACTTATATATGTATATACAACATGTATGTGATGAAGTCATTATGCAAAAAAAGCAAACCTAACAGTTATCGCTTTGGTACGGCCAGTGGGCGAATCAACCGGTTTTACAGAGCTCTAAACGCGTACTTCCAGGCGGGTTTCTCAAATGCAAGCAATGAAAAAACGATCTTTTAAGTGAAAACGTTAGTGAATAATAATGTCCATATGGTATTTAGAAGAGAACGGTATTATTTCTATTTGAAGGACACACAAAATTGTTGATGTAAATGAAATTAAACACCCGAATCACGAAACAAATTACCAGAGAAGAAGAGTTAATGGTTGTCGCATCCTGCCTATGTGCTGATGGAATTGGTCAACCTAGTTCCAATGACCATCAAAAGAAAAGATACGAAGCAATCCTTATAGAGGTGAATTAAATGACAACATAGATTACAGGCGAGGCGAGATTTTTTAAGACCGCAATAATGCACAGGCAACATTGTTGAATCCATGAAATATCAACTATTTGAGCAGAAAGGAATACAAACAATATGAGAAAATTGAAAATGGATTTATTTTTAAAAAAAATGTTCAGGCAAGAAATTTTAATTACAGGTTTTATAATAAATTAGCCATGCTAACGGTGAAAAGCGGGCATTTTAATGCGCAAGTAAAATTGCTATACCAAACTGGCGTTAAATATCGTAGTCTAATAGTATATAACCAATTTAAACTTTTTAAAAAGGTGATTCTAACCTCATCAAATTTCTGTTCACATAGAAGTCATGCATTCCATTAGCTCGAAATAATTCATGAAATTTCGCTTGGGTAATTAATGTAATTTCTCGCTTGCCTTTTCATGTTTTTAATTTTTTCTGTTAGAAACTCGGACTAGATATGATAATAAAGGCGAAATTCTACCTGTTCTTCCCTGAAGAATAGTGTTTCTTTGTATCACTTAAATGTACAGTTTACTCCTTAAGAACAATGCAAGGTTAGCTACAACTAAGCCACGAAAATATATTCCTAAAATTACAGTTTGACACAGTGTATTTATGTTTGAAAGTGTAAACAGTTTACAACCATAATCAGGCACTTTGTTTTACGTTTTTACATAACAATTATTGACTGTCTCTGGTCTATATATAATACTCTTATACGACGATAACATTAATTAGCTGTCCATATTAATAAGGAGAAAAAACATAAATGTTATAAGAAACTATGAACAATAGTTATTGTTGGATTGAAACAAATGACAGTGTTCTAGTGACTACGCCAATAAGTCTTAATAAATGTATTGTAATGTAGATTTAAAAACACTCAAGCCGGTATAATGTTTACATTTATAATTCATCAAAACGTATGTGATTATTTTAAGTGGTTTCAACAAGCGCTTGTCATTTATTTAGAATAGAGTCGGGCCCAATTATAGGTCAATCGATATAAATTTGCTTAGCCTTCTGTGACATACACTACTTGCTTTTAATTGTTTTGTATCAAATTAATTTTTCTCAGCGATTGTATGACTGTGGACAAACGACTTAATACAGCGTATTTTCACTTGTTATATTTTACTGAAATATCGTAATGGACATCGTCATTTGTAGTAAAGTGTATGAATTTGTATTTCTTTTCTTTATTTAATGATCATCAAAGAAGAAAGCATATGGCGCCCTGTTTATAATAAGTATGATTCGGTTTAAAAACACATACGTGTTGAGATATGTTTCATTTAAGACAATGCTTTAATGTTTGCGTGCAATAACGCTCAATATATGCCGATATCTCATTCAGATGCGCACAAAGTTGATCACACAGGCCGACGGCTTTATGGTCATTTTTCTGTGTAAAGTCTCATATTGTCAATGTTATGTTAAAAAAGAAGTGAGTATCAGTAATGTATAGATTATATGCGTTTAACACAGACCAATTCAGAATACCCTTGACAAAAAGCAATGATGTAACATTTGACAGAACAGCCAGTGTATAACGCAGATACTGCACGCAGCTGGCTGTGTTGTCGTTCACACTATAAATCTACTTGTCTTATTAAAATAAACATAATTTGGTCGTCCGTGTGGTTTTCACAATGATACCGTGGATGGGATTTGAGGTACACAAAACTTTAACCACGAAATCCACACTTGTCAACAGCCCAGAAAAAAAACAATTATTCTATTAACTAGCTTTAACATGATTTTATATGGTATTAAACTGGTGCGTTAACGTAGCTAAAATTTTAGATTATTAATCATGCACGTTAGCCGCTTTGAAAATTCTCAAATCTTAATAGGGAGATAGAAAAAGATGTGAAAAGTTTTACGTAAACCGCTAAAATATCTTGACATTCCTATATACTGATATGAATGACTGTTACCGTTTCACAAGGAAATTTAAGCCTTGATGATGTTGATAATTTTTGTTCAAATTATTTTTGTTAGGCCTATATCTCTTACTATAAAGACTATTAATAAATATTATAGCATCAGTGTTGACCAGAGTCCATAAACAAACATCTTAATTGTTGAACATAAGGTTACCTGACAATCTACTTCCAAATATTGTGCTTGTATTTATTTATACAAATCACCTGGTCAGGATAATGTGAGAGTGATGGCATCACAGCATTAGGATAATATACGGTACTGCCTACCCAGTACATGCGGAAACCACAGACATGCTATAGTGTCATTGTTACTCGAAACTAATTGGCGCCGTTCTGGAGAACGGGCCTTTTATGGAGTGACATTGTTATGGTTAAACTTGTGTTGCAGGCAATAAGAGGAATCGCAGCTGTTTTGTCTGTGAGACCTTATTCAAAGAAAACATATATTATTTTTTTCATTGATACATTCCCACTAAACTTATGACAACATATAACTTCTAAATATTAAACATATTGAAGTGCTAATTTTGTTGTTTTTGTAAGCAATGTATGTACTCATGTACGTTCATTTTTATAGATAGACCAAAACAATAATAAATATTGTACTACTACATCAATTTGATGCTTTTATAATCATTTTCTGAAGTTAAAAGTAACTTCAAAAATAGTTTGATATCACAATTTCATGGCAGCTTCTATAAAAAGCGGTAGTCATCATATAGTCATTGATCCCCTGAAACGGATTCTTTCTAGTTTATCACGTGTTCTGATTTTACACGCCCGACCGAATAGTCCGGTATCTGTGAAAACATTTCGTGAGGTGCGACATTATCATACCTAGCATTCCGGACATATATATAGGTTTACTGAAAATTCATTTTTCTTAATTCAGTTAAGTTCACTCCATTTATATGAAGACTACCTAAAAGTTATTCAGAATCGGCATTTTCTGTTATCGCGCGCCAATGTTTAGAACTGTTGTAATCGATAGTTTAGCGTTATAATCATTAAACAAACTGCAATGTGACATATTCGTACATATTAGGTAAATCAAGTTAAGATTTTTGACGAACATCGTAGATGGATTTTCCCTATATAGGAGGGACATGTTTCGTATCAAAATACAAATGAGATGCCGGCCGCGCTTTAATCAGAATAAACGCAGGACAATTCAAATGAGTAATTGTGGTTTCTTTCACAAGACTATAGCAGCTGATATAAAGTGCGAATCTTACATTTAATTTATTTTTTAAACTTGGGTTATAATATGATAGCTCTTTTGTCCATAATGTTATTATGGACTGTGACGTAAATATCTAAACCCTGGCTTAAACTGGGGATTTGCTGCGTGATTTTGACTTTTAATAAATGCGAAAAATATCCATGTGAAATGCATAAGCGGCGTCTTTTATTAAAGGACTAGTGCCTTTTTTGCGCCTTTCATAAGAATAATTGCGAGGTTTCAATTATCCATGGAGTCCATTGGACTTTATGTAACTGACATAAGTGTGTGTTGTGCTTACTGCAGAACTATAGAAAAAGACTAAAAACGATGTTTACGATATTACCTATCGCTTAAATGTAGTTGGTAACTTCGATTTGAATCTAAAACAAACTATATGTACTCCTCAGATCGAGGGAGAGCAAGGCACTTTTGTCGACGATTCCGCGCTGAACTCAGTCGCATTGTATTGCTCTGATAGATACACCGGAATTTTCGTACAGTTCCATCACATCCGGTAAAGGAGTCTGGGGCACTTGGGGAGGACCAACATACTGCCTACCTTCCCAAGAGCGAATGTTCCTGAAAGCTTTCTCTCTTCAAGTTGAGGAATATCAGGTAAAGGAGACATATTTGAACGTCTGCCTGCACAATCATTGCTGCTGTTCAGGTTATAATAGTTCGCTTACGAGGATATTTGACTGAACATGGAATGATCCACCAACATACCCGTCAATAATAATCATTAGTTTTCAGATTGTTTAGTTTGCTGCTCCCATGTTTCTGTACTGTCTCGGAAAAGAACATTCTTTTTTTATTTGTTAAATATAACAATAAAATAGAGTAATATTTCTATATAATTCTCCTATACTGTTGACTGTTTATCTTATTCCACACAATAGATATATGTCCATGCTTCAGTTTGAATCGCTCTTAATTGTCAGCTCGTGGGTAAGTCCTAATATAAATGTATACCAAAAAGGCATAACACTTCAATGATAGCAAGATGTCATTCAAATATTCTCCCTTATAAATAAAGCAAGACG
Source organism: Sinonovacula constricta (assembly GCA_007844125.1). Taxonomy (NCBI): domain Eukaryota; kingdom Metazoa; phylum Mollusca; class Bivalvia; order Cardiida; family Solecurtidae; genus Sinonovacula; species Sinonovacula constricta. The sequence goes on along the minus strand of CM017567.1, from coordinate 12,487,039 downwards.
AAATTAAGGTACAGTGACGCACGACATTACCTAACGTCATTATTTGTACCTTTTCATTGATTTCAACGTAATATGCCATACATGTTTATTAATATCCCGAAAGGCCTCATACATGTATGAACAACAAGGAATGAATAGTCACTTAAGATTGTCTAATCGTGGGAATAACATGAGTGATGCATCTGACAGCTTACCCTCTGTGATATATTGTTTGGATTGGTGTATTAATAGCATCAACATTAATATGTTTATGGCTTTTTTATAACTTTTACATTTAGGGTGATGGCGATGACAGTGCTGCGAACTTCGTCAAATTTATTTGCCGTGATATCCAGGACCAGCTACCCAGTGAGGAAATAAGCCTTGCCCCAGGACATGGACCCTTTGGTACATGGGGAGAGTGGAGTTCGGCTTGCGACCCGGGTTCGGCCATCTGTGGGCTCATGACTAGGATTGAGCCAGAGAATTCAGATAACTCAGCCCTCAATGACGTCGTCTTTTTTTGCTGTGTAAATTAAAGTAGAGAGGTCACAAAATAAAGATATGTACTATTTATTACTTTAAGGAAAGCATGTGCACATAGAATCTAGTTATCAGAGTAAGTATTTTAATGCATTAATGAATTTGACTTGAAGAACATGACACGAATTCATTTTACTATGCGATTCGAACTAAGAACCCTGTATGAGACCAATAAAATAGATTTCATAATGACACATGTTTTTTGTAAAAGACGCAATTCTTCACTTTCCATCGAGCGCTCGGTAATTCTTGCGTCTATATATTTTAATGACGTAGAATGTCCTTATTAGAAGTCTGCATAGTGCACAATAATATAATTTAAACGCGCACTGTTGACAGCTGACGCTTAATACGGCTCGGTCTAATTTGAGATCTTGATTTAATCTACGCCTTAGTATGACTGTTAAAAGACATATCATAAGCAAGAAATGTAAAATGCAAAAGGATTTTTGTTAACAAAGTGGAATATTAATAGTATTCATAGAAAACGTTATTCTCATACTATGTTCATAAAAGATATTTGATGTTATTCATATTCTGAATTTTTATCTATACTGTAGTTTTAAACTTCGGAGACGCTTTCTTTATCGAAAATTGTAGTAGACCGGGCAATAATTCTCCAACCATTCTTTAGTAAGAATTGCTCCGCAATGGTTTATCAGTGTGCAATATTTTAAGTATATTCAACGACATGTCTCAAATTTTGCATGACACGTTATTATTCTGACCTTACAATCCAATTTAAACTACAATGAAAAGTTTCATTCTATTAACATTCCCAAGAAGTGCATTTACTGTAAGCCCGTGGTCATAGATATTTAGAATCTGATTTCATTAAAAACCTTACAGCATGTCACATTGTTATGTAGTCTATAATGCATTTTGATTGAAATATGTATGTATTTATAAGAAATCTGTAAATAATATCAAATTATCATTACTAACTGATTTTGCTCGGAAATTTCGCCTTTACATAGTGTCTTTTAAATATTATCAATTCGTTTTCATATTGACAAAGCAATTTGTTAAAATTGTTCAAACAAGAAAGCCTACACTACGAATTACAAAGACTTAATCTTGTTTTAATATGAACTTAAGGTTGTGCAAATATGAAGTATGTGTATGTGGTAATTAATAATTATCGAGCTAATTACTTTGAGTACTTTGTACTTTATTTCGTATTAGCTATTTGTTGAGCAGTGTCGTGTCCTGAAAATAAACGTTCACAAGTTCGGAAGTGTTCTTTTTAAGGAAGTTAGGCCATGATTTAAGTAATAATATGTAATAATATTTTGACAAACCATTGACAAATAATGAAGAGTATTTTAGGAGGCCAACTGTTTGACCAAACAGTTGCAGATTTACAGTGATATAATTTAATTATACATTACACATTAAGAAAGACAGACAGACCTGACCAACTAATACTGACATTCATGTTGTGTATAAAAATAATCGTGATTTGAAGTGGCTAGAGCTTGTTATTATATATTTTTCATTCTTTGCGAATTTTTCGGTTTCTCAATATTTCTCAAAATAACAACATGATATGTTCTTGTATAATTTACTTAATATATCTTAATATATCTTGTTTAAATATATACAATTTTTTTCTCATATTTGTTTAGGAAAATTTTAAAAATGCCTTCTGTCCCATAAACAATGACTTTGTAGGAATACTGTAGCGTCGCATTTAACGTAAAGTTAACAGTAAAACAAACAATGATTTGCTCATTAACATGACCAATGAATGCTGAGTTTCTAAATTATCATACAATAATCCTTATTTTAATTACTTTCATGCTTTTGATAAGAAGTAATTAAGAGTCTGTCTTTCACATATACTTTTTATATCTATGTTTTCGTTTTGTATTCTTTATTTTTGCTTCTAATTTGTGTAGTTTCAACAGCGAAATACAACCGTTCTATTCATATGGTAAATCCTTCAAATATGAAGAGTCATCTTTGGTAAAATCTATGCTGGCCTTCTAGGATTTCATTCATGTATATGTATGTTCTTTATTTCAAATTGTTCTTTGTCTTGTTATGAACTTAGTTATGTTCAATTAAACATTCAACGAACCAAAATAAAATCATCTATCCTTTTGTTGATAATGTTATTTTGTTGTTTGTTTGTTGTTATTTTTTATTCTTTAGGCCAACTGGCAGTGAATCAAGTATAATACACATAATAATAAAGTGTTATAACGATGTTAGTTAATGCACAGTCTAAAACTAACAATATTATACGTTTACAAGCAAAGAAGCATTCTGCCGTGATAAAATAAACCAAAATATATCACGCATTAATATATAAATAGCGGAACTATTTTACTGGCGTAGAATAGCTGTTCCTTTTCCTTTCCCTACTCATTTTCGTATTGCAGACCAAGCTGACAAGTGATAAGTTGTTCTTTTCGTTCACATTCGCCTAAAACTTTACCCTAGCAAGAAAAGTAACGATTTCAGTTTTACTATTAACATACGTATTAAATTATGGCAACAAATAAATAAATTTAATCTGCAATTTCGTCGATTGTTGATATTTAAAAAAAGAAGTACGCTGGTGAATTAGAACAGCCAAGGGAAACAACCTAACAACATTGCATAAATTTTAGTTGGCATTGTAGTTCGCATTTGTGTCCCTTTTAAGTAAAATTTCTTGTAGAACGTGTTAGAATGGAAATGGATGTTTCTCGCTCAAATGCGTAACTAAAGCCTTTGTGATTAAAATTAATAGGCATGAACACAAAACCTTGATATATTGGGCGTTAGATCACGCAAACTTAAAATCTATTTACTAATTATATACGTATGGATTATATTAAGTAAATAATTCTTTATAAGAATCATGTGTTGGATATGGCATTCAAGTTAATAACTGCATAGTGTTTCCTTTATTGATATACCGATAAAACTGATGGTTAATTGGATATAAATAACAAAAATTCGACATATTTTAAATAGATGAAATAGAGTTCCCAGCTTGTGAGGTTGTTGTTTTTAAATATCAATACGAAAGGATTAAAGCATTTTGCAAAAACTTCAAAACGGGTATGTATGCGCCCATCATTTACCATTTACAAATTTGCTGCAAACGCATCGTTGCATGCTACTGGAAAAAGGCAGAATTTGATTTATTGTGACAAAATATGTGTAAATGTAATAATATTGTCGTGGACCTTCCTGATCTATTCACCTAATGCTTTAACGTTTTGTTTTAATATTTTAAGTTTATCGTGAATAACATATTCAGGTTTATTAATACTTAAAGTCAAATTTCCCTTGCATGGTGATCACTCATCATATTCTTTGTAGCAATTATGTGGAAATCACGGTGATAACATAAATTAATTATGAGGTGTTTCCCCCCTCTTGCAGGATGTTTTTGTAAGGTGATTGTTCCTGCAACAATAATAAATACGTTGCCATTCATTTAAGTGTACAAGTGCGCGTTTGCTAAGTAGAGCCTCCTGTATCGTGAACGCTCGAGTTCGTAAATCCAAACGCTGGAGATATAAAGTTAAAAAAGATTATTATCAGCTTCCTTTTTGTGCATGACATCTAACATGTACTCTCTAGCACAGTCTTTATGGTAAAATGGACTAACATCCAGACCCTATGTTGTATTATTATTGTTCATCTATATGCTCAATAATTGTTTATTTAACCCATTGTCCACAGTGTTGGGTAAATTTAAATAATAAACATCCGGTGCGGTCGCGCGCTTCATTAGGACTACAAAGTGTTTTAATACATTTACTTGACATACTTTACGAGACATAACACACATAAAGAAAAACCATCAGTTACCGCCTTGGAACGGTCAATCGGCAAAAGGGCCAACTTGGGTGCTTAAACCTGGTTTGTGGAGCGCTCCAACCTCGCACTTCCTGAAGGTTTTTCTAGCAAACAAACGGTGTAAATAACAACATCCCGTCAAAGTGAAACAACTAACAGTAAGCACCTGCATCGGGAGTAAAAATAGATACAATGAACTTATATACATACATAATAACTAGTAATTAAATAAACTATAAACATATGTACAGTATGTACAGCAGATAAAAGCCTCGGCAACGTAAATACAAAAACTGCAAACGAGAGATCAGTTTGAAATAAAACAGCCCAAGCGCTGATATATTATTAAATATTATAGGAACAAACAAAAACAGCCCAAGCGCTGATGTATAAAACGTATTTGACTATCATTAAATATCAGACATTTTAACCGGGCTTAAGATATCTAACTTTAAATGTGTAAATGAATGTTTCCTGTCTTCTTTATTAGTAAGTTTGACGAAATGGTTTCTGGATTTTTTTTAAAAAAGGCTTAAACATTTTAAAAATCTACATGTACCTAAACCTACAGTAAGTAGACGAACAGCCTGCGATAAAATTTTAGTACAGTTGCAGATTTTTTAATTCATGATATATGTTATTGATTTCCTGGCCATTGCAATTGATCCTTCATTGCAAACTGTGCGTAAATATGAAAATATGTATATGCGTCTAGAAATAAGCAGCAACTAATTGTGGTACAAGCTAATATAAATCGGTGCCTCTCCGGCGCACACCCACAGAAGGCCCTAACGTTACATGCTGTAAATTTGGACATAACCGCACATCCAGAGAAAGCCCTAACGTTACATGCAGTGATTGGGACATAACCGCACATCCAGAGAAAGCCCTAACGTCACATGCTGTGACTGGGACATAACTGCACACCTAGAGAAAGCCCTAACGTTACATGCTGTGACTGGGACATAACCGCACATCCAGAGAAAGCCCTGACGTTACATGCTGTGACTGGGACATACCCCCACATCCAGAGAAAGCCCTAACGTTACATGCCGTGACTGGGAAAAAGCCGCACATCCAGAGAAAGCCCAAACATTACATGCCGTGACTTGGACATAGCCACACACCCATAGAAATCCCTATAGTTACATGACGTGACTGGGAAATAACCGCACATCCAAAGAAATCCCTAACATTACATGCTGTAGTAGGGACATAACCGCACAGCCAGAGAAAGCCCTGACGTTACATGCCGTGACTGGGACATAACCTCACACCCAGAGAAAGCCCTGACGTTACATGCCGTGACTGGGACATAACCGCACATCCAGAGAAAGCCCTGACTTACATGCCGTGCCTGGAGATAACCGCACATCAATGAAGTCCTGACGTTACATGCTGTGACTGGGACATAACCTGACATCAAGGGAAAGCCCTTACGTTACATGCCTTGACTGGGACATAACCGCACATCCAGAGAAAGCCCTGACGTTACATGCCGTGACTGGGACATAACCTCACATCAATAGAAAGTCCTGACGTTACATGCTGTGACTGGGACATAACCTGACATCAAGGGAAAGCCCTTACGTTACATGCCTTGACTGGGACATAACCGCACATCCAGAGAAAGCCCTGACGTTACATGCCGTGACTGGGACATAACCGCACATCCAGAGAAAGCCCTAACGTTACATGCTATGACTGGGACATAACCGCACAGCCAGAGAAAGCCCTAACGTTACATGCCGTGACTGGAACATAACCGCACATTTAGGGAAAGCCCTGACGTTACATGCCGTGACTGGGACATAGCCGCACACCCAGAGAAATCCCTAACGTTAAATGCCGTGACTGGGACATAACCTCACATCAAGAGAAAGCCCTGACGTTACATGCCGTGACTGGGACATAACCGCACATCCAGAGAACGCCCTGAGGTTACATGTTGTGACTGGGACATAACCGCACATCCAGAGAACGCCCTGAGGTTACATGCTGTGACTTTGACATAACCGCAAATCCAGAGAAAGCCCTGACGTTACATGTTGTTACTGGGACATTACTGCACATCTAGAGAAAGCCCGGACGTTACATGCCGTGATTGGGACATAACCGCACATCCAGAGAAAGCCCTGACGTTACAATTCCGTGACTGGGACATAACCGCACATCCAGAAAAGGCCATGACGTTACATGCCGTGACTGGGACATAACCTCACATTCAGAGAAAGCCATGACGTTACATACCGTGACTGGGACATAACCTCACATCCAGAGAAAGCCCTAACGTTACATGCTGTGATTGGGACATAACCTCACATTCAGAGAAAGCCATGACGTTACATGCCGTGACTTGGACATAACCGCACATCAAGAGAAAGCCCGGACGTTACATGCCGTGACTTGGACATAACCGCACATCCAGAGAAAGCCCTAACGTTACATGCTATGACTGGGACATAACCGCACACCCAGAGTAATCCCTAACGTTACATGCCGTGACTGGAACATAACCTCACATCCAGAGAAAGCCCTAACGTTACATGCCGTGACTGGGACATAACCGCACACCCAGAGTAATCCCTAACGTTACATGCCGTGACTGGGACATAACCGCACATTCAGAGAAAGCCCTAACGTTATATGCCGTGACTGGGACATAGCCGCACACCCAGAGTAATCCCTAACGTTACATGCCGTGACTGGAACATAACCTCACATCCAGAGAAAGCCCTAACGTTACATGCCGTGACTGGGACATAGCCGCACACCCAGAGTAATCCCTAACGTTACATGCCGTGACTGGGACATAACCGCACATCCAGAGAAAGCCCTAACGTTATATGCCGTGACTGGGACATAACCGCACATCCAGAGTAATCCCTAACGTTACATGCCGTGACTGGGACATAACCGCACATTCAGAGAAAGCCCTAACGTTACATGCCGTGACTGGGACATAGCCGCACACCCAGAGTAATCCCTAACGTTACATGCCGTGACTGGAACATAACCTCACATCCAGAGAAAGCCCTGACGTTACATGCTGTGATTGGGACATAACCGCACATCCAGAGAAAGCCCTGACGTTACAATTCCGTGACTGGGACATAACCGCACATCCAGAAAAGGCCATGACGTTACATGCCGTGACTGGGACATAACCTCACATTCAGAGAAAGCCATGACGTTACATACCGTGACTGGGACATAACCTCACATCCAGAGAAAGCCCTAACGTTACATGCTGTGATTGGGACATAACCTCACATTCAGAGAAAGCCCTGACGTTACATGCCGTGACTGGGACATGGCTGCACATCCAGAGAAAGCCCTAACGTTACATGCTGTGATTGGGACATAACCTCACATTCAGAGAAAGCCCTGACGTTACATGCCGTGACTGGGACATGGCTGCACCATCCAGAGAAAGCCCCTACGTTTACATGCCTGTGGATTGGGACATAACCGCACATCCAGAGAAAGCCCTGACGTTACATGCTGTGACTGGGACATAACCGCACATCAAGAGAAGTCCCTACCGTTACATGCCGTGACTTGGACCATAAACCGGCAACATCCAGAGAAAGCCCTGACCGTACATGCTGTGACTGGGACATAACCGCACAGCCAGAGAAAGCCCTAACGTTACATATTGTAATTGGGACATAACCGCACATCCAGAGAAAGCCCTAACGTTACATGCTGTGATTGGGACATAACCGCACATCCAGAGAAAGCCCTGACGTTACATGCCGTGACTGGGACATAACCGCACATCCAGAGAAAGCCCTGATGTTACATGCCGTGACTGGGACATAACCGCACATCCAGAAAAAGCCCTAACGTTACATGCCGTGACTGGGACATAACCGCACATCAAGAGAAGTCCCTAACGTTACATGCCGTGACTTGGACATAACCGCACATCCAGAGAAAGCCCTGACGTTACATGCCGTGACTGGGACATAACCGCACATCCAGAGAAAGCCCTGACGTTACATGCCGTGACTTGGACATAACCGCACATCCAGAGAAAGCCCTAACGTTACATGCTGTGACTGGGACATAACCGCACATCCAGAGAAAGCCCTGACGTTACATGCCGTGACTGGGACATAACCTCACATCCAGAGAAAGCCCTAACGTTACATGCTGTGACTTGGACATAACCGCACATCCAGAGAAAGCCCTGACGTTACATGCTGTGACTGGGACATAACCGCACATCAAGAGAAGTCCCTGACGTTACATGCCGTGACTTGGACATAACCGCACATCCAGAGAAAGCCCTAACGTTACATGCTGTGACTTGGACATAACCGCACATCCAGAGAAAGCCCTGACGTTACATGCCGTGACTTGGACATAACCGCACATCCAGAGAAAGCCCTGACGTTACATGCTGTGACTGGGACATAACCGCACATCAAGAGAAGTCCCTGACGTTACGTGCTGTGACTGGGACATAACCTCACATCCAGAGAAAGCCCTGACGTTACATGCCGTGACTGGGACATAACCGCACATCCAGAGAAAGCCCTGACGTTACATGCTGTGACTGGGACATAACCGCACATCAAGAGAAGTCCCTGACGTTACGTGCTGTGACTGGGACATAACCTCACATCCAGAGAAAGCCCTGACGTTACATGCCGTGACTGGGACATGGCTGCACATCCAGAGAAAGCCCTAACGTTACATGCTGTGATTGGGACATAACCTCACATTCAGAGAAAGCCCTGACGTTACATGCCGTGACTGGGACATGGCTGCACATCCAGAGAAAGCCCTAACGTTACATGCTGTGATTGGGACATAACCGCACATCCAGAGAAAGCCCTGGCGATACATGCTGTGACTGGGACATAACCTCACATCCAGAGAAAGCCTTAACGTCACATGCTGTGATTGGGACATAACCTCACATCCAGAGAAAGCCCTGACGTTACGTGCTGTGACTGGGACATAACCGCACATCCAGAGAAAGCCCTGACGTTACATGCTGTGACTGGGACATAACCGCACATCCAGAGAAAGCCCTGACGTTACGTGCTGTGACTGGGACATAACCTCACATCCAGAGAAAGCCCTGACGTTACATGCCGTGACTGGGACATGGCTGCACATCCAGAGAAAGCCCTGACGTTACATGCCGTGACTGGGACATAACCGCACATCCAGAGAAAGCCCTGACGTTACATGCTGTGACTGGGACATAACCGCACATCCAGAGAAAGCCCTGACGTTACGTGCTGTGACTGGGACATAACCTCACATCCAGAGAAAGCCCTGACGTTACATGCCGTGACTGGGACATGGCTGCACATCCAGAGAAAGCCCTAACGTTACATGCTGTGATTGGGACATAACCTCACATTCAGAGAAAGCCCTGACGTTACATGCCGTGACTGGGACATGGCTGCACATCCAGAGAAAGCCCTAACGTTACATGCTGTGATTGGGACATAACCGCACATCCAGAGAAAGCCCTGACGTTACATGCTGTGACTGGGACATAACCGCACATCAAGAGAAGTCCCTAACGTTACATGCCGTGACTGGGACATAACCGCACATCCAGAGAAAGCCCTGACGTTACATGCTGTGACTGGGACATAACCGCACATCCAGAGAAAGCCCTGACGTTACATGCTGTGATTGGGACATAACCGCACATCCAGAGAAAGCCCTGACGTTACATGCTGTGACTGGGACATAACCGCACATCCAGAGAAAGCCCTGACGTTACATGCTGTGATTGGGACATAACCGCACATCCAGAGAAAGCCCTGACGTTACATGCTGTGACTGGGACATAACCGCACATCCAGAGAAAGCCCTGACGTTACATGCTGTGATTGGGACATAACCGCACATCCAGAGAAAGCCCTGACGTTACATGCCGTGACTGGGACATAACCGCACATCCAGAGAAAGCCCTGACGTTACATGCCGTGACTGGGACATAACCGCACATCCAGAGAAAGCCCTGACGTTACATGCCGTGACTGGGACATAACCGCACATCCAGAGAAAGCCCTGACGTTACATGTTGTGACTGGGACATAACCGCACATCCAAAGAAAGCCCTAACGTTACATGCTATGACTGGGACATAACCGCACAGCCAGGGAAAGCCCTAACGTTACATGCTGTGACTGGGACATAACCGCACATCAAGAGAAGTCCCTAACGTTACATGCCGTGACTGGGACATAACCACACATCCAGAGAAAGCCCTAACGTTACATGCTGTGACTGGGACATAGCCGCACACCCAGAGAAATCCCTAACGTTACATGCCGTGACTGGGACATAACCGCACATCAAGAGAAGTCCCTGACGTTACATGCCGTGACTTGGACATAACCGCACATCCAGAGAAAGCCCTAACGTTACATGCTGTGACTGGGACATAACCGCACATCAAGAGAAGTCCCTGACGTTACATGCCGTGATTGGGACATAGCCGCACACCCAGAGAAATCCCTAACGTTACATGCCGTGACTGGGACATAACCGCACATCAAGAGAAGTCCCTAACGTTACATTTTGTGATTGGGATATTACCTCATATCCAGAAAGGCCTTAACGTTACATGCTGTGATTAGGACATGACCATATATTTAGAGAAAGCCAAAACGTTACATGCGGTGATTTTGACATTACCGCACATCCGCTCATGTGGTGTTATTGTAAATCGATCCAATTGGCTACGAAATAGGGATGTGATCCCTGTTATCATGCCTTTGGCTGCCCAACATGCGAAGGAATATTGTGAAAAAAGAGTGCTTATGTTTGTGATCGGCGACATATGGTGTATTCCTCGTTTTGCATACTAAAAGATTACAAACTGAGTGGTTAAGCTTTACCTCTTTACCTCCTTACCAAAAGAAGAAGACTCCAAGGATATTGGACAGTTTCGTACGATATCCTTGTTGAACGCTGAAGGGAAGATATTCATGTCAGTGCTCGCCCGACGTCTTACAACACACATGACCAGCAACGGGTACATAGATACATCAGCACAGAAAGGAGGGATTCCAGGTTTCTCTGGCTGTATTGAACACACCAGCGCAATCAGCTAGTTGATACGAGAGGCGAAGATCAACAAACAAGATCTGACAGTGGTATGGCTTGACCTGGCAAATGCGTATGGGACAGTCCCGCACCAGCTTATTGACTTTGCTCTGAAACACCACCACGTGCCTGAACACATTCAGAACATTGTTAGAAGCTACTACAGTGACATTAACATGCGCTTCACAACCAGGAACTTCACAACATCCTGTATACAACTAGAGAAGGGAATTGTGACTCCTACCGAATAGGGGTTTTATGGATGACCTTACAATCACAACTGAGTCCCACATACAGGCACGGTGGATTCTGAACGCTCTGGAAGATGTTGTCACATGGGCCAGAATGATCTTCAAGCCAAGGAAATCCCGGGTATTGATCCTGAGGAAAGGCAAGGTCTGGCTGAATACGACCCTTAGAGTCCAGGGTGAAGAAATTCCATCGCTGATCAACAACCCAGTCAAATGCTTAGGGAAATGGTTTGACACTACGCTGAGTGACACCAACAACACTGAGCGCACTAAGCAGCAGCTACAGGATGGGCTAAAGAAGATTGACGGAACAGGCCTGCCAGGGAAGTTCAAGACCTGGTTGTTCCAACATGGACTTCTACCTCGTCTTCTATGGCCACTAACGTTGTATGAGGTACCAACATCAACTGTTGAAGGCCTGGAGACCATGGTCAACAGGTACCTGAGACGATGGTTTGGACTCCCTCCATCCATGACAAGTATTGGACTCTACAACAAGACCGGTATGCTGCAGCTCCCTCTATCATCTATTGTAGAGGAGTACAAAGTCAGCAAAGCAAGGCTTGTATTGACCCTCAGAGATTCTAGCGACATGAGCATCAGTAGAGCAGGGATCGAGGTATGCACGGGTAGACGCTGGTCAGCATCCAGCGCTGTGGAGAAGGCGGAGCGCAGACTGAAACACCAGGACATTGTGGGGATAAGCTGCTCAGGCAGACAGGGCCTTGGAAACAACACCAGGCCACTATGAAACTCTGCCACTACAGGCGAACGCCGAGCGCTTGTTCAGAGTGAGATCAGGAGAGAGGAGGAAGAGTCAAGGAAAGTGAAGGCGGTTCAGATGGGGAACCAGGGAAGCTGGACAAAGTGGCAGACATCAGAAAGGAAACTAAACTGGACAGACATTTGGAAATACCAGTTTTTCCAACTCCAATTCCTGATCAGGGCAGTATATCATGTCTTGCCAACACCTGCCAACCTTCAGAGATGGGGACTGGCGGAAGCTGCTGAGTGTGCGCTATGCGGAAGCAGAGCTACTCTGGACCACATTCTGTCGTCATGTAAAGAAGCTTTGTCCCAGGGAAGATATCGATGGAGACACGACCAGGTACTTCGAGAGATAGCTGACACCCTCAAGAGACAGAAGAAGAAGGCACGGGTACATGTCAAGCCCAGGCACATCAACTTTATCCAGGCAGGGGCAATGATAGAAGGCAACAAGGGAGGACAACCCTGCAGCATACTTGACGGCTCTAATGACTGGGTGCTGCAGGCAGACATTGGGAAACAACTACAATTTCCAGACATTGTCCACACCACCCTCCGTCCCGACATAGTGATGTCCTCAACCAAGGCAAAAAAGATTGTCATTGTGGAGTTGACGGTGCCTTGGGAAGAAAGATGTACCCAAGCGTACGAGCCCAAGAAGGCCAAGTATGAAGACCTCATCCAGGAGTGTAGGCAGGCTGGATGGAAGGCTTGGAACTACCCAGTCGAGGTTGGATGTCGAGGGTTCCCCGCACCATCATTGGGGAAGATGTTCCAGGATGTTGGCATCGTGGGACAGGCAAGAAAGTTGGCCATCAAGAAGGCTTCACAATCTGCTGAAAAGAGCTCCAGCTGGCTATGGCTCAGGAGGAACGCCAGTAGCTGGAAGCCGTCCACTAATGGGTAGTGTCTGATCAACACTATCGCCCACAACTTTGAGCTTGTCCTGGGTTTAAAAGGGCGAAACAAGCAGTGACAAGTGGTACCCAGCTGATGACATTAGTGGTAGCAGTTCAACTGTATCAAGCAACATGTTACTTCTGAGAAATCAGTGACTTCCAGGAAAGACTGGATGGCAACCGGGGATAGACTGGTGACAACTGGAGAGCCAGAAGAGACTGGAATTGGGACATCAAGGACCGGCAACCCAAGATGACGAGTTCGCAAGGATTCACCCACACTACAGCTACAAGTACCACAAGAGAAGAATACCCCCAGGGTCTTCCGAGAGGGGGGCGGAAGAAAGATCCACTAGGACGGATAATTTGGTAACGACACGGCTAGTACAACGGACTTTGACAGGCGAGGCCTTACAAGAGACAGCTCGGTGTGTTTGCGGAAAGGTGTGCAAGAATGCAAAGGGCCTCAAGATCCACCAGTCGAGGATGGGTTGTCGACCTGATCGAGAACAGAGTCAGTGCACCGACCTGCCTGATGGCTTGTCTGGTGAGACACAGGAGAACCACAGCCAGGATGAACACCACAGTGCTGAGGATCTTCACGATGATGATCAAGAACAGGCAGATGAGTCGCCAGGGTCTGGGATGGGTCTTGGCAGCCAGAGCAGTCGAGCAGAACCAGATAGCAGCAGACTAGAGCACGTCAAATGGCCAGCCATGAATGACACACAGTGGAGAGACTTTGACACAGATGTAGACAAAATCCTGGAACAAGTGTCAGCAGGAACAGTGGTGAGAAAGCTAGAGAGCATGACCAGATTGATCTATGCAGTCGGTAAAGAAAGATTCGGATCGAGAACATCTGGTGGGAAGAAGGCTGCAGGAAGCAAGAAGAACAGGCGGCAGCTTGAAATAGAGAGACTCAGAAAAGACCTCCGCAACTTAAGGAAACAGTACGTCAAGGCATCAGAGCTGGAGAAGATTGGTCTACAAGGCTTGAGAGACCACCTCAAAGTAGACTCAAGGAGCTGAGGAAAGCAGAGAGAATAAGGAAAGCTAGAAGGGAGAAGACCAGGAAAAGGGTTCGGTTCCTCTCCAATCCCTATGGTTTTGTGAAGGAAACACTTGAGCAAAAGAGAACAGGTACAGCTGTTGTGCTCTAGAGAGGAAGTGGAGGAAAATCTGAGAAATACCCACTCTGACCAGTCAATGCACGTCGAGATGGAAGGCCACGAACAGATAGCCGACGTACCCATGCCTGAAGTTGCGTTCAGTGAGGGAGAACCAACACTCAAGGAGGTCCAAGACACTGTGAAGAAAGCAAGGTCCAAGTCTGCACCAGGCCCAAATAGAATACCCTACCAGGTGAACAAGTCATGCCCGAAGCTGCTGAGACTGGTTGTGGAAGCTTCTGAAAGTAGTCTGGCGTACAGGAGATGTTCCTACGGAGTGGCAACGGGCTAAAGGCATCTTCGTACCAAAAGAAGAAGACTCCAAGGATATTGGACAGTTTCGTACGATATCCTTGTTGAACGCTGAAGGGAAGATATTCATGTCAGTGCTCGCCCGACGTCTTACAACATACATGACCAGCAACGGGTACATAGATACATCAGCACAGAAAGGAGGGATTCCAGGTTTCTCTGGCTGTATTGAACACACCAGCGCAATCAGCCAGTTGATACGAGAGGCGAAGATCAACAAACAAGATCTGACAGTGGTATGGCTTTACCTGGCAAATGCGTATGGGACAGTCCCGCACCAGCTTATTGACTTTGCTCTGAAACACCACCACGTGCCTGAACACATTCAGAACATTGTTAGAAGCTACTACAGTGACATTAACATGCGCTTCACAACCAGGAACTTCACAACATCCTGGATACAACTAGAGAAGGGAAGTGTGACTGGCTCCACAGTGTCAGTGATATTGTTCATTGCCGCCATGAATCTGATCATGAAGGCAGGAGACCGGGAAACCAGGGGACCGAAAACCAAGTCAGACATCAGACTCCTACCGAATAGGGGTTTTATGGATGACCTAACAATCACAACTGAGTCCCACATACAGGCACGGTGGATTCTGAACGCTCTAGAAGATGTTGTCACATGGGCCAGAATGATCTTCAAGCCAAGGAAATCCCGGGTATTGATCCTGAGGAAAGGCAAGGTCTGGCTGAATACGACCCTTAGAGTCCAGGGTGAAGAAATTCCATCGCTGATCAACAACCCAGTCAAATGCTTAGGGAAATGGTTTGACACTACGTTGAGTGACACCAACAACACTGAGCGCACTAAGCAGCAGCAACAGGATGGGCTAAAGAAGATTGACGGAACAGGCCTGCCAGGGAAGTTCAAGGCCTGGTTGTTCCAACATAGACTTCTACCTCGTCTTCTATGGCCACTAACGTTGTATGAGGTACCAACATCAACTGTTGAAGGCCTGGAGACCATGATCAACAGGTACCTGAGACGATGGTTTGGACTCCCTCCATCCATGACAAGTATTGGACTCTACAACAAGACCGGTATGCTGCAGCTCCCTCTATCATCTATTGTAGAGGAGTACAAAGTCAGCAAGGCAAGGCTTGTGTTGACCCTCAGAGATTCTAGCGACATGAGCATCAGTAGAGCAGGGATCGAGGTACGCACGGGTAGACGCTGGTCAGCATCCAGCACTGTGGAGAAGGCGGAGAGCAGACTGAAACACCAGGACATTGTGGGGATAAGCTGCTCAGGCAGACAGGGCCTTGGAAACAACACCAGGCCACTATGAAACTCTGCCACTACAGGCGAACGCCGAGCGCTTGTACAGAGTGAGATCAGGAGAGAGGAGGAAGAGTCAAGGAAAGTGAAGGCGGTTCAGATGGGGAACCAGGGAAGCTGGACAAAGTGGCAGACATCAGAAAGGAAACTAAACTGGACAGACATTTGGAAATACCAGTTTTTCCAACTCCAATTCCTGATCAGGGCAGTATATCATGTCTTGCCAACACCTGCCAACCTTCAGAGATGGGGACTGGCGGAAGCTGCTGAGTGTGCGTTATGCTGAAGCAGAGCTACTCTGGACCACATTCTGTCGTCATGTAAAGAAGCTTTGTCCCAGGGAAGATATCGATGGAGACACGACCAGGTACTTCGGGAGATAGCTGACACCCTCGAGAGACAGAAGAAGAAGGCACGGGTACATGTCAAGCCCAGGCACATCAACTTTATCCAGGCAGGGGCAAGAATAGAAGGCAACAAGGGAGGACAACCCTGCAGCATACTTGACGGCTCTAATGACTGGGTGCTGCAGGCAGACATTGGGAAACAACTACAATTTCCAGACATTGTCCACACCACCCTCCGTCCCGACATAGTGATGTCCTCAACCAAGGCAAAAAAGATTGTCATTGTGGAGTTGACGGTGCCTTGGGAAGAAAGATGTACCCAAGCGTACGAGCGCAAGAAGGCCAAGTATGAAGATCTCATCCAGGAGTGTAGGCAGGCTGGATGGAAGGCTTGGAACTACCCAGTCGAGGTTGGATGTCGAGGGTTCCCCGCACCATCATTGGGGAAGATGTTCAAGGATGTTGGCATCGTGGGACAGGCAAGAAAGTTGGCCATCAAGAAGGCTTCACAATCTGCTGAAAAGAGCTCCAGCTGGCTGTGGCTCAGGAGGAACGCCAGTAGCTGGAAGCCGTCCACTAATGGGTAGTGTCTGATCAACACTATCGCCCACCACTTTGAGCTTGTCCTGGGTTTAAAAGGGCGAAACAAGCAGTGACAAGTGGTACCCAGCTGATGACATTAGTGGTAGCAGTTCAACTGTATCAAGCAACGAAGCCGTGACACAATGTATCACCGATATTTTTGCCGTCTTCATCAATTTCAGAGATAAATGACTTTAACACTGGGGTCATTATCAAAACTGTCAAATCAAAGATTACCAATTCCGGAAGGGGCATGCCCATCCAAAAGGAGTGAAATTTCATTAAAATGCGGCATGATATACTTGTAACTGTTGACAGGTATAAGTACCCATGTGTTCTTGGGATTAAAGAGAAAAACAATACTTATAACAGTTATTCGTTATCGAAAAGTGCGGGTCGAAAAGTGCGGGTAAATCCCTATGCAGCATTGTATCAAAAATACATAAGTTAGCACATTGTGCTTCAACAATTAAAATAAAATATATTCCGTCTTTATTACTCCTATACAGGACTACTTAGCGTCTGTATTGGGGGATACAAAAATATCAAAGCGCTGAAATTGTGCATTAACGTGCCTTAAGGTATTTCTTGGGTAGACATCGATTTTCCATGATTAGATACTGGAACGGGTTAATCTAATTACGTGATACACGACTGACAAAGCGAGTGTTATTTGACGACTACTACCGCTATGGTACATGTAGTAAAACGGTTAACTTGTGTGTCAAAATCAAGACAATTTTCTAAAAGCTTGGGCTAAATGACATGATATTAGTTAACATGGACTTTGTTAACGGAGTATGGCAGAATACTAATCGGAATTAAGAAACCAACAATGGGATGCAAAGTCTTAAAAGTGAACGTATAGAACATTCAAACAAGATTTTACGTGCGAGTTGTACGTGCAGTCAGACTTTAAAGACACGAACTTGCTAAGTTGGCTCGACTACGGTGTTGCAGTATTCTGCCACTCAGAATAGATAATGGTCGATAAAACAGGTAAAACCCCTAATGAGAGACTGTGTATTCTGCCATCTTAACCATGAAGCTCGTTTTTCTTGTAGCATTGAATGTCAATTGTTTGATTCTGTCCAAAGAGTTTAATTCCATGAAGGTGTAACGAGTGAACACTACAAGCAACACGCACAGAAAAAATTGCATCATTGCTAAATGCACATCTTAGAAAATGTGCTAAAATTTTTGTCAAGAACTATCTGATTGGAGCTGGAATTTTCACTTACCGTAAAGATATTTATTTACTGTAGGATATTAATTTGCTCTTTCTACGAGGTGAGTTATAGGCACGTTGATCGAGGTGTTATGTTGCTTTGACAAAATTATATAGTTTGTATAAAATGTAAAAATAATTTAATATTTCATAAAAAATTCTTATCTTCATTGGGTATCTCTAAAAATACTTAAAATAAGTTTAACACACACACACACAAAGAAAAAAACGTATAGAAAACATGCATTAAATTACTTGGGGTCCAATCAATTTTTTTCTTATGTATCTTCTATGACATAGATAAAACAATACCCTAAAATAGATGCAGTTGTTTATGTAAGCGTAAAGTTCGGGTTTGTTTACAATTTTACAACGTTCGTCGTTATAAAAAGACCCCCCCCCCCCCCCCGACAATCCACTCCCTCCACACACACACTCACACATACACGAAATGCTAGGAAAATGCCCTGTATATTAGTTATTGGTGTAATATCACTACCTGTGTTAATCACTTGTTCATTCTACTTGCATGTGCCTGTGGCTATTGTAAGTTCAAATTTGAATGTATGTGGCTATTTTTCCCATTGCGTTTATTATTGTCATAGGCATATTTCATATTCTCCTTTATGTTTATTATATTAAAATCCTTGGTCTCAAGTGATGTAAAATCAAGTCAACGATGATTGTTTACAATAGAGGATTTATTCTATTTGGTGAGTGATGATTAAGACAATCAAAATGTCTTTTTTATGGAACGAAAGTATCGAATTAATATTAATCATTAAAACAATAGTAGCTTAACATTGATAGGAATCTAATCACGCCGAAAACATTTTCCTACTATTTGTATATCAAGACTGACAAAATTTAGTTCGAATGATATCGTGTGTGAGATCATTTTGTCGTTTACAACCTTAAATGATGAAGATTTCTTCTAATCATTATCAATCAACGTGACAATTAAATTGTGGTTGTACGTGCAAAAGTCCATTATGTGTGCTAATACAACAATTGCTAGAACTAAAGCAAAGCATTATGGTATTACAGGCCGATGGTTTCATTTGATACTGATATTTGATACTGATAATTGCAAAGATGTATGTCCGATAACGGAATTAATGCGTTGATTGCAAATGTCGGCGTAAAAAGAAATGAAATTATCATACATGTAAGAGACATACAAGAGGTAAATAAGAAAAAAGTCCTATTAAAATTTCCACAGATGTTAGCTTTTAATTACCTGTAGGCAAAGGCCAACAAGGTAAATGTTAATGTGACAAAAAAACATGGACGAGACATAAGACACAACAAGTTTAAAACAATTAGTTACCGCCTTGGAAGTCTTATTATATTTCGCACAGATCTTAACGCCATCAGTTGTAATGAGATAAATGTGATGCAATTAAATTTATAAATCGTTCAAAGTTTGTAAGATTTATGACTTTCAATCCTCACACTTGTTTATTTAAATTATATTTACATTGTTTGTGTCAATGAGGATGTGATTTATATCAGCATTGTATGCCTGAAGCATCGGTAAAAGGTAATGGTGTATACAGAGGATAGTATTGTCATACAGAAGCGTCACTGACTATTGTTATGGTTGAAGTCAATATATTATTTGAACAGTTTACTGTATTACAATATATACCTTACAGGTGTGCAATTGTATGGATATTTGCATATCGTATTTTGAATAAAAGAAATAATAAAAGAAATAATGAATGGTTTACCTAGCAGATTTAATAGAATATGTAAAATAATATATGTACATATATTTATAATGTACCTAATATATAAGCAACATATCAAAAAATTAAATAAATGGCTTATATATTCTATTTAGCTAAAGACGAGAAGCTTTTGCTTTAAACAATGTCGTAATACAATGTTAAAATAAACCATTTAAGATTGATTGAGATAACGACATGACAACAATCATTACATTAAGAATAAAAGCGTGTTGTTGTTTTTTCAATATTTAAAAAGCAATTTTAACATTTGATATATGGCTATATTCATATAATGCATGTTAGAATTATCTATAGCGTGCCTATATTGTAGACCCACGATAGTCATTGACTACCGAACCCTCCGAGGATACCATCAATATCACCTCACGCATTTGAATATTCTAAATGTCATGAATATGGTCTTACTAATTATTTATGTATAAACTAAACCCTATACACTTAACAAAACTAGGCAATTATAACTTATATATAATCAACAGTGACTTATAGGCCCGTTGGGCCGCATGTTTATTATATAACACATGTCACCTAAAACATTAATTTAGTTTTTTGCTTACTTGCTTACTTGCTTACTTACACTCTTTCTTACTTTCTTACTTACTTACCTGCTTACTTACTTACTTACCCTACCCTACCCTACCCTACCTTACCTTTACCTTTACCTTTACCTTCACCTTTACCCTAACCCTTACCCTTAACCTTACCTTACCTTACCTTACCTTACCTTAACTTACCTTACCTTACCTGACCTAACATTGCCTTAACTT
This sequence comes from Sinonovacula constricta, assembly GCA_007844125.1. Lineage (NCBI taxonomy): Eukaryota > Metazoa > Mollusca > Bivalvia > Cardiida > Solecurtidae > Sinonovacula > Sinonovacula constricta. The sequence goes on along the minus strand of CM017567.1, from coordinate 12,466,268 downwards.
AACTTACCTTACCTTACCTTAACTTACCTTACTTACCTTACCTTAACTTACCTTACCTTACCTTAACTTACCTTACCTTAACTTACCTTACCTTAACTTACCTTACCTTAACTTACTTACCTTACCTTACCTTACCTTAACTTAACTTACCTTACCTTACCTTAACTTACCTTACCTTACCTTAACTTAACTTACCTTACCTTACCTTAACTTACCTTACCTTAACTTACCTTACCTTACCTTAACTTAACTTACCTTACCTTAACTTAACTTACCTTACCTTACCTTATCTTACCTTACCTTACCTAACCTTACCTAACCTTACCTAACTCATTTTAGAGTGTAACGTATTCATTCACTATATGTTTACCATCGCAACCAAAAAGTACGTTCGGATGCGCGTTCTGTTCACGTTCTATTTACGTCATTTTAATTAAAGTACGGTATTCATTTTCACTTACCTATTTATATATATGACCCCATTGCACATACATATATAGTGTGTATAATTGCTGACTTAAATTAATAACTGGGACATTTAACCTTAAGTATTTACAACAAAAAAACAAATGCTTTATACGAATGATCGATATTGCTACTGATATGTGTTATATTTACTCCAATAACTCTAAACCCCAATGTTTAAACTTTTTTGGTATAGTCTCTTCTGACAACCTTATGTGCTAATCCAATCAGATAAAACAACAGTTCATGTTGTATCACTACTTAACAGCCACTCGCCAGTTCATAAATAAATTAATATATTCGTTGCTGATTTAAATAGTTCACGTAAAAATACTTTCAAAGCGAATATCATCTTAACGTTAATGGATTAGTATGTTAATAGTTAATTAGGTACAGCTATAGATCGAACAGGCTGTGCGTTCGTATATTAGTAGCGTATATTTCAGGAAGTTTAACGCTAACCGCAGTACAGACCACATCAGCCATGGAGTCGGTATGGCTGGTGTTTATTTTCATTGACACGTCTGTTTTTGGCCAACTCCATCTGTCTGGTTTTAGTGTTATCCAAAATCATGTGTTTTCAGGAAGTATTTACAAGGACTCCCAGCAATTGTCTTTATTACACTGCGCTGCTGAATCTGCGACATTTGGAAGCATGTATCCAGTGTTAGAGTACTATCCAGATACCTTTACGTGCAGGTTATTCCAGAATCAAGAATGGCAATATATCCAGCTGACGCCCACGATACTAATGACATATGTGGCCGTCCTGGATGGACTGACTGGTAAGTACTGTTAGCTTTTAATCCATAGCTTGCTATAATTTTGAAAAACTTTTACTTATTATTTGATTGTTTTGCTAAGGACGATATTGCAAATGAAAATATGTCAATAAGGATGCACTGACTTTGGTAATAATGAGTTTGTGTCTAAATATTCATAGCTTATGAAGCGTGTTTTTCATTTTGTTATTTTTCGTTGCTTTTGTTGTTTAGAAATACAATGTATTTTCATAAAGAACACATAAACAAAAGGCTCACGTCGCACACTTACATAATTCCGTAGAATGCGGTTTCAGAACACAAGGCTGCCAGGGTCATTTATATGTCCTTGTCTAAAAGATGACGTATAGTGTGTATATCTACCAAACAATTGTTATCTTAAGTGAATGTAACTAGCGAGATATATTTAGAAATAGGAAGCAAGCAGCACGCTTGATAAAACATGTTTATTTTACAATTTGAAGGAAGGATGATATATATATAAAGTATCTTTTTAAAACGAGGCTAAGGCTAAGCTTATACAACTTGATAAAAATGAAACAATGTCTAAGTCAACACCAAGATGCCAATCCCAATATTAAGTAAACTAATTAAAAAAAATCTTGATATAGTTAAAATTTGTTGTTCTTGACTCTGGTTAATACACTGTCAAGTCAGGTCTTTAATGCTGTGCCAAAATATTCAGAAATATTTCTCAATGTTCTGTCGGACATTGATCTATTAACACATAATTGTCGCAAAATAAATAGCATTGTTAAAAAATATGAGCGTAAACATTATTTAAAAGCAATCAGATAGATACTTTACCTATGTGAATAATTGTGTTGTCTTGCCTATCCACCTCGTTCAACCATCTGAAGATACATTCACATTAGGCCCCAGAAGTTTGCTTTTCTATGGTCTTGATTTCTCTAGGGATTTTTATAATTGTGATATTTCAGGAAGAATTTTTATCAAATAAGATGGTAATTGGCAGTCTTGTCAAAACACATTAATTGGTGTCATTGATTTTAAAGCAGTACATTGCTTTATAGAAATGCGACTTTTTATTACTACTTTCAAACATTTGTAACAATGTGTTACAACTTTTTCAGCGGTAACAAAGGAACTACGAGTAACCAATGGACTTTGGTTTGGAAATTGGAGTGATCCCGAGTTCTGTTCACCCGGATCTTTCGCAGTGGGATACGCTATGCAGGTCATCATTATTATATGATTGTTTTTTTGACGATCTTTCTGATGCGTTGTGTGATATCAATTTCAGTCACATCATTCATAGCAAAAAAGTTACACGTCAATCTGGTTACGATGCATGTTAATAGCGTACGACTTCATACTTGACGGGAAAGTTTTGTTTATACTGTTTGTCTTTTCTCTACATCTCTTAAGTACTGCCTTGTAAAGGTGAAGCAACTTGAGCCGTCTCCATGCACTTTTATTAGATTGCACGATATAAGTAACTTTGGGATATTGTCTGCATTATTTTTTGTAATGATATTTGCAGATTATTTACAGGCATATTTAGTATTATTATTTCTTTCGTTAACTTAACTTATTCATTTGATCCGCTGGTTTGGAGGGTTATCTGAAATTTGATAAGGTTTTCGTGTAATGACAGTGTCCTTTTCAACTGACTTCACAGTACTTCACAGTATGGTGTCTTACTGTATGCTACCGCTTGGACTGTTTTCTCTCATTAGGCATTATTTAGATGCCTAGGCTTTTATGTAATATACATATTGTACATATTTTCATAGATTAGTTCAATTATCGATATGATCTTTATATTTTGTATATAATGCTTTATATTAATTCCTGATGCAGGTGCTTACCGTCACATGGCTCACTTTAATGCAATATTTCTACACTGTTTGTTTTCAGCAAATCCTGTAAGGAATTCGCAGTTGAACTCTCTGCAAAACAGGTTTAAGCACCCCATTTAGTTACTTTACCAATTGGCCGTACCAAGACGGTTACTGTTGGTGTCATTCTGGCTGTGTAAAATGTCTGTCAGAGCTTGTGTCACTGTTAAAATAACGTGTGAATGTGTGTCTTGTGGTAGTTGAAATGCTAATGTATGTGGTAAAACAAAGGACATTTTCATAATATCCTATTTATTGGATGAGTATTGACATTCTCTATTGGCCCTGAAATTCTAACCGGGCGCGGGCAAATGTTTTGATGTAGTGATCGAGTTATTCCAGATGACCCTGCATTGAAATGGCTCTTTTCTGCCATTTGCTTTTAGTCCATGAAAAACTCTGCATGCTGCTAACGTGACCATAGTCATGTCAGTTTTATCATTTAAATTTAAGCAAGGATAACGCTCTAAGTAGTTTTCGAAATCGATTAAACATGAATGAAACACTAGTGCTTGACAGGATAAAACGTTTTGAGTTCTTTAATGCTGTGGCTATTCTGATAGAGACAATCCATTTATTATATTGAATATCTTACGTTTTCTGGAAATGGTTTTCTTTAAATGATTGCTCTATGTAATTCTATTTGCAATATTAATTTAAAATTAACAATATTACCAAAATTGCGAAATTGGGAAAACAATATCAATCCAATTCATTCAGTGTATTTGTATTTAAAAAAGTGGTAAAGATAATGATTGTGATTAATCATGGGTTGTTCTGTTAACAATGTTTCAATTCAAGCTGATCTAGATGTAAAACAGGAACAAGAGACATCAAAGAATGGTGTCCCCTGAATAATCCACCAATGCAAGTGGGTCCTTTCATTTGTTTTATTCGGGTTTTATGCTTGTGCTCTTTGGAGTGTATGTTGACTCTTCTTTCTTTCTTGAGATACCCAGGTAAACCATCATCAAAAACAACCTCCATTTTCTTTTTGAAATAACAAATCACTATATATATTCAAATTGCTTTTAAGTTTATAATTATGCAAAAGTAAGAAATTTCACTGTTTGCGATTACAATATTTACAAATGAACGGGCGATAAGGTCCAAGAATTCCAACTAAAAGGACCAACCTAATGTTTGAATACAGTAATAATATTAACTAACAAAGGAGACCATTTCTATTTCACCAATGTACACCATTTAAACAGTTGATAGCTGGTTCTGACTTCTTTATTCAATTAACTCGTTTACAGTCAAGAATTTACATTGCTTTTAAATTACACTAAGACCGGTCAGCTCGTTGAGACTATAAAAATATGTTGAGTTACAACTTTTCTCTATATAATACATTTAGATTTGTTGGGGTGGATTGTTTTCTAATGTTCTCTCATTTTCTTCATGGTTGTTTTAAATTGCGCATTTTCATTTTAAAAAAATTATTTTTATTGTATGGCGTCATTAACGTGTTCTTTTTATACGTCATAGCATGGTCTGTTTTATTGAAAATTACTCTCTCGTTCGAACTGCAAGGTTGTCGCAGCTATTCAGCTCTATATAAATCTTGATAGTTCATTGTAATTAGTATAATTTGTTTATATATGGTATTTTATTAGCTTTTAACTTCAGATGCAGGCAATTCATTTGTCTTACTTCAAAGGGATATTTTATTTACACTGTTTGTGCGATAAGTGCCAAAAACTATTAAACGATTAATCGGGGGTTTTGCCAACTGAACGTTCCAAGGTGGTAACTGTTGTGTTTCTCTTTGGTACGTAGTGTCTCTTCTTATGTTTTCCTTTTTAAATTTACTCTTCATGTCTTTGTCTATATGTAGTTCAAATTTATTATTTGTGATTATCCTCATATGACAATTTTCTTATAATCCTATTTCGTGTAAACTATGGCATTGTGCATTTTAACAACTCTTTATAGCTGGTTATGATATTATAAACACATAGAATTTAGCTTTAAGAAAGACTATATATACAATTATGTATAAATGTACTTTATTATTTTAAAATAAAAACCCCGAAAATGTTTACAGGTTTAAAAGTTTAAGAATTTTTTAGCTATTTCATCGTAATATGTCATTTACTGCAATGTGATCGTAGTTGGAGCGTAGTTAACGTTTAATTGCAAGACATACAAAGAAAGAAATATGTTTTAACTTCTTCTAAATAATTACAATTGTCACGATAATCGTGTATTGAATTAAAAGATTAGTGTTGTATTTAGAACGAATTCAACGGTAAGTAAATTTATAGGTACTCAGAATCATTCATATGCTTAAATTTTGTGCTCTGCAAAGCGTCCGAGGCAAACGCTTTAATGTGTAGGAAAATGGAAACCAGACTTCACAAAAATCTTTACTCCTGTATCCGGTTTTCCTACCTATAATTCCTCGCCCAAACGTAAGAAAAACAAATAAAAATTTATGAAAGATAGAAACGTTCTACGTGTATGACATACAAATTATGAGTTGTTTATGATGTTATATGTTTAATGAATTTTCCTAACTCATGTGCTACATATATGTTCGCTGTCTATGAGAGGACTCCGACTTATATATGTATATACAACATGTATGTGATGAAGTCATTATGCAAAAAAAGCAAACCTAACAGTTATCGCTTTGGTACGGCCAGTCGGCAAAAGTGTGAATCAACCGGTTTTACAGAGCTCTATACGCGTACTTCCAGGCGGGTTTCTCAAATGCAACCAATGAAAAAAAAGATCTTTTAAGTGAAAACGTTAGTGAATAATAATGTCCATATGGTATTTAGAAGAGAAAGGTATTATTTCTATTTCAAGGACACACAAAATTGTTGTTGTTAATGAAATTAAACACTCGAATCACGAAACAAATTAAACAAAGAAGAGTTAATGGTTGTCGCATCCTGCCTATGTGCTGATGGATTTGGGCAACCTAGGTCCAATGACCATCAGAAGAAAAAATACGAAGCAATCCTTATAGAGGTGAATTAAATGACAACATCGATTACAGGCTAGACGAGATTTTTTACGACCGCAATAATGCACAGGCAACATTGTTGAATCCATGTAATATCAACTATTTAAGCAGAAAGGAAAACAAACAATATGAGAAAATTGAAAATGGATTTATTTTAAAAATATGTTCAGGCAAGAAATTTTAATTACAGGTTTTATAATAATTTATCCATGCTAACTGTGGAAAGCGGGCATTTTAATGCGCAAGTAAAATTGCTATATCAAACTGGCGTAAAATAGTCTAATGGTGTAAAAACAAAAAAAATTAAAAAGGTGACTCTAACCTCATCAAATTTCTGTTCACATACAAGTCATGCATTCCATTAGCTCGAAATAATTCATGAAATTTCGCTTGGGTTATTAATGTAATTTCTCGCTTGCCTTTTCATGTTTTAATTTATTCTGTTAGAAACTCGGACTAGATATGATAATAAAGGCGAAATTCTACCTGTTCTTCCCTGAAGAATAGTGTTTTTTGTACAGTTTACTCCTTAAGAACAATGCAAGGTTAGCTACAACTAAGCCACGAAAATAAATTCCTAAAATTACAGTTTGACACAGTGTATTTATGTTTGAAACTGTAAACAGTTATTTACAACCATGATCAGGCACTTTGTTTTACGTTTTTTACATAACACTTTTTGACTGTCTATGGTCTATAATTAATACTTATACGACGATAAAATTAAGTAGCTGTGTAAAATAATAAGGAGAAAAAACATAAATGTTATAAGAAACTAACCATAGTTATTGTTGGATTAAAACAAATGACAGTGTTCTAGTGATTACGCCAATAAGCCTTAATAAATGTATTGTAATGTAGATTTAAAAACACTCAAGCCGGTTTAATGTTTACATTTATAATTCATCAAAACGTATGTGATTATTTTAAGTGGTTTCAACAAGCGCTTATCATTTATTTAGATTAAAGTCGGGCCCAATAATAGGTCAATCTATATTAATTTGCTTAGCCTTCTGTGACATACAACAAAGAAGCAAGCATATGGCGCCCTGTTTATAATAAGTATGCTTCGGTTTAAAAACACTTACGTGTTGACATATGTTTCATTTAGGACAATGCTTTAAAGTTTGCGTGATATAACGCTCAATATATGCCGATATCTCATTCAAATGCGCACACAGTTGATCACACAGGGGGACGGCTTTAGGGTCATTTTCTGTGTAAAGTCTCATATTGTCAATGTAATGTTTAAAAAGAAGTGCGTATCAGTAATGTATAGATTATACGCGTTTAACACAGGCCAATTCAGAATAGTCTTGACAAAAAGCAATGATGTAACATTTGACAGAACAGCCAGTGTATAACGCAGATACTGCACGCGGCTGGCTGTGTTGTCGTTCACACTATAAATCTACTTGTCTTATTAAAATAAACATAATTTGGTCGTCCGTGTGGTTTTCACAATGATACCGCGGATGGGATTTGAGGTACACAAAACTTTAACCACGAAATCCGCTCTTGTCAACAGCCCAGAAAAAAAACAATTATTCTATTAACTAGCTTTAACATGATTTTATATGGTATTTAACTGATGCGTTAACGTAGCTAAAATTTTAGATTATTAATCATGCACGTTAGCCGCTTTGAAAATTCTCAAATCTCAATAGGGAGATAAGAAAAGATGTGAAAAATTTTACGTAAACCGCTAAAAATATCCTGACATTCGTATATACTGATATGAATGACTGTAACCGTTTCACAAGGAACTTTAAGCCTTGATGACGTTGATACTTTTTGTTCAAATTATATTTGTTAAGCCTATATCTCTTACTATAAAGACTAAATAATAAATATTACAGCATCAGTGTTTGACCAGAGTCCATAAACAAACATTCCAAACAGTCCAAATATTGTGCTTGTATTTATTTATACAAATCACCTGGTCAGGATAATGTGACCATTGTATTGTAAAATCAGGTTAACAGTGATGGCATCACAGCATTAGGATAATATACGGTACTGCCTACCCAGTATTGTACATGGGGAAACCATAGACATGCTATAGTGTCATTGTTACTCGAAACTAATTGGAGCCGTTCTGGAGAACGGTGCCTTTCATGGAGTGACATTGTTATGGTTACACTTGTGTTGCAGGCAATAAGAGGAATCGCAGCTGTTTTGTCTGTGAGACCTTATTCAAAGAAAACAACCGCGAATGTTGTTGTTAACGGTGTTGATTGAAATTATTAAAAGAAAAACAGACTTTAATAGAAACTAGCAGCTATTTGTTGAGGCAGTGGTTCACAAAAGAAGGCGATATTGCCAAAGTTAACACGCAACTTGCCATAACAATGATACTCTCACATATTTAGGTAATGACCCGTCAGAGTAAATAAGTATAATTCCCAGCATAGTTACTTTACTCAAAAAGACATTATGAGACACTAAAATATAAATAATGAGACACTAAAACGTAGCTTTCGTATGAAATATTGATAATACTCTATTTGAACAGGCAGGCATGCATTAAAATGGTGCCCATAATTGTTTGTTGAAAAGGGGCCGTTTTAAACCTTAAGGTAAAAAAGATCAATAAGCAATGGTTCTATTTTCATTTCACAGGGTTATAATTTTTCGATAAAAGATCAGAACATTTCAAAAATATCATTTAATTTAATAAGGTTTTGTGAATACTTATGAAAGCTTATTTGCGTAACCTATGTTTTAGTCTTAAGATCATTCGCCTGAATGTTATTCTTAATATTACTATGTTGTTTATGATAACATTTCTAATAAAATTCACTTATTATAAGAAATAAATGAGGATAAATTTCGCGACATATATTATTTTTTTCATTGATACATTCTCATTAAACTTATGACAACATATAACTTCTAAATATTAAACATATTGAAGTGCTAATTGTGTTGTTTTTGTAAGCAATGTATGTACTCATGTAGGTTCATTTTTATAGATAGACCAAAACAATAATAAATATTGTACTACTACATCAATTTGATGCCTTTAAAATCATTTTCTGAAGTTAAAAGTAACTTAAAAATAGTTTGATATCACAATTTCATGGCAGCTTCTATAAAAAACGGTAGTCATCATATAGTCATTGATCCCCTGAAACGGATTCTTTCTAGTTTATCACGTGTTCTGATTTTACACTCCCGACCGAATAGTCCGGTATCTGTGAAAACATTTCGTGAGGTGCGACGTTACCATACCTAGCATCCGGACAAATATATAGGTTCACTGAAAATTCATATTTCTTAATTCAGTTTAGTTCACTCCTTTTATATGAAGACTACCTAAAAGTTATTCAGAATCGGCATTTTCTGTAATCGTGCGCCAATGTTTAGAATTGTTGTAATCGATAGTTTAGCTTTATAATCATTTAACAAACTGCAATGTGACATATTCGTACATATACGGTAAATCAAGTTAAGATTTTTGACGAACATCGTAGATGGATTTTCCCTATATAAGAGGGACATGTTTCGTATCAAAATACAAATGAGATGCCGGCCGCGCTTGATCAGAATAAACGCGGACAGTTCAAATGAAAAATTGTGGTTTCTTTCACAAGACTATAGCAGCTGATATAAAGTGCGAATCTTACATTTAATTTATTTTTTTAAACTTGGGTTATAATATGATAGCTCTTTTGTCTATAATGTTATTATGGATGTGACGTAAATATCTAAACCCCGGCTTAAACTGGGGATTTGCTGCGTGATTTTGACATTTAATAAATGCGAAAAATATCCATGTGAAATGCATATGCGGCGTCTTTTATTAAAGGACTAGTGCCTTTTATGCGCCTCTCATAAGAATAATTGCGAGGTTTCAATTATCCATGGAGCACATTGGACTTTATGTAACTGACATAATGTGTGCTGTGCTTACTGCAGAAATATAGAAAAAAGACTAAAAATGATGTTTACGATATTTACCTATCGCATAGATGTAGTTGATAACTTCGATTTTAATTTAAAACAAACTATATGTACTCCTCAGATCGAGGGTAATCAGGGCTCTTTGCCGACGATACCGCGCTGAACTCGGTGTCATTGTATTGCTTGGATAGATACACCGGAATTATCGACAAAATCATCACATCCGCTAAAGGATTCTGGGGCACTTGGGAAGAACCAACATACTGCCCACCCTCCCTAGAGCGAATGTTCCTAAAAGCTTTCTCTCTTCAAGTTGAGGAATATCAGGTAAAGAAGACATATTTGAACGTCTGCCTGCACAATCATTGCTGCTGTTCAGGTTATAATCGTTCACTTACAAGGATATTTGACTGAACATGGAATGATCCACCAACATACTCGTCAATAATAATCAGTTTTCAGATTGTTTGGTTTGCTGCTTCCATGTTTCTGTACTGTCTTGGAAAAGAACATTCTTTTTTGTTTGTTTAATATTAAAATAAAATAGAGTAATATTTCTATGTAATGTTCCTATACTGTTGACTGTTTATCTTATTCCACACAATAGATATATGTCCATGCTTCAGTCTGAATCGCTCTTAATTGTCAGCTCGTGGGTAAGTCCTAATATAAATGTGCAAAAAGGCATAACACTTCAATGATAGCACGATGTCATTCAAATAGTCACCCTTATAAAGAAAGCAAGACGAAATTAAGGTACAGTGAGGCACGACATTACCTTACGTCCTTACTTTTTACCTTTCATTGATTTCAACGTTATATGCCATACATGTTTTTAATATCCCGAAAGGCCTCGTACATGTATGAACACCAAGGAATGAATAGTCTCTTAAATTGTCTAATCGCGAGAATAACGTGAGCGATGCATCTGTCAAGCTTACCCTCTGTGATCTATTTTTTTGATCGGTGTATTAATAGCCTCAACGATAATATATTTATGTTTAATTTTGTTATAACTTTTACATCTAGGTTGATGGCGATGACAGTGCTGCGAATTTCGTCAAGTTTAACTGCCGTGATATCCAGGACAAGCTACCCAGTGAGGAAATAAGCCTTGCCCCGGGACATGGACCCTTTGGTACATGGGGAGAGTGGAGTTTGGCTTGCGACCCGGGTTCGGCCATCTGTGGGCTCATGACTAAGATTGAGCCAGAGAATCCTGATAACTCAGCTCTCAATGACGTCGTCTTTTTTTGCTGTGTAAATTAAAGTAAAGAGGTCACAAAATAAAGATATGTACTTTTTATTAGTTTAAGGAAAGCATGTGCACATAGAATCTAGTCATCAGAGTAAGTATTTTAATGCATTAATGAATTTGACATGAAGAACATGACACGAATATAATTCATTTTACTATGCAGTTCGAACTTAGAACCCTGTATGAGACCACTAAAATAGATTTCATAATGACACATGTTTTATGTAAAAGACGCAATTCTTCACTTTCCGTCGAGCGCTCGTTAATTCTCGCGTCTATATATTTTAATGACGTAGAATGTTTTGATTAGAGGTCTGCATAGTGCACAATAATATAATTTAAACGCACACTGTTGACAGCTGACGCTTAATACGGCTCGGTCTAATTTGAGATCTTGATTTAATCTACGCCTTAGTAAGACTGTTAAAAGACATATCATAAGCAAGAAATGTAAAATGCAAAAGGATTATTGTTAACAAAATGGAATATTAATAGTATTCATAGAAAACGTTATTCTCATACTATGTTCATAACAGATATTTGATGTTATTCATATGCTGAATTTCTATCTATACTGTAGTTTTAAACTTCGGAGACGCTTTCTCTTTCGAAAATTGTAGTAGACCGGGCAATAATTCTCCAACCATTCTTTAGTAAGAATTGCTCCGGAATGGTTTATCAGTATGCAATATTTTAAGTATACTGAACGACATGTCTGAAATTTTGCATGCCACGTTATTATTCTGAACTTACAATCCCATTTAAACTACGATGACAAGTTTCAATTCTATTAACATCCCCAAGAAGTGCATTTACTGTAAGCCCTTGGTCATAGATATTTAGAATCTGTTTTCATTAAAAACCTTACAGCATGTCACATTGTTATGTAGTCTATAATGCATTTTGATTGAAAAAATGTATGTATTTATAAGAATTCTGTAAATTATATCAACATTTCATTATTAACTGATTTTGCTCGGAAATTTCGCCTTTATATAGTGTCTTATAAATATTATCAATTCGTTTTCATATTGACAGAGCAATTTGTTTAAATTGATAGAACACGCATATACTACGAATAACAAAGACTTAACCTTGTTTTAATATGAACTTAAGGTTGTGCAAATATGAAGTATGTGTATGTGGTAATTAATAATTATTACTTTGAGTACTTTGTACTTTATTTCTTATTAGCTATTTGCTGAGCAGTCTCGTGTCCTGAAAATAAACGTTCACAAATTCGGAAGTGTTCTTTTTTAAGGAAGTTAGGCCATGATTTAAGTAATAATATTTTGACAACTCATTGACAAATAATGAAGAGTATTTGAGGAGGCCATCTGTATTTCCAATCAGTTTCAGATTTACAGTGATATAATTTAATTATACATTACACATTAAGAGAGACAGACAGACCTGACCAACTAATACTGACATTCATGTTGTGTATAAAAATAATCGTGATTTGAAGAGGCTAGAGCTTGTTATTTTATATTTTCATTCTTTGCGAAATATTCGGTTTCTCAATATTTCTCAAAATAACAACATGATATGTTCTTGTATAATTTACTTAATATATCTTAATATATCTTGTTTAAATAAATACCATTTTCCTCATTCGTTTAGGAAAATTTTAAAAAGGCCTTCTGTTCCATAAACAATGACTTTGTAGGAATACTGTAGCGTCGAATTTAACGTAAAGTTAACAGTAAAAGAATCAATGTTTTTGCTCATTAACATGACCAATGAATGCTGACTTTTTAAATTACCATACAATAATCCTTATTTTAATTACTTTCATGCTTTTGATAAGAAGTAATTAAGAGTCTGCCTTCACATATACTTTTTATATCTATGTTTTCGTTTTGTATTCTTTATTTTTGCTTTCAATTTGTGTAGTTTCAACAACGAAATACAACCGTTCTAATCATATGGTAAACCTTCAAATATAAAGAGTCATCTTTGGTAAAATCTCTGCTGGCCTTCTAAGATTTCATTCATGTATATGTATGTTCTTTATTTCAAATTGTCCTTTGTCTTGTTATGAACTTAGTTATATTCAATTAAACTATCACCGAACCAAAATAAAATCATCTATCTTTTTGTCAATAATGTTCATTTGTTGTTTGTTTGTTGTTATTTTTTTTATTCTTTGACCAACTGGCAGTGAATCAAGTATTATACACATAATAATAAAGCGTTATAACGATGTTAGTTAATGAACATTCTAAAACTAACAATATTATACGTTTACAAGCAAAGGAGCATTCTGCCGTGATAAAATAAACCAAAATATATCACGCATTAATATATAAATAGCGGAACTATTTTACTGGCGTAGAATAGCTGTTCCTTTTCCTTTCCCTACTCATTTTCGTATTGCAGACCAAGCTGACAAGTGATAAGTTGCTCTTTTCGTTCACATTCCCCTAAAACTTTACCCTAGCAAGAAAAGTAACGGTTTCGTTTTACTATTAGCATACGTATTAAATTATGATAAAAAATAAATTAATTTAATCTGCAATTTCGTCGATTGTTGTTATTTAAAAAAAAAGTACGCGGGGTGAATTAGAACAGCCAAGGAAAACAACCTAACAACATTGCATAAATTGTAGTTCGCATTGTAGTTCACATTTGTGTCCCTTTAAGTAAAATTTCTTGTAGAACGTGTTAGAAGTGGAAATGGATGTTTCTCGCTCAAATGCGTAAATAAAGCCTTTGTGATTAAAATTGATAGGCATGAACACGAAACCTTGATATATTGGGTGTTAGATCACGTAAACTAATAATCTATTTACTAATTATATACGTATGGATTGTATTAAGTAAATAATTCTTTATAAGAATCATGTGTTGGATATTGGCATTCAAGTTAATAACTGCATAGTGTTTCCTTAATTGATATACAGATAAAACCGATGGTTAATTGAATTAAAATAACAAAAATTCGACATATTTTAAATTGATGAAATAGGGTTCCCAGCTTGTGATGTTGTTGTTTTTAAATATCAATACGAAAGGATTTAAGCATTTTGCAAAAACTTCAAAACGGGTATGTATTCGCCCATCATTTACCATTTACAAATTTGCTGCAAACGCATCGTTGCATGCTACTGGAAAAAGGCACAATTTGATTTATTGTGACAAAATATGTGTAAATGTAATAATATTGTCGTGGACCTTCCTGATCTATTCACCTAATGCTTTAACGTTTTGTTTTAATAATTTAAGTTTATCGTGAATAACATATTCAGGTTTATTAATATTTAAAGTCAAATTTCCCTTGCATGGTAATCACTCATCATATTCTTTGTAGCAATTATGTGGAAATCACGGTGATAACATAAATTTATAATGAGGAGTTTCCCCCTCTTGCAGGATGTTTTTGTAAGGTGATTGTTCCTGCAATAATAATAAATACGTTGCCATTCATTTAAGTGTACAAGCACGCGTTTGCTAAGTAAAGCCTCCTGTATCTTGAACGCTCAAGATCACAAATCCGAACGGCTGGAGATATAAAGTTAAAAAAGATTATTATCAGCTTCCTTTTTGTGCATGACATCTAACATGTACTCTCTAGCACAGTCTTTATGGTAAAACGTACTAACATTCAGACCCTATGTTGTATTATTATTGTTCATCTATATGCACAATAATTGTTTATTTAACCCATTGTTTACATTGTTGGGTAAATTTAAATAATACACTTTTGGTGCGGTCGCGCGCTTCATTAGGACTACAAAGTGATTTAATTCATTTACTTGAGCGCCTACAATGTACAGCTCATAGCCTGTTTGGTTAGTATGTATTGTGTGCTCGTCCGTCTTTGCTCATGTTTGGGTTCACGGTCATTCAAAATCATTAATTTTCTTTATTTTCTGAATTTTTTTTTGACCTACAACAATATTCCTTCTTTGCATCCTATAGAATGTGCCACATTAAGAAACAGTTGTCCTGTTTGGACGTTTCTCAGTGCGACGCTTACGTGCAGGTTATTCCAGAAACGAGCGTGGCCCTATATCGAGCGGACGTTCACAACACTGATGACGTCGGTGGCGGTACTGGATTCACTGGTAAATACTGTTAGCTTTCAATACAATCAATGAGATGATCAAACAGAATCAGTTTAAAAAAGTTGACATTTTGTTCTATATAACGTTGTGTTAACACCTTTAACAATCAATATGCGCGTTCCAGAAAGCAAAATTCCAGAGAAGCACACGTGACCAAAAGGCTGTAATAAAGGCGGGCTTTATCGTGCAAAAACCATAGAAACTTATTTGAGCGAAGTTTAAAAGTTTTTTTGCTCAGATTTTATTCCGAAAACATACCGATTGAGGATAACACGCTTCGTTCGGATCTGCACCCTTCCTGTTCATTTACCCCTTTCCCTATTTTGTTTTATATCTCGTCATAGTTTTGTTGTAATTTTATCATATTTTTTTAAAGATTGTTTCGTCTTTATTAAGTTTCTAAAATTTCATTTGTTTTTAATATTAAAAACAAGTTCATTAGTTCATATGGCGCCAATTCACTCCATTGCATGATAGAATCATGTATACCATGTCTAAAGTGTAGACACAACTATCATTTACAGAAAAATGTAGCCCAGATGTTATCAACGCCGACACACACGTCTGAATATTCTAAACCTCATAATTATGTTTTTTACTAATATTGTATGTATACACCAAACGTTATACGCTCAACAAAACGATCAAAATATAATTAATATAACACAATTAACCCTGTATGCCATTGGAAATTATATCAGAATTAAATTAGAATGTTTAAATAACACAATAATCGACTTTATGTCAATTGGTAGATAATATGTGGTAAAAGTGGTAAATTTATAATATCCTGTTCAGCAAAAACAATTTACTAAAGTCAGCTACTTTTAAAGTGTAATATATTCTTTAACTTATATTGAACGTCTCAACCAATCAATAAGTCGATTTTGTTCACAATAAACACGTGACATTTTAACTATAGAACGATATTTATCTTCACCTACCCCATTTCATTTAAGACCCTATTTCACATATCTTTGTATCAATCTTCAATAACCGGGACACTTATATCAAAATGTAGCAGAAGATATAATTGCAAATAACTCAGGAAGAAAATTAAAAAAACTCTTCAGGATTATTCGACGTTGGATTATTAATTGGACTATTAAAAGGACACCTCTGAAAGGGACAAACTGTAAGCTAACATTTTTCTTTCATTCTCAAATTTTGTCACATATATTTGTTATTATTTTGTTACGCCAAATATTTAATTGTTTATTAAAATAAAACATTTTAATGTACTAATTTGTTGCTTGTTCATTCTGTTACCATTTCGTCGATTAGTAAACGTGCCATTTTATAAATAAATCTTAAATAGCTACACCGGTCGTCACAAAATATTTTAAGTCCTATGTGCACTGCAACATAAACAAAAATTTAAAAATGCGCATGACAAAGGCATTTAATGCAAGTCAATTGTAATAGTAAGCACAAATCTGTGATGAGTGATTAAACAAACAAAAAAGGAAACCTAACAGTAATCGCTTTCGTACGGTCAGTTGGCAAACGGGTGATTAAACCGGTTTTACAGATCTCTATCCACGCACTTCCAGTCGGGTTTCTCAAATGCAAGCAATAAAAAAACAAGATCTTTTATGTGAGAACGTAAGTGATAATAATCTTCATATGGTATTTAGAACAGAAAAGTATTCTTTTTATTAGAAGAACACAAATGTTGATGTAAATGAAATAAAACACTCGAATCACGAAAGACATTACCAGAGAAGAAGTGTTAATGGTTGTAGCATCTTGCCTATGTTATTCATGAAATCAGATAACCTTAGTCAAATGACCAAAGAAAAAACACGAAACAATCCTTACAGGATGAATTAAATGACAACATAGATTACATGCGCTGCGAGATTTTTTTACGAACGCAAGACTGCACAGGCAACATTGTAGAAATCATGAAATATCAACTATTTTAGCAGAAAGAAATACAGTCGATTTTGTTCACAATAAAGACGTGACATTTTAACTATAGAACGATATTTATCTTCACCTACCCCATTTCATTTAAGACCCTATTTCACATATCTTTGTATCAATCTTCAATAACCGGGACACTTATATTAATTAATTACAAACAAAACTATATGGTACTTGCTCATGGCCGACATTGCTACTGAATATACATTATATGTCCCCAATTCATTTAAAACGCCTATAATTAATTTTTCGTTCGTACTGTCTCTGGAGATATTTTTATTAGCAATACAGAGAGATACAACAGCAAGCTATGTTTGACACTATTTAACAGCATTTATCATTAAATAATAAACTAATTATATTTGCTGATTAAAATATTTCATGTTAAAGAACTTTAAGAGCGAAAATCATGAAAATGTAATTTAATTGGTATGTCAAAAATTAATTTAAATATGGTGGAATCTAATTAGCTTTTAAATGTACTGCGGATCACAACGCGACACATGTTTGTCTTATTATAATTATAATACTTTACAGCTACAATGTATTATACACGATGGAATTGCTTTTGTCCATACACATCTGACCAAACTAAGTCGTTGTAGTGGTAATTGAAGAAGGTAATTCAAACATGTTTTATTTCAATCTAGTCTTGACTGGACTAAGGTAGTATCATTATTCCAGCAGTATTAATGGTATTACTAATTTTATCACATCAAGCTTTGTAATTAGTCAGTGGGAGTCAATACAAAGTAATACTTACCCTTAAAATGTATTGACCAGACAGCATTATTATAAGAACATCGGGAAACAAAATGCACACATCTTGACAAATCCAGATTTTAGCAATCCTTAAAACAGACTTACATTTCTAGTCCAAAGAGAAACAACATAAAGCACATCATTTTTATATTCTCAAAGTGTTGTTGTTTTATCTATTTTCAATTTAAATTCCCGATATCTAATCTATTAATATGTAAATATATGTCCTATATATGTATTTGTTTTACTTAAATCAAATTGCTGTTCCATGAGAAGGGAAGGTTGTGTTTTAATGAGATGTTATGGACATATTGTCAATATTTCACCTATAAAATTACACCCGTATTCCGGGGTTTATATCTATATTCAAGTAATCTATTTCTTTGGCAGGCATGCACAAAGGCAGAGTGAGCATAGTACTCACTTTAATACATACAAGTGTAATTATAAAAGATGTAGTACATGTAGATTCCATTGTAACTCCATTGTCAAGTCTACTGTAAATGACCGTTCATTTAACATTTCCTTACGTTGTGATGTGCATTGACAAAGTAACAACATAATTTATGAAGTAACCTGAAATGTAAACGGCCGTACTTTGGACAAACAAATTAGATTTCGAGAACTTTCATATAAAATCGGCAAAGCTCGTCGTTTTAAGAACTGCCTATATTATCATTTCTTACTACTGGATATTCTTTTAAACTATGTGAACATACAACCTTTTCAAAAAAAATTTGATGACGATATTTCTAATGGATTAGAATTACCGGCCAAATACAGTGCCGAACTTGACTAGATTAAAAAACTTCATTTCTACTTGGTCTTAAACCAAACACTCTATATTAAATTGGTATTCATGCTTTACTTTGTACAAATCTACTTTGTGAAAACCAGATGCATTAATATATATTGATTTTTTCGACTTACCTAGTATTTTTAGACAAATATTATTATCAATAAAATTCACTATTACATCGAAAAGAAATAAAACCCAATGATTTTTAAAAGTACAAAGAATCATTAGAGGTTATTTTTTAATTATAACAAAGCTCAGGATTCTTGAAACTGTTCAACTTCCCTTTCAGTCACTTACCTTCTGGTTATATCATTATTAAGAATTTAAATATTACCGATGACTATATATTAAGAAAAATTGCTCTTTAAGGGTCCGAAATATCGTCTTCCAGATAAAATTGAATTCGACCTTTGTTGCAAAGAAAAAGCTGATGCAGTTAATATGTTTACCGAGAGCTGGTGTAAGAGAGAAAACACGGATATATAGTATCACTCAATACTGGAAGAAAGCCATTTTAACGTAATAAAAATCGCATTAAATTCTACCGCACTCACTCTCTTAGTGTACCTAAGAAGGCTGTTTATCTCTTAAAGCACAGAAAACAGTCCTTTTAGAATATCCACGATAAATGTGTACTTCTACCTGCGGAAAACAGCTCAAACAACATAATTTTTGTCTGGCGACTATACTACAAACATGTACTGAGTGCTGAGTTATCCACCACTAGTTCTTCTTACATTAGCAGCAACGTTGATTTTTAGACACTTATTGACAAACATAAATAGATACATTCAATATCAAAATCGATTCAAAGCAAGTCCTTCACTGTACTGGATTCCTTAGCTTCACAAAACAATAAGTGCCAGCTCTAGCACCACTACTCACATATCTAAACTAATTACTTCTGACCTTACTGCCGTTCGTAATCACGTTGTTAAATATTGTGATAAATGTATGAAACTTCTGGAATTAACTTTTCTTTGTGTATTCAAAATTATTCTGAAGTCTTGACAATTTTCGTACTTTTAACTTTCATTGCTCGGCCGTTAATACCTACTCACTTCTCTACCTCATTATTTAATTAAGACCAAACTGATTAATCTTATTTAAACATTTACTCGAGTGCAACGTCTACACATTGCATGTCATGCAAGCAATGCCCTTTTTACCAACACTTTCTTTAAAAAGTTTTCGATGTGGATTTGTACCGACGTTTGTGAAACTCTATGTTTCTTATTAGACAATATTTACATAAAATGCGGTGACACTTTATGTAGACAAATAATTGGTATTCCTATGAGAACTAACTGCGCATATTTAATTGCAGATTTGTTCTTATACTGCTTTGACCGTGATTTCATGGTAACTTTAATCCTTTCTAACCAATGCCACGATATAGAGGCTTTTAGTTCATAGTCACGCTATTTTGACGAGAATCTGACAATAGATAATCCTTTCTTTACTCAAATGATCTATCTAATTTTCCCTCTAGATTCCAAATAAAGCAAATAAAGACTGACATTTAAATGCAGCATTTCTATCCATTGTGATCGCTATTTCCAATGACAACGTCTCTATTAAAATTTATAACGAGAGAGACGATTTTTACTTTAGTAATGTAAATTATCTATACCTTGACAATGATTTACTTCGATACCTTCCATGGTATTTATATATCCCAACTTACAAAGTTTTCAAGAGTTTGTAATAAAGATTTCAATGCTAGAAACCGGGTTATTACTTCTTGACTGTTACAGCAAGGCTTTCGATTTCACAAATTAAGAAAGACGTTTTAAAAAATCTTTTACCGCAATGATTTTATTGCTTTAAAGTATAATAGACACTTATGCAGCAAAGTGTAAGCCTTCCTGCATTCTATGGAAATGTTTTATACAAGTGACTTAATGCCACTGTTGGATTTCTGTCTCTACATCTCTCCGGTCGTGCCCTATATAGGTGAGACAATTTGAGTAGTATCAATGCCCTTTACATGAGATTGCATAGTAGGCATAACGTCGAGATTTGCTTTTACCTTTATTATAAAATATGCCATTTGCTGATTAATTCAAGGCTTTTCACATTGTTTGAATCTCATTGCTTATTAACTGTCCTTACAACATCTTGCTGGTTTGGGCTTTTTTATAAAGTTCGATGGTTTCCTGCGTGGTTTTAAATTTCACATTTGACACACCTGGCACATGACGTCATGGCGTTTTCATTGTATGATGTCAGTAAATTGCTTTTATTTTACGTCATCGCTTTTTATTTCAAACTACTCTCTCATTTAGAACTTTTAAGGATGTCGAGGCTTTTATCTACTGTACATTTTGTACATATGTTGATAGGTTATTATAATTATTACTAGTTATTTTGTATGTATATAAGTTCATTTTATCAGTCTTTACTCCTGATGCGGGTGCTTACTGTTAGTTGTCTCCCTTTGATGAGATAGTTTTATATCCACTGTTTGTTTGATGGAAAGACCTTCAGGAAGTGCTAGATTGGAGCGCTCCATAAACCAGGTTTAAGCCCAACAGAATGTCCTTTTGCCGACTGACTGTACTAAAGCAGTTACTGCTGGTTTTTCTTTTTGTGTATTATGTCTTGTCTCTGCGTTTTTATCACTTTTAAGTTGATCATGTTTGCCTTTGTCTAAAAGTACTTTAGATTTAAATAACTGTGGTTATTCTCATAAAACCTTTTGTTTTTCACCTATTTATGGAGTCATTATATGTGCCTTATTAGAATATTTTTATGGTGCAAGTGGGCCGAGGCTTCATATCCATGAAGAATCTTAGTTTGTTTGATTTTTTTCTTAAAGTAAGAAGTCATCAAAAGCAAACTATTAGATAGAATGTGTCTATGTTTGGAACCTGATGACTTGCTCTATATCGCATTCGTCGACTTGTTATCATAATGACTTTAGGAAAGAATCTGGGTTAAATATTGATGTATAATAAACAAATATGTATTATGGTATTTAAGCGTTTATAAGAACAACGTGCCTTGATGTCGGTGTCTAATGACTGACTATATTACGTTTTACATATGTACACATCACTGACCCATATAACGATCAAAATGTAGCAGAAGATATAATTGCAAATAACTCATGAAGAAAATATAAAAAAAACTCTTCAGGATTATTCGACGTTGGATTATTAATTGGACTATTAAAAGGACACCTCTGAAAGGGACAAACTGTAAGCTAACGGGCAAACGGGTGATTAAACCGGTTTTACAGATCTCTATCCACGCACTCTCAGGCGGGTTTCTCAAATGCAAACAATAAAAAAACAAGATCTTTTATGTGAGAACGTAAGTGATAATAATCTCCATATGATATTTAGAACAGAAAAGTATTCTTTTTATTAGAATAACACAAATGTTGATGTAAATGAAATAAATAACTCGAATCACGAAGAGACATTACTAGAGAAGAAGTGTTAATGGTTGTAACATCTTGCCTATGTTATTCATGAAATCAGATAACCTTAGTCAAATGACCATCAAAAGAAAATACACGAAACAATCCTTAATGGATGAATTAAATGACAACATAGATTACATGCGCTGCGAGATTTTTTACGAACGCAAGACTGCACAGGCAACATTGTAGAAATCATGAAATATCAACTATTTTAGCAGAAAGAAATACAAACAATATAAAAAAATGCAAATAGATTTTTAAATAAAAAGTTCAGGCAATAAATTTTAATTAGATGTTTAATAATAAATTAGCCATGCTAATCGTGGAAAGGGAGCATTTTAATGCGTAAGTAGAATTGCTATACCAAAATGGTAAAAAAGTCTAATGGTATGACTACAAATAATACATTTAAATAAATACTCTAGCTTCGTCAATTTCCATTCATATACCAGTCATGCATTCCATGAACTCGAAATAATGCATAAAAACTCGCTTGGTTAATTAATGTGATTTCTCACTTTGAAATAGAAAGTGATAGATGTTCACTTAATGGAAAGAAATGTAATTTACTCTCCATGTTTTAATTGCATGCTATATTTCTTTTAGATACTCGGACTAGATATGATAATAACGGCGACATTTACATGCTCTTCCTTCAAGAATGGTGTTTCTTTTTATCACTAAAATGTACAGTTTACTCTGTAAGAACTGGTAACATGGTAAGCTACACATAAGCCACGTAAAGGTATTCCTTAAATTACATTTTGATTGAGTATTTGAAACTATAAAGCTGTCTGTGTTCTAGGAATTTGCCAGAGTGATTTAAAACCATGATCGGTGTTATGTACTTTGTTTTTGCATAATAATTATTAACTGTCGGCGGTCTATGAATAATCCTTATACGACGATAACATTAATTAGCTGTCAATATTATTAACCAGAAAAGACAAAATGCCATAAGAAACAAGAAGCATAGTTATTGTTGGATTCAAACAATTGACAGGGTTCTAGTCTTAATAAATGTATTTTAGTGTAGTTTTAAACAACACTCCAGCCGGTACAATGTTCACATTTAAATTCACCAAAACGCATATTATGATTTTAAGTAGTTTCAACAGATAATAATCAGCTATTTAGATTAAGGTCGGTTCCAATACTAGGTCAATCGATATTACTGGTTTTAAATTTTTTGCACCAATTTTAATTTTCTCAGAGGTTTTACGAATGTGGATAAACTATGCAATACAGCTTTTTGTCGTTAGTTTTTGTTATATTTTACAGAAATGCTATAATGGACTTCGATATTTGTTGTAAACTGCGTGTATTTTTATTTTACTTTAATAAAATTTGTTCTACAAAGAAGCAAACATACGTATTGTTCTAATAAATATGATTCCGTTCAAAAGCACCGAGTTTACATATGTTCCATTCAAGATGTTGTTGTTTTTAAGCTTGCGTTATATAATGCTCAATATATGCCGAATTAAGCAGTGTACAATGCAGATATTGCACGCGGCTTTGTTGTCATCCACATTATAATAAGGACGCCCTAACCGGTCTTACAGAGCTTCAACCACGTACTTCCTGACGAGTTTCTCAAATCTTGCTGAAATAAATCTGCTAGTTTTATTAAAATAAACATAATTTGGTCGTATGTGTGTTTTTGACAAGTAAGAATATATGACAAAGTCCTATGAGCATTGCAACATGTACCAAACTCCGAAAAGGCACAGAACAAAGGTATTTCACATGCAAGCCAAGCAAAAAATAAGAACAAATTTGTGATGAGTCATTTAACGAAAAGAGCAAATCCGACAGTTACCGCCTTGGAACGGTCAGTCGGCAATATGGACCGACTGGGGTGCTTAAACCAGTTAACCGGCTCTAACAACGCACTTCCTGACGAGTTTCTCCAATGCAAGCAATGAAAAGAAAAACGATCGGATGGGATTTGAGATGCGCAAACATTTAACCATGAAAGCCGCACTTGCCAACAACCAAAAAAACAGAGGTTATTGAACAAGAAAATATTTTTTATTAACTAACTTTAACATGATTATATATGATCTTATCTTATGAGGTATTAGACAGATGCGTCTAGATAGCTAAGATTTGTAATTACTAATCATGCAAGTTAGCCGCTATAAAGTTTCTCAAATCTTAATATCTTGTAAAAAAAGATGTAAAAAATCTTAAATAACGGCTTAAAATTAGCGATGCTTTATGTAATGGATCCTTACGTTCGTATATTCTGGTGAGAGTGTGACTGTGTCCTTTTAAATTGGAACTTTAAACCTTACTGATGTTCATAATTTTTGTTTAAATTATTTTTGGTTAGATCTATATCTCTTACAAAAAAGATCAATAATAAATAAAACAGCATCATTTTTTGACCACAGTCCATAAACAAACGTCTTAATCGGTTGAACATGAGGTTACTTGATAATACGTCCAAATTTTGTGATTGTATTTATTTATACAACCATTGACCATTGAATTGTAAATTAAAACTTACAGTAATCTCATCACAGCATTGGGATAATATACGGCCTACCCAGTATTGGACTTGGGGAAACCACAGACATGCTATAGCGACACTGTTATTCGATACTTATTAGCGCCGCTCTGGAGAACGGTGCCTTTCATGGAGTGAAATTGTTATGTTACACTTGTGTTGCAGGCATTAAGAGGAATCGTAGCGGTTTTGTATGTGAGACCTTTTTCAAAAAACAACCGCGAATGTTGTTGTTAACGGTGTTGATTGAAATTATAAAAAGAAAAACAGGCTTTAATAGAAACTAGCAGCTATTTTTTGAGGCATTGGTTCACAAAAAGGCGATATTGCCAAATTAAACCCGCCACTTGCAATAAAAACGAAATGTGACAGACAACAAGAAACAAAGCACAAAAAGATAGTATATTACCCATCCTCCTAGCATATTATCGTTCATTACTCTCACATATTTAGGTAATGACCCGTCAGTGTAAAAATGTATAATTCCCAGCATAGTTTACTCATTAGACATTATGAGACACCACAATATAAATAATGAGACACCACAACGTAGCTTTCGTATGAAATGTTGATTATTTTCTAACTAAACAGGCAGGCATGCATCAAAATGCTGCCCATAATTGTTTGTTTAAAAGAGGCCGTTTTAAGGCCTATTAAGTTAAAATTATTTGATTAATAAGCAAAGGTTCTATTTTCATTTCAAAGGTTTGTGATTTTTAAATAAAAGAAAAGACATTTTCAAAAATAGTACTTAAATACTTTAAATTAAAAAGAATGAAACTTTCATATTAAACTAATGACGACACGTGTCAAATGAAGTATTGTACCTAAAATTATAAGCATATTGAAGTGTTCATTGATACTCATGTACGTTCAATTCAATGATGTCCCAATACAATAATGAACAGTCTACTACTACTACATCAATCTGATGCTTTCATCACCAATTTTTGAATTTAAAAGAAAATTCAAAAATACATTGATAACACAATTTCATGGCAGCTTCTATAAAAAAGGTAGTCATCATATAGTCATTGATCTCCTGAAACGGATTCTTTCTGATTTATCGCCTGTTCTGATTTTACACGCATGAACGAATATTGTGGTATCTGTGAACATTTTCGTGTGGTGCGATGTAACCATATCTATCATCTGATCCGGACATATATTGAAGTATCACTGCAAAAGTAATATTTCTTAATTCAGTTAGTTCACTCCATTAATATTAAGACAACATATGAGTTATTAAAAACGGCATTTTCTGTAATTGCGTGCCGATGTTGAGAACTGTTACAATCGATACTTCAGACTTCAGACTTCTAATCATTAAACAAACTGTAATGCATCATATGTATTGTGGCATCAACTTAAATTCGTTTAAATATCTTTTCAATATCTTTATAATTAAAATCTTTCTTAAAAATAGTAAGAAGGATTTCATATCTTAAAAAATGCATTAAACTTGACACTTGTTTTAGGTAATGTTAATCACTACTTTATAATATACTTCACATCTCACTAAATGTAGACCTGCAGCAAACTCGTATTCAGATTTTTGTATTATCTAAATGTACATGATTGGTAAATCAGTAGTTAAGATTTTTATCGGAGATGGATTTTCCCGATATAAGAGGGACTTTGTTTCAGTTAAAAATATAATTGAGATGCCGACCTCACTTTTATTAGAATGTAACAATAAGGCAGACAGATCAAATAAATAATTGGGGTTTGATTCCAAAGACTATAACAGCTAATTTAAGGTGCGAATCTTACATTTTATTTTTTTCTATTTTAAGAAACACTTCAGTTTTATATGATAGCCCTTTTTGTCCATAAGCTTTTATAAATATCTAAACGCCGGGATTTTCTGCGTGATTTTGATATTTAAGAAATGAGACAACTATCCATGCTAAATGTCGTGCGGCATCCTTTATTAAAGAATAAGTGTTTTTATGCGTCTTTCCTAAGAATATTGTCAGGATTTCAATTCTCTATGCAGTCCATTGGTCTTCAGTTAACTTGCTACATTTTTCTTTTAAAATAATGTGTTGTGCTCACTGAAAACAGTGTTTCCGATATTTGCCTGTTTGTTAAAAGCTATCGCTTGGAGGTACTTGATTACTTCTATTTGAATTCATATTATATCTACTCCTCAGATCGAGAGAGATAATGTCGACGATTCCGCGCTGAACTCAGTCTCATTGTATTGCTTGGATAGAAACACCGGAATTATCGACAATATCATCACATCCGGTAAAGGATTCTGGTGCACTTGGCAAGAACCAACATACTGCCCACCCTCCCTAGAGCGAATGTTCCTGAAAGCTTTCTCTATTGAAGTTGCGCCATATCAGGTAACGGAGACATATTTAAACGTCTGCCTTTACAATCATTGCTGCTGTTAAGATGATAAAATCTGAAAACGGAATAATACACTAACATACCAGTCAATAAAATTCATTAATATTCATTTTTTTCCGGTTCCTTGATTGACAGCATGTGTCTGTACTGCTTCGGAAAATTGAATACGTCATTTATTATTTGTTTAGTATGATAATAAATCTAATCGCTGGAGAAACATGGGAAATTAATCTGACAACTCAATATTTGTGATGTAATTGGGGGCTTGGTGTATTACAAGTCCCAGAATTAATATTTTTATTTTATCTGTTATAACGTTTACTCCTAGGGTGAGGGTGGCGATGACACTGCTGCGAACTTCATCAAGTTTAGTTGCCAGGACATCCAGGACCAGCTACCCAGTGAAGAAATAATCCTTGTCATGGCACGTAATTATTCTGAGTGTACAATCCCATTCAAACTACGATCATAAACTTCTTTATATTAACATCTCCAAGAAGTGTATATACATTAAGCTCTTGGTCATAGACATTTAGAACCTGTTTTCAGTAGAAGCCTTACAGCATGTTATATTGTTATGTATTCTAAAATGTATTTTGATTGCAAATAATGCATATTATATTTTTCGGAAATCTGTGAACAATATCAAAAAACAATTATTAACTGAATATGTTCGGATATTTCGCCTCTATATGGTGTCTAATAAATTTAACGTAGCTTCTACTTGGCAAATGTTATCAATTCGCTTTCGCATTGACGAAGCTGTTTGTTAAAATTGCTAGAATAAGAAGCCATATGACATGAATAACAAAAACTAAATCTTGTTTTTAATATGAACTTATGGTTGTGCAAATATGAAGTATGTGTATGTGGTAATAAATAATTATCGTACATATTACTTTGAGTACTTTGCACTTTATTTCTTATTAGTTGTTTGCTACGCAATGCCATGTTCTAGAAATGAAATTCACAAGTGAGTGTTTAAAATTTACTACAAATGCATAGTTGAATGCTACTGGAGAAAAGCGGAATTTTATTACTTGTATACAAAATATGTATAAATTGAATAAATTCATAATAGAAATAAATTATCATATAACTGAATGATTTCACGTTTTGTTTTAATATGTTATGTTAATCGTGAAAAACATATTCAGGTTTATCAATATTTAAGACAATGTTCCTTACACGGTGATCACTTATCATGATTTAATTGAGGCAATTATTTGAAAGTTAATAATATAAATGGAGTGACATATATCATTAAAAAGGTGTTTCTTTCTCTTGCTGGATTCTTGTAAGTTGAGATTTCCTACAACAATGATAAATACGTAGCCTTTAATACAAGTGTAACAGCACGCGTTAACAAAGTAGAGCCTCCTGTACCCTGAGCGTTCGAGATTGCAAATCCGAACGGCTGGAGACATAAAACAAAAAATAAAATATTATTACCAGCTTCCTTTTTCTGCATGATATCCAGCACGTACTCACTATTACAATGCTTTTGGCAAAATGACAACCAGACCATTTCCCATTAGGAGCAGTCACGCTCTGCATTCGCAATAAACTATTGAAATTAGTTAACTCATTTAATTACCCGTCTACGATGCACAGCCTATAGCCAACATGGATCTCTTTATTAAACAGGTATGATGTACTTGTAATTGAGGTATATAATCCGTTAGGAATTTAAAGTTCGTATTTTAATGAAATGTCAGCAGTGTTATATTACGACACCACATTCAAATTTATTACGTTTGAAAGTCACAATATGTTGAACCTAGTTAAATGAGTCGCATACTGCTTCATCTTCCTTTGTCATTTATTTGTCGTTTTTAATTTTATTTAAACAAACACCTTTTGGGCATAATATCTTGTTCACATATGCTTTTATTTTCAGGTGTCGCCTTCTGCCACAAAGGCGTGTTTACAAGGGACATTTCCTGTGTAGACTGTATGGTAAGAACATATAGAGGATCTACATGAGTGGAGATTTTTTATAAATATATTTTATATGAAACTCGCCCATTGAAACGAATATGACGCTCGACAAAGCATCGCGTCATATAACTTCAGTACACGCGTTTAGAAACAGTATTCAAATAATCATGAAAAATATATTTGTATTTTGTATGCCAGCCTATTTACTCAGAAAAATATAGAACGATATCATTCAAATAGAATTTATAAACGAAATAAGGAAGTTACGGATAAGAATAAAATTTCTACATAGTTTGTCAAACAACTATTTAAATATGCAAAACAATCCATTACTACCATGAACTAGAACTCTGCGATTCGGATGTGTCGCCTGACGAAAGTTTTGTTAGTCGACATAAAAATGTTAATTATTTTTTTATTGTACAAATATTAGCAATGTATTTGCACAAAATTCACATATAAAATAACCTTTTAATTGTCCCATTGCAAGAAACATTCACAACAAGTTATGCCCTTCGCAAGAAATGCACTAAAAATCAATCAAAGTGGAATAATTTACAAGAATGACATGAAATGTTTTATAAAAATCACTCAAAGGGGAATAACTAAAAAAACGGAAGAAGGTAGAGTTACCGTTATTGTGCACTGCACTTTGAGTCATTGCCAGAAACATGCATACCAAGTTTGGAGTCATTTGGACCTACGGTGACAAAGTTACAATCCGGACAAGAAATGTTCTCTAAAAATCAATCAAAGGGGAATAATTCATAAACGGAACAAGGTAAAGTTACGGTTCTTGTGCGCAGCACTTCGACTCATTGCCAGAAACATGCTTACCAAGTTTGGAGTCATTTGGACCTACGGTGACAAAATTAAGCTCCGGACAAGAAAATCCGGACGCAGCCGACGCCGTGGACGCCAACGCCGATGCCGACAACGCCGCCGCCGCCGCCGACAAAGTAATCCCTTTATGTCGCCTAGTCAGGCGACATAAAGGGAGATTTTTGCGTGTGAATTAAAACAATTTATTTAAGGATAAGGTCACAACTTGAATGATTCTGACATAGAACGGAGCGAAAATGCAATATTATGTCATATCCAATCGAACA
Source organism: Sinonovacula constricta (assembly GCA_007844125.1). Lineage (NCBI taxonomy): Eukaryota > Metazoa > Mollusca > Bivalvia > Cardiida > Solecurtidae > Sinonovacula > Sinonovacula constricta. The sequence continues at coordinate 12,436,102 of CM017567.1, read as the reverse complement.
TAAAAACGCGGGCAAAAGTTTTTAGTTTTAATCCAATGTTAACAGAAACCGGTATCAAGTTACATCTAAAGAAAAGAACATAAAGAAAACATATTGCTGACTTAATGATTGTAGTGATCTGCAGCTGCGGGAAGCGCTATGAATAGCAAACAATATTTGTAGTTATTGCTTGAAAACGTTGATTAATTGTCAATATTTACCATGGTTATTTTCTAAAGCTCATGCTGCACTAAATTTACAAATAACATGTTGTTTTGTTTATATTTATAATATCACGCCGGCACAGTTATGGTTATATTAGTAATGTGAAGCTTATAACTGGTGGCGGAAACACCAGGAAAATGTCTAAGTAGAACCACTGAAAAACTTACCTCATACAAAAGTTATCTCCCAGACTTGGACTCGAAGACAAGCGAGGAGGGTAGGGTGGGGTACACGTCAATAACTCGAACAGCACGGAGTCGCGCACCAGTTTGAGTCATTACTTGTCTTAAATTTAAATGAAACTTGAACGGGAACACGATGCCAATTTGACGATGTGTACACCAACTGTTTTTAATGTGGTACAGTCCTAAAAACGCTATAACTCAATTCTCTTGTATGTCCTTGTTCCGAATTACAATGATTGGTCTAGAGGAAAACAGCTCCAGAATATAACGGAAGTGGGTGGGGCGATACTTTGACCATGAAATTATAAAGGGGAGAATTTGTCCGTCTATGCTTAAATGACCGGAAGGGTTTTGTCCGGAAAGGATTTTGTCCGTCTACGTCCAAGTCGATCTTCTGCCCCACCCACACACACCAGCTAAAACATGAATCCGGGCCTGGGTTGCTTTTCACCTTTAAATAAAGTGTAGTTCCTGGTAATCTTTTTATCATTTTCACCTGTAAAGCGCATAAATTATCAGATTCAGGTGACTTATAAAACGTTATTATATTAGTTCATATTTGACAACGTTTGATTTGACAGAAATTGTATTGCATTTCTGGGTTTTATTACATATCTACTAAACAGGATTGCCAAAAAATGTAACAACAAGTAATGTTATATACTTATACATATCCTGTTGTTATTCTCACATTGATTTAGTTTTAAAACTTATTCTCACCATAATCAGTACATTCCAATCAATTCCAAACACATTGCAGACTATATATGAGTTATTTTCACTTTTACATAAAATGTAGGATCATGTTTTACTATATTTCATCTAAGCCCCTTAACTTATCAGATTCGAGTCACAATGAATACATATTTTATTATTGATAACATTTTAGTTGACCAAAACTGTATTACCAATCTCTGTTTTATTTTATATCTCGTTGGCTTGATCACCAGGAAATGTAACAACGCGATATGTAATAACTTTATAAGTAATCCTTTTGTGTTTGTCTGCAGATTTTCCCAAAGATGTTACTTAAAGAACTTACTCTGACCATTTTCATTTCATTACCAATCATTTCGAAAAAAACTTAACACTGTTGATATGAGACAGATACACCTTTACATAAATTGTAGCCCTCTGGTCATTTTTACAGTAATTAGTCTGGAAAGCAGCTCAGTTAAAAGATTCGAGTCACTTATAATCCATATTTAATAATTTGATTACGTTTTTAATTAAGTGAAAAGGTAACAACGCGAAATGTTATAAACTTATAACATATCCTATTGTTATTACATATCCGGTGGTTACATAGCGCGCACTAAAAACGAGGGCCCGTCATTTATTCAGTGTTATATAAATAGCTTTGATAAACACGGCGTGTTGGGTGTTAAAACAATTGCTATTGTGTAATATCTAAAATGTTTATCACTTGCCTAAGGTTTATACTAATTGTATCATAGTTGATTAAATTAAAAAAACAAGACTTAATTTTGTTCTAACTGCTGCGCCAGTTTGAAGAATGTTGTTTTAAGTTATACACAACAATCATCCTGAATCGACGTTCTGTGTGCTTTATTTCTTACAAGTTATTTACTATGCTCTATTTATCCGAAATAATGGACACATGGGTGCTTTCGAAAAATCTGGTTGGGGTTCCGTTAGTTTAGGAAACAAAACATTTGAATAAGCGGAACTTTCTAAAGCTGTTTTGTGTATGTGAAGAAACAATTTGTGGTCCAAATGGGCACATGTGACCAAACGATCAACCGTGATTTAGTTATGGTAGATTTAAAACAATGATAAAACCATCAAAGCGGACCTACTTAAATGACATGCATGCTGCATGTGAGAGTAAACGCGATAATGATTAGTTTGAGCTTAGTTTATAATTTTCCTTGTTTGCTTACTATGTTAGTGACTCTAAATAATTAACTTAAATAATAATTAACTAGTGTGTGCTGCAGTGTATATGTTACTTGCTATGTCTTGTTAAATATTAGCACTTTTTATATTGTACGGAACCTTTAACATTACCTATATGGGCTCTGCTCTTTATATTGGCTTTGGTTTTGAGTAAGAATTCGGTTACTTAGCATGTCACGATTGTTGACAGTAGAACAAAAAGTGTACATATTTATGATAATGAAAAAGGTGCGAAAATTGTTCAATTGACCATAATAAACCTTGAATTACTTTAATGCTTCCGATACCACATTCTACATTTTTTCATATATCTAATCGTCATTTTACGTATGATATTCTCTACTCGTGCCTTGTGTATTATTTTTGTATTATTGCAGCAAAACATTATTTTTACAAATTAAAGTGCAGCCAGCTGTAGTGATGTCTTTCATAATAATGCTTTGTTTAGTGCGATATAATACTGATGAAAGCTGGTGCTCAGAATAAAAAACTATTATATTTGCCTAAGCGTCTAGTTTAACGAACCTTGAACATTCATTAATGTATACAATGTATTTGCTAGCAATTACGGGCCAACCGTGATACATATACACATTTGTAATGTTATTTTATACAGCATAGTAATATAGGTTTCGCAAAAAATTTAAATTGAAATGCATTCAATGCATCAATCTTTTACATGAAACCATTCAGCTACGAATGACTGCGGTTGGAGAGACGTTAATCAGATTTCGTAGACAGAGGTATTTCTGTAATATGTTTTGCACTTAATAAATGAATAACCCAATGCTTTTAAGCCTCGTTTGAAGCATTTTCTTGTGAAACCTACTTTCACGTTTATCAATATTTAACGTAAAATTTTCTGTACATGGTGACCACTTATCATAGTTCTTTTGTGGCAATTTAATGGATATCTCAGTAATGACAAGTACATGTTTCTCACTCTTACGGGAGTCCTAGTGATCATATAAAATTAATAAAAACGTTGCGTTAAGTTAAGTGCACAATCATGAATAAGTTATGTTTAGTCTTGAACGCCAGAGATTGCACTTATGCATGGTTGAAGTCGTAAGAAGAGATTACAAGAATTGATACGGAACATCAAACGTTGCCGTCGAGCTTCAGTTCAACAGTGACTAGAACATTAATTCAAATCAATAGCAAAAATGTGTTGTTATTGCAGATTTGCAATGCCATCCAATTTAGTGTGGGCATTGTTGTTTTCTCGCCATGAAGCTGTTTTAAGTTTGTTTGCATGCTTATTAAAGCCTCATTTATCAACACATCTACACCAGTCTGAATGGTTTGTTATGTTACAGGTCCCACACTTTCACAGAAAAATTCTACATGTAGTTCTGCTTACTCATTAGATAAAATATGTCTTAACCCCACCCCAGTCGGTCCATATTGCCGACCGATCGTTCCAAGCCGGTAAATGTCGGGTTTGCTCTTTTTGATAAATGACTCATCACAGATTTGCTCCTACTGTCACATTTGGCTTGAATGTGAATACCTTTGTCCCGTGCCTTTTCAAATTTTGGTATATGCTGCAATGCTCATAGGACTTTGTCATATATTCTTATTCATGATCACAACACTGCCTAATAGTCGTAAAAAATTTCCCAGTGTATATAATCTATGTTGTCATTTAATTCATCCTATTTCGTTTGATGGCCTTTGGTTCTTTAATTCTATCTTCACATGAACAGGGCGCTAAAACCATTTACTCTTCTGTATAATAACTTATGATGAGTTGATACTATGTTAAATAAATTAATAATGCCAATTTACAGTCAATTTTTAAGACATGTTTTGCTTTAAAATAATCTTTAAACACAATAAGCTAAACAGGTATAGTCACGATGTTTTGGGGGGTTATAAACAACATGCGTTTTATGATTTTCACAAATAAATCGACTTATTCATCAGTGCAAGCATGTAAAAAACAAAGACCAATTATTCTGAATAAGGAATGTCTCGTTGTGATATATACTATTATCATACATCATCATAAAGACGATTTATTATTTTACATGGACTTTTCAAATGACCAAGAAAATACAAAGTTTTTACTAATAGCTAAACCAGAGTCCTCATACATTATACTGACTAAGGTCTTATATTCCTTTTGATAGATGTTTCTTGGAGTCCGCGCTGAAGCGGCGCATTTTATGGAATGTGTTTGAAATTAGTCACTAGTTTGTTGTTGTAATCGGGTCGGCGGTAACCAGACAAATCGAATTCGTGCAAATGGTCTGGATGTTTCGACAGATTATAATCTCTTCGAGCTTATTCCACTTCTTACCACGCATACAAGGTACCTATTTAGCAAGCTTAAACCACGTTATTTAAGCAGGTTTTATTCTAAGCCGTTAGCAGTGTTGTACAAAGATTTTAAATTTGTTGCTTGTACAATATTCCCTATATGAGTTGAATAAAACGGTTGATTAAGTTTTTAAATGAAATTAAATAAAACTTTCAGCTCACTGCCAGACAGATTCGCATAATTGCTTTTCTTATTAATAATAAAATACGCATCCGGAGCGGTCACGCTGAGCATGCACGTTCGATAGGCAGTTAAATAATTTCATTCCTAGCCCAGGATGAACTGCTCAAAGTAATCATGAGGCTAGTGTGGCTGGTTTGTATTCTTGTGGTCTCGTCCGTCTGTGGCCAAATCCGCCTGTCCGGATTTACCATCATTCAAAATCATTTGTACTCAGGTAGTATTTACAAAGACTCACAACAAGATTCCATTTTAAAATGCGCTTTAGACTGCGCGACACTAGGAAGCAATTATCCTGTTCTAGAGTATAACACTTCGACGCTCGCGTGCAGGATATTCCAGTACGAAGCGGGGCCATTTATCAGGCTGACGCCGACAACACTGGTGAACACGTTGGCTGTTCTTGACGGATTTACTGGTAGGGTGCTATAATATATAAAAATTATTTTATTTATTTTTTTATTTATTTATTTACTTATTTATTTATTCGTTTTTTATTCGTTCTTTATATATAGAATATTGTTTCACGACAATATAATGGTTGACTTTGTGAGTTGATAACAAATACAACTATTGAGTTTCGATTGTTTGTTTGTTTGTTGTTGTTGTTGTTGTTGTTGTTTTTGTTAAATAGCACCGACACAATTACTGTGTAATGTTGTAAATATTGGTGACGTCTAGCTTATTATTTTTGAAGGAAGACCCGGACTTACGTTTGGTTGGTTGGCTACCCTCCCCACATACATGTTTTTTCACCGACTGGGACTCAAGCCCTTGCTGTGAGGGTTTGAAGTTTCAAGTCAATTTAGGTTTGATCCTTTAATTCAGCTAACATAACGTCAATTATTAACAACAACATATGACGTCAACATATGCTAATAATATTAACGCGGTAAATAACGGCATTAAATACGTTGCGTTTAAAGTCTATATAATACTCACGACATGTATATACAAACTGCATTCAATAGATATTCTAATAATTAAACTTGTGGTATTTCTTGAAAGTCTCGTCTTATTAAATTGAAATCTTGAAAAATGACTTGTTGTAACGTGTTCATTTATATAACGGCTGAATTACTCTTGCAGATAAGGCTGATAACGTACACAATTGTCTAAGAAACCTTTTGTAGCCATGATTGTGAATGATTTATAATTTTCAGTGGTAACACAGGAACTTCAAGCGTCTAATGGGATGACATTTGGAGTTTGGGAAAATTACGACTTTTGTGTTCCTGGATCTTTCGCATACGGATACAACATGAAGGTCAGCATTATCATAAGACGATATTCCCGATGTCGTGAGGTATTGTCAGCTTGCCTTTCATATCGTAATTGTTGCATGGCAGATTGTGACGAGAGGTGTGGATGGTCGGAACGCATTGACAGTTGATTGGCTTCCAAATATTTGTTCTCTTTGTTGTAATGTTCATGTATATAATCATGAATTTTGCAAAGTATTTACATAACAGCCTTGACATTAAATTGAACACTTATTAAAATAATACATTTATATACTTTCATTACATTGTCGCTATTAAACTCAATGTCAAAATTTTAATCTTTTCAAATACACATCGTCAAATACCGATACCTTTTTTTAAGAATAAACAGCATTACAAAAAAACTCAATGTTTGAAAAACGTAGAATCTTAAAAAATATGACGTTTTTTCCAATAAAATTGTTTAATGAATTAAATATAATTAAACGTTTTACAAAAAATGCTCATAGTGGATGATCCGTAGATAAAATGATAATCCGTAGCTATCCACAAAATCATATACATATAGACAGGTTGTACTTGATAGCGTATGACGTTTGAATTGCATTTCAAAAACTATTAATATGCAGGTGATCTCGCCTGGTAATTTATTGAAGTCTCTCCCTTTGCGGATTTAATGGTCATGCTTCGTAATCTATTTTAGAAATTCTACTTATATGATGAATGAAATGAATAATAACTAATTATTGTTTCAATTAAGATTAATTGTTGGGCTTTTACTTGAGACTGTTCTTCTGTTAATTGCACGAACACGACATATATATATAGCTGTAGCTTTTACTAATTCTGCCCTAAAAAGTACAATAACGTAATATGAGCTAAAAACTTAAATGAATTACTTTTTCTTATAAAGACCTGTTCACTCATATCTGAAATGTTAAAGATTTGTTAACTTTACGAAATTGACGTAAAGCCGTCACAATATATACCATTAAAAGGCAAGGGACAGTATACATTCCACTTGCGGTATATCTTCGTTATGCAATTATAATGTGCTTTTTAAAAAAGTATAAATTCCTTTAAGAATTCAGAAGTACGTTTTTAAAAATGTCAACATTGTTATATAACGACGCCACAACTATCTCTTCCACGTTAAAGAGTTAGAAGATGAGCTGACTTCGTAAATGCGTCTGATACCTTTCTGTGTAATGTTGATTTGTTCGCCTGATGATCAGCCAAATCGTTGCCCAGCTACTCATTAAAATATTTGCTGAGCCTGTGTTGAAATAACAATCTAAACTAAAAAAACTGTATAATGCAGCGTTAATTGTAGGAGCGCGTGTTGACGTTATAATATTGACAATTATATTAAAGAATCTATTAAATATACTTCATCAATATGGATTCCACTGAAAGAATGTTAAAACATTAAAAACTATATAACAATGTAAATCAATACAAGTGAACAACAGCCTAAAAATTAAAACACTGACGAATTCTTAAAATATCATAGTACATGTACCAACAATGATATAAATGCCATACTGGAAAGCAGAAAATAGACACTTTAAAATATTTCATAGAATCGACTGAAAAAAAATGTGTTTTCAGTTTCCACTTAAAAGCCTCTATTGAAATAGTTTTTTTTTCACGTTATTTGGTAAATTGTTCCACAATCTTGGACCAGCTGTCATGAAACTCCTATCACAATAAGTAGACCTTTTGTTAAAAGGCACATTATACTATATATATGATTCCTGAGCATTAGACATTACACCTGGTCGACTACCGGACTTCTCAGACAATAGCTTAGTTAGATATTTTGGGGCATTTCCAGAGGTACAGTTATACATGTATGTGAGTTTGAAAGTTATTCTAGCCTGTATTGGGAGCTAATGTAACTGAAACAAAGCATCGTAGCACTGTCAAATTTTCTGTAGTTTAGAACCACTTTTGCGCACATTTCTTGTATCCTTTGTACTTAATGTATATCAGCGCCAGCAATACCATATAAGATGACTGTCGTGAACAATTATTTGGCGCGACGTCGTACGACGTCGCCGCGATTGTGTACGTTTTCGTTACGTCATTTTTTATGTATGTTGTTATTATAACGTCAGTAGTCATTAAATAGCAAAGGTCGAAGCTGGTTGTGTTTTTTCTCACAAGCGAACTACTAAATAATCTAAAACTATACGATCGCCACGAAATTGGTGCCATGACCAAAGAAAAAATGCAGACGACACTGGAGAAGTATTTAGGCCAACGGCTAGGTTTCAGTTTTGTCAATAAATTAGAAGAAGCGAAAGAAGAGGACCATCTTGAAAACATAGAAACATTTATAGATAAAGTGGAAGAAAAAGTCGCAATTCTTCACAACATCAACGAGAAGATCCTTTCGCTCACCGACGCCGCGGACACGCCTGAAGAAATTGTCGAAATAGAAGAATACACCGTGGACGTAGAGATCAAGCTGCGAAAATACAAGAAATTTCTACAACGCCGCACTAACACATCGAACAGAAAAACCACAGACACAACGCCACAGACATCCGCTTCCGCTTCACAGCCACTAGACGCAGAACGTATCTACACAAATGCATCAAACAACAACAGCCAGCCAAAACCCAAGATAAGTAAATCATCTACTCATTGTACTAAATTACCCAAACTTACGCTACCTACATTTAACGGCGATTTACTGCAATGGCAAAGTTTCTGGGACTCTTTTGAATGTTCAATTCATTCAAACAGTTATTTAACAGACGTTCAGAAATTTGGCTATTTAAAAGCACAGTTAGAGGGAGCGGCCGCCATGACAGTAGAAGGATTCGCGCTCACCAATGCGAACTACACGCGCGCTGTTGAGCTTCTACGTGAGAGGTACGGGCAACATTGCAAAATTGTTCACGCAACAATGCAAGCCTTGTTAAAACTGCCAGCACCTACACCGTCCGTCGCTAGCTTAAGGCTATTTTACGACAAAATGGAAACCTACATTCGGGGACTTGAGTCATTAGGCCAGCATCAAGACATGTATGGGAGTTTATTAGTGCCAGTCGTTTTGGAAAAGTTGCCGGTAGATGTACGTCGCAATCTCGCACGTATCAACGAGAACAACGACTGGCAACTGCATGAACTAAGAAGAGCGATTAACAGAGAAATCAACATCTTAGAGATCGGCAGCGGAGATCCCCACACGTTCCCGGATGTAAACGACCTCAATGCAACTGCATTGTATCACACAGCTACGAAGGGTAAGCAGATTACGTACTCTCATAGCAACAAGCCTGCGAAAATTAAAACACAGAAGCCTTCAATCGTGTGTGCATTTTGTGGTCTTGCTCATTACAGTTCGGAGTGTAAGAAATTTTCTGACAGTGTGACAAGATTAAAAATTGTTAAACAGAAACAGCTGTGTTTTAATTGTTTGGGAAAACATCGAGTCACAGACTGTAAATCGCGAGGCCGCTGTCAGAACTGTAACCGGAAGCATCTCACGTCCATCTGTAGAACCCAGAGAGAAGATCGGAAGTTGATTCTGAAACGGAAGCCGCTGTTTTCCTGTCTTCAACAAGAACTCCACACGCTGAGGTTTTACTGAAAACTACCATTGCACCTGTCGCTTCGGGACACATCACTACAGATGCAGCAATATTGTTCGATGAAGGCGCGCAACGGTCTTTCATAACAAGACAGTTAGCAGACGAACTTCAACTTCCGTCTGAGGGAATGGAGGCTCTCAGCGTCGCGGGATTCGGGGGAAATACCAGTGGAAAACTACAGCACATGGAACGCAGCACTGTGTATATTGTGACAGAGAAAAGACAGAAGATACCAGTCAGTGTTCTCATCGTCCCGACCATCGCGGCTCCCATCAGTTGCGCTTCTCTCAGATCGGCAGTTGCACTTCCACATCTACGAGGGTTGAAGCTAGCGCATCCCGTCTCAGGCAACACATTCCATATTTCACTTCTTGTCGGAGCAGATCATTACTGGGACGTCGCAGAAGAGCGTGTTGTTCGTGGGGATGGACCGACTGCCGTGAAGTCGAAGATAGGATACTTGCTGTCAGGTCCAATGCCGTCCACGTCACAAACACCGACGGACAAACACATGTTGAACGTGATTGCGTCCCGTGCCCCTGATGACAGCATATTGGAACGTTTTTGGAAGCTGGAAAGTATTGGTATTTCACCCTGTGTGCCTGACCGGAAGTCCGCCGAGTACCTCGAAGAGTACCAGCAGACGTCCATCGAATACGAAAACGGGAAGTATGTAGCCAAACTACCATGGAAACAAGACCACCCTGTTGTACCATCTAACTACAACATCACTATGAAGAGAACAGTAGGCATGATTCAGAGACTTCGCAACGAACCGGAAGAACTGAAAACATACGGTGATATTATTGCAGAACAGGAAAGACGTGGCTTCGTCGAGAGAGTAACCCCTGAACAAGAATCTGCAGAGGAAGTACACTACATTCCCCACCACCCAGTAAAGAAAGAGTCTTCTACAACACCCATACGCATCGTCTACGACTGCGGTTGTCGTCAGTCACGTGACTCACCGAGCTTAAACGACTGTCTCGAGTCGACACCGCCCGAATTGAACGAACTAACGTCGATACTTGTTCGTTTTCGCATGAAGCAGTACGCCGTTACCACCGACATAGAAAAGGCTTTTCTACACGTCGGACTACACGAGAAAGACCGTGACATGACGAGATTTTTCTGGCTAGAAGACCCATCAGATCCAGACAGTCGACTTGTGACATACAGGTTCAAGGCAGTGTTGTTTGGCGCAACCTGCTCTCCGTTTATTCTGAACGCAACACTGCTGAAACATCTTAGACAGAATAAGCATGTGAACGCTGCAACCGTCATTGAACGCGACTTATACGTGGACAACGTCATTTCAAGCTTCAAATCTGAACAAGAGTTGTTGCGATACTTCACAGAAGCAAGACAGCTGATATCCAACGCTGGAATGAATTTGAGGGCATGGACATCAAACAGTGCAAGTCTGAAAACAGCGGCGAAACACGAGAATGTTTTGGACGCCGATGACGTCATCAAGGTGCTCGGACTGAGATGGAATCCAGATTCAGACGTCATCTACTTCGCCTACAGACATATACCAATTCTGACAGAAGTTACGAAGAGAACGGTGCTTAAGTTTTCATCACAGATTTACGACCCCCTTGGTCTGTTGTGTCCAGTTACAGTGAGAGCAAAACTACTTCTACAAGACATGTGGAAACAGAAGTATGACTGGGACACACTACTTCCGTCCGATATCCATTCAACATGGTCGGATATCGCTACCGATCTGAACACTGTCGTGCAGGAGACGTCGCTTCAACGGCAACTTTTACGCACTGATGACGTAACCGGAAGTGACGCTTTGCCGGAGCTACACGTATTCGTAGACGCCAAGCGTTAAGGCGTATGGTGCAGCGGCATACATCTGCAACACGAAAGAATCAAGGCTATTATAGCGAAAAGTAGAGTTGCTCCTCTTAAACTGCTTACACTTCCCCAGTTAGAGCTGATGGCTGCATTGATCGGAGCGAGACTAGCCGCCAACCTGATGTCATCACTTGAGACGATCCATGTAACGTTTTGGTCGGACAGCCAGATCGTTCTTCATTGGCTATCTACAACGAAGAAACTGAAGAAATTCGTCTCCAACAGAGTGTCTGAGATCAACGCGTTGACAAAGTCACATAGCTGGAAGTACTGTCCAACACTTGACAACCCTGCAGACCTGTTGACGCGCGGTGTATCAGCTGACTTCTTCATGAAGAGCAGTATTTGGCAGACAGGACCCACGTAGGATCACAGACACAAGACGCTGGCCTATTTGGGAGACGGACCCACTGCTAGTACACACTATTTTAGAAGACCGCGCTAGAGGTGAAGAGATGTCGGCACACGCGCTTCAGACGACTATTGAAGACCGACATAATATCCAAAACGTCATGAACGTGTCAAACCACAGTTCATACAGAAAATTGTTGCGTGTGACAGCTCTGGTGCAACGTTTCGTACAAAACTGCAAACTTTCACGCGAAGAACGAAGTGTCGGCACAATAACTTCAAGGGAACTTCGAAGCTCAGAGCGATTACTGCTACAACATTGCCAAGCCACAGAATACAGTGACGAAATAACAAGTTTGAATACAAGGATCAGCCGCAAACCGTTGGTGAAACAACTTCGTTTGTTTATCGACAGCGACAAGATTATTCGATGTGGCGGTAGAATTAACAACGCTCCCGTATCTGAGATGACGAAATTCCCGATACTACTACCGAAAAAACATCACCTCACCCGCTTGATTGTGCAAGATGCGCATAGAATACATCTACACTCTGGTGTCAACGCGACTGTGACTCACATACGGCAGAAATACTGGATACCCGCCATTAGACAATGCGTGCAGGCCGTCATCCGGAAGTGCGTCACTTGCCGCCGAGTCGTTGGAAAACCCTACAGAGTTCCAGACCCGCCAGCATTACCGAAGATACGAGTAGAAGACACCCCGCCCTTCACTGTGACAGGTGTAGATTTCAGCGGGTCTCTTTACGTCAAGCAGAGCAACGGAAGTGAGACGAAAGCATACATTTGTCTCTTTACTTGTGCATCAACTCGCGCCGTACATCTCGAAGTCGTCACGGACCTCACTAAAGAGTCGTTTCTTCAAGCATTTAGAAGATTTGTCAACCGGAAGTCTCTGCCGAAACTAATGATTTCGGACAACGCTTCCACGTTTGTAGCAGCATCGAACCACATGAATGCGCTCATGGAATCAACAGCTGTCCAGGAAACTCTGAGCGGAATGGGAATAGAGTGGCGTTTTATCCCTCAACGTGCTCCGTGGTACGGAGGTTGGTGGGAGAGACTTGTTGGTATGACGAAGGTCGCCCTGAAGAAAGTACTTGGCCGCTCATACGTCACTTTAGAGTCACTGCAAACCATTGTCACAGAAATCGAGGCTGTACTCAACGACCGTCCACTGACGTATGCATCTTCAGACTTGAGCGACCCCGCGCCAATCACACCTTCGCAGCTGCTATACGGTCGCAGAATAACGACGCTTCCACATGATGACATCACAAGCGAGGCCGGGAGAACTGTCGCAGTTGCCGATCATGCGACATTGAATCGTATGGCTAGGCGACATGAGCAACTTGTGCAGCAGTTCTACCAACGCTGGAGGACCGAATACCTGACGTCACTGCGCGAGCAACATCGAGCGTCAGGCTCCAACACGCAGACGATCAACATCGGAGACGTCGTGCAGATTCACGACGAGGGCCCTAGATGTCGCTGGAAACTTGCCGTGATCGTCGATGTCGTTACCGGAAGAGACGGTGGTGTTCGCGCTGCCAAGGTGCGAACCAGTAACGGACTGTTTACCATGAGACCAATAGCCAAACTTTATCCGCTTGAAGTAATCAGTGCTAATGAACATTAAAGACTTTTAAAATGCATTACAAGTGATTTTGTTTAAAAATATTTAAACAAATATAAAACTATTTCATCATTGTATTTGTTTAATCTATTTATTAAAGTAAAACTGTGTTTTATCATTTTGCGGCCCCCAGTATGTCGTGAACAATTATTTGGCGCGACGTCGTACGACGTCGCCGCTATTGTGTACGTTTTCGTTACGTCATTTTTTATGTATGTTGTTATTATAACGTCAGTAGTCATTAAATAGCAAAGGTCGAAGCTGGTTGTGTTTTTTCTCACAAGCGAACTACTAAATAATCTAAAACTATACGATCGCCACGAAAATGACATTACAATAGTGGAGATGGGAGATAACTTATGATAACACTAGAGTCTCTGTTGCAGCTTTGGTCAGGTACTTACGAAAAACCTTAATACGTAAATAGTTCATTTAAAAATGCACCAAGGTATCTGATAACACTTTCCCTATTTACATTGTCACCAACAATGTTAACAATTTTTGTTGAACCTTTAGATAGCATTTGTCTACTGCCAAGCATGATAAATTCCGTTTTGGAAGAGTTCATTTTCAATTTATTTTGGTTCATCCAATCGTATATTGTAATAGCGCACTGTTCTAGTTAATTAATGTTCTGTATTTCTACTTCTGGAGTTGTTGGTTGAAAGCGTTTATGGGCTACATGATCATCCATCCTGGCTAGAGCAGTATCACGTGTACGTATTGGTTTTCTAGGACGCTAAGAAGAATGGCATGGTCGACCGTATCGAAGGCAGCACTAATGTCAATCGCTATCACCGTCACCTCCTTATTCTCCATACCAGCTAAAATATCGTTCACCAGTCGGAGTAGAGCTGACTCGCATGAATGAAATCGTCTGTAGGCTGATTGGTTCTGGGGAAGTAGATCATGAGCTTCCACGTAAGCGTTTAACCTCAAGAGCACGGCCTTCTCAATCTGTTTGGATAAGAATGACAAGTTACTCACTGGCCTAAAATTGGAAAGTACCAACTCTAGTTCAGCTTTTTTTTAGAAGAGGTCGTACAATTGCCGTCTTGTATCTATCCGGGAAGACACCCTGTCAAAGTGACAAATTAACAAGTGCTGTGATATTTGGTAGCAGGTCATTCAAATAGGTTTTCAGAATGTGTGCAGGGAGCGTATTAAGTTCACAGGATTTTGTGTTTAGGTCGCTAATAAGTTTGCCTACTTCCTCTTTGGTAAGTTCCTAGAACTTATCGATAGAAGGTACATCTTTGTGTTCTGGTTGATATTTTGGATAGTCTTTTAATGATTGTCTGATTTTATCAAATTTACTCATGAGAAAATCAGCAAAGTCTTCTGCTTGTTGAGTATCTGCTACATCATCGGGTAATGGATTGTCTGCTTTGGTACCAGTCAGTTCACGCATTAGTTTAATTTCTTAAGAGTCTCCCTTAGCACTTATCATCTTCTCACGTATGACAGTTTTCTTTTCTTCAAAAGTCTCAGAGAAATAGTTAGATCTGGCTGCTTTAAATGCTTCAAAATTTTGTTGTTTTTTTTCCGGATATCTTCGCCAAATACGTTCAAGCTTTCTGGATTGGCGTTTAAGTTTTAGAATATTTCCACTAAACCATGGTTTTAGTGGCCGACATACAGTAGTCTTTTCTTTCAGAGGTGCATGTTCATCTAAGACCTCTAAGAGCCCACTCTCATATTTATCAACGATATATTGACTGATTGCTCTTCAAGTTCAAATGTATTAAATGCACTGGAAAACTCATTTTCATCAATGTCTCTATAGTTTCTGAATGCAACTGTTTTACTCACAATAATTTCTTTTCTAATGCCGTGAATAGTTTTGATTACTCAGTGGTCTGAAATGAATGGACCTGGTTCACATGACACGACGTTAACATTAAGCGACTCAGTTATTACCAGGTCTAGGCTATGTCCACCTGTGTGAGTGCTTAAGTCAACATGTTGCTCCAAATCCATAGCAGAAAGTGAATTGTTGAAATCTTCAATGACATTTCTACCATCTTCAATATGTAAGTTAAAGTCTCCTATCACAAAGAGGTTAGAATACTTCGGGATTGCTGTTTCCATAAACTCACAGAAGTCATTGACAAACTGCCTGTATGTAGATGCTGGTGGAGGTATGTAGGCGCCTATAACATGTAGACATATGTTTCTGAAGATTAATTTCCAGACACCATATTCAAAGCACTTTGTTGAACCACTGGAAAGCTTAGTCACAGTAATCCTATCGGTATAAGTTAGAGCACTCCACCACGTATACGTTTCTGCCTATTCACGACACTCAATTTGTAGCCAAACTGATTTAAGTCCGAAAATTCATATTGGTGTTGTTTTTCATCAGAGTACTAGGTTTCTGTAAGAAGGGCAAAATTTTGTTTTTCCTCGCGAAGATACTGGCATACGACAACATCCTTACTCACAATAGATCGACAGTTCAAAGTTACACATTTAACTTGCTCTTCTAAAGGATTTACCATTATTTCTCCATTTTGGATACACAAGATTTTGAAAGTTTGGACCATTAGGTTTGGTTAACACTTTAATCCTACCCCCACGTTTACCCCGCTTGGGGCGAGTTATGTAAGGTTTTGTAAAGGAGTTGTTTAAGTCGCTTAATTGTAAGACCGTTGACGCCGAGGTCTCTCCTCAGGTGGATTACATGTTACAGGAGTTGCACAGTTGTTCCCCTTCGATTTAGCCCAAAACAAAGCAAACAAAGCTCTAGATGGAAATATATGCAAGTGATAGTTAGATTACGATGGGCAACTTTTGCAGCGGTTACCATTTGAACAATAGATCAGACAGGAAACATTTGTTGATGAGTGGGCATTGTCCTCGGCGTAATTTGGAAGATGAATGATGCGAATTTCACTTTATATTGAGTTTTAAAGTACATATTCTAAACGCAAAAAAAAAAACATTCATTCACTATTAATACATTAAGAACGATAAAAAACAATTTAAAATTGTGAAATACATACCGATAAATATGATTTCCTTAAATATTCTTTCCATTATTTTGTCTTGACAAAAAAATTATCTCTGCAAAAGGGAAATAATAAACAAGAGCCTATTACCAAAATAATCGTTTTAACTATAGACAGCATAAAATATTTTCCAAATGTGGGGTAATTGAAACGCTGTTATGAAATATGAACAGTTGGCCACTGAGGTCGATCTTATGTACCTGCAGTTTATAAATGTCAACTCTATATCAATCGAAATACGAGGTCTTGTTTTATGAAAGAACTGTCCGAAATTTTAATCCATTTCAAAAATAGTAGGTTTTGATTGTGAAAAATAAACGAAAACTGGGTATGGGGAAATGGAACGTCTTGCATACATAACAGTGAGAACAGTCCTCTGTTATTTATTTTTAACTTTTGGTAATTCGACAAACTAGCAGACAAAACATTCAAGATAGCAAATGTTATAGATAATAATTCCTAGTAATATAATATGCATCTTTGGAAAAAAGCGCCACGCAACCTTCTCTAGAGAACCACTTAGTGGTAATCCATAAAATGTTACTTTGTTTGAAAGTTCTTGCACGACCGGGACTCGAATCCACGGGGACAGAGGTTAAGGAGCTTAATACAAACGACATGATTATGTTCTTGTATATTTTATTAAACGCTTGTTTAGATTTAAAAGAATAGGTAATATTAACACAAATCTTTGTACCTTTACGTACATTGTTTAAGTTAATTCACCCATTTAATAAAAGTCATGAAGTTAAGCCCAGTAAACCAGTATTTCACCGTTCTGTTGAAAGCCTTGTGTCACAAACATCTTAAATTTGGGCTGAGTGTAAAAAAGGGAAATAAACTAAAGTATGTGTACTAGTCTCGCCTGCTTACAATTAATCACTTTAATGGTTTCTCTTTGGTTTTAATTTTACTTTAATTACCTTTATGTGAAAGATACAGAAAGAGTAAATAAGAAGTAGGAAATATGTCTTTCCAAGTAATCATTGCAAAACACACGATACCTTGAGGGACTACGGGGGCAGCACCTAGCTATAAGGACGCCAGGAATACATGCAGGAGCATCCACATAGTCATAATGCGATTTCCCAACAGTTGTTATGATGCACACGTATCTGACAACACTTCCCAATTATGTGATAGTGCATATGGGATGGCCTTTAAGGAATCAACCAATATACTTAGTATTTAGTCATATGATTATTACATGAAATATACTGGGTAAAAAGTTACAGGGGATGTAAGTATTGATAGTGAATATGCTACTGTTAAAATATTCAGTATTTAAAGACCTATGTATACTCACAACATAATATTCGACTGTGTGGTCTATTTATACATTTACGCAATCCGGTTATGTATGTCTTCATGAAATATATTGTTATTGGTGTTTTTCAACTAACCACGCCAAGCATATGTCAAACTACGGAACTACTGCTGCAATGCTAGCTCAAGAGGCAAGAGCCATATACACACAGAGCTATAATTGTCAATAAATGCTGGGTGTGTTGGAGCATTAAAACCGCTTCAACGTGAAGAAATAAATTGTTCCCAGAAGAAAGTATCTAAGAATAAGCATAAACAGTAAACGTAACAATTTCAAATATATAAATCAACTTTACAATCGACAATTCAACAATTTTTATTCAACCTAATTGAATCTTATCATTTAGATCGAGTTATCGCAGGGCGAAGGAGACGATTCCTCGCTGAACGCAGTAGCGTTGCAATGCTCGAAAAGAAACACCAGGACGTACACCGGAATTATCACATCGGGCACAGCGCCCTGGGGCGACTGGACAACCCAAACCTACTGTCCCGTTTCATCGAAGATAATGTTCCTGAAAGCGTTCTCTCTACAAGTTATGCCTGATATGGTAAAGGCAACTTAAAACGTCTCCCTATACAATTATGTATGTTTATGTATAGCTTGTTGTCGCTGATCGGACTATAACCTCCTTAAAAAAGGATAGCCACAAGTCTACGCCTCATTTATAATGCAGACTTATTTTAGTTTAAAATGGCCAGTTTCTGTATTTAGATATTCTTTATTGTCTTTATTCGGAGGGGAATAAATAATAACAAATAATAAACTACACTTCCTCTATTGTTTTATGGTGATAATCTGTGGCAGGAATCTAACAGAAATAGTCATAAGTAGACGATTGTTGTTTCTGTTTTGTTTGCGAATTAAAAATAAATATATCTCCATTTAACAACCATTATTTCATATACTGTTACAAGAAATATTCACATTTTATTTATTCATTCATTATAAATAATTCTCAAGCATTGTAACTGATTTTATATTATCAGACAAAAGATTATTTTGTGTGCATGTTTCGGTCAGAAGCATTTAAAAATATAAAATAATGGAAATAGATGCATGTAATTTATTCATCAGAGTATATGCCTAAAAGCAAGGGAGGTAACATTACTCAAAGAGTTACAGTCTCCTATTACAGTAGAAGGAATAATTATAATGTACTGCACGATGTTGTTATAATTGAATTTAATATTATTGTAATATGTATAACAACAATGACGGCTTGATTAATAATGGTCGGTTTAGTTGTTTTATTATTCCTTGTCTACTGTTAAAATCTATCACAATGTTTCATCTTAGGGTGATCTTGATGACACAGCCGGGAACTTTATCAAGTTCCATTGCCGGGACATGCTGGACCAGCTGCCCAACCAGGAAGTAAGCGTGCCCCCAGGATATGGGTTATGGGGAGAATGGGGAGTGTGGAGCATGGCATGTAACCCAGGAACGGCCATCTGTGGGATTAGAACTAGGATCCATGCAGACGCTGCAGTAGACAAAACGGGCTTTAATGATGTCATACTATACTGCTGCATAGATTAAATAAATGAACCCATTTTTGGTATCGTGAAAGCTTTGCAAGCATGTACGTTAAGAATAATATTATTGGCAGCGATTAATTTGAAGTGAGCGACGGAGACTGCTCAAGTTTCTTATATATAGATCACGACGATGGAGATCAAGAAACATTGATGGAAAAATTTGGCTTTCAAATTCCCGTTTTATGTAGGCTCAACAAACTATCCTGTCATTATGAATTTAATATCTAAGTGATGTTTTTTCCTGTAAAGTGTCATGTGTAATCCTCAATAATTTTGATAAGTAAAGAACCAGAGAAGTTATTAAGATGATTAAGTTTGTAAATCTTATATATTTTATTTCTATATGATGAAACTACCACATACTTTTAAGCAAATTGTACTGACAAGGGATTTAAAATCTGATTCATGTTTGAAACAATGCCGTAGTAATATACATATTCCATTAGGTCTTCAACATAAGTACATACCTGTGTATGTCACAAGGCGGTGCAGGCTAACATCTAATCTTATTATTCATAATAGTATAAAAGGAAACCGCAAAGATCACATATTTGTGATTTAAATCGATCCCAACAAATATTACAAACAATATGAGGTAAAGCAGAGACAAAACGCAAAAGACAACAAGGACAAGAGTAATATATAGTGCATAATTTCGGAGAATGCCTGCTGCCCTGCTGCTGTCACGTGACCCTTCTTATCAGCGTGACGTCATCTCCTTATCAGCGCGTTGTTACGGTCTTATCAGCGTGACGTCATGTCCTTATCAGCGCGTTATCATGGTTTCTGCAGCCTGCTGTCCCGCTGGAGTCACGTGTCCCTCCTTATAATTATGACGTCATGGCCGTAACAGCACGTTGTCACGGTCTTATCAATACTGTTAACGATGAACAGTAGTAAGTTTATTGTTAAATCGTGCTATCTAACTGGACCTATCCTATCCGACCGTTATAATAAATAAATTTATTATTTTTAAAACTAAGATAGACGGATAAGTTACGAGTCGATACATGTCATGACGCAATACCTTAGTTGTTGAATAAGTGATAACTCGTGTCTATTAATCACGTTTCTATCTCCATCCTCCGCATAGTTATTTTAGGGGATCGGTGGTAAGTTTATTGTTAAATCGTGCTATCTAACGACACCTATCCTATCCGTCCGTTATAATAAATAAATAAATAAATAAAATATTTTTAAAACAAAGATAGACGGACAAGTTACTAGTCAATACATATCCCCACGAAATTCCTTAGTTGTTGAATGTTTAAAATGAATACAAAAGTGTAAGATATGGGGCTACGAGAACTAAGGTAAACAATGTCCACATCACCTCTTACTATCCCCCGTGTAACGTTATCTGTATGTCAACAACGGGCACACGACACATTCATTGGTGGTACGACGGGGCCCTCTTATTAGTAAGGATGAGATTCGAATCGAGCCCAGATTTATAACACCCATTGCAAGAAGTAAAAACACACAAAAAAACTATTTTCCATTCATTTATTATTTTTTTTACAAAGAAGAAACCAAATCCCGACGTTCTTCGATCTGAAACGAGACAATATATAATATAACGATGCTTTCTTTTTTCCAATTGAAACTAAATCATAAATAACGTATTCCAACGGCGAATTGCTATGCCGTATAATGTTATATTAATTCCAGTTCCGCTAAACATATCGTTCGATCCTAATTTACAACAAGCATTTTACCATTTAAATGTTTTATTATTTATTCATCTTATTAAATCAATAAAAAATGTAGTATTATACCTTTTCCAGTATGGCCCTTTTCATGGTCATATTGGGTCCGAAGGACCCCTCCATCATCGACTCGTCAATCTATAAGAAAAAATAACACTGATATACGTAAACATACAATTACGATTGAACCGAAGTAAAAGGCTAAAAAGATTAACGGGTAATTAATAGACTAGTACTACCACGCGAATTACATAATAAACGCCGAACTAGATTCCCCAAAATTAGGATATAACCCAAACTCGCTATTAGAAAATAATCACAGTTATATTATACTTACTAGGACGGGGCAAAAATTATCTGAAATAAATAATCACACAGTATCCTTTATTACTGTACGTCAATAATATAGCCAGTTAAAATACTAGCAAATGCCTAACGTAGATAAATTACCGTCGTTTCAAATATCAACGCTAATATGATGTAATAGTTATCTTCGAAGCTAATCAATCCGTTAATTTAATAAATACGCAGTTTTCACTTACCGACAAACCCAGTTTCGGCTCCTGGAATGAAAGCGAAGTATACATTTAAGTTATAGTTTTAGTCAACAACGAACACGTTGTTTCTGTTTTCAAGCAGTTAGTGTAAACATAGATACAATACCAGATTCAATAGGGATGAGATAGATAATATTACATTACTCGTAGCCTAGTGATTGTAGTATTTAATGATAACCGTTTCATTTACCAGCGTCTTAATCTAACGATGATTAATATTTGAACATTTAAAACGATTGGCTAACGAATGATAATTACCATGGAGATTATTGACGTCGATCCGACGTCGTAGTGATGAAAACTGAACAGAGGAAGAATAAAATGAATAGAATGGTACTTACAATCAATCGCTTGCAGGCTAGACTGTTTGGAGAAGCCATTTAGACATGTGTAAACTTTTACAAATATTTTAAAGTGGATGTATTTATAATGGTTTAATCATCATGTTTTAGTGATGCATACTTATCATATCATTTTATTTATATTTCTTCTTTTAAAGTATGTGTATATTTTTTAACATTCTTGTACAACAAAATAAATGATAAAACTAATTAGTTCTTGTTTTTGTAATTAGTTTCTTCAATGTTTTGTCCATGATTTCATTTTTACCTGTTATATTTAAGATACTGCTTGATTGTTTTTCAGTCATATACAAGTGTCTGTCCACTTATTATTTTGATACAAAAAATCCAGGTAGTTACCTAGGTGTTACTTAACTATATCAGGTATTTAACCCTCAATACCCTGGAATATTTAGTGAATATTTTATTCAGAAATGGTTAGACATTCAAGACGCTTATGCTGTTCAGCGGCAAGTCATAAGGAAGTATAAAACACCACAAGTGTAGGTTGCATGGCTTAATGATCAAGCTGGTATGGATCTCATGTCTGTTGAAAACAATGCAAAGTACAATGATGGTGTAAAGTATTTGCTTCAGTTGTGATAGATATTTTGTTACCGTTTTTAGTTGTTCGCCCACTATTCAATACAAGATTTGCAATTATACAAGCAGTCGAAGAAATTTTAAAAATAAATGAACAAAAATAAGGACTGATAAAGGTTCAGAATTCATTAATCACGATTTAAGGAACTTTATGACAATAAAGGGGATATATTTATTTAACAAACAAAGTATGTCAAAAGCGAACTATGCTGAAAGAGTCATTCGTACGTTACGAGGTGTTTTATTTAGAATGATGAGACAAAAACTTAAATATCGTTACATCGATAACTTACAAGCTATTGTTAGTAGTTACAACAATTCACCACATCGGAGTCAAAGGTATCAGTTTTATCAGCATTATATTTAATTTGTTTACGTAATCTATTAAAAGGGGTATGGATAACACGTTCGTATTTGTTTAATACGTTGGATTGCAATGCTTAGCAACATTAAAATGAGAGGATTTTACACCGTTTCATAACAGTTTATTTAACTACGATTTATTGTGATGACCGAAAAATAGCATTTCATGTAAAAATGCATACGTTTAAACAGTATATGTCTTTTCTATAGGATTGTTTGTTCTTTGGGAAAATGTTAATATATTCGTTTATATAAAAAAGGTAATAATGTTTTATGATGAGGTTTATCAATTATGGTAGAACCAGCGTACAAACACCACCTCATTGCAAGTTCATAGCCTCAAAAACGACTCGAACGCAGTGAAACGATGGAAGGTCCTGTAAAAGGATCGTGATGAATTTAAAGGAGGGTCTTAAAACGGACCAAAGGTTTATGTATGGTGTTAGGGTCTTGGAAGTTGGGGTGGAAGGCGGGGTAATTTTTTAAATGATGACTTCATATTCAAAGTACACCTTAAACAAAATTGATACTCAGGTTCATCGAACCCTTTGTCAACCTCATCGGGTTCGATGCAAGCATGTTGCTGATCAAAAAGTTTTAAAGATACAGAACAAAGCCTACATCTTTTTTACATTGTTGTCCACATTCAGAGCAACGAGCATTCAGTCTTTCAGCCATTGTGCAGATAACACCGATGATCAGTCTTCACTATTTATAACAAACTTTAACTTAAATGTGGGATGTTGATTGTTATTAAATGGATTAAATTAAGTAATGGATAACGTCTTATCGCATTGTATCCATATGAACAAACAAATGACATTATTAAGTACAACTAGATCTATTTCTACAAAGTACACTAAGATGTTTGTTAAGAAGGTGATGGTGTAACACCCTGATTTCACAGGAGTCATGTTATGATAAAATTTCATGTAAGATTAAAGTAATCACGTTAAACAAGAGTTTAGAATACAAATGTTGTTTGGAACATAATAAAAGAAAACCAGTAGTTAGTTTCATTACTTTTATTATTGTTTTCGAGGTAAACATTTACGAAAATTTTTCTTTTAATTAAATTTTGAATATTCAAAAGAAATACAAATATGAAGAAAAAAATTAATTTACTTTTTTGAATTGTAATATTAAGTTAGATTTTTTTATGAAAATAAATTTTGAAAGAAACCATATACATAATTATAATGTATATAACATTTTGCTTTTTATATACTACAAGTTATGTGATATTAAAAAGACTTTTCTAACTGTACTAGCAAAAACTATTTTTAACGTTCGAATCATTTAGAAATAATGTTTTGTTTTAAGTAGACATTATACCTGAGCTAAAAATAGTGTTTTGAGGTATTATATTTATACAAAAATTTTGATGCATAAAAATAAAAAATAAAAATATAAATAAAACTATTATTTAAGTAATAATCTTTACCATGAAATAATTATCACTATGTTTATGGAATGAATTTATTTTAAGTCTATAACAATATCAAACTTTTTCTGTTTGCAAAATTGAATTTTTCTAACCAGCAATACTTTTGAATTAAATTTAAAATAAAACAAGTTAGTTTTTAAAAGTTTCATTTGAGAAAAATAGTTTTCAAATCCTATAAATTTTCTTTCTTTTTTTATTGAAAATGTAAAACTAGAAAATAATTTTGCATTGTACACATTTCTAAAAGTTGTTGCTACATATTTATGAAACAGTTTTACTGTAGTTAGTATTTTTCTTTGAAAACAAAAATAACAACTATGTGGAATGAATGTAGAATTATTTAAGTAAATAAAACAAAAACTCAATATATAATCTCTGTATACATTTGGCTTATAACCACAAAGTAAGTAATGACTAGCATTTTAAAACACCGTATTCATTAATTTGATTAAGATGTTGGTTTTAATAAAATGTATAAAGTCTTCTTTTTTATCAAAATGTTAACAACACGTGTTTGACAGCCTATTTTTCACTACAAAGGTGTCAGCCTTTATCATAACTGTGTTTAATTTGATTATATGTTCTATTAAATGGTGTGGATAACACATTCATATTTGTTTAATAAGTCGGTTTACAAGGTGTCAGCTTTTATAATCAAGTATTTAATGTGTTAATATGTTCTATTAAAGGGTGTGTATAACACATTCGTCTTTGTTAAATACGTCGTTTTACAAGTCTTAGCAACATCAAAATGAGAGGATTTTGCACTGTTTCATAGAAGTTTAAATATCAAAGTCAAAGTGTTTATTGACACAAGCCACAATTGGCCATTGTCAAGTCTACAAAGATTGTAGATGGTGGCCTACACAAGATATATTATACATATGAATAAATTACAAGATTATAAAAACAAATATCAAAAAAGTATGAATAACATGGCTATGAACGTACTATAGTAGCATAATGCTGTTCGCATAAATACACGTAGTATAAAAAGGAAATTCGCCAGCGTGTTAAAAGTATGCACCACCGGTGTTACAAATGTAACTGAACGTAATGTTAAGATTTACATTAATGTATATTGTTAATGTACACTTAATGTCAATTCGCGGCGAATACATGAATATATCTTGGTACAATAATAATAATATTATATAGATAAAATAGAATACATGTGCATTGACATTTTGTATTTTTATAGTATTTAACTGGATGAAAGCGAGGAAAACAGAATATGAACATGATATAATAACATGAACAAATAACAAAGAAACGTCCCGTGATCCTTTCTGCAGGGAATAATCAAACTATAAACTGGCAATCATCTTCCACCATTATGTGTAAACAAATTCATGTTTAACGGGGCATGTAACATATTAACATGTATCAAAAGATTACATTTGTCAGGCAAAAAAACAACAACACTACAAATAAATAAATAAAATCCACTTTATGAAAAAACAACATTTAATATGATTAAGTTAATTGGAAATATCAACATCAAGCCTATAAATATTATCTAAAAACCTACTATGTCTTGGAGAAAAAAGATAATGTTTAAACGTATGCATTTTTACAATGTTAAGTAAACAGCTATGAAATGCTCAAGCTTTTAAACCTAACATGTCTTCGGAGGAAATGATACTGTATAACGTATGAATTTTTACATACAGCGCTATTATATAATCATCACTATGAATTGCTGTTACTTTGCATTGAAGAGGGCAGATACAAAAATATACCAAGAGAGAAGAAAATGTGTACAAAGTGTAATATGAATGTAATTGAAAATGAGTATCACTTTCTCCTGGTCTGTTCTAGATACCATGTATTAAGAACACAATATTTACCCAGATACTATTTAAGGTGGCCCACTTTAAATAAGTTTGTATAGATTGAGCAGTGATAATGTTAATATAATAATAAGATTGTCAAAATTAACTCATCAAACTTGGTTGTTAAGAAATGAAAATAATAAACATAACAATTAACTGTAAGTTTATTTTAAAAGATAATATTTATTGGCTTGATGATTATATTTCCAATTAACTTAATAATCATATTTAATGTTGTAAAGTGGATTTTTTTATTTATTTGTTGTTATCTTTTTTTTTGCCTGACAAATGTAATCTTTTGATACATGTTAATCTGTTCATTTCATAGTTACAAATGTAACTGAACGTAATATTTAGATTTACAATAATGTGTATTGTTAATGTACACTTAATGTCAATTCGCGGCGAATACATGAATATATCTTGGTAGAATAATAATATTATTATATAGATAAAATAGAATACATGTGCATTGACATTTTGTATATTTATAGTATTTAACTGGATGAAAGCGCGGAAAGCAGAATATGAACATGATATGATTACATGAACAAATAACAAAGAAACATCCCGTGCTCCTTTCTGCAGGGAATAATCAAACTATAAACTAGCAATCATCCTCCACCAATATGTGTAAACAAATTCATGTTTAACGGGGCATGTACACCGGTGATGCATACTTTTTAAACGCTGGCGAATTTCCTTTCATAATACGTGTATTTTTGCGAACAGCATTATTCTACTATAGTACGTTCGTAGCCATGTTATTCATACTTTTCTGTTATATTTTTTGAAAATCTTGTAATTTATTCATATGTATAATATATCTTGTGTACGCCACCATCTACAATCTTTGTAGACTTAGCAATAGCCAATTGTGGCTTGCGTCAATGAACGCTTTGACTTTGATATTTTAACTTCTATGAAACAGTGCAAAATCCTCTCATTTTGATGTTGCTAAGACTTGTAAACCGACGTAATTAACAAATACGAATGTGTTATACACACCCTTTAATAGAACATATAATCAAATTAAACACAATGATGATAAAAGCTGACACCCTTGTAGTGAAAAATGGGTTGTCAAACACGTGTTGTTAACATTTTGATAAAAAAAGACTTTATACATTGTATTAAAACCACATCTTACTTTTTATGGAATAGATTGATCAAATTAATGAATACGGTGTTTTAAAATGCTAGTCATTACTTACTTTGTTGTTATAAGCCAAACGTATACAGTGATTATATGTTGTGTGTTTTTGTTTACTTAAATAATTCTATATTCATTCCAGATAGTTGTTAATTTTGTTCTCAAAGAAAAGTACTAACTACAGTAAAAACTGTTTCATAAATATGTAGCAACAACATTATTTAGAAATGTGTACAATGCAAAAATATTTTCTAGTTGTATATTTTCAATAAAAATAGAAAAGTTATAAGATTGGAAAACTATTTTTCACAAATGAAACTTTTAAAACTATCTTGTTTTATTTTAAATTTAATTCAAAAGTATTGCTGGTTAGAAAAATTCCATTTTGCAACCAGAAAAAGTTTGATATTGTTATAGACTTAAACTAAATTCATTCCATAAACATAGTGATAATTATTTCATGGTAAAGTTTTTTTTTAATATTGTTGAACATGATTATTACTTAAATAATTGTTTTATTTATATTTTTATTTTTTATTTTTATTCATCATAATTTTGTATAGATACAATGTCTACCTGAAAACATTATTTTTAGCTCAGGTATAATGTCTACTGAAAACAAAACATTATTTCTAAATGATTATAATTTTAATAATAGTTTTTGCTATTACAGTTGAAAAAAGTCTTTTTAATATCACATAACTTGTAGTATATAAGAAGTAAAATGTTATATACATTATAATTATGTATATGGTTTCTTTCAAAATTTATTTTGATAAAAAATCTAACTTAAAATTACAATTCAAAAAGTAAATTAATTTTGTTCTTCATATTTGTATTTCTTTTAAATATTCAAAATTTAATTAAAAGAAAATTTTCGTAAATGTTTACCTCGAAAACAATAATAAAAGTAATGAAACTAACAACTGGTTTTCTTTTATTATGTTCCAAACAACATTTGTATTTTAAACTCTTGTTTAACGTGATTACTTTAATCTTACATGAAATTTTATCATGACATGACTCCTGTGAAATCAGGGTGTTACACCACCACCTTCTTAACAAACATCTTAGTGTATGTACTTTGTAAAAATAGATCTAGTTGTACCTAATAATATCATGCGTTTGTTTATATGGATACAATGCGATAAGAAGTAACCATTACTTAATTTAACCCATTAAATAACAATCAACATCCCACGTTTAAGATAAAGTATGTTATAAAAAGTGAAGACTGATCATCGGTGTCATTTGCACAATGGCTGAAAGACTAAATGCTCGTTGCTCTGAATGCGGACAATAATGTAAAAAAAAGATGTAGGCTTTGTTCTGTATCTTTAAAACTTTTTGATCAGGAACACGCTTGCATCGAACCCGATGAGGTTGACAAAGGGTTCGATGAACCTGAGTATCAATTTTGTTTAAGATGTACTTTGAACATCTTCATTTAAAAAATTCTCCCGCCTTCCACCTCATCTTCCAAGACCCTTACAACATACATAAACCTGGGTCCGTTTTAGGACCCTACTTTAAATCAATCACGGTTCATTTACAGGACCTTCCACCGTCTCACTGCGTTCGAGTCGTATTTGAGGCTATGAACTTGCAATGAGGTGGTGTTTGTACGCTGGTTCTACCATAATTGATAAACCTCATCATAAAACATTATTACCTTTTTTATATAAACGAATATATTAACATTTTCCAAAAGAAAAAAAATCCTACAGAAAAGACATATACTGTTTAAACGTATGCATGTTTACATGAAATGTTATTTTTCGGTCATCACAATAAATCGTAGTTAAATAAACTGTTATGAAACGGTGTAAAATCCTCTCATTTTAATGTTGCTAAGTATTGCAACCCAACGTATTAAACAAATACGAACGTGGTATCCATACCTCTTTTAATAGATCATGTAAACAAATTAAATATAATGCTAGTAAAACTGACACCTTTGACTCCGATGTGGTGAATTGTTGTAACTACTAACAATAGCTTGTAAGTTATCGATGTAACGATATTTAAGATTTTGCCTCATCATTCTAAATAACACACCTCGTAACGTACGAATGACTCTTTCAGCATAGTTCGCTTTTGACATACTTTGTGTGTTAAATAAATATATCCCCTGTATTTTCATAAAGTTCCTTAAACCGTGATCTATGAATTCTGAACCTTAGTCAGTCTTATTTTTGTTCATTTATGTACTTTAATATCCTTTCGACTGCTTGTATAATTGTTTGCGAATTTTTTATTGAATAGTTGGCGAACAATTAAAAACGGTGACAAAATATCTATCACAACTGAAGCAAATACTTTACACCATCATTGTACCTTGCATTTTTTCAACAGACATATCATATCCATATCAGCTTGATCATTAAGCCCTTCAACCTGCACTTGCGGTGTTTTTTATTTCCTTATGACTTGCCGCTGAACAGCATAAGCGTCTTGATTGACTAACCATTTCTGAATAAAATATTAACTAAAATATTTCAGGGTATTGAGGGTTTAATATCTGATACACTTGAGTAACACCTAGGTAACGACCTGGATTTGTTTGTATCAAAATAATATGTGGACAGACACTTGTATATGACTGAAAAACATTCAAGCAGTATCTTAAATATAAAAGGTAAAAATAAAATCATGGGCAAAAACATTGAAGAAACTAATTCACAAAAACATAAGAACTCGTTAGTTTTATCATTTATTTTGTTGTATAAGAATGATTAAAAATACACACAATTTTAAAATATAACATATAAATAAAATGATATGATAAGTATGCATCACTAAAACATGATGATTGAACCATTATAAATACATCCACTTTGAAATATTTGTAAAGTTTACACATGTCTAAATGGCTTCTCCAAACAGTCTAGCCTCCAAGCGATTGATTTTAAGTACCATTCTCTTCATTTTATTCTTCCACTGTTCGGTTTTCATCACAACGAGGTCGGATCGACGTCAATAATCTCCAAGGAAATTTGCATTCGTTAACAAATCGTTTTAAACGTTCAAATAATAATCATCGTTAGATTAAGACGCTGGTAAATGAAACGTTTATCATTAAATACTACAATCACTAGGCTACGAGTAAGGTAGTTTTATCTTACACATACGTATTAAGTATGGTATTGTATCTCTCTGTTTGTTTACACTAACCTCTTGAAAACAGAAACAACGTGTTCGTTGTTGACTAAAACTATAACTCCCATGTATACTTCGCTTTCATTACAGGACCCGAAACTGGATTTGTCGGTAAGTGAAAAAATCGTATTGTTTAAATTAACGGATTTATTAGCACCGAAAAAAAACTATTACATAATATTAACGTTCTTATTTGAAACGACGGTAATTTATTTACGTTAGGCATTTGCTGGTATTTTAACTGGCTATATTATTAACGTACAGTAATACACCGAAAAAAAAACTATTACATAATATTAATGTTCTTATTTGAAACGACGGTAATTTATTTGCGTTAGGCATTTGCTGGTATTTTAACTGGCTATATTATTAACGTACAGTAATAAAGGATACTGTGTGATTATTTATTTCAGATAATTTCTGCCTCGACCTCGGTAAGTTTAATATAACTGTGATAGTTTTCTAAAAGCGAGTTTGGGTTATATCCTTATTTTTGGGAATCTATTTCGACGTTTATTATGTAATCCGCCTGGCAGTACTAGTCTATTAATTACTCGTTAACCTTTTTAGCCTTTTACTTAGGTACAATAGTAATTGTTTGTTTACGTATTTCAATGTCATTTTTCTTATAGACTGACGAGTCGATGATGACCATGAAAAGGGCCAATCTGGAAAAGGTATAAAACTACATTTTTTATTGATTTAATAAGATGAATAAATAATAAAACGATTAAATGGTAAAATGCTCGTTGTAAATTAGGACCGAACGATTTGTTTAGCGGAACTGGAATTAATACAACATTAAACGGCATAGCAATTATCCGTTGGAATACGAAATTTATGATTAAGTTTCAAGTGTGAAAAAAGAAAGCATCGTATGATATATATTGTCTCGTTTCAGATCCAAGAACTTCAGGATTTGGTTTCTAATTTGTAAAAAAACAAACAATAAATGAATGAAAAACACCAACATACATGTAGTTTTTTGTGTGTTTTACTATATGTAATGGGTGTTATAAATATGGGCTCGATTCGAAACTCATCATTACTGATAAGAGGACCCCGTCGTACCACTAATGAATGTGTCGCGTGCCCGTTGTTGACATATAGATAACGTTAAAAGGGGAATAGTAAGAGGTGATGTGGACATTGTTTACCTTAGTTCTCGTAGCCCCATATCTTACACTTTTGTATTCATTTTAAACATTCAACAACTAAGGTATTGCGTCATGATATATATCGACTCGTAACTTATCTGTCTATCTTTGTTTTAAAAATATTTAATTTATTTATTATAACGGACGGATAGGATAGGTTCCGTTAGATAGCACGATTTAACAATAAACTTACTACCGATCACCGATAACAGTATTGATAAGACCGTGACAACGCGCTGATTAGTCCATGACGTCACAATGATAAGGAGAAACACGTGACTCCAGCGGGGCAGCAGGCAGCAGGCTGCAGAAACCATGACAACGCGCTGATAAGGACATGACGTCACGCTGATAAGACCGTGACAACGCGCTGATAAGGACATGACGTCACGGTGATAAGACCGTGACAACGCGCTGATAAGGTGATGACGTCACGCTGATAAGACCGTGACAACGCGCTGATAAGGTGATGACGTCACGCTGATAGGGAGGGTCACGTGACAGCAGCAGGGCAGCAGGCATTCTCCGAAATTACGCAGTATATATAACTGACAAGCTTACATGGAACTATATTTTGACCTCTCGTGTGATATTTCTCTATGCCCCGCATGTTCTATGACGTCCCAAATACTACAGAAACTTTGCTGTGCGTTCTCGGTGTCGCACATAGCACGTGCACTGTTTCTTTAATATCAGAACTCATTCAACAAAATATTTACTTACTGAACACGCCCCAACTTCTTAAGACAATTAGCGGCTAGTATTGCCTCTGGCTTTAGCGAAAAACGACATATTATTAATTCCCTTTAAAAAGAGACAAAATAATAAATGTTGTAAAGAAAACATTGGTCTAAGAAGTAAATAAGAGAGAGAGAGAGAGAGAGAGAGAGACAGACAGACAGACAGACAGACAGACAGACAGACAGAGACAGGCAGACAGACAGACAGACAGACAGACATACAGAGATAATCTGCACTTACAATCGGAGGCGTTCAAAAACTGTAATGAAAAGTGGCGTCACTTAATTTATTGTGCATTTTTAAACCTTACCATTTAATTTGTAAATTTAAAGCTAAAAATGCGTTTCTTAACGTTTGTAGGGGTACAATCATAAAATTTATTTAATGTGTTAATTATTATTGATAAACCTGGCTTTATAAAAATCGTTTGTTGTTCATAATAATTATCGTAATTTATTTATCGTGTTTTCGTTATAATGCTACCGATGTTATATTTATACTACCTTAATTCGACTATAAGCCTTACACTGTAAATATAACCAATAACTTTCTCTCCAAAGGTGACATAAGGCAGTGACATAAATAAACTAGGTACATAAATTTTAATTAAATTAATAAACATTCGTTGTTAAAATGTTTCAATATAGACTGGTGTAAAGAGAATAGTAAAACTGAAATTTGTTGATAGCGAAAGACGGAAAATAGGTGTACAAGATGTAGCGATATGAAAGGTGGAAAGTAAGTTGTATATTGCCTAATCGGCGGAAAATGTCTGCATTGTCGTTTTGTTAACTTCTACCGTCTTTAGAGTAAAGCGCAAAAACGGCTTTTTATCAAGACATACCCCAACAAAAGGGGAAGTTAATCGAACTTTTCTTTTACATTGGAGCATTTTTCGTGCACACAATCTTGTATTTATACACATTTTTATTGTGATTCATTTGTTTTATGTGAAGCTTGAACCATAAAACACGTTAAAATGATTCTCTGATTTACTGATTGAAAGTGGTTTAACGTTTATGGTTAAAATAAAACAATACGTTAAATACGTTAATAAGAATTAGAAAACCTGTAATTCGAAATAGAAATTGAAATAAGGTGCTGTATTTGTTTTTCTGTAAGAAAACTTTGCATTTTACTATGCACTTAGAAGAAAATAATGCTGATCCGAATAGATCTAATTTTCTTTCATGCTTATTGGTTAAAAACCCTGTTATAAGTGGCAAAAAACTTTAGTAAAAGTTTGAGGTGTTATTTTCACTACAATGAAAATAATTGACAGTATTCCCGACATGAATTTTTTACTTCCAACAGCGATAGTTTTGTATAATTGCGCAGAGGAGGTTTTTACTATTTTGGT
This sequence comes from Sinonovacula constricta, assembly GCA_007844125.1. Classification (NCBI taxonomy): domain Eukaryota; kingdom Metazoa; phylum Mollusca; class Bivalvia; order Cardiida; family Solecurtidae; genus Sinonovacula; species Sinonovacula constricta. The sequence continues at coordinate 12,402,280 of CM017567.1, read as the reverse complement.
ATATATTTTATGTTTCAATACCTAATGAGTAATACCAAATATTTTTCCTGTTAAAATGTTGGCAAATTTTGTTGGATTTAGTATGTATCTGTGTACTAGTCATATCACTGAATCGGTTGGGGTACATAGGGGAGACAAAAACGCAGAGGGGCTACAAGTGGGAAATGTATTTGTTCAAAATCGGTAATAAAAATTAAATAAACATAAAATATGCATGAGAGAAACAGAAAGTGTGTTGTTGTTTTGGGGGTGGGGTTCGGGGGTTATGTACAGTAGTACACCAGCGTTTAAGGTTACGCTAGTCAGGTTAAAGCGTTGTTTACCGTTGTAGTCTTAATGACGTATATTGCATGACGTAGCATTCGCGTAACAGCTAGAAAGACAAGGATCATGCTAGAAAAATTCATTTGTTTATTTTTAACTGGCTTCTGTGAATGTTCTGGAGATTTCTGCGTTCTAGAAATTCTTTGGGTCTATATAAGGGCTTGTTAACCGATTTAAGTTTCAGTTTGAACATATAGTTTGGAAATACTTGCAGCTTCTATATTAAACCTTTTTGTGTTGGAACTTACGTGGACTTATCATATTCTACAATGATATAAATATCAAATTGTTGGATAAGGGATTCTATTACATTCGTGTATTGTTCTACCTTTAAATTATTTCAACTCTCCGTATCTACGAGAACATTCCACCGAAAACTCTTCAGGATTATTCGACGTTGCATATTTAATTGGGCTATTAAAATGACACCTCCTAAAGGGACAAATTGTACACTTACATTTATTTTGCATTCTCGAATTTGGTCTGATATTTTTGCTATTATTTTGTTACGCCATAGATTTAATTGTTTATTAAAATAAAACATTATTGTACTAGTTTGTTGCTGGTTTGTTCTTTCTGTTACATCCTTTCGTCGTTTAGTAAACGTGCCATTTTATTAATAAATCTTAAATAGCGACACCGGTCATAACAATTTTGGTGTAAGATTGCACTGTATTTCACCTCGTGAGCCTAGAATGGTGGCTTCGCCATTTGTGAAAATATTACTTTCTAGGCTTACATGGAGAAACAAAATGCGACCGACCACCGAAATCAACCAATATCCTCTATTTCATGACATTTTTGTCCTCATATTTAGCTTTTGTTAATCTTTTTCTCAGCATGTCTATCGTTTTGCGCTGCTTATCAGACCAAGCTGTGGTTCCTGCATTGTAGTAAAGCGTCATGTCCTCTTGAACTTAACATCCCAGTAGTTGGGAAATTTGCATATTTGGAGGTTGTTAGCTGATCAGCTGACCAGCTTTGTGCATGTTTTCCTGTTTATTGGGGGTTTTTTTGTGTGTGTGTTGTTGTTGTTTTTTTGTTGTTTTTGGGGTGGGTGGGGGGTATTTGTTTGTTTGTTTTAGGTGGGTTTTGTTTGTTTGTTGTTGTTTTGTTTTTGTTGTTGGTGTTGTTTCTGTTTGAAAGGTTATTTGTCCGGAAATTCCCTACATCGAATGTTGCAAGACGTAGCCATAATGACCATACTACATTACTTCCGATATACCAGAAATCGCGTGTGCACAGTATCCATCAGTAAGAAATTGTATAACACTGCATGTTTAAGGACGATTTCTTGTTGAAATTAGAAGCGTTGAATTGCAAAGGTAGATACAGCAAAAGTATCGATGACAATATAACATCCGTAAGGAAAGGTCTGACATATCGTCCTCGTTTTCAATAAGAATATATGACAAAGTCCTATGAACATTGCAACATATACCAAACTTCGAAAAGGCACAGAACAAAGGTATTGCACATGCAAGCCAAGCGAAAAGTAAGAACAAATTTGTGATGAGTCATTTAACGAAAAGAGCAAACCCGACAGTTACCGCCTCGGAACGGTCAGTAGGCAATATGGACCGAATGAGGTGCTTAAACCGGTTTTACAGAGCTCTAACCTCGCACTTCTTGACGAGTTTCTCAAATGCAAACAATGAAAAGGAAAACGATCTATTTGAATACAAAATGTCCAAGCGCTGATATTTTCTATACGTTATGACGAAAGTAGTGACGTCATTGAAAAATAGTGTCCGCATAATGAATCAATGTTCCTGAAAGCTCTCTCTGCCATCCCACCCTCTCTCTTTCTCTTTCTTTCTCTCTTCCATTCATACTTTTTATTTTTTTCTAGCAAAGTAATTAAGTTTTTGTTCAAGTATATTCATACACTCTGTATTCCACAATAAAGCATATGTGTCAAAGGAGTGAAGCAAACATTTAAAAACATGATGAATTGTTACATAGACAGCCAGCACTCAGTCTAAAAGATTTATGAACAAAGTCAGTTAGGGATCAGACACTCTAGTTACATTCGATTCTTGTGTTCACGACATGTACATGTAATATATAATCGGCACAATAACCTAGTACCATAAGAGTAAGGTATAGAATGCTGATCAAAATCAATGGCATATACTCACCTGTATATATCTGTTACTACAATAAGCACCAGTAATGTTTGCACAAGTCATATCACAAAACCTGCTTATTTGAGTGTACGCGTGTATTGCAACATGCTGCTTTCGTTGACAGCAAAGAAAGTCATTACAATGTCAAAGCTAATTGGCGTATTATAATCGCTTTGGCAAATGAATCATTGACTGTAAAACACAAAGTGACTGTTTGGTCTACTTTGCGCGATACCGGACCTGGTATCGCAATTGGTAGAATGTCGGCTGCAGATACGGGAGCGTCAGGTTCAATCCCGGGCGACTTTACAAACAATGTGATTTCTTTCTTCAATATACTCTATCGCTTGTAATTGACCCTTTATAGTCAATATGGTATTGCTTTTGAATAACACAGTTGAAAAGCCATTAGTAAACGTTTGTCGTCCTCTCTACAATCTTGTCCTTACCTGTCTCATTTATCACAAAACAAGAGACGGTGCAACAGGTCAAATTAAAACATTCACGTGCATGGATTATTTATTGCATTCTTGCTCCATTTTTAAATCATTTTTGTGCATAGCGATATCTATGTCACCTGTTTTTTTGTTTTAGTTTTCAAAGGTCCATCTGTTAATCGGATCAGGTTCAGATTTCAGGCAATTTACGTCAGGCATTTATTTGCTCTAATGTAAAAAAAAAACATTTGTTTTTACCAGCGCAAACATCTATATCCATCCATCCATCACATCCATCAATCCATCCATCCATCCATCATCAATCCATCCAATCCATCCCATCAGCATGCCAGGCCAGCCAGCAGCCAGCCAGCCAGCCAGCCAGCCAGCCAGCAGCCACCAGCAGCCAGCAGCAGCCAGCCAGCCAGCCAGCCAGCCAGCCAGCCAGCCAGCCAGCCAGCCAGCCAGCCAGCCAGCCAGCCAGCCAGCCAGCCAGCCAGCAGCCAGCCAGCCAGAAGCCAGCCAGCCAGCCAGCCAGCCAGCCAGCCAGCCAGCAGCCAGCCAGCAGCCAGCCAGAGCCAGCCCAGCCAGCCATCCAGCCAGCCAGCCAGCCAGCCAGCCAGCCAGCCAGCCAGCCAGCCAGCACAGCCAGCCAGCCAGCCAGCAGCAAGCCAGCCAGCCAGCCAGCCAGCCACAGCCATCCAGCCATCCAGCCATCCATAATCCATCCATCCATCCATCCATCCAGCCATCCATCCATCCATATCCATCCCATCCATCCAGCCATCCATCCATCATCCATCCATCCATCCATCCTCCATCCATCCATCCATCCATCATCCATCCAGCCATCCATCATCCATCCATCCATCCATCCATCCATCCATCCATCCATCCATCCATCCATCCATCCATCCATCCATCTATCTATCATCTATATATATATATATGCCCACATTAAAAATATTTAGAACTATGAACTCATTTCATTACACAGGCCTGTATTTTTGTCTTTTAATCAAAACTGCGTAGATTAATGGGAAAAAAAGAGAATGAGTAGGGATAATGAGAATTTAGTTATCTTTGCTCCAAACGTTTCCACATGCAAAGTCCATAAGTATTCTACACCGGAGACGACTCATAGTTAGGTCAAAGTGATAATGCCGCATTCATAAGACAGATAAAAGCGTTGGCACTTTGATGATTGTGTCAGTGCGTTGTGAAGCCAGGCCTGCAAAGATGAGGACCCTGACACTTCTGCTTAACATAGCCATTGTGCATGGTTTTCTCACTGATGTCCCCCGCCAGGTAGTCAAGGAGATCTCAGTGACCAATGGAATGTGGTGGGGATCATGGGGTAGTCCACAGTTCTGTGCAGCTGGCAGTTATGCTAACGGCTACTCGATGCAGGTAAGGGGACAAGGATCGACTTGGTAAAATATAGTAACCGTCACGTTTTCAATAGAAACATATAACAAGGCATATCTGACCATAGCTTCAAACCTTTAGCTTAAACGGGTGTATTCAATAAACTATCGGTAGGCATTGTACAACTTAAAAACTTATAATGATTTTATATTAGTGCCACTCCTAAAACCGGTCTAATTGTTAATGTCCTATGTAGTTACTGCTTATATTAAATTTAATGTTGACTCACAATTATTATCAAATGTGCGTTACTTACAGTTTCTTAGCAAATGATTTACCATGTGATGTAATTTTACATGAAATTGAAAATCTTGACGTGCACAATATTTTGTTTATTGATTTTATCGTCCCATCAACAGTATTTCAGTTATCTGGGGACAGTATCAACTTGAAGCAGATATAGTGCTGCCCTTACTGTGTATAGCATGGCGTGAACACCTTGTATGATACCAACCAGTCGTAGAACTACCCTATTTTTTGCTTGAGCGTTAGCAAGGGAGAGCTATGCCGCGGCCATTGTTACGACTGTGATATGTTGCGGTCACCTTGTTCGAAATCGGAACCTCACGTACCTGGAGCCTACGCTCTACCGATTGCGCTACCAGGTCCGGAGAATAACATTTTGTTCAGAAAGCCAAGCATATTGATTTTAAAAGTATACCGGCTCCTAAATCAACAAATTATTTATTCACTGATCAAACCTTGTAGGAACGGTTGCTGGGCAATTGTTATGTAGTGTGTATCAATTCCAATGGTCAATTAGCTAAAACACCACATGAGGTTGTGTTCAGCACTTGAATGTTACTATCAAACGACGCATTGTAGGACACGATTCAATGGATGATGACACAGTAACTGTCCTAAGTAATAAACATTTTGTCATCATTTATGTTGTCTCAGCGAACTGTCCAGTCTTTGTGTAGCTTCAACGGACTGTCAGTTCTTGGCTGTAGAAAAGTGTTGTGTGCAAGTAATGGAGTACAGTGGAGAATTCCCGAATTTTGACCATTATCAATAAAGTTAGTGAACCGCTTATTTAATTGTAATTATATAAAGGAAATTACTATAAAATTATAGAAGTATAATCATCTCTTGTCATTGAATTTAGTATAAACTATGCAATTAAAATTGATGATCTAAATGTACGTAAAGACTGACTTCGATATCAAGAATTTGCTTGGCTTTAGTAAAGTAATTGTGGATGAATCAGATGGATCATATGTACGGAAATCATTATCTATAGTAAGAATATCGTCAACATAGTGTGACATTAAATTGAATGCGTATATAAAAATAGGGGATAGAAGGCAATAAACGGAACATAAAGTTACGCTCAAAGCAGTAGAACATGCTGCAATTAATGGTGCACATTTGATTTCCTATGGAAATAACACCAACGAGGTTAGGTTGTCACCACAATATCTGAAAAGGTTGCCAAGTAGGAAATATTTATTTGCAGTCCCTAGGTGGCGAGAATGACGTATCCTTGCACAGCTCATGTGTTCTGGGGCCTCACGTGACATTGAAACACGAAGTCAGAAGCACGAAGGCAGCAACATATAGAGCAACGACTTCCAGAAGTTGTGATAAGGGCAGCGGTAGCTCTGTGTGTTGCGGTAGTTTGTCTCCTCAAGGGTTGTGACAGCATTACTTTTCTGAGCGCGCTATTTGATTCTGTCAGATGCGGCCATTTCTATGATGAAGGGGAGAGAATGTTAACTTGAGGTTTTGTTTAAGCTTGTATTTGGGTGGGCCGTATGGCGTGCATCCAGTCACAAGCTATCAAAAGAGGATTTGACTTGGCATTGTCTTTGCGGCCATTTGAATGACATGGCAAGACTATCAAAGAATGATTTCCATAACCATGACTTTGATGTCAGTGTTGTGTCAAGCGTTCAGACGGGTAGGACACATGTGAAAGCAAGAAGTGACAAATGTTACTCATACATCGCTTGTTTGCTACCAGAGTACAGACGTGTGCACTCAATGTGTGTTTATGTCGTTGGTAAAGCGAGCGATGTGTTTCTTGTTCGACATTTGTAGGTCATAATGGTGATTATACAACTACGCCGAAATAAATGAACACAAGCACAGAAATGTGTATGTTGCATCGCACATGTATTTAGCAATATCTCATCTCTCATGGCAGATAGAATCGTACCAGTATGATGGCGACGACACGGGACTCAACTCCATCTCCCTGCACTGTGTCCACAAGGAAACGGGGGCTTTTGGTGGAGACATCACTTCCACCACAGGGTTGTGGGGAGCATGGGGACCCAAAACATTCTGTGACCCCAGTGGACCACACGAAATGACGTCATTTCTGAAGTCTTTCTCACTACAAGTCGAGAAATATCAGGTGAACTTAAATTTCGCTTAATAACCAAAGGCTCACGACAACACGAATGCAAATTAACAGATGATAAAGGCTTTTAGAAGAATTACACGCTGTGACTTGGAATGGGTTGGTTTATAGGTTTATGATTAGGAGAGTTCACCTTTTAGGGTTCCCATTGTTTAACATAAGTTATATCTTTGGATGTGCTTGTAAATTTTACTTTGTCCTTTATGTCTACTTGCTGCCCGTGGTCGGGTGAGTGCCGATGTAAAATTTCTCTGGCCCACGTTGGGAGGTCAACATATTTACTTCCGGAAAACTGTAGTGCGCTAGTGTTTATAACCAATAATAGCTTGAAGTATAAAAAGGTCAATAATTTTTCAGGGTAATGGCGACGACACAGCCGCCAACTTTATCAAGTTTAAATGCCGGGACATAATGGACACTTCTCCTAACCACGAGATCAGTCCATGGCCTGGCCATGGTGACTACGGGTCCTACGCTGGCTGGAGCGAGGCGTGTGACCACGGGTCAGCTATATGCGGCATAAAGACCAGGGTAGAGGATTACCAGCGTGACGGAGACGACACCGCCCTCAATGACGTTATTTTCTATTGCTGCTCCGATTAATCTCTGACATGTTGCATTTGTTTACAGCACATACGACATATAATGTTGAAAATGTAACCACACTCGAACCTCGTTGTTGACTACATCAAGCTACATCTGGAGATGCAATAGAAACAAGTACTGCTGTAAGTACAAATAAAGCGGTTGAGATACCTTGTGTTTGCGTACGTGTGTGCGTACTTGTTAGCGTGTGTGTGTATGGATGAGTGTATATGCGGGCGTGTGTGTAAGTGTGTTTGTGTGTGTGCGCGCGCGCGTGCGTGCGTGCGTGCGTGCCTTGTTTGTTTGTTGTTGTTGTTTGTTGTTTGTGTGTGTGTGTGTGTGTGTGTGTGTGTGTGTGTGTGTGTGTGTGTGTGTGTGTGTGTGTGTGTGTGTGTGTGTGTGTGTGTGTGTGTGTGTGTGTGTGTGTGTGTGTTAATGTATTTGGTGGGAAACGGGCACAGCTCTTTGAATACACACCTACCAACCCTGGGACACCCACCAATCGGGAATGTCCCCGGTTTTACTTTTGCCGAAATCCGTGCCTACCGGCATTAAAATGACATATAAATAACATATGTAAAATTTGCATGACCATGGCATGTTTTGCTAAGCATTTTCTCAGTAAGTCTATCGTGTTGCACTGCTTATCAGACCAAGCTGTGGTTAATGCACTGTAGTAAAGTCTCATGTCCTCTTAAACTTAATATCCCAGTAGTTGGGAAATTTGCATATGTAAAGGTTGTTGGCTGATAAGCTGACCAGCCTTGTGAAGTTGCTGTTTTTGTGCAAGGTTATTTGTCCGGAAATTTCCTACATCGAATGTTGCAGGAAGTAGCCATAATGACCATACTTAATGACTTCCGATATACCAAAAATGGCGTATGCACAATATTCATCTGTAAGAAATTGTATTGCTGTTAAGAGACGATTCTCTGCTTAAGTTAAAAGCGTTGAATTGCAAAAGATACGAGATACACAGGAAGTATCGATGGTAATATAACATCCGGTAAGGGAAGGACTGACTGACCTCGCTTTCAAAATCAATGTATTTCTAAAAGCTCTCTCTCTACTCTCCCTTTCTCTCTCTCTCTCTCTCCCTCTCTCTCTCTCTCTCTCTCTCTCTCTCTCTGTCTCTTTCTCTCTCTATATATATATATCTCTATCTATCTCTCCGTCTGTCTGTCTGTCTGTTGTATGTCTGTCCCTCACCCTCTCTCTCTTTTTTTATCTCTATCTCCTCTCCCTCTCTCTTTCTCTGTCTGTCTGAATGTCTGTCTGTGTGTGTGTCTCTCTCTCTGTCTCTCTCTGTGTCTGTGTCTGTCTCTCTCTCTCTCTCTCTCTCTCTCTCTCTCTCTATCTATCTATCTATCTATCTCTCTCTCTGGGAAAGTTGCAATCAAAAACGTTGTTAATAGTTAAAAAGTGTCCAGGATCCAGCCACACGTTACCACCTACAACGTCCTCAATGCTTATTTACTGCTGTATCTGTAAGCAATGTGAAAATAAAATTAACAAGAAAATTAGAAAAGGTCCTATAATAATTTCCACATATATTTACATTTAAACTACCTCTAGACAAAGGCAAACTGGGTAAATGTAAAAGTGACGAAAAAGCACAGAAACGACACATAACACGCACAAGGAAAAACCAGCAGTTACCGTCTTGGAACGGTAAGTCGGCAAAATGACCGACTATGGTGATTCAATCTGGTTTGTGGAGCGCTCCAACCTTTGCACTTCCTAGCTGTTATTCTTTAAAACAAACATTGCTTATAAAAATATCCAATAGGTGGATTGAGAAAACATAGTGAATATTTAACCGACCTTGCGAATGGAAGATTTGTTCTCGTATCTTGTACAGAATGACATACTAAAATGCTGCTGCATGCGGTCAAGCGGCTATATTCGTATCTACTCGTTCCTACTTTTTCTACTTTTCTACAGTTATTATATATTTTCTTGTTTTATTAAGATTTCCTTCTATTCATACGTGTTAATATTTCTAGCAAATTTAATTCAGTTAATTAAATATAACAATACACTCAGTATACCACAAGAAAGCATGTGTGTCAAAGGAGGGCACATATTTTGTTGACACCTGCCTAGAGCTTGGCAGCTAGTCTTTTGTAGTTTAAATATTCATAGGCTGTATGGTGTTTTATAAATCATACATCATGTTGGTAAAATGCACAAACCGTTATACAACACATTAATTCATAGTTATGTTTGTATTATATTTAGTAAGGATCACAGTATAACCTCATGGCAAATTGCATGTATGTCAGTGGTATAAAAGAATAAATGGCAAAAATTTGTTATATCCCAAACTTCTGTTGTGTGCCTTCAAGTGTGTTAACAATGGAACTGTCATCTTCCGCAATATAATATACGAACACAAAATTTCATTTTCTCTAAACTGAGGCATCAAAAAGAAAAAATGACATTGTAATATTTTAGGATCTTTTCTTGCACAAATGTGTAAAATGTGTTTACTTTGTCTGATATAAAAATATGTGTAATAACGCCCCACATAAAAATGCATCTTTTTGAAAAACAAACTAAACATACATCGTGATAGATTTTACACAAGTGATCCTCACTTGTATACTCTCTTATATTGTATTGTTTCGTTCTATCGTTCTGTTTATCTAGATGAATAATTGATGCGTACCATTAAATAAAAACAAATCAGTCTTAGCAAACTTTCAAGGAGACATTTTGTAAAATACTTTTAAGTGTTTAATATCAAACAAAGCGAAGCTGCATGGTACTGAATACTTTAAATGTTGTTTTTAATAGAGGATATTAATATGGCGTATGTTTGCCATATAAATAGTTTTGTGTACTATTCATTATTTACCTCATTAGTATGTCAAGACTATAGCCAACACATTTTTTGTGCTAATAATCTCCATTGGCCAATTGAAATGCGATAATAAAGGGAGCTTGATTCATATTATGCTACACAGTTTCCGTGTTATTAATTTCAATTGATCTTTATTTGACTGTAAGCATATTGACGCGATTTTTAAGCCTGAAAAATTAAAATAGATACTACATGTACCATGTCCTTTTCCTAAGTTGTGGATGATAAAAACAGTTGATACCGGTTATTATTCCGTGTTAACGACAAGAAATAAATGTCTAAATGTAGAAAAATTGAACCAATAATTCTAATCAGATCAAATGAAGAAGATACAAAGCTTGCAAGTTGAGCATTTTGTTTATGTAAGTCTTTATCGAAGATAAGTTGCTGAAATGAGTTACTGAGGTATAAGAAGGACAAAGTTGACTCACCATACTCAAAGAAAACTGTCAATGTCGGCCTCTGGAATGAGGAAGCCAATGTGTCTAGTTGCAGAGTGTGAAGCACATTTGACTATTTACTTTTTATCAATAAAAGTGGTTATTAATACAATTCATTTAACTCTATTTAACAAAATCCTCGACAATTAATTAACTATTGACAAAATCATAAGCAAATCCTATAAAAAACACGATATTCTAAGTGTTACAATTCATAAACGATGCCTTTTATGGATTTTGTGAGCATTCCCGTTTCTTCATTCAAAATAAACCCTGCTTCAAAAATATAAACGTGATTTAATTTAAGTAACTAAAAACATTTTCAAATAAATTCCATTAAGTTAAGTGTATGAAAATTTAACATAAAGTTAGAAGACAACATTTCAACATTTCATGAGTTTTGCTTTTGTTATAATTTTTGTTTGTATTTTATGGGGGGTAATTAATGCAAGAACATTGACTTCACTTAATGTTTGGCTGTTCTTTACTTATTTTATATAATGTAAACTGAACATGTTATTTAAAGTATCATAAACCTTGATATTGCCTTGCATTATCAAAACAATGAACTTTCTAGGTAAACTAAGGCCCAACTTTTAAATTTATTTTTCTCACTCTGGTTAAACATTTGAAATTTGTAAAAAAAAAAAAAATAGGAATAATTTCTTATTTTTATTATTGAAAGTTCCGTAGTTTCCAAATGCTGTGCTCAAAAATTCATATTTTATTCCATTTTTGCATAAAATCGCAGCTTGACAGCATGTCTTTGTTCTAACGCTGGCACACAAGCACATTCGAACAGAAAGAACTCACAGCACAACTCAAAAGGCAGAAATTTTATGAAGCCCGATTAACGTTTCATTGTTTTATAATTAGTGTTGTTCGGTTACAGAAAAGATGGGTTGTGTACAGGTTACAAGGCCCGTCATCATTAGTCGTATTCAACATAAGATTTGTAGCCCCCAGTATGTCATCATGTCTGCACATATGAACATAATTATATAAAATAAAACCCAACCTGCATGTTGTTAGCATATTGAGTCATCAACACCATTAAGCTTTATCACCGGTCGTTGTCGTCTCTGTTGTCTGTTTTCTTATTTTTACTTTTTCTGACCAGGCGATCATACATTATTTTTATTATGTGTGATCAGTGTCTGCCCAAATCGAGGCTAGCGATCTTCCGAGCTTACGGCTGATACTTATCGCACTTCACTAACTAGAGAATACAGTTCATACTCGTAAAGTGACAAATAGAGGCACGGCCACGGTCTTAGACCTGTGGGGGCCAGACAATTTCAAAACATATAAATTTTAGTGGTAAAGCTCCCGCGCTTACGCTGGATTAAGATACAGTGATACTTTTACGAATTGTCGGCCCTTTGTCAGTATAATTGACAGTTTTGTTCAATCATCCATGTGTAACTGAAAATCTGTTCATTAAAACAACGTATATAATTTGACGGAATTAAATGTTTTAATGCAAATCTCAGGGACCTACAGTAAGATGTTTCTTTTGCTTGTTGTTGTTTTGTTTGTGTTTTATTTTGTTGTTGTATTGCTGTTTAACATGTCAAACCATGAGATAATTCTTTAAATAAATAAAGTCATATGGGAAATAAGTATATTATCAATGTCAACGGTAATATCAACAAATAAATAGAAACAATGCAAATAAAAGAATACTTACCACTTGTTCAAACTGCACAACTATATTAAACAGTGGTACCTTGAAGTATAAATAATTATTAATTACGTTGCACAGGCTAACGGTCCGTTTCATTATGTGATAGTATTCCAGTACTGCATATTAAATTGTTAAAGTGTTAGAGTGCTTGATAATATGAGATGAGATAACCACATATTATTTTACCTTCTAAAAGGCCAGTAAGCAAACTCGAGCTAAACTCACTTAGAAGTAGCTATAAACTATTCGTTTCAGTGCGTTTGTCGAGCCCTTCCTTTAAAATAATGTTTGCCATTATAACAAACATTTTAAAACATGATGAATTGTTACATAGACAGCCAGCACTCAGTCTAAAAGATTTATGAACAAAGTCAGTTAGGGATTCGGACACTCTGGTTACATTCGGTTCTTGTGTTTACGACATGTACATGTAATATATAATCGGCACAATAACCTAGTATCATAAGAGAAAGGTATAGAATGCTGACCAAAATCAATGGCATATACTCACCTGTATATATCTGTTACTACAATAAGCACCAGTAATTGTGTACAGTAGCCATTGACTATTATCACAAAGCGTGCTTATTTGAGTGTACGCGGGTATTGTAACATGCTACTTTCGTTGACAGCAAAGTCATTAGATTGTTTAGGCTAATCGCCCTGTTATATTAGCTTTGGGGAATGAAACCCTAACTGTTAAACACGTAGTGAATGTTTGGTCTACTTAGCGCGATACCGGAGCTGATAGTAGAGTAGAGTGTTGACTGCAGATACGGGAGCGTCAAGTTCAATCGCAGGACGACTTTACAAACAGTGATTTCTTTCTTCAATATACTATATCGCTTATAATTGGCACTTTATAGTTAATATATGATATTGCTTTTCAATAACACAGTTGGAAAGCCATAAGTAAGCGTTTGTTGTCCTCTCTATAATCTTGTCCTTAGCTGTCTTATTTATCACAAAACAATAGACGGTGCAACAGGTCAAATTTAAAAATTCACGTACATGGCTTTTTATACAGCACCGGTTATTTATTGCATTCTTAAATAATTTTTGTGCGAGGCGACGTCCTGTTTTTAGTTTTCAAATGTCCGTCTGTTAATAGAATCGAGTTCAGTTTTCAAGCTATTTTTTCGAAGAGTAAGGGTATTAAGAATTTAGTAATCTTTGCTCCAAACGTTTCCACATGCAAAGTCCATAAGTATTCTATACCAGTGACGACCCATTGCCCAGTAGGTCAAAGTGATAATGCCGCATTCATAAGACAGATAAAAGTGTTGGGTCGTTGATGATTGTGTCAGAGCGTTGTGAAGCCAGGCCTGCAAAGATGAGGACGCTTGCGCTACTTCTTAACATAGCCATTAATCATGGTTTTCTCACTGATGTCCCCCGCCAGGTGGTCAAGGAGATCTCAGTGACTAATGGAATGGGATGGGGACCATGGGGTAATCCGCAGTTCTGTGCAGCTGGAAGCTATGCTAACGGCTACTCGATGCAGGTAAGCGGCCAAGGATCGACTTGGTAAAATATAGTAACCGCCACAGTTTTCAATAGAAACATATAGCTAAGCATATCTGTATCTGACCATGGCTTTAAACCTTTAGCTTAAACGGGTGTGATCACTAAACTATTGGTAGGTAGTGTACAACTTAGAAACTTATAATGAGGATATAGTTGTTATATATTAGTGCCACTCCTAAAACCGGTCTAATTGTTAATGTCCTATGTAGTTATTGCTTATATTGAAATTAATGTTGTCACATAATTAATACTACAATGTGCGTTACTTTATACAGTTTCTTAGCAAATGATTTTACCATTTGACGGCATTTTATGATAAACGTCAAACATGGCCTGGAATAGGAAAATCTTACGTGCACTCAATTAGCCAGACCATCGTTTATGTACGTTTATTGTATCAGAGAAAATAAAGTTTGTTTTTTAAGAATGCCAGAATATCTAATATTGATTTGAAATGTTACCGGCTCCTAAATCATAAAATGTATTATACATGTAGGAACTGTTGCTGCGCCGTGGTTATGTAATGTTAATCTATTCTAATGGTCAATTAGCTAAAACATCACACAAATGAAGTCATGTTCAGCACTTGAATGTTCTTACCAAACGACGCATTGTAGGACAAGATTGAAAGGATGAAGAAACCATGACTGCCCAACGTTTGTCACCGTTTATGTAGTCTCAGAAAACTGCCCAGTCTTTGTGTAGCTTTAAAGATTTGTCAGTTCTTGGCTGTGGAAAAGTGTCGAATGCAGTACAGTGGAGAATTCCCGGTTTTTAAACACCCTCAGTAACAGTTATTGACATGATTGATTTATTTTAATTATATAGAGGAAATTTCCATAGAATTTTTTAAATTTAATCATTTCTTGTAGTAAATTCTAGTATGAATGATGCCATTAAATTGGTTATCTAAATGACCATCAAGACTGACTTCAATATCAAGAATTTGCGTTGCTTTATGTAAGTATTTGAATCGAACCTTGGTCGTTTGTACAGAAAGCATTATCTATAGTCTATAGAATATTGTCAGCAAAGTTTGACGTTTTATTGCATACGTATATAAAAGGACTGGGTAGAAGACTACAATGTGAACATAAAGTTACGCTCAAAGTAGTAGAAAAATAATATTGCAATTAACGGTGCACATTTGATTCCAATGGGAATAACACTCACGATGTAAGTTGTCACCACAACACAAGGGTTGCCAAGTGGGAAATATAGATTTGTTGTCTCTCGGGGGCGAGGGTGACTCAGCTGTTGTAGTACCTCATGTGACTTTGAAACCCGAAGTCAGAAGCGCAGAGGTGGTAAAATATAGAGAAGTGAATTCCAGAAATTGTAGCAGGGGCTGCGGAATCTCTCTGTCTAACGGCAATTTGATCATTCCACCAAGGGTTTGGATAGCTTGTTTGTTTGAGCGCGCTAGTTGATTCTGTCAGATGCGGCCATTTCTAGATTGTAGGGGAGAGATGTCAATTTGATGTCGTGCTTCAGTTTGTATTTGGGTCGGCCTTATGGCCAAATCCAGTCATCAGCTATCACAACAGGATTTAATTTGGCCGCCATTTAAATGACATGGCAAGACAACCAAAGATGGATTTTCATAAACGTGGATTTGATGACTGTGATGTGTCAAATGTAATGTATGGTGAGCTTGGTTGTATACCAATGTTAATACATAGAAAACTAATTTTGGTAAAATATTAGTTAAAACTTCTGAAGCTTAGAGAGCGTATTGGGGCATACAACACCAAAACTAAGAACAAACAAGATTATATTATATATGGGAAAACCAGTTTTATACTATTATAGATAAGTAATTTATTAAACAACGTATTTTAGATACGTTTTATCAAAGTTGGTACTCTTCAATTAATAATTCTCCCAGATTAGATACTTATTGTTTGTTTGTTTAAGCATTCTTTTGGTATTGAAAGTTATTAAGTTGGGCAGTAGTGAAAGCAAGTAGTGTCAAAATTGACTTATTCGTCCTTGTTTGCGAGTGCAATATTTATAGAAGGAAGTGACCTACAAAGGTAAAGGTCGACAATATACAGACTTTTGCACACACTGAGTGTTTTGTCCTTGGTAAAGAGAGTGATGTTTTCTTGTTTATATTATTATATGATGATATCGAAAATATCTACCAATGCGACTCTCTTTAATATTTATCCGTGATGACCTTGCTGCGGCATTTGTAGATCATACGAGTGGTTATACAGTTAGGCCGAATAAATGAACACAAACAAAAGCATCTATATGTTGCATTGCACATGTCTTTGACAACAGCTCAACTCTATTAACAGATAGAAGCGGACCAGCATGGTCACGACGACACGGAACTCAACTCCATCTCCCTGCACTGTGTCCACAAGGAAACGGGGGCTTTTGGTGGAGACATCACTTCCACCACGGGGTTGTGGGGAACATGGGGACCCAAAACATATTGTGACCCCAGTGGACCACACGAAATGACATCATTTCTGAAGTCTTTCTCCCTCCAAGTCGAGGGAGATCAGGTGAACTATGATTATCATTAGCTTAACTTAACTCTTTCATTTCTCGCTTTCAGAATTTCGCCATGCATATATTTTCAAATACGTTTACGTTTGAATAAGATCCAGCGGGGATTATCTTTTAGAAATGTAATGTAATATTACCATATTAATGGTTTCAAGTAAATAATAAATATGTTAGTAGTTTTCAGTTAAATAATAGTTGGTTATAATCGGTTAAAGACATCGTGCCGTTTAATTAAACTAAATGCAAAAGAGTTAAGTTAAAGCGGGACAAAGCAGGGCGAATGTTTATAACAGTGTATTTTATATGGTTTTCTTTCTTTTTAAGCAATAATAGCTGGAAATATAGTATCGCAAGAACAATTATCTTCCAGGGTGGTGGCGACGACACAGCGGCCAACTTCATCAAGTTTAAATGCCGGGACATGATGAACACTTCCCCAAACCATGAGATCAGTGCTCCTCCGGGCCATGGGGACTACGGATCCTACGCTGGCTGGAGCGAGGAGTGTGACCAAGGATCAGCTATATGCGGCATAAAGACCAGGGTAGAGGGTGACCAGCGTGGCGGGGATGACACCGCTCTCAATAACGTCATTTTCTATTGCTGCTCCGATTAATCCCTGACAGTCTGCATTTGTTTATAGCACAAGCGACAAATAATGTTAAAAATTTAACTACACTCGAACCTCGAACTGTTGTTGACTAACAGAAGCTACATCTAGAGAGGTAATAGAAATAAGTATTGCTGTGAGCGCAAATAAAGCAGTTCACAATCTTAAAATTACAACCTTTCTTACGGGTGGAAATGTAATATTGATATTTATTTTTAACGGGTAAAATCAGTAAAAGCGGGTTTAATACTTAACACATAAGAAAGATGCCGTGTTTTTTGCGCGCGTGTTTATGCGTGCGTGCTTGTGAACGTAAGTGTGCATGAATGAGTGTATACGCGGGCGGGTGTATGTGCGCGCGCGTGTGTGTGCGTGCGTGCGTGCGTGCGTGCGTTCGTGCGTGCGTGTGTGTGAATGTGTGTAATTGTTTTTTCTTTAATTAGAATTATTATTAAATGCAATTGCTAATGTAATGTACAAATAATTCGTGATTTTATGTTTGAGAGACATCACAAGATACAACTCTATTTCATTCGGTACAATTAATTCATATTGTTTTATTACTCTGAGGTTTTAAAGCGTTTCAAATCATTTTGAGTGGTTAAAACCTTCGATATATTCGTGCGCCGTTTATCACACCAGCTAAAAATTGCTTCTCAGTGAATCAAATATCTAGGAACGCCATGACTGTCTTGTGTAATCAAATTGCGTGTTATCCTATTTATATAGTATGTTGTCTTGTTCACAGTATATGATATCTTGTCTAATGAATGTGTTATCTTGTCGAGCATTATGCTATCATATCGAATCAGCTTGTCGTTTTGACACTATATTGTCGTTTTGTCAAGTCAGCATGCCTTTTTGACAAGTCAGCATGCCGTTTTGACAAGTGCATGCCGTTTTGACAAGTCAGCATGCCGTTTTGACAAGTCAGCATGCCGTTTTTGACAAGTCAACATGTCGCTTTGATAAGTCAACATGTCCTTTTTTACAAGTCAACATGTCGTTTTGACAGGTCAACATGTCCTTTTTGACAAGTCAACATGTCGCTTTGATAAGTCAGCAGGTCGCTTTATCAAGATCACACAATGGTTCCACAGAATCGGCAGGATAACATTGTACATTTACATGGTAACATAATCATTAGACAAGATAGCTTGTTTTATGCACAAGACAGCATAGTAAATGAACAGAAAATCATGCAATTCGATTACATTAGACAGCAATGGCGTTCCATAAACTTCCTACAAATGAAACTACAGTGTACTATTCCTTATGTAATATTCGACTTGTATATACATGAACAATATGCAGAGAAAAAAGTTTTGTGTTCGTTTTAAAAACACCTCTAAACCCTTTACTTGCGAGAAGCGCCATTCATTCCATTAATATCAATAAGAGTATAAAAGACAAAGTCCTATAAGCATTGCAACATATATAAAATTGAAAAGACACAGGACCAAGGTCTCCACATGCACGCCAAATGTGAGAACAAATCTGCGATTAGTCATTTAACAATAAGAGCATACCCGACAGTTACCGCCTTGGAACGGTGAGGTGCTCCCCACCCATATTGTGTGTCCAGCAAGCTAAGAGTTAAATTGTCACACGCAATACAGCTGACAAAACAGTATCAGCTAGCATTAAAACGCCCCACACACATCCTTCTTTGTCTGATAGAGGTCTATATGCTCGGAATAACTAGTTCTGAAAACGGAAATCTCGTGGGTAGAAAAAGATAGAACTGCCCACGTGCACAGAAAGACCTTGGCACGTGATTTCCCCTGTTAAAGCGAAATCGTTTCGAGATCAATATACTTTTGTTAAATACATCCCTTTCCAAATCATAAAATCGTACACAATATCCTGCAATCAATCTTATACACATTAAGCATTTTATAGGTCTCTCTGAAAGAAAGCGATAATAGCCCAATTAATAAAGTGTTGTTAAAAAGGACTCAATAGAAATATATACGTGCAAATACAAACGGCACAAAACAAGAAATTGACAACTTGATTATTTATATTAAATAAAAAGAAAACACGAGGTCGTTATTTGTTTCAGTTTTCTTAATTGAAATTTTAAATTACCACTAAAGGAAATGCGTAATTCAAGGCGTAATTCAAGATGACTGTTTATACACTGGTAATTGTCGCATAGTTCTACTATATCATAATAATAACATTTTACTAATAAATGTCCGCTTCAGCTTACAGAGACTTGGTAACAGTTTTTAACTGTGCATGTATTTTGTTATTCAAAACTAAATACTTTCTTACGCAACGATAAATAATGAAAAAACATATTGCATCTGATCACTAGATTGTATGTTGTTTTGTTATAAGGAAGGAAGAGTCTTAAGCGTTGCGTCGTTTTTAAACTATTTCAGTTCTTAAGACAGAACCAGGCGCGTATCAGGACCGTTTTCTTTTGACATTGTGTACAATTACAAGGGAAATAACCTATGTAGTTATAATTGTGAATATATTCGGATCTTTTCTAATGAATTACATGTAAAATGCGGACATGCGAGGAACTTAACACAAAATATGAACGACTTAATTCCTGACGTGTTTAAGTTTCATCATTTTAAACCTTTTCAACTTGATTGGTGTAGTAATAAGTTTTTATAACATAAAGACTATGGAAGTTAAATATATCATTCCTAACCCAGGTTAGGCATCGACATTTTTAGTGTTTTTGGTACTTTTAGATTTTCGATTTTTCGAACGGAGGTTAGGCACGTGCGTAAAATGCGTAATGGCAAAAACGCGCCTGAGCTAAACAAATAAGTACATATGAAGTACAGTGCTGCGACGAAGTCGCTTTAATTATTTCCAGTAAGAATGTTATTTATTCTGAAAATCTCATGTAAAAATATCTATACCTGTAAGTGTTCTGTACAACTATAACTGCTTATGTTTCTAAAAAAAATACCAGAAACAAAGACATCAACAACCTGTGTTATGCTACTAACTTGTCTCCTACATGTCGACAATGTGTAAGTCGGATATTGACCTCGTTTTCGGTCGTTCTGAGATGGAAAGACCTGTACAAGTCATTTATCCTGTGCACGTGCACAGGTGTTTCAACCACAGGACGACCTCGAAGTCGGTCAATATCCTTCACTAACCGGCTTTTTTCTGTACACAGTCGCCTTTACAATCTGAGAGAGTATAATCCGTGGGATTTTCTCAGGTCCAAAGTCCGCAAAATTTCGATTACAACTCGTGCTTTTATCCGTATAGGAAAAGGCCATGATATATTTAAAATGTCTCTAAATTATACTTGTGTGCCCTAAAGGCAATCCCTCCTGGAGACTGACTGGAGTTTGGTGTGTCTTGTTTATTTTGGTTGTTGCATATTTTGAACAGCATACACATGGCATGTCTAAGTACTTTAGGTCGTACACGCATTAATATTTTTTTCTGAATTATTGAACTTTCATATTAGATTAACTTTGAGAAATTTATAGTATGTATAAGCAAACATCTGCCATCATAGATAAAGTAAACGAATGATAATTTTTTTCACTACACGTTTGTGCTATTAGCGAAAAGCTTTTTGAACATCCACATATTCCCTAACAATTAGTTCCAGTAAGCTTATCAACCATACCACGATTACAGGATTCAGAAAACAACAGTATTCACCACAGACCTCAAATTTCGTTGTCTATGGTTGTTTTAATATTCACACTGATCTAACCCATATGCTTGAAAAGTGAACATTCCTTGTCAACATCCAGCCACTCTTCTACTAAACCAGGAAAAGGTTCTCTGATGAAAGTTGAAGTCCATGAACATCCGCTCTGAAGAATTTTATCCTCATCAGACTACCACAGCCTCAAAAATAGCACAATTAGAATTCTCCATGCATTTTTATATCATACACACGTAATGAAGTGCAACGCTCAAGAATTCAAGGTCGCGACCTTTTTCAACTTCATAGTTTATTAGTTCACCGAAAAGTGGCATTTAAAACCGTTCAGCACTAGTTATTGCTAAATTCTGATTCATTGTCTCACACATGCAATATAAATGTTAAATTATGTGTTATCTTGTTATTTAAGGATATGAAATGAAACTATTATACTGCGAAATACAAAAAATAAGGGAGGAAAAACGAATCCTTAAACGTTATTCGAATATTCGAATTTATATTAGCGCGCCATATGACAGGTGGTTTGTCAATACGTTTAGTGCGTGTGTTGTTTGTTGTTGTTTTGTTGTTGTTGTCGTTTTGTTGTTGTTTGTTGTTGTTGTTGTTGTTTCATTGTAACTGTTTTATTTCTACGTTTATTGACATTACTAGCCTTACTTTATGCAGGAGCGGCTGTATATTAATGATTTTAGCATAGCATTTAATTTTAAAATGACGATTTCTTCTTTTGAAATACAAAAAGCAACATTATCAATCCGCCATTATCCAGTTAATAGTGAAGGACCGGAAGTGGTATTTCTTTACTCGTTCAACGGTAAATTGCAAGAAAATACGGTCAATAAATAATGCTAGTAAGTATGACATCAACGTCATTGTTCCTTAACAATAAGTAGTGTTATGAACATTTAAACTCTTATGAAGAAACCATAAACCAACCAATCAACGTTAAGATGACCAGCAAAGCATTACGCATTATTAATTGGTCACCTTAAAATTGCGTGTATTTTTGTTACGTGCTGTACTTTGTACAATAACATTTACAGTTTAAATGCGTGTTGAGTTAATAGTGACTTATTTGTATTTACATATCACTTTTTAAATTAAAGGAGCTATTTAAGCTCTTTTAATGTTAACGTATCAATTTAATAAGAGCATAAAATAGTTTTATTTGATGAAATTGTAAAACAAATACCACATACATGTAGCTCACAATTTTAATACTTTACTAAACGCAAACAATGTATAACCACAAACAGTCAATAATGTTCCATGAACTGATCTTATAATTTTCATCAATATGTACAGTAAGCATTTTCAAAACGACCAGAGGCAGGTGATCGACAATTAGGAAATGTTTTATATACGGAAAAGTGTAATGCTAATTAACGGTCTTGATTAGTTGGTGGTTGAATTGATGTTAAATTGTGATTGGCTGATTATCGCCAAGAGTATCTCTTGGACGTTACTCTGAAGTCTAAACATGTCAATTAGAGACATTTATTTACTAATAAACTAATAAGTGATCATTACAGCAGTGATTGGCTAGTGTCAGGATTACCTGACTGTTGATAAACCGATTAAATACCAACCAGTATATACAAAGCCTGTTTAAATAGTGTTAGCTCGTGTCGTTTATGTGTTAGATTTAAGTCTGTAGATTTTTTTTTTGTTATTCGGAGAGAACATAACAATAACAAATAAATTAAATGAATATATAAAAGCAACTAAAAATACCATGCTACCTTTGTATAAACAACTTTTTAAGTCCGTATTTAACACTAGGTGTTTACCAAAATCTTGGTTAGAAGGCTTTATCATACCTATTTTCAAAAACAAAGGAGAGTCCACTGATGTTAAAAATTATCGCCCAATTACAATACTTAGCTGTCTTGGTAAAGTTTTTACGTCGATTCTTAATTGTAGATTATGCACCTTCTAAGAAAATAGTGATATTCATTCCAAAAACCAAGCTGGCTTCAGAAAAGGTTTCTCCTTTGTCGAATCATATTTTCACCCTGTAGTCACTTACCCAAATATTGAAGCACAAGAAACAAAAATTGTATTGTGCTTTTATAGACTTTACCCAGGCTTTTGACAAGGTCTGGAGTGCTGGTCTATGGCATAAACTACTCCAAAACTCTGTTAACGGCAAGTTCTATAATGTAATCTACAATATGTACCAAAACATAAAGTCGAGCATTTCACTCAATGGTAAACTCTCCAATACATTCATCTCTGAAATTGGTGTCAGACAAGGGGAAAATCTATCACCAGTACTGTTCTCCCTTTATCTAAGTGATCTGCACGTGTAATTACACGAACGAGGTGTCACTGGTGTAGAGCTGAATGACGAATTATTACAATGGCTTAAACTTTATGTTATGTTATACGCCGATGATACTATTATAATATCCAGTACTCCCGATGATTTTCAAAACACCTTAGATGCATTTAATGATTATTGTGATATGTGGCACCTCCGTATTAACATGAATAAAACTAATGTAACTGTATTTGGCGCACGCCACACAAGCAGCATGAAATTCAAACTTGGCACCCAGTCAATAGATTTTACAGATCAATATCACTATTTGGGGGTTACATTTACTGGTAACGGTTCTTTCCTAAACATGCGTAAACATGTGTCTCAACAAGCAAATAAAGCTCTACACTTACTCTACACTAGAATAACAAATGCAGATGTGCCCATCGATCTTGCAATCAAGCTGTTTGATCACACTGTCTTACCGATACTCATTATCTTGCAATCAAGCTGTTTGATCACACTGTCTTACCGATACTCACCTACGGATCAGAAGTTTTCGGATTCGAAAATATCGACATCCTTGAAAGGGTCCACAATAATTTCCTCAGAAAGATCACAAACGCACGAAAGTCCACTCCTTTATCGTTTTTGTATGGGGAGCTGGGGCGGTATCCTATCTCAATCACTATTCAGACTCGAATGATATCCTTCTGGTTACGTCTTCTCACTGGAAACAGAAACAAAATAAGTTACAAAATTTACAGCTATATATTATCTATGCAAAACAAACATTTTAAGTGGATTGAAAAGATTAAAACCATACTTACCTCTGTAGGCCGCCCTGATTTATGGTACAATCAAAAACATAATGTATTAACAACAGTAACATACTGCAGGAAATTAAACAAATCTTAATAGATCAATATAAACAAAACTGGCATGATAGCCTTCAGCATTCAAATATAGGAACAATATACAGTAGTTTTAAAACATCGCTTGAACTAGAACACTATTTTTTTGTTTTAAGCAAACACCAGTCATTAAAGATGTTCAAATTCCGCACAGCGAATCATAGACTCCCGGTCGAAACAGGCAGATATGAAGGAACACCATTACAGGACAGAAAGTGTACTCTCTGTAACACAGCTTCTATTGGTGATGAAAATCACTACTTACTGTATTGCTATTATTTTAACGAACAACGCGATAAATTCTTAGGCCCAATTTTATCAAATAATACTTCGTTATCATCACTACTCAATACTAGAACACCCAGCATTTTACAACAAGTTAGTAAATTTCTCAACTGTATAATGACTTCAGATTTTATTAGAACCCGATAAACTAATCCTAAGTCACATACTCAATTCTTGCCAACAAAGAGTAACAAATAGAACACACGCGTTGTACCAATGTCTTGGAACAACGGGATTTACACGATTTACGCCTTACTTACCTTATATTCTTATTGTAACCCAGTTAACTTCTTGAACCATTGAGACTTACAGCGCCCGTATGGTTCTAAAATTGACCATGCCGTTATTGCTAAATAGCTGCTAGCTGTTAACTATTTATATATGTATATCTAATCGATACATAGCACTTTCATATTTGTTAAATATGGATTTATGTAAATTATTGCTGCATCGAATTAACATTATCGTTCTTTATTGTACATGGCACAATGTATTGAATAGTATTTATTAAATGTATTGAAGGGGTATTGTACTATGCACACATATCGATGTCCCAATTGTTGTGTACGATTGATAAAGAGTTGTAAGTTGAATGTAAATCGCGCTAATTAGAACTGAATAGATATACTACTTTAACATACAACTGCATTATTATAACACTGGCTGTAACATTCCTAGAGTTAGTTGAGGACAGAGAAAAAAGACAGAAAATTATAAATAAATCTATCACACTTACCTTTAATATAATGTAACATTTAATCCAAAAAGCGACTTTTTTCTGTTATGGCCAGTATCGGGTTTCTTGACTCTCGCTTTCGCTCAAGATACCCTGTGAGGCCATACAGTGTACACAGTCAGTGTCATTTGAGGGTATCGCTGTGGTAGAATCACACAGAATGTCACGCTACCAATGGGTCACCAAATCAAGCTGTAGCTTCGGATAGCCTCCGTGGTTTTGGCGAGTCTACTCAACTTCTGATCACGAAAGTACAGCTCGCAATTCAAATAACCTTATTCTTGCTACATGCACATATATTGTGTATAGGGCGAGAATTTGTATCTCCCACAGCAACGACATACCCAATAATTTAACAAAATTATTATTATTATTATTATTATTGATATCGTATCTCCCACAGCAACGACATACCCAATAATTTTAAAAAATAGTATTGTTATTACTATCATTATTATTTCTTTTTTTATTTTATTTTTTTTTAAATTATTATCCTAAAAAAACTGTTGCTCATTTCCAATTTACCTAATTACTTTTTCCACCCCGCCCCTTATTTCAAATATTACTATCCATTCTATCCTTAAAAAAAGATTCATTCTCTAAATGTTGTACTCACCTCTGATAACCATTCTTTGTTTGTATTGTATAATTCTCCATGCTGTATACTTTGTATACTTGGAAGAAATAAAGATATGTTCTGTTCTGTTCTCTGACTAACACACAGCAGAATATCGCGGTGAAAGAAACTGGGAGATGTCGCGGAATAAAATAACAATTATGAAGTAGAGTGATACAGACAGTAATTACAATTAGAGTTTGCTTGACTGTGATCTAGTTGTGTTTTCCAAAAAAATAAAAGAAGTTCTGGTGAACTGATATTAAAAAGTATAGCCTTATATAATGTATTGCATTTACTGCACGTGGTCCCGGCCGAAACTCGGTCGAGTCAGTCTTATGTAATTAGTGTGACTTATTGTCCCAGCATTGAACTGTCAATGTGTCTTATTGTTCGTGGCAACCGTTCCACAACTCCATGCGCAATGTGACTGTGTCTAGGTGGGTGATGAGGCAGAGAGAATGGGCTGCGCGCGGTAAATGAATTTCATGCTGTTATACCAGAACAGAACAGAACATGCCTTTATTTCATCCCAGGTAAAATATGTACAACATAGGGTAATGAACCTTATACAGGTTTACAAAATACAATGTTCCGGCTTTAACCAGAAGGTATCATTTTTCATAAATTAGTTATAGTGTAAGGATATTTTGCTGAAGCGTGGAAGGTTGGGGGAACGCACAACATATTGAAATACTGGCGAAAAATTATTGTTTCGTGGCGGAAAGATATTGTTTCGTTTCATTGTGAAAGAAAGGTAGAGAAGAAGGTGAAAGGGCGCGATAATTTGTAAGGTAGTTGCGAACTAGAATGTTCAGGTAAGGAGATGAGGCGACAAATTTACAATAGTTTGCAAAGGTAACAAACAATTCAACAATCAAATAACAGTTCGTTAGTCAAGAAGTCAAATGAAAACGTATAATACAGAAGAGTTTTTGGTATCACGCACTCATACACATACTCACGAATTTACACGCAACACACAACACCATCGTGCAAGCACACACTCACACTGAATGAAACACGCCTACATACATCCCAAAGCGCTACATGTGTAAAGTTATCATACATAAACTTTCAGGTGCGCTTTGCACATGCTTACTTACAGGGAAAAAATAAAAAAAGTGTACATAACATAATAGAAAAACTAAATCATGTTATATGAATGATGTACTGTAATTATTTATAATGTTCAATTAAAGATGACGAAACCAAGACATTACAACAACATTCGTAATATGTGTTATCAAAAGTTCTAAATGTTTTATAAAAAGAAGGGGTAAATATAAGAAAACCATTTTTTCTAGTTACAATGTTAAAATGTTGACTTAGCCAGATGGCAATAGACCAGTTTCCTAATCGGCGAGTTTTTAGGTATCACGTGATACGACAAATCGAAAACGAGACAGGTCCCCATTTCCGCTTATAGAAAACGGACGACAATCGAAACGTATTGATTGCTTTCTTAAGGGGAACTGCATGCCTAGACAGTAATAGACTTTTAAAAATGGAAATTAAACGAAAGTGTAACGAGGGCAAAATACGTCTTTAGTTGATCGGATTTATGCGATATCCTGTCGATTAAATGACGATGTGCAATCTGCCATAGACTGAGACTTGTATAGCGCTTTAATGCTAAAATAGAGTTTTACTATGTATACGTAGAGGGTGGGGGTTCTACTCGATGCGGAAAACACATATATGAATTACTTACATAAAACCCACTTCTATACTAGAACGAGCGCAATCACATTTCGCCAGCATCCTAAGTTGTTTGGAGACAATACGATAAACTAAAGATATGCCCTTTCAATTTGACTTCAAATTTAAGAAAATTGAATATAAATGATAAAATATTCGAATCCCAAGATTTCTTTTCGAATACCGAATTGATATTCGAATATTCGTTAACATCCCTAATAAAAATGCATTGAAAATGTACTGCTTAAAACAATGCGCTTTGGGATGAACTACTTACGGCATACCCTACTGTTCACGAACCTCGTGTCTCTCAAATTAGGATGGCATTAAATTATATCATTACAAGTACAACAACAAATATTGTATTGCATCAAAACAATATGTTTTATAGCAATGAGTACATAAACATAATTACAGCATAAAGGCATGGTTTTTACAGAAAAGCATGTTATAGTACATGTTTACAATTATTTGTTTATTGCTTATTTCTTAATGTATTTGCAAAATATACATATCTTGCCAAGTTGGTTATAATTTTTGAAATTGAACACATACGATTTGTAAACTTTTGTTTTATTGGCCATGTATAATAGTATATCTTTATGTATCTTGATCGTAGGTCAGCATATTTGGAACATATAAACACAAGGTGATATCCATTTTCGGTAGACCTGAGTTACAATTTCTGCATATCCTTGTGCTTCTAGTTAAATTACAATGTCGTCCAGTTTCAATATTTAAATCGTGAGATGAGGTGCGAAATCTGGTAAGTGCTTTTCTATATTTTGGTTCAAAAACATAATTAAGATAACTTTCAATACGAATAAATACTTAAACAAACAAATGTTTCTAATCTGGGAGAATTATTAATTGAAGAGCACCAACTTTGATAAAACATATCTAAAATACGTTGTTTGATAAATTCGTAATCAATATTAATACAAAATAGGTTTTCCCATATATTATATAATCTTGTTTGTTCTAACATAGTTTTGATGTTGTATGCCCAATATTATATAGTACACGCTCTAAGCTTAAGAATTTTTAATCAATATTTTACCAAAATTAGTTTTCTATGTATTAACATACAACCAAGCTCACTATATATTGCATCTATGTTAGTTGATTGTAAAACCCATAATATACGTCTACAAAAAATGATGGATAAGTTCTATATTTGGACATGCATGATGTCCCCACATTTCTGCAGCATAGTTCAATATTGGTAAAACCAGAGAATCAACAAATTAATATTTTGGTAAATAGAAAGTTCTAACTGATTATATACTATAAATAAGTTATGCAGCGAGAAAGACGCATGCTGAGCAACGCGTTTTGTATTCTGTTCCAGTTTCCATTTTTAAAAAGATACACACCTAAATACTTAAAAGAATCAACAATATCTGTTCTAGTATTATACAGATAAAAATCATACAGTGTCTGTCTACTATATTCAAAACTCATAACCTTTGTTTTGTTAACATTTAATTTCAGATTTCATACATTAAAATATCGCTCTATATCATTTAATTTTTTAATGAAATGATTGTAAAGTTTCAGGATCATGGGCAAATACAACTGCATCATCAGCAAACAACAATAAGAACAATTGTATATCATCAATAGTAATAATACCACGTACATTAGTATTACTATTATGTATTATATGATATAATTTATATCATTTAGAAAAGAATAAACACAATATGCTACTTGCTGGGTCACCTTGTTTTACCCCAGTTTTTTATGAGACAGGGTCAGATTTTAAGTTTTTATATCTGACTGTTGATTTTACAACATTATACATAGATTTGATTGCTTTTATAAATTCTTTACTAATATTTCCATTTAACAATTAGACCTCTATCAATACTATAAAACATTTTCCCCCAATTTAAGTAAGCAACATATAGTTTCTTTTTACTGGCTAAGGTCTTTGAAATAATTGCATGTAGTACAAAAATGCAGTCAACTGTTGACTTATTCTTTTGAAACCCATATTGAGTTAAATAAACATTTAAACACGAGAACAGTCTGACCAAAGATTTTAGCAATGCACTACAATGGCTGGTAGGACGATACAGGCGGGACGAAGGTCAGTAACTCTATACATGTAGCCTATGTGGCTGGTGTATTTTCTTTGAGATACATGTTATGTGTTACACAAAATGGAGAAAACAAGATATACAGTGTTAAAAAAGGTAATATCGCCAACAAAACACAAAGCACAAAGGTTAGGCAACAACAAATTGCAATGTATAGAATTTTATTTTATTTTTATTTTTTAGGTTGCACGATGAGACGTGCGCTTGTTGTTTAACCAAATATATTTTCCAGCTACATTGGATCAAAATGCTATGTACAAAAAGAAGCCATTATAGATCTGTTGTTATCATAGGGATGAACGCAGAATTGCAGACAATGCATATAAAGCATAGCAGTTTTAACAAAAATATTGGTAACAGAGAGAAAGTCATCGAAATGGTAGCTAACACAAAGTTCTAAATATGTCAAGGTTATTATGCATGTTTATTTTTATTTAGCCAATATCTTACAACAATTGTATAATTTGATTGTTTTTCTCGTTAATATTGTGTTGGCTTCAGTTTGGAAGAATATATAGCCTTACGCACAAGTAGGTTAGGTTTTCAGCTATACTTTAGCAATAAGAAAAATAGTGCTACCTATAACATCGTTTAAATGCACATTTTAAGGCATGTTTATAGCTTAAGTATGAAATCATATACCAATAGTCGATGTTTATCGATGTATAATAAGTCATGCATAACAAACCATTAAAACAACAATCCCCTTTAAAAATAAATCCTAGATTCGCCTCTGGTTTATACTGTTGTTGTTGTTGTACCTAAATATGTCTCCAGCCTTTTGACCGAAAAAATACTCCTTGGTGGAACCGCATAACACACACTTGACCGGATACTTCCGGTAAGCAATATGGCGGATGATGGTCAAAATTTTGGAATCCTTCAAGATTTGCAGGTGCATTTACAGACTGCCAAGTTACCACTTGACCGATTATCAACTCTTGCTCAAGAAGGAGATGACAGAGTATGTATTTTGACGCAAAAGATTTCTTTGTGTAAATATTCAATTTATGCAGCAGATCAGTATGCCTGCCCACCGTCTTTGAGCCTTGAGCGTCCTTAGTTACTTACACATTGGAACGCCGTTAACCACTACTATTTCAACAATTTGGTTTCAGTGAGTCAACTCCATAAGTAATGTTTCACTGAACACACTTAAACAGCCTTTAGAATAGTAATGTTCTTTGTGTGACCCTCAAATCCACCACAGCTTTCAAGGAGTCAAGAAATAAGTGACAACTGTATTATAGCGAGCGCTAGAAAATACACAAAAAGTATGTCATAAAAATGTCCATTCCGCCATCACTTGACGACAGTTTATATAACTTCATGGTGGTGTAAAATGAGTAAAAATATTTTGAAATTTATAATCATGATTTTATTTTCGGGGCTGTCTTCCCAACACCCCTGAAACTCAAGTTCAAACAACAATGTGCCTGTCATTATGCAGTCTAGCCAGAAATAATACCAACTGGGCAGCAATTTAACTCATTGGGTTGGAGTGTCATGACAAAGCAGTGCTAAAGACTGCACCCACATGCCGGGAGATACCATATCACGTCGTATTTTACCTGTGCCTGGCTCTGAGTGCTGCAATTTGATGACATTGAAAAGGTCTCGGCTACAGGCAAAAGCCTCTTTGATGTGAGCGTATTATATGCTAGTTTAAACTTGTGTTTCCAAACACGTACAAGTTTAGGGCAGTCGAGTACATCGCAATATGGAAAATTCAAGTATCATCTCAATCTAAATCTATTGGTTTTAATCCTTTTTGGTTATTCATATATTGTAGCGAGACAACAGAAAACTCGGCAACCATTTTCCTAACTCACCTCTAAATTGAAACATTTCTGGGCTGAAATATGACAGTATAAAGCAGTTTAAAACGTCTAATTAATACTTTGAATTTCAGCTAATCAGAACGTTGTAACATAATGTATTGAAATTTTATGTAAGCCAAATATGCACACAATTGATTAATTATGTCAAGAACAAGAAAAATGGCGATATGTCTTACTGTTAGCTTTAACATTCATACTTATTTTCATATGTATCAGCGGATATGTGGAATTAGCGGTGAAATATCCTATTATTATATGACGCTTGCAGATATCAATAGATAAAAGACTTTGATGACACAACTCTTGGAACTCGCCAAAGTTTTTAATCAGATATAAAGTTTACAAGTGTTATTTTCTCAAACTACCTGTAAATCACAATTTTAAATCAAGACAACTGTTTTAAGATATTCATTTGATGTAGAGATTATATAAAGCTGTTTTATTAATTATGTTATAAATATAAAAAACATGATGAGGCCAAATGTATTTTATTTTTATCACTTGAAATGTTATTTGACAGCTGTAATCTGTCAAAAGAAAAAACAGGTCTCTAACAATCATGAACTTAAGGTGAAACCAGTTGAAAATAAGTAACTGATGAATCGGACTAAAGTATTCAAGTATATGGCAACCAATTAATTGTTAAAATGTGGGGAAATTATCTTTTAATATTTTATTAGGTTCACTAATAAATTCCACAAGTTGTGTTAAATGAGATATTATAAATGTTACTTGTTGACCAAATTTCATTTATTTTCACTATTTTCCAGAAGTACTTTTTGTCATACAGTGTTAAAAATTACATGGTTGTGTAAAGCAGTTTCGGTGCTATAAATTTATAAAAATGCTTTTTAGTATGTCCAGAAATGACATGTTTATTGTGTTGTGTATACACCGACCCCAAGTATCTTCCACTGACCAGTAATCCACACCAGATGTGACTAGGCACGAGGGGCAGATAAGACCCAACCAGGTGTAGGGGATGACTGGGGACATGAGTTAACTCAAGGGAGAGCATAGTCTTTACTCTCCTTTCCTCCCTTTCCCTCCTTAATCATTTGAAGCTTGACATCAACTCGGCAAAACTACCAGCTTCTAGCCCATTCTAATTTACAGATTATAAATTGTGCATTCACTCAGCTTGAACCTGATACCTTTTATGCCTTGTTTATTCTCAAATTAACTTGATGATATCAGGAAAATGTCCGAAGTATAAAAAAATTTGTTTACAACATTTAACAACATGCAATGATTTTAAAGCCTGGTAACTTACATAAAACTGTGATTAGTAGAAAACAATTTTAAAACAAGAAGTCTGGGGCACAGAAGTATGACCAAACCAATTGGAAATGACCTTTTCATGGGTCTGTTTTTTTATTAGTTGCATGATACAGAGCTAGAACTGCTTATCACAGACATCATCAGCACAGTACCCATCTTTCCCTAAAAGTTTTGCCCCTTATCTCAGTACATTCTCCAGATGGTTGGGCAGCAGCTGTTCACTGCTCGTCTGTGATGGCTTCCATTGTATCTGAGCCAAAACCAAAAGGACACTCTTCTGGCAGTTTGCTTAGACCTGGACTGTGTAGCCTTTTAAGACTGGCACTTGATGCCCAGTGCTCCAAACATAGTTCAAAGTGACTGTTCAGGGAAACTCCAACAGTCAATTTCCACAGGGTAGATAATTGTTTTCCATCCTTGGCATCTGCAAGCTTTGAATAAGCTGATAAGCATTGATTAAAACTCATTAGAATCATAACACAGATTATGTTGAAATATGTTCGTACAACTTTTACTGCTTGAAACGTATAATACAATGACATAAAACATGCAAATATCATAACTCAGTGGCATAATCAGTTGAGCAATAGACTGCCTATACAAGTGCTCTAGTGTTTGAATAAATTAAAATGATTTTTATTGTTATTTTTTTGCATCTATTGCAAGTTGTTTTTTTTTGTGTGTGTTTTTTTCTTTACATAGCATATTTACCAGTACATATTCTAATTCATCAGAAAATATGTTTTAAATACATTATGTTTAAAACAACACATCTTAAAATGTTGTGGAAAGCAATTTGTCCACCAGAGTTATTATGGCTTTAAGAGAGATTCATAGTTTTTTTTATATTAAGAAATACCAATATAATATTTACTTATAAATGTTTATTTGTAAATTATATGTTGTCCAGTAACATAATAAAATATATATACGAGCCAAAAGATTACAGCAACACTTTTTCATGAAACACAAATGAAAAAAGAAAGAATATATTCTTGCAAGAGAAGCAAGGTCTGTGATTCTCTGTGTCCTTTATGTATCAGGTTCTTATAAATTAATTGTCACATTCAATTATACTAATTAGGAGCTCCATGTAGTAGTGACAAAAAAGTACCAATAGCTATCATAACCTATGATACTTACCCTTGTCAGTCAAATTTATTATACACAGCATTTTAAATATCCTATTGAGACATTTTACTATAATAGGATTTATATTTTTCTCAGACGTTTTCTTTATTTTCCCTTGCTTACTACTGCACCAGGAGCGATTTGTTTTGGACTCAAAAAGTCTACAGGTAATATGGTATCCAAGTAACATAAAGATCTGTACCTTTCCTATAATTGCACTACAATGCTCAAAGCTAACTCTCCCTGTAACATTTTGGTAAACTGTGATAAGCTTATTAAATCTGGGGCTAGATTTAACACATCATCATATTCATTTCATTTTTATCTCAATCAAAAGTATTTTATAATAAATAGTATTTTTATTTTAATATGTAATAATAATGTGTAATTACTTTAATGGAAAAAGATATGATTTTATTAATTCAGCACAATAAACATAAAGTTTCATGTAGGACTTGTGACAAGAGACTTAGTTTCTGCATACACACACACAAGTTAACTGTAGATTTGGTTATTCTTAATTGAATGTGATTTTAAGTTAAATTAATACTGCTTAGCTTAATGATTTAGTATTTTAGAAGTTTACCTATTTAGTTTTGGCTTTAGAGGTAAATTGAAACATCAACCTTGTGTTTCTTCATGCTTGTTAATTTGCTTTTATTTTTTATTCATGCATTGAGAAACTAGATAATAGAATTTATAGCAATCACACTGATTTTGTTTCCTATTTTTCCATTACAATAGACAGAGAAAGAGGTGACTAGTTTATTTACTGTTGAGTGGTGTTCGTGGCCATTGCATGAGTATATACATGTATCTAGTCTTTGAAGTTGTGCACATAATATATTTACACTATATATTTTTTCTGATATAATATAATCAGAAACCTTACTATCCTCTGTGTAACTTTTTTTACCATTACGTTAAACATTTTATCATTATATTAGACATTACGACAGGATCATTATTTGCAATTTTCATATGTCTTCTGAAGACATACAGTAGGTACATAAGTAAAAACATAAGTACCGGTATTTGGAAATATCATTGTTTTTTCCATTTCTTCAAAAATCATATTGCTGCACAGTTTAGAAAAATGGTGAAAGAATTATTTCAATTTGTTTGCGAGATCACTCCAACACGTGTGTTTGTGTGTGGTAACTTCTTGTTTGCCTGCTGGGTATTCTCTCTATATGTGAGTGGACTTTTATATTATCTTCTAATGGGTGCAGTGGTTGACTTAATTAAAGTTTTTGACTACAGGCTTGTTACTAGTTTACTTATCAAAATTTTACCTTATTCTTTGACATTAGTTTTTTATGTAAGAAATTGAGTCATCTTTAATCTAAGCTTAAAAAAAGGATTAGTGTCCATGTCCTTAGTTATAGTTATTTTCAGTTATGATTTACTGACTGCATGCATATTATGGTTGTGGTTTTTGCAAATATTTTGTTTTTCTTTTCTAATCTGGATGATGTCAAATGATATCAACGCTGTTCTTGACGAATGTTTTTTTTACAAGTACATGTATCTTGTATAACCATAAATTTTGTCTCATTATGTGTGAAATACATATACATTTCTTTGACATTGTTTTCTTTATGTACATGTAAAAGAAATAATAGGAATCATTTACAAGCATATTGTTATTTTAATCTTTTAGTGTAAGATATATAAGACTTTTTTTCTTTATATCTCGATGAAAATTCTACATTCATCTTTAATCACAAATAAGCAAAAGTCACCCCTGTTTTATATATACACATCTTCAGAGAACATCTCTTGGCACTGTTCATATTGAGCAAATCAAAGCATATTATGCAATAGCTAAATAGATAGGTAGATTCTCTTTATGTCCAGGGGCCACCCATAGCGTAGTGGTAGAGTCACCAAATTGTAACTCCTCTGACTGCTTAGGCTCTCACCATGTGGGTTCGAGTCCCATTCAGGGTGAAGGACTTAATATAAGGTCTTCCAGCTGACCTGTAGTGCACCGGAGGTTCTACCTGGAAATTTGTATGGAGTCTTCCGCCACCAAAATAGCTGGACATTGTAATAATGATCATCATGGGTGGCTGCAATGAAATTCAAAAACAAAAACTGTATTCCCGATCCCATTCCAAACACCCACATTCTTGTAAACTCAATTCTATTCCATACACCTGCATCCTTGTAAACTCAATTCTATTCCATACACCTGCATCCTTGTAAACTCAGTCCTATTCAAAACAACTGCATCCTTGTAAACTCAATTCCATTCCAAACATCCACATCCTTGTAAACCTAATTCTATTCCATACACCTGCATCCTTGTAAACTCAATTCTA
Source organism: Sinonovacula constricta (assembly GCA_007844125.1). NCBI lineage: Eukaryota > Metazoa > Mollusca > Bivalvia > Cardiida > Solecurtidae > Sinonovacula > Sinonovacula constricta. The sequence goes on along the minus strand of CM017567.1, from coordinate 12,366,492 downwards.
TTCCATACACCTGCATCCTTGTAAACTCAATTCTATTCCATACACCTGCATCCTTGTAAACTCATTTCTATTCCATACACCTGTATCCTTGTAAACTCAATCTTATTCCAAACACCTTCATCCTTGTAAACTCAATCCCATTCCAAACATCCACATCCTTGTAAACTCGATTCTATTCCATACACCCACATCCTTGTAAACTCAAATTCTATTCCATACACCTGCATCCTTGTAAACTCAATCCTGTTCCAAACACCTGCATCCTTGTAAACTCAATCCCATTCCAAACATCCACATCCTTGTAAACTCAATTCTATTCCATACACCTGCATCCTTGTAAACTCAATTCTATTCCATACACCTGCATCCATGTAAACTCAATTCCATTCCAAACACCTGCATCCTTGTAAACTCAATCCCATTCCAAACATCCACATCCTTGTAAACTCAATTCTATAACATACACCTGCATCCTTGTAAACTCAATTCTATTCCATGCCCCTGCATCCTTGTAAACTCAATTCTATTTCATACACCTGCATCCTTGTAAACTCAATTCTATTCCATGCACCTGCATCCTTGTAAACTCAATCCTATTCCAAACACCTGCATCCTTGTAAACTCAATTCTATTCCATGCACCTGCATCCTTGTTAACTCAAATCCATTCCAAACACCTGCATCATTGTAAACTCAATTCCATTCCAAACACCAACATTCTTGTAAACTCAACACCTACTTGTTTTTGTGATCTCTTCTGCTGAAGTCATGAATGCTTGTGTGTCTGTGTATCTGCAACAGTCTCATTAAACATTTTAACCATTCCTTCTGGTTGATGTGACCCCTCAGCCTTTCACTTTAAGAGTTTAAATCCTGGATGCATCTTGGAAAGAGGTCTGACCTGCTGTGTGTCAGTGGTTTTACCCAGATATTTGTTTGTGCTCATCTGTACCAATAATTAGTGGGATTTGGACAATATAACCATTAATGTGTCAGTGCAATATAACAAAATGAAAGTCTTTTTGGCTGTCAAGAAGAAAGTTGCTGGTTCTGTATTACGCATCATATACATGAAGACACAATGCTTAGGTATTCTTTATCTTAGCTATAAAGATAACCACCTAAAACCTATGCATACTTTGGGGTAGAACATTTTATTATTTGAAAACAGAACACTATGTTACATGAGTATTACTTTGAGAATCAGTTAACACTTGCTGCTACAAAATGCTTACTGTTTCTTTTTAGAAAATGTTTAAATATATATCCTTTTAATATACATACTTTTTACCTTTAACTTTGAATTACATACTAATATTCTTTAATTAAACTCAGCTTAAACTACGACATACAACCCTTTAAGGTGCATGCAAAAACTGACTTCTTAAATAAGATTACCAAATGGAGTAACTTAAATCTATAAGACAACTGTCAAAGTCATAGCATGAATAATAAAATATAATTAAGACAAAATAACCACTAAATATAGAAAATAGTCATGTCTTTTAATGTAAAAAATATTATGTGAAAATTAAAAATTAACAAGTTGTATCAAATCTGAAATACTTAAGGATACAGAGAATTTTAATTCAAAGCATGGTCAGTGCATTAACATATGTGATTTAGAAATATAAGTTACTAAAACAAAGAAACAATAGTTTTAAATGAGATTAAACTGAGCATGAAATCCACTGATAATAATTTTATCACAACTTCTTGTATAATGGTTTTAATCATTTATTAATAATCTTATTTCAGTTAGTACAGCAGTTTTTAACAGAGAACGTGAAAATAGAAGGTACTGGACCACAGGTTATTCACAGCCAACTATATATAGGTAAGTTGACCATAATGGTATATCTCTATGTGTTAGATGACATCATTTTTACTGTTTATAGGTCAGGTGCATGTACACTGCTTAAAATAGTTAAAGGAGGGCTTTGTGACAAGATTTTATGTGATATACCTCTGGATGTGTCACATGTCAGGTGTTCCCGACTTGCTATCAACGTGAATGTTCCATATGCAATCTAACCCTTGTTGAAAATGGATGATTTAGACGTTTTCCAAAAAATATTTCATAAATCATAAAATCATAAAATTACTAGCTAAAGGATAAAGCAGTTGCCATCAGCCTTCTGTTGTCATCTATGAACCAGTTATGTTTGCAAATGAATTATAGACAACTCTTTCCTTGCTGATAAAATAATTCAAGTAACCAACTATTCACCAAGGGAGGTAAATATTATACAACTTAGTAGTTTGACTGCAAAAGAGTTATTGTCAAATGAAAGCAATAAAAATTACTTGACTACAAAATGCATGATCAAATTAATTTTAATCTAATATAGTGGGACAACTAATGCTTCAACATTTGTCATTGGTTGATAACTGTTTTCTGAACTATTATCTTAAGATGTGTTGTTAATCTGTTGTATGCCCGTACATGATTCTCAAAGAATATTCAACAAAACCATAGCATCTTTTTTATATAAATGTTCACAAAGATTTTATTATCATGTATCAATAGCTCTGACCTCAGGATAGGTTGAACAAACTACTATAATCTCATATTCCACATGGTGGACCTCAATGATCAATATAAATATTTGTGACAATATCTGCAGGAACAGTGTAAATTCAGTTCTAACTTGTCTTTTTCAGCATGTTTTTGGGGTATAAGAGATGTTGTGGAGTTCCTACTGAAAAATGGTGCTAGTAAGTATATCTCTTAAAGTTCAGAAAAAGTAAAAACATTACACAATTTATAATAACTAAAAGCTTTTGTACAACTTTGACAAATTTAAGAATCTTACTCTATTTTCAATAAAATTGCTCAATATATGTGTGAAACATATTTTTGTATGAACCGACTTACCCTACCCTGTAATGCTACATTTTGTTACTAACTACTTCTGGTTATTGTCAGTCATTATAATACATCTATTTGAAAAGGTAGTGTGTATACACATAGCTTGAGACTCAGTAAGAAATAGTGCTGATCCGATTACACTGGTCTCAGCAGGGAACTGACTGATCAACTGATCTCGGTCCACATTGTTTGTCTTAGCTTGATCGATTTATGCTTGGCAGGCTTAAAATTGTTTAAGTACTTACATATCTAAGAAACAAATATATTCAGGCAGGTTGAATACAAGTCACATATTGTGTAGTTGTCAGACTTTTGTAAAATTAGAACTAGAGCACAAGTCCGTAATAAGGAATGTTAAAAATATATTTTCATTATACTTTGATTGCATTTTTATTTGGAAATAAACACCTACTCCATTGTTCCTATTGACCTTTATGAACTGTCTTTCTTTAAATCAAAATAAATTTATCTTCTTAAATTACGACAAAATATCCCTCTTCTCTCTTAGCCAGAACTTATCTGTTATAATTGATGTCGCTGCTGTTGGTTGTAATTGTAAGAAACTAGGTCATAATTGGTCACATGTCCATATATAAAGTTCTTGTAATGAATACGTAACATGTAGTGGAAAAATATTACATCTGATCATTAGACTATAGGAGAGCATTCTGTTTTTCAGAAGGTTGTGTTGTCTCTATGTAGAGAGAATTCATAGCATTGAAATGCTTACTATCTTTTAGCAATTTTAAGCACAAGGACCAAAGCACTAGGACCAAGTATTTCTGAGAACTGTGCATGCAGTTATAAACGTTATCTGTATACGTCAGTGCTAAACAGTACCATGATTGGCTGGATAATGATGTATTAATTTAAATACTTATGAAGTGTAGATCTTGGTTATATGTCATCTACCCATGTGATACTGTATAAGTCACATTAATGAATATTTATTGTCTCCCAATATGACCATTTACAGATCCAAACCACAGAAATGCAGGAACTGCATGGTCCCCTCTCCATGCTGCCACGTTCCAGGAACATGGACCTGTAAGTTGCTTCCTGTTATCTCTCAGTTGTTATAGTTATCTATTTGTATTTATGTGTTAAAGCCTTTTGGATTTAGAAAAAAGACAGTACTGTTTTAAAGTTTCTAAATTTCTTTTGTATGGTATCGTAAATATGCAGTATAACTGGATTAGAGATAAAAAATATGACAAAATGTCATAATATGGGAGATAATGAAGTCCATACTCACAGGAAAAAAACTTCCATGAAAATCCCATTATAAAATTTAATATTGTCGCTTTGAAGTCAGATCAACCATTGTCCACATTGTGCCACTTCAGGTTTTGCTAGGTAGTGTTAACTTTTTTTCAACATCTTAAACTTTTGCTGTGTTTTAATTAAAACAATAATAGCATCAATGCAAACAACATCAAACTGTGTGTTTTAAACAATAAAATACAATAATAATGCGCAAGACCAATGGACATCTGAAGAATAGAAAACCTTATGCTGAGTACTTTGACTGAAAGTAGTCAAAGATATAAAATAACCAAACTTTTAACAGAACTCATTTAAATAATATTGAAGAAAAAACATCAGTCATAGCACTGCTTACAGGTGAGAAAAACGAACATGCTTAACCCACACTGTTTAAAGTTGCCAAAGTCTTTATTTTATATGCATGATACAAAGTTAAAGTGTTCTGTAACACCTTATAAATACTTGGAACATCTTGGTCATTCTAATAAAATAGACCCAGGACATTGCTGAATAGTTGCATATGATCTAATAACTACAACAGCAACCCATTGAAAGATTTCAGTCTGTATTCCATAAGAAGCCCTACACTCCAAAAAGGTGCCAATAAAGGAAGTAATTATTTGAAACTTGCATAACCCATTTTATATTTCAGATTATCATGTTACATCTGGAATATTTGGCAAAGCTAAACAGTCCATACTTCATTTTGGTATTTCAGATTATCATGTTACATCTGGAATATTTGGCAAAGCTAAACAGTCCATACTTCATTTTGGTATTTCAGATTATCATGTTACATCTGGAATATTTGGCAAAGCTAAACAGTCCATACTTCATTTTGGTATTTCAGATTAGCATGTTACATCTGGAATATTTGGCAAAGCTAAACAGTCCATACTTCATTTTGGTATTTCAGATTATCATGTTACATCTGAAATACAGGGCAAAGCTAAACAGTCCATATTTCATTTTGGTATTTCAGATTATCATGTTACATCTGGAATATTTGGCAAAGCTAAACAGCCCATACTCCTGTTGGTATTTCAGATTAGCATGTTACATCTGGAATATTTGGCAAAGCTAAACAGTCCATACTTCATTTTGGTATTTCAGATTATCATGTTACATCTGAAATACAGGGCAAAGCTAAACAGTCCATATTTCATTTTGGTATTTCAGATTATCATGTTACATCTGGAATATGGGGCAACACTAGACAGTCCATGTTTAATTTTTTATTTCAGATTATCATGTTACTACTGGAATATGGGGCAAAACCAGACAGTCCAGATTCAGAACAAAGGTACTTCTTTTTGAAGATATTTTTATGAAATTAATAATTTTATGTAATGTAATGTCTATATTTGTTTAAGTATCACAAACTGTAATTTAATTGTTCTGTATATAACATCTGTTGATTCCTATAAATTGAACTTGCACTTTTTGTGCAGTAGGAAGAAGTAAGAACAAAAGGTTGCAGGTTCAATCTGTGAATGGATTTTTAATTTGCTACATACTTAAATCTAAAATATTGTTTTTAGCCACTCTTTCCTACACTGGACATTTAGAACAAACAGTTGGTTATAAGGCTTTTATGTCTAGTTATCAGGACAAAGTTACTGGGTAATGTATACTGCCACATAAAAACATGGCAATAAACTGACCAAATAAGTTGTAAACCTTGACTTTGTCTGTTGTATTACCAACTCACATGTGTTATACAGGACCCCTATAGACTTTGCCTCAGCATCAGACAAGATCTGGCCCCATTTTGCAGCCATGGGCTACAAACGAGTGTCCAGACAGGAGCTCATAGAGAAGAGAGTTCTTAGACCTGTAAGTGGACTGTGTCTTCATGAGTTATTTGTAGATGTGCATCTAATAAAATGCTTCAAATATGTATTTATGATAAAGCATTGTTCATGACAATAGTTTCAACATTTCTCATTTCTTATTAAGATATGATTATAAACATCTTGTAAATTGACCTGTGCACAGTTAAGTGTTTGAAGCCTAGAAATTCAACTACATGTTTATTTTGTGTTGATTTTGACCTAAACATGTGACGTGTATTCCTTCAAGCCAAGTATAAATAGTCTCATTTGTTATGTACATAAGGCTAGATAACTGTTTTATAGCTTTTAATTAAACCAACTTCATGAAAATATTATTAATTTAAACACCTATCAAGGGCGACATTTTAATCAAGGGTGACTTTTTTATTAATTTTTTATTATAGTTTTTTAAAGACTTAATAAATAATTGTTTGGGTAAAAAATCATTACCTAGACCAACCCTGTGTCCAGGCTGCAAAAAGCTACGCTGTTATGTAGAGGCTGACTTTTATCCTTGTCCTAGTTGCTGAAAGCTATGCTGTTATGTAGCCACTAACCTTAATACACATCCTGGTTGCTGAAAGCTATGCTGTTATGTAGCCGCCGACCTTTATACACATCCTGGTTGCCGAAAGCTATGCTGTTATGTAGCCGCTGACCTTAATACACATCCTGGTTGCTGAAAGCTATGCTGTTATATAGCCGCTGACCTTAATACACATCTTGGTTGCTGAAAGCTACGCTGTTATGTAGCCACCGACCTTAATACACATCCAGGATGCTGAAAGCTATGCTGTTATGTAGCCGCCGACCTTAATGCACATCCACGTTGCTGAAAGCTATGATGTTATGTAGCCGCCAACCTTAATACATATCCAGGTTGCTGAAAGCTATGCTGTTATGTAGCCGCCAACCTTAATACACATCCTGGCTGCTGAAAGCTATGCTGTTTTGTAGCCGCCGACCTTAATACACATCCTGGTTGCTAAAAGCTATGCTGTTATATAGCCGCCGACCTTAATACACATCCAGGATGCTGAAAGCTATGCTGTTATGTAGCCGCCGACCTTAATGCACATCCACGTTGCTGAAAACTATGATGTTATGTAGCTGCCAACCTTAATACATATCCAGGTTGCTGTAAGCTATGCTGTTATGTAGCCGCCAACCTTAATACACATCCTGGCTGCTGAAAGCTATGCTGTTTTGTAGCCGCCGACCCTAATACACATCCTGGTTGCTAAAAGCTATACTATCATGTAGCTGCCGACCTTAATACACATCTTGGTTGCTGAAAGCTATGATATTGTGTAGCCGCTGAACTTAATACACATCCAGGTTGCTGAAAGCTATGCTGTTATGTAGCCGCCGACCTTAATACACATCCTGGCTGCTGAAAGCTATACTGTTATGTAGCAGCTGAACTTAATACACATCCAGGTTGCTGAAAGCTATGCTGTTATGTAGCCGCCGACCTTAATACACATCCTAGTTGCTGAAAGCTATGCTGTTATGTAGCCGCCAACCTTAATACACATCCAGGTTGCTGAAAGCTATGCTGTTATGTAGCCGCTGACCTTAATACACATCCTGGTTGCTGAAAGCTATGCTGTTATGTAGCCGCTGACCCTAATACACATCCTGGTTGCTGAAAGCTATGCTGTTATGTAGAGCCTGACTTTCATTTGTGCTCAAGTTGCTGAAAGCTATGCTGTTATTTAGCCGCTGACCTTATTACACATCCTGGTTGCTGAAAGCTATGCTGTTATGTAGAGCCTGACTTTCATTTGTGCGCAAGTTGCTGAAAGCTGTGCTGTTATATAAAGCCTGACTTCCATTTGAGTCTTGGTTGCTGAAAGCTATTCTGTTATGTAGAGCCTAACTTTCATTCAATTCCAGATTGCAGAAAGTTATGCTGACAGCTATGCTGTTATTGCATTGCTGATTTCAGTCTGTCCAGGCTACTGACAGCTATGCTGTTATTGTGAGCCTGATTTTAGTCTGTCCAGGCTACTGACAGCTATGCTGTAATTGCGCGGCTGATTTTAGTCTGTCCCGGCTACTGACAGCTATACTGTTATTGCATGGCTGATTCCAGTCTGTCCAGGCTACTGACAGCTATGCTGTTATTGTGAGCCTGATTTTAGTCTGTCCATGCTACTGACAGCTTTGTGCAGCTGATTTTAGTCTGTCCAGGCTACTTACAGCTATGCTGTTATTGTGAGCCTGAGTTTAGTCTGTCCAGGCTACTGACAGCTTTGCGCAGCTGATTTTAGTCTGTCCAGGCTACTGACAGCTATGCTGTTATTGTGAGCCTGATTTTAGTGTGTCCAGGCTACTGACAGCTATGCTGTTATCTTATGGCTGATTTTAGTCTGTCCAGGCTTCTGACAGCTATGCTGTTATTGTGAGCCTGATTTTAGTCTGTCCAGGCTACTGACAGCTATGCTGTAATTGCGCGGCTGATTTTAGTCTGTCCCGGCTACTGACAGCTATACTGTTATTGCATGGCTGATTTCAGTCTGTCCAGGCTACTGACAGCTATGCTGTTATTGTGAGCCTGATTTTAGTCTGTCCAGGCTACTGACAGCTTTGTGCAGCTGATTTTAGTCTGTCCAGGCTACTTACAGCTATGCTGTTATTGTGAGCCTGATTTTAGTCTGTCCAGGCTACTGACAGCTTTACGCAGCTGATTTAAGTCTGTCCAGGCTACTGACAGCTATGCTGTTATTGTGAGCCTGATTTTAGTGTGTCCAGGCTACTGACAGCTATGCTGTTATCTTATGGCTGATTTTAGTCTGTCCAGGCTACTGACAGCTATGCTGTTATTGTGAGCCTGATTTTAGTCTGTCCAGGCTACTGACAGCTATGCTGTTATTGTGAGCCTGATTTTAGTCTGTCCAGGCTACTGACAGCTATGCTGTTATTTTATGGCTGATTTTAGTCTGTCCAGGCTACTGACAGCTATGCTGTTATTGTGAGCCTGATTTTAGTCTGTCCAGGCTACTGACAGCTATGCTGTTATTGTGAGCCTGATTTTAGTCTGTCCAGGCTACTGACAGCTATGCTGTTATTTTATGGCTGATTTTAGTCTGTCCCGGCTACTGTCAGCTATGCTGTTATTTTATGGCTGATTTTAGTCTGTCCAGGCTACTGACAGCTATGCTGTTATTGTGAGCCTGATTTTAGTCTGTCCAGGCTACTGACGGCTATGCTGTTATTGTGAGCCTGATTTTAGTCTGTCCAGGCTACTGACAGCTATGCTGTTATTTTATGGCTGATTTTAGTCTGTCCCGGCTACTGTCAGCTATGCTGTTATTTTATGGCTGATTTTTGTCTGTCCAGGCTACTGACAGCTATGCTGTTATTGCACGACTGATTTTAGTCTGTCCAGGCTACTGACAGCTATGCTGTTATTGCGCGGCTGATTTTAGTCTGTGTCCAGGCCTCTGCTTTTATGAAGAAGTTGATTTTGTCTACTCTGTATAAGTGATCCAACTTTTCTTTGGTACCTACAGTGGGATTTTTTTTGTTTTTAATTCAGGCATCTAGTCAGTCAGGGAGACGGTCAGCTGGCAGAGGAATTCAAATGGTAATTTATATGTAGTATATATAGTGTATGTTCTGGCAGCAGGATAAGGGATTATTAATCTAGCCACTATTGCTTTTTCTTTAGAAAACAACACCTGTTTCTAGTCATAGTCCTAATGTGGTATGAGAACCAACTGTACAGGCTTTAGTGGATATTACAGTCTTTATTGCATTTATTTAGCTTCCCTTTGCCTAGAGTCCAGATTAATCTCTGTATTAATGTTTACTTTAGTGTTCTGAAAAATTTGCTTTGTTGCTTCATTGTGTCAAAAATATTTGCTTCCTCACACTGAGGATTCCGTTATCAAAAAACTTAGTTGCTTGTTTGCTGGACAACATTAGAAAGTTGTTTTTTTCACCACATTCAGCAATTCTTTCATCTTTCTATAGGCCTCTTATGACACATCCCAAGCCAAGTATGAACAGAATAGTGATCCATTTATCCATGCTGCCGTCACCGGGGATGTCCTAGCAGATCAGGGACAGGAGTCACAGCGACAAAGCAACCAGCCTAGTTTCTCAATGTGGAGGTGAAAATACCTGGAGCTCTGTCAAACTATGTCCCTTGTTGTTCAATATTGTGATTATAATTGACAAAGCTCACACATCAACGTAAAAATACACATACATGTCAGCACAGAGGATGCAATCTCTTCTCAGAAGGTGTTGATGTTATTGTTATTTTCTTATTTATTGTTAGGAGTAATTTCCTACTGACAACAGTCATTTTGAGATAAGTGTTCTCTTGATGCCTAAATTGTACTACCTCCACAGTGATGGTATGTTGTGGACACTTTCCATAATACAACAACAAGTCTCATTGTCTTTCACTGGGTCGACCAGCCTTTAAATAAGTCATTATGCATGAGCTTGGTAAAAATAGAGTACAATTTTTTTTAAATACTTTCATATATCTTGTGACTCAGTTCACATAAATGAACTAACTGAGAACAGAACCCTACTTACTGCACCACCAGGGCTGACTAACTTTAATAGTCTGATTTCTCTTACATGTCTCACAATAGTACATGACTCACTACAGTACATAACTTACAACTGTACATGACTCACAACTGCAGATGGCTCATAACTGTACATGACTTACATGGGTTCTGTTTTATCAAAAGGCTTAGGACCAGTTTCTGGCTACAAGACAACTTGATTAAGTGGATTTTGGGGGTGGGGATGGGGGCAGAGGGGTGTTTAAGATCTTTAGAAGACGTAATTTGAATATATATGTAGTTCATCATTTTGTGAATCTCTAAAATTAGTTTATTATTTATATTGTGTATTTCATTATGAAGTCACTGTTATATATTCTGCATCATATAGTGAGAAGGGCACTTTAACCTCTCACTATACCTGTAATTGGTCTTTAAATACAGTTAGACCAAGAATAAAGAAAAGCAAGTTATTTCAAAGTTCTTGGTTACCCTATTTACTATTGTCCTACTTTAACCACTCAAAGGAGCAAATTGATGTCTTATAAATGTACCTATTTTTAATGAAATCAACACAGAGTTATATGTATCAGTCTTTGATGGTTCCATAGAAATGTGCAATGTTAATTAGGTTTAGAAAAACATTAATATAAAAAATAACAATATTATTTAAAACTTATTTTAAATCATAACAGTATCATATCTTATTGAACATACATCATTTTATTGATGTCATTTAAAGTTAATGATTGTTTATGTTTATATTTGAAATTTTCATATAAGAATGATTGATGATAAATATAAATCAGAAAGTACAGGTTTTCTCCTTATTGAATCTGTAAGCCTGTCTTGATGTTTTGAGGGTATTTTTCACCATCAGTAATCAATTAAGATTTGTAATTAAAAAGATGTGCCTTGCCTAGTATCTGTTTTAATTTATAAAACTTTATTTATAAAGTAAGCTTTTTATTTGTTTACTGTTGGCATGCCATATTTTTGTAACTTAATTTGGGTTTAAACAACATCAAAATATTAATTATCGAAAAATGACATTTAAAACTATGCCAATTTACAAAATAAACCAGATTAATCAAATGCCAACCCTGAAGATTATTCACATGAATTGATCTGAATTCTTTTATACTAGTGGTGTACCACTGAGCGATAAATCATTTAGTTAAAAAACAGGGCAGGTATTTAAACACTTCAGTTTCCTGACAAAATCAACAAACTTTGTGTTAACATGTAACAGTGATTATTTTGCAAAAGTTTAAATGTTTTTTGCTATTAATTTTCCAACGGGTTTGTGTCATTCTAATCCAGTATATCACAATATTTTTAAAACAGAACCTATATTTGATTATTTGCTATCTATACATTGAGACATGTGTTTGTTTTACTCGACAATAGTGAATTATAGTAAACTATACACATATAAGACACTTAACATCATCTACCTTTTAACATGTTTTATCAAACACTATTTATTTTATTTGCTGTTGTTATTTATTGTGATTTTTAATGTAGTTGAAAAATAAAAAACATTTTAAATTGATTTTGTGAATTATATTTTCAATAAATTTTGATGCAATTATAGAAATGTAAGCTATGTATCCCCATCAACACATCTGCCTATAAAATTATTTAACATTTTTATTTTCCAGTCTGATTTTTATTGGAAAAATATTTATTATAAGTTCAAAAGAACTGACAAATATACAAAAAGGTTTCTGATCATCTATTGATCCAAATCTGCTTCAATACCAATAAAAAACTTTTTTATTGTTATATGTTCTCATAAAAATGATTATGGTAACCATGTCATAAAAATGGAGTCAAAGCCTTCAAAGAGATTTTTCTTTACACCTGACATATTAAGTCATAAAATTTCCCTAACGTTGACAACACAGTATGAGACATCATCACACATGTACCATTCAAGACATTAAGTCTGATTTAACGTAACCAGCAGTTGGAGCATTAAAGTCAGTAATGTAAAGTGTGAACCTGGAATATAATGCCTTTTGCTTTACTCAGCATCTGAAAAGCCAAACATAAGCAAGAGAGATATACTACTATTATTTTTAAAACTTGGTAGTTGAAACTTGGGCCCATGTACCTAGAGATAACAATGAAATACAATAATGTCCAATAGAAGATTTTCAATAATTTTACTAGTTCTACTTTCTCAACAAAATATATGCATGTTTTGACATAACAATGAATTTAAAAAATGACATTACAAATGGATGAATAAATGTAAAATCCGTTCTTATGGACAAGGCTAGAGTATTAAACATATATATTGTTTTATTTTAGTGTCTACATAAAACTGTGACATGAAATTGCAAAAATAAACAAAGTTTATGTACTTTATGAGAACCCCATCAAATTGTCCAGATATTCTGCAAACAGCTCTGGTCTGCCTCGCTCAAAGGGTTTCAGACCTTCAAATGACTTCTCCTTCAATGTCTCAATCAGTGTACTGAAAATAAAGCACTAAGTAAAAGGAAAATCTACATCACAGTGTATCATAATTATTCATAACATTTACTTAAACAAAACATACCAATGAAAATCAGCTACAAGTGTATTATGGAAGTTTTAAGGTACCATAAATCTTAAAAGTTTTGTCTCATATGGCTTAATTCACAAAACTGGTGCTGATAAAGGACAGCACACCTGACTAATGAAGTGCTTGATAGTGCGGAATAAACTTGGTACAGGACAGCACACTTGACCGATAAAATGCTTGATAGTTTGATGTAAGCTTGGTACAGGACAGCACACTCAACCAATTAAATGCTAGATAGTGAAATATAAGCTTGGTACAGGACAGGACACTTGACAAATGAAGTGCTTGATAGTTTGATGTAAGCTTGGTACAGGACAGCACACTTGATCGATGAAGTTTAAATGTTTTTTGCTATTAATTTTCCAACGGGTTTGTGTCATTCTAATCCAGTATATCACAATATTTTTAAAACAGAACCTATATTTGATTATTTGCTATCTATACATTGAGACATGTGTTTGTTTTACTCGACAATAGTGAATTATAGTAAACTATACACATATAAGACACTTAACATCATCTACCTTTTAACATGTTTTATCAAACACTATTTATTTTATTTGCTGTTGTTATTTATTGTGATTTTTAATGTAGTTGAAAAATAAAAAACATTTTAAATTGATTTTGTGAATTATATTTTCAATAAATTTTGATGCAATTATAGAAATGTAAGCTATGTATCCCCATCAACACATCTGCCTGTAAAATTATTTAACATTTTTATTTTCCAGTCTGATTTTTATTGGAAAAATATTTATTATAAGTTCAAAAGAACTGACAAATATACAAAAAGGTTTCTGATCATCTATTGATCCAAATCTGCTTCAATACCAATAAAAAACTTTTTTATTGTTATATGTTCTCATAAAAATGATTATGGTAACCATGTCATAAAAATGGAGTCAAAGCCTTCAAAGAGATTTTTCTTTACACCTGACATATTAAGTCATAAAATTTCCCTAACGTTGACAACACAGTATGAGACATCATCACACATGTACCATTCAAGACATTAAGTCTGATTTAACGTAACCAGCAGTTGGAGCATTAAAGTCAGTAATGTAAAGTGTGAACCTGGAATATAATGCCTTTTGCTTTACTCAGCATCTGAAAAGCCAAACATAAGCAAGAGAGATATACTACTATTATTTTTAAAACTTGGTAGTTGAAACTTGGGCCCATGTACCTAGAGATAACAATGAAATACAATAATGTCCAATAGAAGATTTTCAATAATTTTACTAGTTCTACTTTCTCAACAAAATATATGCATGTTTTGACATAACAATGAATTTAAAAAATGACATTACAAATGGATGAATAAATGTAAAATCCGTTCTTATGGACAAGGCTAGAGTATTAAACATATATATTGTTTTATTTTAGTGTCTACATAAAACTGTGACATGAAATTGCAAAAATAAACAAAGTTTATGTACTTTATGAGAACCCCATCAAATTGTCCAGATATTCTGCAAACAGCTCTGGTCTGCCTCGCTCAAAGGGTTTCAGACCTTCAAATGACTTCTCCTTCAATGTCTCAATCAGTGTACTGAAAATAAAGCACTAAGTAAAAGGAAAATCTACATCACAGTGTATCATAATTATTCATAACATTTACTTAAACAAAACATACCAATGAAAATCAGCTACAAGTGTATTATGGAAGTTTTAAGGTACCATAAATCTTAAAAGTTTTGTCTCATATGGCTTAATTCACAAAACTGGTGCTGATAAAGGACAGCACACCTGACTAATGAAGTGCTTGATAGTGCGGAATAAACTTGGTACAGGACAGCACACTTGACCGATAAAATGCTTGATAGTTTGATGTAAGCTTGGTACAGGACAGCACACTCAACCAATTAAATGCTAGATAGTGAAATATAAGCTTGGTACAGGACAGGACACTTGACAAATGAAGTGCTTGATAGTTTGATGTAAGCTTGGTACAGGACAGCACACTTGACCGATGAAGTGCTTGATAGTGAAATATATACTTGATAGTACTGGCACTTAAAAACTTCACCTGTTTCTAAGCACCCCTCATCTGTTTCTTGACTGTCAGGTGAAACAATGTAATATATCATTATGAATCAAAATGAATCATTTCATATAATTTATTCTTTCATTGAAAGTGAAATTAATAATGTTCCATTAGGCCACTTTTTTTATATAAAATGGTTTACAAAACCGGCGGACCTATTTTTTCAAGAAATCGAAAAAAAATAAAATCGAAATCGACGATTTTTTTTTTTTCATTAATAATTTCCGACCCTATGAAAACGAGCCGAAAACAATCGAAACAAATCCCATTTTGCTTGTTTTTATATAAAAAGGCCGCGTTTTAAACGCACCCTCGAAACAGGTAGACGGGTTTTATGTCTCAGATATAAAATAGCAATACACAGAGTATCGGATCGGATTTTGGTAAACCAGTCCAGCGCAGAAATGGCTGACGAGTATTACGCACTCGGAACTCCTCGGGTAATTCCGTCCTCTACGTAATCACCTCGGAAATAATGCAGTCGCCGCCATATTGACGAACTACTTTCAAAATGGCAATCGTACCTAAACGGTGATCTCCGGCAAGCTTCGAAATCACCGAAGCGTGATCCGAGTGCATGCAGGGTAAAAACTGGTATATTACACTTTTACCAAATCCTGTTGGTAATATACATACAGTACCAACTAAGTTAAAAATATTCTTTAACGAAGCAATCTGCTCTTCTTTCAAGGAGTATTGAACCTCCATTGTATCTAAAGTGTACTGCATGCACTTTGAAAAGTAAGCCATCTTTGTTTACATAATGCAATGAGAAGTTATTCGCCGGGGCAAATCACCAACTGGTGTATTCATACAATTACATCCGAGGCATTATCTCCGAAGCTTGCCGGAGATCGCCAAGTAGCATTATCTCCGAAGCTTGCCAGAGATCGCCAAGTAGGTACGATTGGAGTATTACGTTGAGGTCACACTGTGGGGTTACAAATATAACGGGCCGGGGATGGATTTTTTTTTTTTTTTTTTTTTCGACCGCCTTACGGACACTTTGACCAAAAAGTTTTGTAAACCATACAATAAAAAAGGAGTGGCCTTACTTTAAGCACAAGGCTCTTACCTGCAAGTACAGTAATGAAGGTGCCCATCATTGGACAGCTGGTATGCCAGCTCCAGCTGATGGTTGTCCATAAGCTCATCATTGATTACAACCAGCAGTTTTTTCCCTGCACCCAGTGTCTCAAGACAGCTCCCAGCACCTGACAGAAAATAGTGACTTTTGCAAGAATTTATTAACTTTTACAGTTAAATACACTGACATAAATAAATACAGACACACATAATCACTGACAATCATTCATACTGATGCTCATAAACACTGGTGCCCTCATAAACACTGACACTCATAAAAACGTGACACTCATAAACACTGACATTCAAGTACACTAACAAACATAAACACTGGCATGCATAAACACCAATGCTCATAAACACTGGCCCTCATAAGCACTGACTTAACAGTGACACTCATAAACACTGACATGCATAAACTCTGATGCTCATAAACAAAGGCCCTCATAAACACTGACCCTCATCAATACTGACACTCATTAAACACTGACACTCATAAACACTGATGCTTATAAACAGTGGCCCTTATACACACTGACCCTCATCAATACTGACACTCATAAACACTGAGGCTTATTAAAAATGACACTCATAAAAACTGACTCTCATACACACTGGCGTTCATAAAGTTATATGCCCTGACACACATAAACAGTGACTTAACAAAGACCTTCATAAGCACTGACCCTTATAAACACTTGCACTTATAATCAGTGATGCTCATAACACTATCATGAACACTGACACTCATAAACACTGACAATCAAAAGTAATGACACTCTCAAGGACTGGCAGTCAAAAACACTCATAAACACCAGTACTTATCAATACTATCATACACACTAACTGTCATAAACACTGTCATAAACACTGGCAAAACCACTGACTGTCATAAACACTGACTGTC
Source organism: Sinonovacula constricta (assembly GCA_007844125.1). Lineage (NCBI taxonomy): Eukaryota > Metazoa > Mollusca > Bivalvia > Cardiida > Solecurtidae > Sinonovacula > Sinonovacula constricta. The sequence goes on along the minus strand of CM017567.1, from coordinate 12,349,373 downwards.
ATAAACACTGGCAAAACCACTGACTGTCATAAACACTGACTGTCATAAACACTGACTGTCATAAACACTGACTGACATAAACACTGACTGTCATAAACACTTAAACACAATGACAGTCATAAACACTGACTGTCATAAAAAGTGACTGTCATAAACACTGACTGTCATAAACACTATCACAAATACTGTCTATTATAAACAATGACTACCATAAACACTTATTATCATAAACACTATCATAAAAAAAAACTGATTATCAACATAGTCATAAGCACTGACTATCACATCTGCTGACATAAATTATTTCTCTGGAAAATAGGATCCATTTTGTAAACGGTACATTCCATAATAATAACAAGCATTACATAGCAATTCTCCATTAAAAATATCATAAAATGAAGAAACCAAATATAAATCATACACTAGCAATTATATACAACTGAAAAAAACTCTAGAAATCATAAACTCTACCAGTCATATATCATAGCAAGCATTAAGCTTAGCAGTCATATACTCAAACAATCATGTACTCTACCAGTCATATACTCTAGCAAGCATAAACCTTAGCAGTCATATACTCAAACAATCATGAACTCTACCAGTCATATACTCTAGCAAGCATAAACCTTAGCAGTCATATACTCAAACAATCATGAACTCTACCAGTCATATACTCTAGCAAGCATAAACCTTAGCAGTCATATACTCAATCATGAACTCTACAAGTCATATACCATAGCAAGCATAAAACGTGGCAGTCATTTACTCTATCATGAACTCTACCAGTCATATGCCATAGCAAGCAAAAACCTTAGCAGTCATATACTCTATAATTAACTCTACCAGTCATTTAGCACAGCAAGCATAAACCTAATCAGTCATATACTCAAACACTCATGAACTCTACCAGTCATATACATTGTTTATTTTGTACCAATTTTGATACCACAATTATAATACCTGGTATGCCCTTACAGAACTAAATAACCTACCCTGCATGACTTATGACAAGATCTGCTGCCTCAATGTCCTGCCTGATGGAGGGTTTGAATCTGTAGTGGTGAACAGTGAGACCAGAACAGGGCACCAGACTATCCAGGACTGTCTGGCTCCCAGCACCTATCTGCATCACTACCTGGTTGTAACCCAGCATCACCAGAGCCTGGGCATAGAAAAGAGAACACTTAGACTTATTTTTGTTTAAATAAAAAATAATCAGAATAATATAAATGAAAAAGGTTTTAAATCAGAGTGATAACCTGTGAAGGGAAACAGGAAATCTCACTTATTAACAAGCATTCAGAAATTCATGTAATGATATTCTTTTGGCTAGACCTTCCTATATATAGCCTCATGTAAGGATGTAGTATTAACATAGCAAACATAAGATTCTCAAAAATATTGATGTGTTAATGTATTGAATCAAGTCTAAGGTATCTCTTAATACATATTTGTTTGTAAGATCTTCATTAATATTGGTTCACATTAGGCGCCATATGTAGCCAGGTGATAGGGGGAGAATGTGTAGGTGGTCCGGTTAGCTCAGAGGGAAGCGCATTCGCCCTGTTAGCGAAGGGTCCTGGGTTTGAGTCCCAGACTGGCTGCACATTTTTCTCCGTATGTTGCATTGGTGCCTAACGTAAATGACCCGCGGTCATTACGGTACAAGTGCTTGAGAACTGCTTGTGCATTGTATGTAGAGCATATGGTCTGTGGAAATTTGTGGACGAATTTCAAGTTGCCCGGGGTGTATGTAGCCGGGTGATAGAGAGAGAATGTGTAAGCGGTCCGGTTAGCTCAGTCGGAAGTGCATTCGCCCTGTCAGCAAAGGGTCCCGGGTTCAAGTCCTGGACTGGCTGCACATTTTTCTCCCTGTTACATTGAGAGGAGAGCTATTTCATATCTAACTTAATGTGATCCTTGGTAATATTTTTCTTGCTAAGTAGGTAAATCAATCTCAAAATGATACTAAAAATAGCTGGGGTTGACATTTTTATCTCACATGACTAAATCACTTAGAATTGTACACCCTAATTGAAGCAGAAATATTTTCCCATTGCAATATTTCTATTAAAGCAAAAAATGTCACTCTCGCTGAAATAAATTATCATATGATTGGATGTGGGTCAGGAGATTGCAGCTGTTGTGTGAACCTATCCTAATGGAAACTCACCATGGCTTGTTTCTTCAAAATAGGTAGTCCAATCCTATGACAGATCCCGTAAGCATTACTTCAAAAGATGATTTTGTTGAATATTTTTTAAAGATGGTGTACTATCCAATTATAAGACTATTTTCTAGACATTTTCTCAGCGAAACTAGTAATGGTTAAACCAAGGTAACCGATTAATAAAAATAATTATAAGTTGAAAGAACTATTTTCCTAATCAACATTAAAGAAATGTTTTAATTATTGTCTAATTCATGGCCACCAATTTTTACCCAAAAAGAAATAGTTCCTCCTTCAATAAATATATGCACATATAGTGAACCACTTTTATTTAATTTTCGACAAACTTACTACCCCTCTCATTGCTTCATACTTACTTCAAGGGTTCTTTCTTCACACATTGTTTGTATAAGCTTATCAAACTGTGTAGTACCAACTGTAACAAACACGGTCTTGCCCAGTTTTCTGCGTTTTTTGTTTCCATACTGTTTCTTCTGCAATTTGAAGCAAAAAGATCAACTTAACCAACATTAATATTTTGCAGTTTATCAATCTTCCAATAGAGGAGACTACAATAAGTTTTACTAAGCACAACAATATATATTAAATTAGATATTACATGTACTTAATTCCTATCACTTACCTGCTAATGCTCAACCACATAAACACCACTGGTTAGCTGGTGTCTGAATGTGTCAGTGTTATAATGCCAGGCATTTCGGACATGCTACACACAGTAAAGGCAGCATTATATGTGCTTTAGGGGACATCGTATCTGAGAGGTAGGAGTCAAGTCCCTGTAAGAGCGAGAACTTCCATGTGGGAGATCTTCCAGCTGACCTGTGGTGTGCAGGTGATTCTACCCAGATGTATGTCTTGGTGCTCCCTTCACCAATACTTAGCTGAATGTTGCCAATATTACCATAATTATGCACACAACAACAAAAAACATATTTGCTTCAAGGGGACACTATTTCCAGATAACTGAAATACTGTTGAACTGTGCTGGTGAGACAATAAACACAAAAAATAAATATAATTATCATCTAAAGACTTTGTGGGGGTTCAAATGAATTCTGGCATTTTGGTAAGGTGAGAACAAGTAAATAACTTATCATGAGAAAAATATTCTGGTATTTTAAATAATGAGATACAGTCAAGATAAAGGCCCTTATGGGGCAAGGAGAATTGTCACTAACATGTAACTTCTCTTAAGCTATACCTCTCACTATGTGGGTTTGAGTTCCAGTGAGGACGGGCACGTAATATGGGAAGGTCTGAATTACTGTGGTTTCATCGTCTTTCAGGTTCATCAATCTTAAATATAAGAAGAAACATATTTTTTTAATGATCAAATAAAAATTCCGAGGGACTCATCTGGAAAAATATAAATTGTCTGTATTGATTATGTGATTGTTAACATTTTATATGAATTAATTATTTATTCATTGAACTTATTTCACTATGCTTCATATGGCAGCGTTTTATCTGATCTTATTGTACTTGTATATATTTACTGAATTAAATTTCAATGTTTATAATTGTTTATCACTTCTTTAAAACTCCCTTGCATTACCATATTTACACCTCAGTAAACGTGTTGACTCCAGAATGCAGAAATTTGAATGTAATAAAAAAGCATACAAATCGACTATGGCTAGCTTGTTTCTTATTGCTTGATAGCTTAGCACTTTTATATTTTATTTTGATGGTATAATAGCTAACAAAACTGGATTTAGCCTGACCTCTGCTGAAAATTTTGTAAAATAAAATTGCTTGATGTAGTTTTTTATGGTTTTTAATTCACTTTAATGTAGATTGTTGACTTACTCTGCATATAAAGCTGAATGTCTTACCTACATTTATTATTATTTGTCTGCTCATTAGAACATTGTGAACTGAAAAGTTTAAATTCTTTTAATGTATATGGTTAGTTTTGTTTGCTCTTCAGTGCAATTTAAAATATTTATTTTAAAGTGGTTTATTGTATCTTGCCAGCTTGTCTGAGTTTTAGTACATTTTAAAATATAAATTTTAAAGTTGATTACCGTATATGGCCCGTTTTGCTTGTGTTATATGGTATTTTAAAATATAAATATTGAAATAGATTAATCTATATGACTCTGTTTGTCTGCTTTTTAAAATTACAATGGTAAAGTCTTTTCATTTATATGGCAAAGTTTGTCTGCTTTTTAATATAAAAAGTTGTTTATTGTATACAACCAGGGTTGTCTGCTTTTTTAGTGTCTTTCGATATATAAAAACAGCAAAAGCAAAATCTTTATGACCTGGTTCGTTTGCTTTTTACAGCCTTTTAAATTATAAATTTAAGTACATGTAATTTATATGACCATTTTTGTCTGCTTTTCATTGCTTTTTAATACATAACAACAGTAATACTGATATTTATGTATTTTACATTATGCCAGGTTTGTCTGGTTTTTAGTGATTTTAAATACTGATATTAATGTATTTTAAAGCATAAGACCAGGTTTGTCTGCTTTTTAGTGATTTTAACTACAGATATTTTAGTATTTTAATGCATAGGACCAGGTCTGTCTGCTTTTTAGTGATTTTAAATACTGATATTAATGTATTTTAATGCATTAGAACAGGTTCATCTGCTTTTTAGTGATTTTAGATACTGATATTAACATATTTTAATGCATGAAATCAGGTTTGTCAGCTTATTAGTGATTTTAAATACTGATATTAAAGTATTTTAATATATTAGGTCAGTTATGTCTGCTTTTTTGTGAAATAAATACTAATATTAAAGTATTTCAATACATTAGGCCTAGTTTGTCTGCTTTTTAGTGATTTTAAATACTGATATTAAAGTATTTTAACGCATTAGACCAGGTGTGTCTGCTTTTTAGTGTTTTTAAATATTGGTATTAAAGTATTTTAATACATTAGGCCATGTTTGTCTGTTTTTTTCATGATTTTAGGTATCAATATACCATATACAATGCATTTCTTTCTTAACATAAAAGTTTTAAACATTTTCTTAAAAAAATGTACTTAAAGGCAGGCAAAACCAAGCATCCAATGAAAGAAAATTAACTTTCTGTTGCATTAAAGTGCAGATGCAACTTGCCAGGGATGGTTAATGAATTTAAACTTTGTAATGTATAAGGTATAAATATGGTAAAATAATAATAATTTAATAATTAATGCACTCAAAAGCAGACAGAACTATTCAGGTAGATTGATGGGGCTTTAAAAACTCTGTACAACCTAGATACTTTGAAATAACAGAATATTAAACTACCTTGTACTTAAAAATCAACTAAAGAGCAGAAACAACACATTATTAGACTTAAAACTCTAAAATTTTGTCTAAATATATATTTTTTAATCCTATTAAACAGACTTAACTAGACAGGTATAGTACAGGAGCAAAAAACATTTATATTTAAAAAAGCTCTGAAAAGCTGACAAAACGAGCTAGATACATTGAGGACTATGCAATTTGTCATACAGTTAAAAGGCATTTAAAAGACAATATTAGCCAGGTTAATTTAAAAAATGCACTAAAAAGTAGACAGAACTAAACGTGTGAATTAAAGGGCTATAAATTTACATAAATATATTAAAAAACAGAAAAAACAATCCAGGTTCATTAAGGTCTCTACAATGTAGTATATATTTTTAACAAAATCTAAAAATGCAGCCAAAATTAGCCACATACATTAGAGGCTATGTTTCTGTATTAAATTGGATTTTGTGCATTTTAAAAGCAAAACTTCAGGAAATATATTTACAGTAATTGATTTCATAGTAATTCAACTACAGAAAGTATATACATATTTCCCTTAAAATGTGCAATTTTGCATTAAAAGTATCTTTGTCTGCTTTTTGGGAATAGAAAGTTTCCACATCATTGAAAATCCCTTATCTTGGCAACCATCTTTGATGGTAACTTCATGGTATTTTCATATGAATTGTATAGAATGGTAAATTTTATTTTCTTGTAATTTCTTCATTTGTGGTTCGAAAATTGAAAGCTGTACACCATTGGAAAGCTCTTGAAATTCAAATTTTTAGAATACAATATTTTTACAATTGATAAATGCACACAGAATTAATATACAGAAATATATAAAACTATTGGCTCATACTTAAAACAAAATGAACAGTGTATCATTTTCGGTTGTATTTCTTTAACCTTTAAAACTATCAATATATAGTTTTGATATTTAAAATACTTTATAAAAGCTGTTTAATTTGATATCAAATTCAGTAAAATAGACTGAAAAATAAAAACACAGTGGTGAGTTTAATACAGCACATATTTCCCGATTTCGGCCTGCATTAGCTTCTGCCCACAAAGATGGCTGCCTTAAACTGTCTTATCAGTGTCGATGACATCACATGGAAACTATCTATAATGCAATTGACTGCTATCTAGTGCTAACTCAGTTAATGTGTGAATAACACCAGTCAACCTTTGTTCATATATTCAGTCAAACTTGTGATAGCAGACATGTATGAAATGCATCACCATGCTGTAAACGGTCAGTTTAGGTCTGCCCAAGCAATTTGTTTTTTTTTCGATTTCGTCTAATCAGCAGTCACTTGTCTTCTGTGGCCAGCGGTCAGCTTGATTGGACAAATCCTTCTTTAATTGACTCATAATCAGTGGCCAATCAGAATGTGTCAATCGTCAGTTGCAGTCAAGCAACTGTATGTGCGACCGTTAATTTCCAGTCTCCCACCCGCTTGTCATCATTAGCACACTTTACCGACACCGTTCTGATCTCCCAGTCAAGACCGATTCCTAGTTATCATCTATATGGTAGTCGAAGCAAAATAAGTATAAAATAGTAGCCAGTATCTATTCAGCATATATGTTAGAGAAAATGGTATCATAAGTACAAAGTACATACTTTAACGACTTCAAAAAATAACGAAGCACAATATTTTCATTAATATGACATCTGAAGTCTTTATAGTAGTTTATGTTGACGTGCTGTATAAATAATATATGCTTACCTCCCTTGTTTGTTAGAGCCTAACAAGGGAGTTAATACATGTTTCTTTGAGAATCTACATTCCAATGGTGATGTACCTATTACTTATGTCGGCACTAGTTCTGTATATATAATAATCAAAACACTAACTTCGTGAAAAAAACGACAATTTGTTAACAAAGAGTCACACAATAACTTGGGATAATTATGAAGAGAACTTGCATAAGCCTATAAGCGATAAAAAAAACACTACATACAGCTGTTTAGGGTTAAATCTTAACAGGTCTGTAAACATGTTTGCAGTACTTAACATTTGAATATATAACTATTTAAAGCATACAGAGCACTAATTGCGCTTAGTCCGGACCCAAGTTTTTCTAGCTGCGGAGTGAAGACGCGGACGGACAAAATTCCCACGAACAAATTGCCTTCCGGTCATTTTAGTAGGCCTATTGGCGAACACAATCCATTCCCGAAAATGTTCATAAGCTAAGCGAACGAGAGAGAGAGAGACACACACAGAGAGAGACAGACAGAGACAGACAGAGAGACAGACAGAGAGACAGACAGAGAGACAGAGAGAATAATAAAAGTTATGGTTCTAGTATGGTTATGTTGCTCTAAACGTCGAGAAGCAATATTTCCAGAATACTTGTAAGTAGGCCTATATTACCTTCTTTGCATTTCGAGCCCGCCAAAGTATAGTTGAATATTTTCAGATAAAAGCCTTTTCTGGTTATTCAAGTACAGATTTGTGCAAACATTGTAAATATAGGTTTGCTATACATAGCTCTTCCAACAGCCGCAGATCACTCAAACATAAATCATTATCATAAAGCCAGCAGTGTGTGTCTGTATGTGTCTGTGTGTATGTGTGTGTCTGTCTGTCTGTCTGTCTGTGTCTGTCTGTGTGTGTCTATGTATCTGTCTCTGTGTGTGTCTGTATGTGTGTGTCTGTGTGTGTGCGTGTCTGTGTGTGCGTGTCTGTGTGTCTGTCTGCGTGTGTGTCTGTATGTGTGTGTGTGTCTGTCTGTCTGTCTATCTCTGTGTGTGTCTGTCTGTCTGTCTGTGTATGTATCTGTCTCTGTGTGTCTGTATGTGTGTCTGTCTGTGTCTGTATGTGTGTCTGTCTGTGTCTGTATGTGTGTCTGTCTGTGTGTGTCTGTATGTGTGTGTGTGTCTGTCTCTGTGTGTGTGTGTGTGTGTGTGTGTGTGTGTGTGTGTGTGTGTGTGTGTGTGTGTGTGTTATCTGTTCCAACGTTGAGACCTGGACGATAAATATAGTTTTACTATTCATTATTAAGCTCTCTTGAGTTTTGTATGTATAAATCTAATTCGTCCGCATTTTCACATTTTGTAATTACCATAAATAAAGTTCTCTTTGATTACACTGAAAGCCTATTGTGCTTGATTTTGGGTTTTAAATCTAAATTACTCAAAAACGATGCTTTTCTTGTTGTATGTGTTGTGAAATTGTGAACAGTGGGTAGTAGTGGATAGCTTACATGTCTTCGGGTGAGAAGTTGTCGCAAAAACAAAGATTCAGATTCAAAGGAAGAATCTTTAAAAAAGACAAGTAAGTCACCAGATTTGAATGTTATAGTCATAAATACACAGTTAGTGACCAGTGGTCAGCAGAGCGAGAAAAGAGTGGGCCTGGACAATCCAGCTAGCACGTTTGACGCAGTGCTGGACTTACAATAAGGATCGATGCATTAGAATCTAGTTTTTAGGGTATACAAGAGGGGCCACGCGAAACAGAAAACTGTGAGAGCCTTCTAAAGGACCAGATACGTACCCAGCTTGAAATCTATCTATCCAATATGGCACTCGATAGGGCTCATAGATTTGGGCGAAGAAATGCACGCAAACCATGCCCAGTCGTGGTTAAATTCCATAGTTACAATGACCGAGAACAGATCAGATCCAAAACATTAGATCAGACCATCAGAACTAAACTTAGGAGCCAACAACTGGGAATAGGGCCGCAAACACCACAGGAATACAGAGACGCACGCCGAACTTTATTCCCTATAGCAAAACAAGAGCAGGAAAAGGGAAATCAAACAAGAATCGTGGGCACCAGATTAACAACATACCCAAGAAAAGATACGTTAATTGCAATGTGTGTGACGTTACAGCCAACATGTAGAACAGTCGTGAGAAGTATATAACTATACGATCATGGAATGTTAACGGTCTAGCAAGATAAATAAATGACCCGGACTTTATCCAATATATACAACAATGTGATACAGCTTACAGAGACATGGATTACAAAAATACGTATGTAAACTTTGACATAAATAATTATAAGTCAATTAATATATTTGGTAACAAAGCACATAATGTAAGCCCTGGTCGTTTAAGCGGCGGCATATCAATTTAATACAAAGAATCTTTATCAAAATATATAGAAGTTGTTGAGAAAACCCAGTCTGGTATTACGTGGACGAAATTAGATAAAACACTACTTGCTTTTAATGAAAATGTATTTATATGCAATGTATATATTCTACCATACAACTGAAATGTTTTAAGGAACTTTGATTTTTTAAGAATTAGAAACAGGGGTCGAAAGATATAAACCTCACGGAAAATGTTTTATATAATGTGATTTTAACAGTAGAACTTCGAAGTGTAATGACTGTAATTACTTTGTTTCAAGCGAGAAATTCATTAATTTAAATAGCGAATATTTTGGTATGGATCACATGCAAATACAACCTCGTATTTCGAAGGATAACGTGACGGACAATTACGGTAAACGACTATTGGAAATGTGTCGCAGCACATCGATGATAATTGCTAATGGCCGATTACATAAAGATCCAAATATATATACAATTTCACTTTTTATTCACTGAATGGATCAAGTGTCGTTGACTATCTTTTGCTTGATCGGGAAGACATTAGGGGGCTCAATTTCAAAAGATAGTATGTATTGGATGAGTTTTCAGATTACTGTAGTCTACAATTATCGCTGCAGCGACAATCACATAAACACTCGACCACTTACGATAACCAATCAAATGAGCGCACAATAGTAAAATTTGATGCATCAAAAATCGATCAATTCAAAATATATTAACAAACAAGCATACTAAAATACAGAACTGCCTAGATTCCATTGACTCAGACGCCGATATCAACTCCATTACACGGCCTTTCACATCAATTGTTCAAGAATGCACATTAAACATATTTGGGAAAACATATACATATATTAAATTTCGAAGTAATCTAAGCAAGACCAAAAAAAAAAAAACACGGTTTGATCACATGTGCTATGACGCACGCAAACAGTTTAACAGCGCATGAAAAATATTTGTAAGGAATAAATCGGACAGTGATGCGAGATGTGATAACCTTAGAACAAAATACAATTACTTAAAAATTAAACGCACCAATAAATATAAATATATGATGAAAGAAAAACTCACATTGACAAAATTAGCAAAAACTTAACATAGAGAATTCTAGAAAAAAATAAAAACGCAATATAAAAACGATCACAAATACCAACAACCATCAGTAAAATAGATTTACATAACCATTTTAAATCTTTATATAGCTCGAAAGAGAACGACAGTTGTTCACCGACAATTACTCAATGATGACACCATACAAGATGAGGACCTCGACGCAGAAATCACTTACACTGAACTAAAAGATGCCATATATTAAAAAAAAAAACACAATAAAAATTGTGAAATGGTCAAATACACGCGGAAATATACAAATACGCTTTTGATGATTGTCACCATTTGCGCCTGTTTAAGCAACGCCTGTTTAAGAGACTGCTCACTAAGAGAGAGTACCCAGAAAGTTTTAGCGAATGGGATTATCTCCCTTATATTCGAAAGGCGGTTTTCAACTATAGGGGAATTACTTTTATAAATATCATTGCAAAGATATATTGTCAAATTATATTAAACAGATTAATGAAATGGAGTATTAAGCATAATAAAATAATTGAACAACAGTTTGGTTTCCAAAAAGGTAAATCACCAATAGATTGCATTTTTTTTTGTCTTACATTCAATAACCGCAAACTCCCTATCAAATAAAAAGATTCTATACTGTGCCCTTGTGGACTTTGGAAAATGTTACGATAAAATAAACCGTAGCTTCTTCTTTCATAAACTCATAAAGATTAACGTTAGCTCTAAGTTCAGTCACATAGATCAAAAGTATGAAACAGCGTTGTAAAGGCATGTCTTAGATGCAAATCGGAACTGACCGATATCTTCGAATCAAATATTGGACTAAAACAAGGGGATAAATGCTCCAGTTTATCTTTCTTTTTTATGAATGATATTTTATCACGTTTCAATCAAAATATAGATGATCTATTTACCTGTAATCAGCAAAAGTTATTTATATTATTGTTTGCGGATGACGCCGCCCTTTTTTGCCCATACACCACAAGCTTTCCAGTCCCTATTAAATGACTTAGAGAGGTACTGTAATACTATGAACATGAAAGTTAATACTAAAATACAAAAATAATGAAAACGGAAGACAAACAAAATATGATTTCAGACTAAACAACAAAATATTAGATGTAGTTACAAATTTTAAATACCTCGGAGTAACCTTATTTAAAAATGGCAAATGGACCAGAACTGAAAAATCCATAGCCGATAAAGGGTTATATGCCATACATAATCTGTTTATAATATATTTAACCAAGTTGAGATGTCAACTTAAGATAAATGTGTATTATTTGATAGTTTGGTAGGATCAACACTTAATTATGTGTTTGGTTATTTTAATTGTAAAAAGATTGAACAAATCCATTGTAAATGTTTGCGTAAGGCGTTATGTGTTAAGAAAAGTACAAAGTTTCATGGACTATACGGAGAAACCGGCAGATATCCTATGATTATAAGAAGGAAAATGGTGTTCCTTAAATATTGGTTTAAAATTATACGAGGAGAAAATAACTCATTGATGAAAAATACGTATAATCTTCTACGCAGCGACGCTGATAATAATAAACACTATAATGTTTTCAATTGGGCTTCACGTGTTAAATCTTTATTGCAAGAACTAGGAATGACAGATAAATGGATTAACCAAAACAACATAAAACAGAAGAGATATCCTTATAATAAAACAAAGACTCATTGATCAATTTACTCAAACATGGCACGATAAACATAAGCAACTCCAATAGGCTTGAATCATACAGGAAATACAAACAAGAATTTAAAATGGAACACTACTTGAACATCATACATCTTAACAAGTATAGAATCAGCCTTTCCAAATTTCGTCTTTCATTACATGATTTAGCTATAGAAACCGAGAGACATCATAACATACCAAGAAATGACCGAGTATGTCAAAATTGTAACATGAATGTAGTAGAACAGAGTACCACTTTTTGTTAGTTTGTCCAAAATACAATAACCTACGAAGATTTTTTTTACCTAGATATTACTGTAACTGGCCTACCCTGACGAAATTCGAAACCATAATGTCATCATGTAATACTGTCTAAACAATTTAGCAAAATTTATCAATAACGCATATAAACTTGAGAAATTCGATTGCATAAATACCCTAAAGTTTAGTATATTTAACTTGTATTATCAACAAAATAACACTATACGTAAACTCAACAGCTTACTTCTCTTGTTAAATATATTTTATGTACCATAATCTTCGTGCACTTATATTATGTTTACTGTTTATGGCTATGAACATGTAAGTTCTATGCTAATAAACTTATATTCTGTGCTGTTCTGATTTTGGATGCAAGCAATCGGAACTCCTCGGGTAATTCCGTCCTCGGGATTCGTGAATTATCCAAGGTGTTCCGATTGGGATGCAAGGTGACACACATTCGGAACTCCGGCTAATGCCGTCATTATGCATCACCACCGAGGATTGCTGATAAAAGTCGTTAGTGGTCCATGTGACGGTAAATGCTGTACACACAGCGAATGTAGTTCGGGAGCCAGATAGCCCCAAGGGGTCTTGGTTAGCGGCACCTGCTCGGGTAGCTGAGTAGATAGTTTATTTGTGTGGGGGCGTTTTGTTTGTTGTTGTTGTTTGGGGGTGGGGGCAAGATCCCCTAAGCCCCCGGTAAATCCTGGCCTGTAATCTATTTTATCGACGGACTGCGTGAGTTTTATTTAAAATCTTACGCATTTAAATTTAAAGTAACTTCGCCGATTTGTTGTCAGTTTTCTATAACATTGGCATTTTTACTTAAGTCTAATAATGCACAGTATTCTACAGTGCCATATGATCTGCAATTGACGTATTTAAACACGCCATTGGTGTAAACTATTAATTCAAAATGAATGGATACTTTACTTAACATATAGGGCTTTTTAGAATACTTCGAAATTTACGATTTAAGTGTTTGTTTGAAGCACATCCCGTAGTCTTTCAAAACAATTGTTGTGCTTAATTAGTGTGGATCATGCGGCCAGATTCGAACATGTTATTCTTGGGTTAAAAAACAACAACAACAAAGACAAATTAAAGTGACAGTTGGTACTATTATTCACGTAGTAGCAAAAGCAATAGTAACTTCTATTTCAAAAACGAAATTATCAACACAGTAAAAGATCAAATATTGCAAGTATACACAGTATACGAAAAGTATAAAGATGGTTGGTCACAGTAAAAAAGAGAAATGAAATGAACACTTTCAGTCTCATGAATTCCGATTCGTGATTGAAAACGAGAAGTCCAAAACATTTTTTGTAAGAATGATTGTTCCCGGAGAAAAAAGCTCAGTTGCGTGAATTACTCATCTAGTACTCCTCGCCCTCTCCCTCACTCCCTCCCTCCGCGGAGTCGACACCCACCTCCTCGTAATCCTTCTCGAGGGCTGCCAGATCTTCGCGGGCCTCGGAAAACTCGCCCTCCTCCATACCCTCGCCAACATACCAGTGGACAAAGGCTCTCTTAGCGTACATCAGGTCAAACTTGTGGTCCAGTCTGGCCCAGGCCTCGGCAATGGCGGTGGTGTTGCTCAACATGCATACAGCACGCTGGACCTTTGCCAGGTCCCCACCGGGTACCACAGTCGGTGGCTGGTAGTTGATGCCGACCTTAAAACCAGTGGGGCACCAGTCGACAAACTGGATAGTCCTCTTGGTCTTGATGGTGGCGATGGCGGCGTTGACATCCTTGGGGACGACGTCACCACGGTATAACATGCAACAGGCCATGTACTTGCCGTGACGAGGGTCGCATTTCACCATCTGGTTGGCGGGCTCGAAGCAAGCGTTGGTGATCTCTGCGACCGACAGCTGCTCGTGGTAGGCTTTCTCGGCAGAGATGACAGGGGCATAGGTGGCTAGAGGAAAGTGGATCCGTGGGTAGGGCACTAAGTTGGTCTGGAACTCGGTCAGATCGACATTGAGGGCACCGTCAAATCTTAGGGAAGCCGTAATGGAGGAGACGATCTGTCCAATCAGACGATTGAGGTTGGTATATGTTGGGCGATCAATATCAAGGTTGCGACGGCAGATGTCGTAGATGGCCTCGTTGTCGACCATGAAGGCACAGTCGGAGTGCTCCAGAGTAGTGTGGGTTGTCAGGATTGAGTTGTAGGGCTCGACAACGGCAGTGGCCACCTGAGGTGCAGGGTAAATGGAGAACTCTAGCTTGGATTTCTTGCCGTAGTCAACACTGAGCCTCTCCATGAGCAGGGAGGTGAAGCCAGAGCCGGTACCGCCTCCAAAGGAATGGAAGATCAGGAAGCCTTGTAGACCGGTACACTGATCAGCCAGCTTACGGATCCTGTCAAGAACCAGGTCGATCAATTCCTTGCCGATAGTGTAGTGGCCGCGAGCGTAGTTGTTGGCGGCGTCCTCCTTGCCGGTGATCAATTGCTCTGGGTGGAACAGTTGGCGGTAAGTTCCTGTTCGGACTTCGTCTGAAAAAAAAACCCCACAAGGATCAACCATAGGATACTTGAATCGTCATCAATCAATATACTTCGCAACATTAGCTTAAGTGGACCTTCCGAAAACTTTTAAAAAAGGCAGACAAATATTTGAAGCTGTGTTTTTAGCATGCTTTAGATGTGCATGCACATTAAGTACGAATTGATATGTGCTTCCTAAAGCAAGTCCGATATTCAAAAATAATGTGTACTTACCAACAACAGTGGGTTCCAGATCCATGAAGACGGCCCTAGGTACATGCTTGCCTGCGCCAGTCTCGCTGAAGAATGTGTTAAAGGAATCGTCACCACCTCCTACAGTTTTGTCACTAGGCATCTGGCCGTCCGGCTGGATGCCGTGTTCCAGGCAGTACAGCTCCCAGCAGGCATTGCCCATCTGGACACCGGCTTGGCCGACATGGATGGAGATACATTCACGCTGGAAAAAACAGAAAAGAAAATTTAACTTATTAATTTATAGACTTTATATTGTTAAGCCATGGACAAATAATAATGAGAATATCAGATGAACTGATTTAATATAATCTATGTTGGGTATCGGCTGATTGCTTGCCATTACACATCTTAAAATCTCATGTTTATGTTTATTGGGTTTATCGTCCCACCAACAATAGTTCAATTATCTGGAGATGGTATTAACTTGAAGCTGATAAAGTGCTGCATTCACTGTGTATAGCATGTCTTGAAAACCTGGCATAATACCACACCCTGTCACATTTCCCTGAAACCGTTTAAAAAGATCACTTATAAGCGTCTCAGGCTGAATGTAACGGAGACAAGTTTATATGTTCCATTCGTTCTAGAAGAAGCCAAATGATTGGGTTTTGGAATGGACAAACAGATAATATCCATGGAACAAGCCAGATCAAATAGCTTCGAACAAATTATGGAAACTGTTTGTTGTATCAACCTTTTTCAGCAGTTTCATATATTAAATAGGTACCTGTCCTTAGTCATTATACATGCTGAATAGCATTGGTTCTTAACATGTATTAAGACTCTTTTAACGCAATTAACAAAAGTCAACAAAGTCACCGCTAACTTTCCAGCTGTATTGTATATTCTCCAAAGATAAAGGTGGAAAACATTATCACTAAAGTGCATAATTAAATTACAAATATCATTTATCAACGATTAAACATCCTATTTCCACATCCCCAAAAGACCCGATTTAATGGTGTTTAAATACAGGAAGATAATATTTCGATAATAATGAGAAGGAAGTTAGGGAGAGAATAATATAAACCAACACAAAGAGGCTTACACTCAGCCAAGGCTGGGTTTATGTACCATCTGTATACGTCACTTGATGACAGCGTAAACTAACCTCATGTGATAGATGAAAAAGTCCGATTAAGTGAGCAGTTAACTTTTGAAAATACTTTAATCTTAGTTTGTAGGACGGCGGGAACAAGTCGCTAATGCGAGAACAGAACCAAGGAGGCCGCATGCTCTGGCAACCATACACTGGAAATGGATGTGCTGGTATTGACCGGGTTACAACAGACTAGATCAATATGCGTGAGTAATGCTCACTGGGATTAGTCAGAACTGCCTTCATCCACAAGGCGCTAGACATAGGCTACAATACACTTGTACAGTATATATAAACATCTGCTTTTGTCAGTATATTGCGTTTTAGGATGTAATTATCGCAGAACCACCGGCACACAGCATGTCAGAAGACCTCTCCATGTGATAGCTCTTGCCCCAACCAAAACTTGAATCCATGAGGTGAGATGACATGGAGTACGAGTAGTCTCAGTAGATCATAGTATAAAGCATAAATATTTACTTTTATCAATTTATAGTACCCACACTTTGGTAAGCTTTAGTGGAGAGTGTTAATCCCCTTTGCTTACCCCTCGTTTTAAACAACGACCTGATGCGTCCGTTTAAACATACTGGTGAGCTGCTGGTAGTTAGTTACATATGATTACACAGAATTTGCTACCCCAGAAACGGCATAAGCTTGGGCGACAGATGTTTTACATGGGCAAATGGATAACATTCCTCAACATACATGTATACATGCAAAGTCTAGCCTTTACACAAATTCTAGCCTTCACACAACACACACAGTCTAGCCCTCACACAAATTCTAGCCTTCACACAACACACACAAAGTCTAGCCCTCACACAACACACACAAAGTTTAGCCTTCACACAAAGTCTAGCCTTCAAACACAACAAAAAAGTCTGGCCTTCACACAAAACATAGTCTGGCCTTCATACAGTCTATAGACTTCACACAACACACACGATATGTAGCCTTCACACAACACACACGATATGTAGCCTTCACACAACACACTAAAAGTCAAGCCTTCGCACAAAGTCTAGCCGTAAGATATTTTCGGTTGGGGGATGGGTGGGGGAGAAGGAAGCTGTTTCTTTTGTTGTGGCTGTGGGTGTGGGTGTCGTCTTTCATACAACCAAATCGACCATTGGCGTAGTTATGAAATGCACGTGCTAAAGATTGGTCGTCATTATGTTATAGGCTTTCGGTTATGACGTTTTGAAGAGGCGGGGGAGGGGGTTGGTAAATTATGTGGCAGAACTGTGGCAGGTCTCTTAATTAATTTGCAAATTGATTGTAATCAGTAAGTAAAGAAGTGCGATTAGCAAAAGTTTCAACGTCATTTCATCTTTCTTGTTTGTAATATTAGATAGAATATGTTTATCATTTTAAAGACTACTCAACCTGCAATGCTAGAAAACAGGACATATTTAAACAAATGTACTGTATATTACAACTTGTACATATAAAGCTGATCATGAGGAAGTTCTGTGAACAACTAGACTACATGTTATGTCAATGAATATTGTTATTACTAGGATTATTTCGTGTTCGTGGGTAACTGTGATTGTACTCAAAAATGGACACAGAGAAAGAGAGAAGACCTGTTTCATGGATTTTCAAGTATTGATCTAGGGCTAGATACATTACGATTTACGAATGCAGAGGTTGGGTTGCCATATGTACATTGTTAATCATTTCATGACTCAGCTACACAGCTCGAACAAACGTGCACAACTATTTCATTAAAGGAAGGCAAAATTACAACAAAAAATGTTACGTAAGTCTAATCGATGCAGATATTGAAGTAAAGCAAGAAGTCATCCACACCCTCTACCTTAGGTACGGATACCAACACTAGATGCTTACACTTGAATAAGGAAAAACTCAGCCTCTACAATTCATTCAATTTATACAGAACACATTTGCGCTCAAAAATGAAAAGAAAGTACTTACCATTCTGGCAGATGTTATTAATTTCCCCACGAAAGAAGAAACAAATACTTCTTTTATCTCATCAAAGACGTAAAGAGCCTAAATGAGTCTTGAAGTAAATTTATTTGGGCCGGCCAAAGGTTTATATACTGCAGCGGTCACATGACGTCACTGTCTGTACATCTGATTGCTGCTGGTGGTATTTGATTGGTTGATGGATCGACTGTGTGCTTAAAATAGCCTAATGAGTTTCTCTCGGCAAATCACACTGCGGTATGCTAAAATATCGTGCTGCCGGCAGTGTTTTAATTCAAACAACGGAAAATTACCAGCAGGGTTGGCGGGAGATGTTAATTCGCAGGAGATGTTCAAGGGCGGATCTAGCGTTACAGTATATGAATAATATTTAAGGTGGTATGCGTCAGTTTGGACCCTTTGTTTATCTCAAACATCCAAATAAATTATTGTTATGTGAAAAGATCTCGCGAAATGCTGTTCAACGATGTCCTACATCTATGTGAAACAACACCAGACTTCATGGCCATTACAAGCATGTATTTCCTAGCTGAGCCACGCTGCACAGTTTAGCTAATTTTAAACTAAGAAAACCACGTGTCTGCTTAGTTCTACGATCATCCAGGCAATACTCTGTGATGTCGATATCTATCTCCTGCCGAAAACCCTATCGTGTCAATATTTATAGATTTGGAAAGAGTGTCCATGTTAAGCGATTTCTTCTCTTTTTTTATGGTTTGCACTGTCTAACAATTGACGTAGTTTTCTTTATTTTGTGAAAATTATTTCCAAATACCCACCACACCCCAAACCGGAATAATATATATTTATAACATATTAATATATGGAAACTGTCGGATACCTCCTATAATAAATAATATATAATTTTATAAATATGAAAATTTCAATTTTTGATTATGATTAAATCATCGTCATAATCATCATTCTATCTCAAACATCTCTGTACTTTTCACCTTAGAAAACCCCTTACCAATACCACATTTAGCACCACCATCACAACTATCACCATCACATCGTTAACATTGCCGATATCATGCCACCACCACCACCATCATCATCACTATATTACTATCGCCACCTCGAGCATCATCACCACTACTGTAACTTAAATCTACTTCACCATAGCCATTACACCAGCTCAAATACCACCGCCACCATCTCAACCACTATCATCATCCCCTCCATAAATCACCATTATTTTAACGCAGAATAATTATCATCATTACCACCTCCACAATCATACACCATATTCATCACCAACACTACACATTTTACCGACACTAAAATCATCAGCACCATCAACCACCATTAATATCATCATCAGCATCATTGCCACTACCATCACATCAACTCTATCAGGAGACCCCGCCGACAGGTCAAGATCTACCCATGTACAAGCATGGGCAATGAGCACTCTATCTCCATCCCCGTTCCACAACCATGCACACTCATTCAACAAAGCTTTTGAATTATTTATCAAGGATACACGAATGTGTTCACCTGTCGATGCTGAAGGATGGATTTACGCTTGTACACAGTTCACGATTAGGTCACTATTCACGTGACGAACATTCCTCACATATTTGCAAAATTAGCTTACTTAGGCCTATATGCACTTTGTGAATAAGTATTGCCCAGCCTACATTTTAAATGATATTTGAAGGATGGTTAACATCAAATTATTTTGCAGACTTTGCAAAACTACCCAACATTTAAGGTATGGTTGATACAATTTCAGTAAAGATAGAAAATAATAGACCATGGATACATTTCTTCCGCTAAAATAAGTAAATTCTCCGAAACGTATCCTACTTCCACCGTCGTTTTACTTGCTTGGACAACATGCATATAAATTGTATACATGAAGTACACATGATAAGTTCAGCCTGCGTGCAGTCTAGCGACCGTTCGCCTCAAGTTCGGTCCTTTTCGTACATATATGTTCGCCAATCGGAACTCCTCGGGTAATTCCGTCCTCGGAACAATCGGTACGTGTATCGTTGATCAGGCTAGCTACTGCACATTATAAGAAAGTTAAATTGCCACTAAGAAATAATGCAATCAAGTAATCAAAATGGCATATTTTAAATTAAATTAAGTTTTCCATGTCCACATCGGTTTTTGCATAAAAAACACTAAGGTCGCCGGGTTTCTAAAAATAGAATTCATATCTGTATTACTGGTAAGGACTTTCACACACATGGACTCTATCATATAGACTGCGTTTATAATGTAGGTTTTACTTTTATATTGTAATAACAATTTGATACTTAATGCAGTATTTCAAATTGTTTGTGAGGGTGGGAGCCTGGTGTGTCGGTAATATTTATTTTGCCTCGGCAAAAATGCACGATATCACCATAAGCTCAACGAGCTTTTTCAGCCGCATTGTGTTTTTATATTCGAAATTGTTTTAGTTTAAATGAAAGGGTAAATTTTATTTTCTTGTAATTTCTTCATTTGTGGTCCGAAAATTAAAAGCTATACACCATTGGAAAGCTCTTGAAATTAATATTTTTAGAATAAAATATTTTTAATAATATTAATTAATAATAATATTTTGATAAATGCACACAGACTTAATACACAAGAAATAAATAAAACTACTGGCTCATACTTAAAACAAAGTGAACAGTGTATCATTTTCGGTTGTATTTCTTTAACCTTTTTACACTATCAAAATATATTTGATATTTAAAATACTTTATAAAAGCTGTTAAATTTGATATAAAATTCAGTAAAGTAGACTGAAAAATAAAAACACAGTGGTGCGTTTAATACAGCACATATTTCCCGATTTCGGTCTGCATTAGCTTCTGCCCACAAAAACGGCTGCCTTAAACTGTCTTATCAGTGTTCATGACATCACATGGAAACTATCTATTTGTCATTAGTCTGAAGACCCCTCTAGAGGAGCCATTGCTGCTGTTTATTTCTTCAAACTATCTAATTATTATTGTATATATTAAAGAAGTCAAACATAGTATTATACAAAAAGAGGACTCTAATAAGGTGAGCTTTTATTTACATTTAAGCTAAACGTTTTACAATATTCAAATGTACAATAAAATATACATTAAATACATTATACTTAAACTCCTCTGCAATAACGACTGGAAGATTTTCAAAGTGAATAATTTTAAACACCTTTTAACATCTGTTAATAATGTTAAGACTTATATTGTTATTATCATCAATAAAGTTACATAGTTTCTGTGTAAAGATGGCACACTCAAATTAAAAAAGAAAACTTGGATAGCTCAACATTAATGTTTAAAAAGAAAACAAATTTAATGAAGTATTAGAATGCGTCTTCTGTCTAGAATAGGAAAATGTTTCAGTAAGTGTCCATTTTAACAAGTTAATTTTCCCTTATCTAAAAACTATTGAAAAAAGTGTTTTCTTTTGCACAAGTTATAACACCATACAGAAAACAATTAACATACAAAGAAAAACAATAAGAATATAGAAAGGATACATTGAAAAGCAAAAACAAGTAACTAACAAAAAAGAACAATAACAGAAAAATCTTACATGTTATTTCTTTAGTTATTTTGGTTTGAGGCATGCTTTATTTTTCATGAGAATGACAGAGTTGGTAAACCATGTGCTATAACTAGTTAAAAATGAATATTAAGTAACTTGTTTTCACAGATCTCTAGAACAGGAGGGTAAATACAAAGTTAATGGCTACATGTCCAATAATACACGAATATATAAGTCTACATTGAAGATGCTCATACAATTTGCCCCAACCAATTGGAACCATGTCATGACAGGCCAAGGAGACAGAACAATAACCGGTCAAGCCACGAGAAGAAATGCTGAATTTAAATTTATAAATACTCCCTTATTGGAAACTCTGTATAAAATCTGAAACGTTTTGTAAATATAGAAGTGTGTATCAGCTGTGCAAGCTGGTGGTATCCACAGTTTGGACTAAAGTTTTGTTTCTCAAACAAGCAAATACACCACAGTTTGGACTAAAGTTTTGTTTCTCAAACCAAATACACCACAGTTTGGACTAAAGTTTTGTTTCTAAAACCAAACACACCACAGTTTGGACTAAAGTTTTGTTTCTCAAACCAAATACACCACAGTTTGAACTAAAGTTTTGTACATTTGTAGTTAATTATTTCACAATTTGTATCTTCTAACAATAGAGTTAAATGTTCTAAATTAGATTTTACTTAGACTAAAGTATGAGTACATGAAAAGGTATTGTTACATATTCATGATATAGGATATAAACTATAACATACCACCATTAAGTGAAAACTGTTATTCAGAAAGGTTTTCGACTTGTAGAGTTAGAACCATTTTTTAAAACAATGTGTAACAGGTTAGTTCAATTTATTAACATGCACAAATTCAATAATTGAATTCCACATACACCTCTAATGACGATGATAAAACCCTGAATTGTAATTTGAATGTCTATATTGTTGAACCATCAGTACATGTAACTTTGTACATTTCCATTCTTAGTACTATGTACAGTATTAATATCAACTAAATACAATAGTTTTTTAAGTTTATACAATTGTACATACATTTTTTCCGAATGAATTTAAATAAAACTGACAAAGTTTGTAATAATATAATTCTTTGCTTGAACCAAATTGTCACAGGTTCAGCAGAACAGTTGTGCATGTTTTTGAGTGTTTCATTTAAATCTAAATATAGTTCAGCAAAAAAATAATGGCTCAAAAAGAGACTATTTTAATTAAGCATTATACTGTATCATGTTAACAATATACAAAATAAACAGTTCAATAAAATAGGAAATAATAATGGCTCCATAGTTGACCCACGCAAACAGTCAAGGCAATCCTACATTTCATGGTATACAGAGACAAATGAGGAAAGAAATACAGTATTTCCAATAAACAAAACAATTTATCGTAAGTTATCACTTTTAAAAAAAAGAAATTAAATTTTTTCCTTTAAACGTTAGTAGGGTCAATACAGCATCACACAAAAATCTTATGGTATTGTTAACAACCTTTACTCAATTAATTAAATTAACAATTAGCCAAAAACTAAAAGGATTACGAGACAAACTACAAGATCATCTGATCATGTGGTCAAAATTGCAGATTCAGACCAAGCAGCTGCTAATGGAAGCCGATTGATCTAGATTTACACTTTTTACCAAAGCTTTCTAAATTAACTCTTTATCAGGTTAAGCTTTATTTGATTTCTTTTAAGATTTTGACCACAGAGCTATAACCCCCTAAGACTAGTAGTGACAATCAACTTCTAACTGATTTGTTAAACCTATTATTTATGTAGATAACATTTTGTTCCATTTCCTTCCCTCATTTGGATCCCTTCTATCCTATTCCCCTAGTTTACTGGTCAGCTATGATGGCCACCTGCTGCTGCACTTCCTCCACAGTATGATCGTCAGGCAGACCCGTAACTATTACACTTTCCTCATGACCATCACCAAGGGCAACTCGCACCAACTTTCCGTTCTGTATGGCCACCACCTCACCCTGAGTCAGGGATACCATTTCATTCTCATTTACTGCAACCATTCCATCCTCACTCACTGCCATGACTTCACCTTCATTGATAGACATAACCTCCCCTGTGACCACCTCACTTTCATCAACTGTGAGCACGCCGCCCTCCCCTTCACCAACCCCTTCTCCATCTTCTTCCACCATTTCCCCTGACACCATCTCAACAAATTCCTGCCCCTCCTCTTGTTCCTCTCCCTGCCCCTCCCCTCCCTCAGCTTCTTTTGACCGTATTGCCGCCTCAACCACTTCTGCCTCTGTTGCTTCTTGCCAGATTGTCTCCCCTTCCTCTGTCTGTACGATCTGCACGGCCTCTTCTCCTCCATCTACGTTCAGAACCTTGAATGTACCATTTGGAAACAGCAGAATCTGACACTGTTCAGCATTCTCTGGAATTTCAAGTATGTGTTCCACGCTTTCTCCATCAGCTCCCACCTGCTCAACGTACATCTGTTCTCCCTCACCAATCTCTTCACTTGCCTCCCGAACCTCAATATGGTATCCTTCTGGCAGGGCTGACCGCACAACGTTGTGGTTCACTATGCTCCTATAACGATATTTAGCCTTGTCACGGTATGGCATCTTGTACCCTTCATGCATCTTACGCTCATGCATGCGAGCCTTCTGGCGAGATGGGAACATTTGCTTGCAGTACTTGCAAGGTCTGGGCTCACCATGTCCATGTTTTTCAATCATGTGGATATCCAGCCGAGACTTGTGGCTAAACCCTGCATCACACTCAGTACACCTCATTCTTTTCTTGGCTGTAAAAAAAATAAAATTAGAACATAACTTCCATAGTTACAGGATCCATCTATTTAAACTTAAATCATTAAAATTAAAAAAAATTTCCCTCGTAACTTCTACATTTTTATTATGGCTTATATCTAATATATATATAATATTACTGAAATGTGTATGGATGGCAAAGTCTAAACCTTCTTTCCAGCCTCAGTAAACCATTTAAAACTTCTGTGATTGATTGTGATCGAGATATGAAAAAAACATATTCAAGGGATTCCTACTAGTATTTCTTTAATCAAATATCCCAATTTAACTTATAACTCAGATTGTAATAATAAGCAGATAATACAGTGCTTTTTGTTTGTTTTGTTACATGAAACCACTTTTTCATTCACCAATACCTGAAAAGCAACTGAAAAGATTTGTACATTGTAAATGTTTTAAGTTGAAATCCAAAATGTTTTATGTGAGTGGGTAACAACATTTTAATTACACTTTGATATACCTCTGTCTCAACCAAAGATTTTAAAGTGCAACAGTGTCATATACAGGGGTCTTCCAGCTGACTTGTTTATGTCTGTGGCTCTACAACTAATTTAATGCAGACTTTTCTCCTACCACTGGAGTATTCCGCTCCTTACTTTTATGATATTTGTCAAAGTTATATTAATTACTTCAATAATAATAATAATAAATGTATATATATAAAAAGAAACAGTTCCAGGAACCGTATATCCTACCAATGAGATAAATACTCATTAATTCTAAGCCTGCTAGTACTAGCTTAATAAGTACTAACGGATAAGGTTAAGGCAAATGGTGTAAATCCAGTATGGACAGCTCCAAGTGGAAGCTGTCTGAGTAGGGTCTGCACTATTTGCAGCTAAGCCTCTAGAAATTTTTTCATTTGGTTTACTTAAAAACTCATGAAATTACAGGCTAATTTAAGTTTACATTTGTTTATTAGTTTTACTTACTTAATTTTTTAACTTCTAAATATTTCAGCAGACAGAAAAGTGTTTGTGGCATACAGTTTTGATTTTTTCTTTTTCATACGTGTTGTATACATATATATGGCATAACTTTGCTTAACATTTATCGGTAAA
The DNA here is from genome assembly GCA_007844125.1 of Sinonovacula constricta. Classification (NCBI taxonomy): domain Eukaryota; kingdom Metazoa; phylum Mollusca; class Bivalvia; order Cardiida; family Solecurtidae; genus Sinonovacula; species Sinonovacula constricta. The sequence continues at coordinate 12,323,642 of CM017567.1, read as the reverse complement.
TGTAGCATGATAAGGGTACAGAATAATGATAATGCATGAACACTGCCAATCTTACCTTCATGAGTGCCCATGTGTATTTTGAGGTAGAAATCTGTGGTAAACCCTTTGTTGCAAATTGTGCAGTATTTGTCCTTGGGGCCATGAATCATCCTGTGCTTCTCAATATAGGTGGCCTTGAACATGAGCCCACAAATATCGCAGGAGGCAGACTTCTGGGCAAAATGTGTACGAGACTTGTGATCTTTCATGTAGCGAAGGGATGTGAACTTCTTTGAACAGAGATCACATGGGATGTCCCGCTCCTTCTTGTGTGTGTCCTTGTGGCGGAAATACCGCTTTGCAATGACCTCTTTCCCACAGTCTTCACAGGTGATGGTCTTCTGATACTTTGATGCCTCTATACGGGACCATTTCCTCTCAGACTCCTCTTGTCGTAGTAGCTCCTCCACCTCCTTGCTGTAGTATTTGTTGCTTACTTTAAGGTGAAGGTTCTTGTGTGTCCAAAGTGTTTGCTCGCTTTTGTATGAGTCGCCACAAATATTGCAGATGTATTGCAGCCCTTCAATGTGACTGACACGAATATGCTCCTTCAGACGTTGGCTACTCTTAAAACCTGAACCACATTTTTCACAGAAGAATCTATGCATGGCAACGTGAATATCCATGTGATGTTTCAGCAACTTGGCATTTTGGAAATTTTTCTCACACAAATAGCAAGTGTACATTTTAGGGTCAGGGTGGATATCAACATGGCTGGAAAGGTCATCTGCTGTCTCAAACCTTTGCCCACAATACTCACAGTGGTATTGGAAATCAATCGCTTCATCAGCAATAAATATTTTTGCTCTTGTTTCCTGTAGGTCATCACCAAGACTCATCAGCTGATCTACCAACTCATCAACCCCGACATCATCATACTCGTCTTCCTCCTTCTTTATGTATTCCTTCTCAGTTTGACTGCTGGAGTCAGATACTGCCTTTAAAACTTCAATGTACTTCTCCTCATAATCAGACATGTTTTCAATTTCGCTTTTACGAACATGTTGCCCAAGGTGCCTCTCAAGTGACTTATAATGTCGAAACACACGTCGACACACCTTGCATCGCAGGATTGTACGCTGATGGACAAGTTTCTTGTGGTCGCGCATATGGGCAGGGCATTTGAATCTCTTTGGGCACATGTCACATTTGACATTTCTAGCATTTAGATGGCAGATCATGTGGCGTCGCATTCGTTTACTCTCAAAATATTTCCCGCAGATAGGACAAGGTCGTCTGAATGTTGGGTCATAGGAGCCTGTGGAGGGGTTGATAAAGTGGCTGATAGCTTTCTCAGTACCCACATACTCAACTGTATCCAGGGCCTTTCTTTCTGATGCTGAAAGTTTGTGAAAGAATCGCTTGTGATCATTTAGATAGGCCTTCAGCTTGAATGTCTTTCCGCAGAGGTTACAGCGAACATTCTTGGTACTCAAGTGGGTCAGGACATGACGCTTGAGCCTCTTTATGTCCACAAACTTTTTCTTACATATATGACATGTGTCCTTAGTTTGAGGAAAGTTCTTCTGAAGAAATGATTCAGCCTCATCAGCATCCTCATTGTTTTTATCAGAAGAGTCGTCAACTTTCTGAGAACACTTGTGAATAAATTTGGAATCATCAGTAATACCTGGGGGAAGATAAAATGGCTCATTGCAATTATCGCAAATCCTTCTCTCTAACTTAGCTTTTGCTATTTCCAGCTCTGAAAGACGCACTTTTTTTCGTCTTATGGTAACAAGTGGCTTTTCTTTTTTAATTTTTTTAACTTTTTCTTCAGTTTCCTCACCATTGTCATTAGTTTCTGTTTGATCCTCGGCTACATATTCTGTCCCATCTAAGGCCATAAGGATTTTTTGAGCCTTATCTAGTTTTTCTTGTCTTGCCTTTTCCTTTGCTGCTAATTCCTTCTTCAAACTTTCTTCAAAATTAGATGTTACACTTTCATTGTCATCAATATCATCCATTTCATCTTCCTCCAACTCTTTCTGTACCTTATCATCTTCATTCTCAGATTCAACCACTTCTTTCTTCAACCAACTTGTGTCAGTAACATAATCATTATAGCGGCTATTTAGCTTACGTTGACCTCTCAAACCATATGATGTATTGTTTCTTGGACTGACAATAACATCTGCATCTATTTTTCCTTTCTTTGTTATTTCTTCTTCATCATCTGAATTCTTCTCCCTGGATTTAGGTGACTTAGCATCAGTGGCTGTACCGTACTCACTTTTCCTAGGTCGACCTCTTCCTCTAGGTGTTTTGCCAGGTTCACTATTTTCAACCATTTTATTTTTCTCAGATGCTGAGCTCTCAATGGACTCCCTCACTTCACTCTTTCTTGGCCTACCCCTAGCTCGTTTCTTTACCTTTATCTCTCCCTCTCCAATACCTTCTGCATCTTCACTGTCAACTTTTTTGTGAACTTTCTTTACAGAGTCACTCAATCTTGGTCTACCTCTTCCTCTTTTCACTGGAGTTTCTTTGACACCTTCATTTTTGTCACATTTTCCTGCTTTTTCATCATCATCATCACCATCACTATCCCCAGAGTCATCATCATCTTTTCTTCTTTTCTTAGCTACACTCTGAGACTCGTTATTTCCATTTTCTTTTCGCTTTCTTGAACTACGAGCTGTGCCATGGTTGCGCTGCTCATCATCATCATCATCATCAGGAGGATAAGCTATTTGTTGTTCATTGCTGTACTTGTAGTCTTTCATCTTCTCTACCTTCAGCATGTGTTCATGAAGCTGACACATCATTGGAAAGGAACCATTGCATACACCACACTGAAACAACCGAGACTCTGAATTTTCAACAATGTTTAATGCTTCAAGCACTTTCTTCTTCTGATTCTGGCAGGAATGGAAATATTTCTCAGCATTTTCATGTGATTTGACATGAGTGCAGAATGTGGCTAATTCGGAAAACTTTTTCTGGCAGATGCCACAAACAAAAGGAAACTCGGTTTCAGCCTCTTTCTCTTGTTCAATAGATTCTTTTACTTTTTCTTTCTCTTGTTCAATAGACTCTATTACTTTTTCTTGCTCTGGTTCAATAGATGTGTTCTCAATTTCAATAGATACAACTTCTTCAGCTGCAGTATTACTTTCTTCTTTCTTAGTTTTCTCATGTACATCAGCAGTCATCTCAATGTCAGCAATTTCAGGTACAACCACCTTTTTTGTTGCTACGACAGTCTGACTCTTCGTTAATCTGCTAAGCTCAACTTTGGACTCATCTCCTGAAGGTTTAACAAGGACAATAACACGTGGCTGAACTTTGGTCTTGATCGGAGACTGAGCTTCAACCTCAATAACCTGAGTTGGATTGCTTCTCTGGGCTACAGGTGCTGCACAAAGCTCTGTTTCTGTCTCGATTGTAGCTGGATTGCTGATTTTATTGCTAGCTGGTCCACCATAGCTATGTTCCATTTCCAGGGTATTATCTTCTGGATCATTCTCCATTTCCATTCTCTGCAAATGAAAATATAGAGTAAAACATTACTGAAATTAATCAATTTTTTGACCAATTTATTCTTAGTAATTGCTAAATTGCACAATTAATTAAAATGACTTTTTTTTAATCATTTTCCAATTCCAAACAAGAGTACAAAGAATAGCGAATTTAAAAATGCATCAGTAAGTCTTCAAAACGTGTATATATTTTTCCTAGTATCATACAATAGTACAACAAATCACCACGAGTGAGGAGTATGTTGTTTACATCCAGTAGTCAAAACAAATTAAGTTGTCTCCTGTGATCTTTGCGAGAAATGGCAACACAAGGGTACGGGTAAAGGTTGATATAAAATTATATTTGAATGTTGTTCTGCCTGCCCTTCCTGTCAGCAAAACATATAGAGGCAACAGTGCAGGTGCTGGAAGTCCTCAACATGACATGCAGTCAGTGTTCATGTACCTTAACAGGACCTGGATTCAGTCCAGTTTGTGGCTAGTGGATCTATTTGGTCTGCACCAATAATGGTGTTGAAATAATTATTATTATTTCTTGTTGTTGTAGTTGGTGCAAAGTAGTTAAACATATCAATATAACAGCATTCTTTTCTTCAGGTTGGCATCTTTGTCTAAACATCCATGTCATGTATGACCTCCCTTCTACACCTTCGTGTGCCTGCTGCATAAGGCCAAGGTATCAGTACTAAATGACAGTTGGTATGTGAAACATCTTATGGGGCCTGCTGCGTAAAGCACAGGCATATTCATGGACAGATCTTGGGACATGAAGGTGCAGTCCTATGAAACTTTTGGCTGATGAAATGTATTTTTAATAACATGTTTTAACCATTGCCTTGCAATTTCTCTGCTAGATTGACCAAATTTCTAGGGCTCTGCTGCGATATTGACTTTATTATGGACTGTTATGGACTATTATTTGACTGTAACTCCAGTTACAACACTGACACCATACATAATATACTAGCAAACATATTTGGGTCAGCCTGTCTTCTTTTGTTAAGGATAAAATTATGTTGATGCCTGGAATTCTGGACAATTTTATTCAAGTTATTAAATCAATGTCAAATTTGGCATTTTCTGTCAACATTGGCGTTGTGTGGCAGCAAAGTGGTGCACCAAAAGCGCGTAAACGTTAAGAAGTTTCGGATTATAAACTTTGCCTGGGATCCGAGCTTTACACAAGATGTTTTGATATTGTTTCTCACAACGCGGCACCAACGAAATTTCCAAGGCCTTGAGACTCGGCAGGAAAATTTGGTACTAGGAAGACAAATCTAGTTAAAGTTTTAAAAACATATCACGTAAATAAATCTTACCTTCTTTGGGGCGTCGGACTCAAAGCAGGTCCATACTGAAGGTCATTTTGATTTTTTCGAAGGCGCAATTCTTCCTGTAATGGCGTCAGCATGGAAAGGGACGCAACTTATGTGGTCTCTATTGTCTCCCTTATATGATGTGCGGCGCGACTGTTTACGCGGGAAATGTTTTTGTGATTAAAAATGCTAAAGAAATATGAGGAATATTTTTGGGCCTATGCAGATGCACATTTGTAAAATGGCGTTTTGTAAATTTCAATATCAAGGTCAAAGCTAATAACATTTTGATCTAGATCTCCACCATGTCCATATGAGTTATCATAATTTTAATGTTAGAATGTCAAGATTATGTTCAGTTAAGATTTTTAGTGACTAGATTTGTTTACCTCAAGAATCTGGTACAATGTTGAATAGATATATAACAGCACAAATTATTGAGGATGCTTTCCTTCGATTTACATACAGACCGACCCACTAACAAATATGGACCAAACCAGGACGGCCCATTTTTTTTTAAATTAGCTATGTGTGTCCATAGCAGGCCCAAATATACCGGGGCGAGCACCCCCCCCCCCCCCCCCCCCTTCATACCCGGACATAGATTTTTTTTCCGGCTATCTTATTCTGAAATATCACCTAACCGTACAAATTTTGTAGACTTTGTAGAGATTATCACTGGTATCTAAGACCACAAGACTTTCTAATATTTGTCCGCCCGAACAACAGTTCAATGCTGCTAGCCAGACCCACGAGGCCATCTGGCTAGTGTACAACATCCGCTGTGTCTACAGCATTCGATCCAATCGGAACTTCTCGGGTAATTCCCTCGGGGCAATCATCCCTCGGATGTATCTGGTGCAATGATACTTGCTCAAATCACGATCGTTTTGTTCGCCGGAAGTCGGAAGAAGATGCTTAAAATGTAGTTCGCATAAAAACATAAACAATGGCGTCGTTTGACAGCTGTGCTGTTTGCTGCTCTTTGTAAATTAAACTTGGATGATTTAAATTTGAAGCAGCCACAAAATGAAGTTTAACTGGCATCGTAATATAATGAGCTGTCATCCGAGCTGCCATCTTTGTTTTGACCTTCTGTCACAAAATCAATCAGAACTCCTCGGGTAATTCCGTCCTCAGGACAATCAGCCCTCAGATGTATCTGGTGCAATGATACTGAAGAAATCACGATCGTTTTGTTCGCCGGAAGTCGGAAGACTATGCCTAAAATATAGTTTAAGTTGTAACTTCCATAAATACTTTACATATAAATTATGCACAGAACTTTCTCGAACACCCAATTATAATCTCAATGCAGGCAATATTAATGTATGTTTGTTAAGCATAAATTCTGACAATACTGCAACGATTGTTTGCTGACAAACTAAGATAAAAAGACTGTTTTTTATAATTATTTTCCTTCCTATCATATCCAAATGACGTTCGATGGGAAAACAGAGGTACAAATGTAATCTATCTGCATTTTATAATCAAGTATATGTTTGCCTGGTTCGGAATATTTGTGAAGATTTGAACAAGTTTTCAACAACAACTTTTATTGCAAAAGGTTTCGGATTTTTCTGACTTTCATACATATAGTCAGCTTAATAAAGCCATTAAAAACAAGTAACCTTTTGTCCAGAGACACTTCAGAACACATCTTAGACATTTTAGAACACCCACCCCCACCCCATCAAAGGACGTATTTCAGTCTTCGGATATTTTGAAATCATTTAACTTTGTTTTAACTGCCTATATTCGCGAGCTGTTGGTCGCTTTTAAAACATACTATTTTTGTAAGAATTTTTAAGCAAACGTACTTTTAACACTTATGGTTGTTGAGATTTATTTTTAATAGTCCATTTTAAACGCGAACCTCTGTAAGCTCGTCTGACTTTGTATATAAAAAGGCCGACACGTTCAGCTGTTTGGAATCTAGTCTGTCCCACAGAGCCAGAATTCCGCCAACGGGACACCGATCCACCGTGACAAGGACCCCGTCTCCACAGCTCTCCTGCTAAGCTCTGCCTCGCTGTTCAGAAAAGGGATCAGGCGGTACAGACCCAGCGACACTCCACTGACCTTTTTATTCAGACTTGCGTGGGAGCCTGGAAAATGAATAGAAGCGAGTAAGTTAAGATAAGAGTAAAAGATCATAAAGCATGTTATAAAATGGCATAATCTCTTCGAAAAAATGTAACTAAATCAGGCGCAGCGACAGCTGTCGGATTTTGTACAGTGGGTTCGGAGGAATTCAAAGCAACTTATTTCAATGCGCGATTGCTACAAAACATGTAAAAATGAGTTAAACTATTATTGCAACAAAAATTAATTATTTATTGCAGGATTATGATATATTTTTGATATATACCACCTTTAAACCGTATAAGGCGATTAATCACAATCTGTTTTAAAAATCGCCGTCAATACATACATTCGTGAAAATACGAATTGGATGAAATAGTAAAATCATATTGCAATATGTAAATAACGCAACAAACGAACAATGTATAACAGCAGCCTACATTGGAGTACATTAACCTTTGTCCGGAACGCTGGGGTGGGTGTGATCATGTGACTGGGTGAAACGGTCTCCCACCTACTTCACTGTGACCTGGCACTTCACGGCGCGGCTGGGAGACGTACATCGCCAGACAGTTGAACCCTTGTTCTGTCGCTGAAAGTGCAGAAATCAAACAAACCATAAATCTACAATACAATAACAGACTTTTACAAGACAAATATCATGACTGTTAAAAAATACCCTACACATTATCATAGCTAAAATGAAGATGGCAGTTAGTAAGAAACCAAAAATAAATAAATAAATACAATCGACGACTACAAATTTGCTTAATGAACAACTGGATTTTGACTTAGCATCATTCTTTTACATTTTGTTGCATGTAAATATTGTAGATTTTATCGACAAGTTTTTATAGTATTTGTTTTAGAGCATATACTATTAAAAGATGTTATGGGAAAGACAATTTATTATTACTAATATACCTTAATACCGTAGGCATAACCTACGCTACTAAAGAGGACCGTCGACATATGCTGACTACCATTCTCCAAGCTAGTCCACCGAATCCCGCCGTCCTGAAGAATTGTCTCCGCCGAGAAACGGAGACGACCGACTCTATCTCGTCCTCAACATCAAACGACAGGTCCATAAATGAAGCATTACCAACCTATATTTAAATATTTTTATATATTAATAGCAGTCTATAGCCTACATAAAATCAGATTCACTGACACTACGTACAAAATGGGACTAGCTCTTAGCATATGACGATCGTTTCGGACTTCTGACGTGATTCAATATTTGTTTAAGTGTATATTTTAACGTCACTTGTCAAAAATTGTTTGAATGGCTTACTAAGATCTGCCTATGATAATTATGACACAGGCATGTTTTACCTCGGGAGAAACTTCGTTGACTTCTGATGGTGGCGGCAAAGTGAAGTCTTCTAAGTCAGCAGATCAGTTTCATCCATTTGAGGAGGTGGTGGAAGAGTGCTCTCATCTCCGACAATCAGACACTTGTGATAAATTATGACTCGGCGACTCGACCACTTGGTCACTTCTCGATTATGTAAATTACAGACGGAAACATGAGCAACAGCACCGTACACGTGTAGTGTGCATATGTATAGAACTTCCAAATTACATGTCAGTAATGTAAAACATTTTACCTATATTTCAACGACCGTGAAGTCACCCGCCGGAAACATGTCATCATCTTCCAAGTCGTGGTCTGCATATGCATGGTCTGGTCGGCATACCGTAAATGTCGTGTTCCTGTATGAATGTATAATGCATGTTAAGCAATACACTTTTCATCGTTTGAGTGTAAGTTATTAACTTTGTCGTTCTTTTGTTTTAATGATTAATATGTTATGTAGTGTTATATTGATTAACTGGATATTCATCACCAAAATTAGTGCAAAATAAGTTTCAAAAACATTATATGACATAATGGCTATTTGTCCAAAGTTGTTGATATTACTTCAAAGGCGTTGACGACAAAAATATTTAATATTATACTATCGAAAATTTCAAAAATCGCTAATAGCAAACAATATTTTTTTTAATTCTGACAGTTAAAACAATACCAGAAATGTAACTGGCTTAAGGGTCTTAAACATTGAAATGGTCCAGCAACTTATCATGGTCCGTACTTGTTAGTGGGCCGCACTCTCTACTATCGGCTCATACATTCACATGTCTGAAAGAGGAACGAACGACAACTCTGCATGGGAGATTGAGTGGGCCGTTCAGGATGTTTCCCCTTCCTTCATTGGGCTTTATCACGACAATGCATAAGTTACAGTTAACCGGAACAGTTTTAATTCTACTTCCTGTTATCAATACCTAATAATTTTCCAGTTTTCTCTTCGACTTAAATTAACATTAAAACAACGAATATAAGGCGAGATGAATTACAGTTATCCCAGCCAGAATGTGAACACAAATAAGTTGAAAGATCAACAATATAGCTATCAAACTCGACAACAAGATGAAGATTGGTCCAGCTCCCAGACACTGTTACAAGGAGAAGGCCAATTTTTTTCTTCTGAAGATAAAGGTATGTCATACGTTTTTTTTTAATGAAAGTTAGGGCATTGGACTGAGCTGCGAGATTTTTGATGTTCAATAACCTGTTAATAGAGTGCTATGAGAACTATTCTGTATTTACCCAAACGCAAGCTCAGGATAATTAGACTAAATATCTGAATTCAGAAACATTTACCAACTGACTAAACTAAAAAACTAGTGCTTATTATATGCGAGACTTCATAATGCCATTTTGTCAGCCGACTACAGCATTTGTTGAAACTGATGCGCTCATGTGTATTCATAAAACTTACTCTTGTATTGATTGTCTTTTTCTCAAACCGTGACTGCTGTGTAATGTTTCACTATGTTAAGGTTAGTGTCTAAATTAGCGACTCATCCCGGAATAAGAAACCAAAGATAGCAAAAGAAGCGAGCGTGGTTTCTATTCCATGAAGAAGAATATATGACAGTCCTTTGAGCATTGCAACATATGCCAAAATTTGAAAAGGTCCAGGACAAAGGTATTCACGTGCATGCCAAATGTAAAAGTAAATATGTGATGAGTCATTTTACAAAATGAGCAAAATGAGAAAACCAAACACTTACGGCCTTGGAACGGTCAGCCGGTAAAAGGGACTGACTGGAAGAATCACTAATTTAGACTCAAAACCTATACTAAGAACATGTTGCTTGTAATTAACATGGTTGGAAATAAACATTATGTAAAAGTAATAATGTTTATATTGAAATAAACACCGAAAAAAGTTTTGCATGAAAGAGATGAATTTATGAAACAATGCTGAATATACAGAGCTTGCAACATGTATTTTTATGCATTGTGCTACTAAAACAATCGTTCATTTTAATTTGATACTTTGTAAGGCCTTTTGCTAACTGCATATTATTTAGGACATTATCGGCACACACAAAACAACACATTGTGTAAAAAATGTAGGCAAGCTTCTAGCCCTAAAATATGTCGGGGGAGTTTAGAGACAAATTTGGCAAGGGTCACAGGAACATTTGAACGCATCAAAGCTAAGAAATGGAGAACATGGCAGAGTTTTCCAACATTATTTAAGCTTTCTTTGACATCGTTTAATATATGGCCACACTTTTATGTAGTCCATGTGTTCTACTTCTTGTCATCTCCTATGTTCCAAACTCTACTTACAGTGAACAGCTTTAAAGTACTTAAAGAGTTTTAAAAACAAAAGATAGATTTTAGTCTGTTTGAATTTATATTATATTTGATAGTATTAAGCTAAATATATACCTCAAAATGTCTATGGCAAAAAACTATTTTAATGGCCAATTTTAGTGAAATTTTGAAAAAGATATATCTATATATTATATGTTAATAAAAAAAAATTCTCAAAGCACACATTTTATTAGTTGTAAGTAAATACAGAAGGATAAAAAGCTATGATCTTTTTATATTGAGCTGCCCATCTTTTAATAAAGAGAAAGATAAAATATGGTTCAGGGATTTTGAAATAGGGGTCTCTGGAAGAATTAAAGACCACTTTCTTTAAGCTGAAAATAATTTTTTTCGGGGGCTTTGCTCCCTGATCTCCCAGGGGGCCTTGCCTCTTGGACCCCATTCCTAATGCGGCCCCCAAATCCCTGGCTGAAAATTTTCCTCCCTTTTTGTATTTGACCAATCACACCCGTGCATTTTGTACATGATTAGTAAATTAAATACCAACCATAGACAATTTTAAAACATATTTTCTATTTCAACTAGTTTAAACCAGTTTACGTCAATTGTGATATAGGATGATACATTGTTAAAAGAATTCTTTAATTAATGTTAAATAATTTTAACTTTTTGCATTAGCAAGTGACTTCTCTATATATTTTTTATTTTAAATCTGGCCAGTTATTCAGTTACTACTTTCTCATAGAAAAACACATGTTTGCTATTGATTCTTGATTAATCCATTGTCTTCATGTATTCTTAGTTCATTTAACTTTAATTTGTTTAGGCTATAATGGTATCAGAGAGTTAACCACTAATATTTTATAATTATCAAAACTCTTTTGTCACTAACTTACAAGTTAAATAAACTGTTTGTTGTGCTTGCATACTCATTATATAAAATTTGACATCTTAATAAGTACATCAATATTTTTTCAAGATTTTATGTAAATTTGGATTTGACAGTAGAATATATTTAGATCACTTTGGGCACTTTGGAAACCTTTTTTCAATTCATTTGTAAATGCTGTTGACACTTGACTTGTTTACACTATGTTTGGCTGTTGTTGTTTTTTAGGCCACAAGCTTAAAAACAAAGCATAGAATTTATGTCTAGTTAGTGAACTAAAATATGTTAGATAAATTTGAAAATTCATTAAAAATATTGTAAAGAAAAAATGTAACACTGAAATTACTATGATTATAGATAAAAGGGAAAAAAATACTTTTTTTACAAAAAAAAAAAGCAACATAGTCAATCTAACGCGCATGCATGGAAATCTCCCTCCCTGGCTACCCAATCTCTCTAGGAGCCTAAGTCTCCCTATTTGGGACCAAGGGAATATCACATGTCTTGAACTACACTTTTTTCAGTTATGTCATTCTGTAAGTATGAAAGTTTGTGTGCTGTCCAGGAAAAAAATGACCTTGACGTATGCAAAATTTACAGGAATATGCATGGATTTAAGAACTTTATTAGAGGCATAGGTGACAATTTGAAATGTCAGACAGAAAATGGTTTGAATTTGGCCAGATTTGTTGGAATCTTTTCTGATCGGGCAACAGTAAAAGATGTGTTATTATTGCCTGCTGCACAGATGAAATAAACAGTCAACCATGAAATTTTGTTTTATCAAAATTGTGTAGAGCCATGTTAAATAACGACATACAAAAGCTATTGATATAATTGCTTAAAATATAAAGGCAAATAGGTACTTTATAAGGGAGAGTGAACATTTTAACGTTATTGTCCTACAGGACTAGTGACTTTAGAGAAATTTTCATCCCATATTTTAAAGAATGAAATGTGTGTAGCTGGAATGTATTGGTTAAAGACAATTTCAGTAAGCATGAGAAATAGTCCTATTAATGATTTTTGGTGCGATCTTTGCAAAATTAATGTGAGGGATAAGAAACATGATTACTTTACATTTAGACCCCCTGTAGGGCCACCCTTTTTGACAGTCTTCCTATTCTGTAAAATTCACTCATAAGTGTTTAATCTCAGTTATGTCAATCATGAAATGTTCAACAGAACTGTTGCATTCTTTCTATCTATTTAATTCAATCCCAGAATCCGAACAGTATGCAGAGTATGAGGGGATGGATAATGAAGAGAATTCCAGCTTCAGTGAAGCTAGCTACCAACAAGAGAGGAAGGACCCAAGCAAGGAAAACATTAAAAAAGTCCCTGAGCTAAAACCTTCATTTATAATGTGTCATGTAAGTAAATCTTGATTTTGTTGTTAATTTTAAGTATTGTAGTTTTTAGATTTATGGAAAGTCCCTGGTAATACCTGCATCACTCCATGACCTCACTGCATTTTTTCTCATTGTCAGTTAATAAATTCTTAGCTTTCTACATTCCACATCACATAGCAACAACAATTCATAAGTTAAATTGATCCCGGGTACAACTCCCAAGAGGCAATTGCCACGGTGACATGTCTTAATTATACATTTAGCAAGTAGTATACACTTATAAAGGACTTGTTTCTAAAGGTTTTGAGACTATATTACCATCTGGTATCTGCTTCAAATAAATCACAAGGGTAATTTTTAGTAGATTGAAATAAATAAACAAATTTTTACTTCTTCCTTCCTTTGGTCAAGTCTCGGATGGTGTGAAAGTTCTCATGTTGGAAGGTCTTCCAGCAGAACGTGGTGTGCCAGTGGTTCTACACTGCCATTTCTCGGACAGCATTCCTCTGCCCGAAATAACTGTTCATTGCTATAGTGATTATCATTGTGTTCCTGCAGTCTTTTTGAAAAACAAACATTCTATGATTTGCAGTAGGCTTTGATTATTTTCTCATAATTGTTGTATTTAAATAATATATTTTGCTATTGACTTTGTACAGGTTTGCAACATACCCTGTTCAGGACGCAAGACCTTCAACAGTCACTTAAAAGGAATAAGGCATCTCACTGTAAGTAGCTGTAGAAACTGGGGTTTCTTCACAAATTATTCTTTAAAAATATTATATACCAAGAATCATGAAGAAAGGAGAGGAAGAAGAGATCATCTTCTATAATTTCAGATGTCATTTCAAAACTGTAAATTTAGGTAGGTGTTTTGGTTTGATTGAATCAAAACAAGATCAAACACTAAGTCATGTCAAGGTATTGGAAGTTTTTAACTTACCTAGCAGTTGTAGTGGTAAAGTTATGAAAGTGTTAAATTATTGATTAACAAAATATTTATCATAAAGTTTTCCAACCAGTTACCATAACTTACAAAGAAATGATGTAAAAAAAAAAAAAATGTTAAGGTGTGTCTTTACTTAAAAGTATGTTTTAATAGGTGATGAGTACATGTCAGCTTAAAAAAGGCCAGAACATTGCTTCTGAAAAAAAGTATACATAAATATATATGGACAATTGTCAAAAAGTCTGTACACAAATGTTGGAAATAAAATCTTTTTAGTATGAAGTGTAAACAGTATAAACTGAAAAAGAAAATACTTTAACTGCACACAGTGATTTTATGCATTTACATTTGCATAAAACCTTTTGCAACATTGTGTCACTGTGAAAAAAACGGGCAATTACTGTCAATGGTCGAAAAAGTTGTTATAATAAGGACGCTGTATTATAAAATACAGCATTTTAATTTTAGTGTATAATCGACTCCGCATCGAAAAAAGAGAAAACTCGTGGTATTTCATGATTTAGCGCTCTGAATGATAAGTAAGAATTGGCGAAATGTTTATCAGAATCTTTCTGATAATGATTTTTTGCCATATATTTTTTTTAAATAGCCCACATGTGGCATAACTGTTTACTTTTCCATAATTACTCTTGGCAATTGCTTGCAGTTTATTTTGTTTTGTTTTTTGGCATTATCTGTACAGTCTACTACAGGACTGATGAAAATAGACATTTTCTGCCAGAACTTTCATTTCCTGAAGTCCAATCTTCATTTGGTTGTAATAAAAACTATAAGGTATTTGTAAGTAATAAATAAACATTTAAATAAACTATATATTCTTTGAGATAAGTAATTTAGAATGTTTTTGAACCATACCACAATGTAAAAAGGAAAATGGAAAGCTGTGACTGTGCTGTTTGATCTTAATAAAACATTAAAAGTAAAAATATCTTGTGCCACAAAGGCCATTGAAGAAATCTAGAGTGTGAGAAAAACTGGCACTTAAGGTAAAGAGGTCACCTTGGTGCAAGTGGTCAGTTAAAGTTCTTTTGAGAAAATAGTCTTATCTGTGGTCTTCTGCAGCATGTATGCAGCTTAAAAGTAATAAAGTCTTTCTTTTATAAGGTCCTTATTGGCAATAGCAAGTGCAAGTGCTTATTATATGGGGTAACATGAATGACTGTTTATTGCCTGCTCCCAACTCATTTGTCAGTACTGTCACATATAAAGGTATTGAAGATTGGAAGGTGGCCTTATCTGGCGTCACACTGGGATCACAGTGGCAAATAAATGGGTCGGAGAAAGGAAGTGGAGGTGGGCTGGGTCTAGCCAGCTAAATACAGCCTCGACTTCAGTGGTATTGGGCAGTCTGATAACTCAGTTACTTCCCTTGAATTCAAAGGGAGGCTACTTGCCGCTGAGCCTCTGGGGACTAAGTGGGGGAAAAAAGATGGCGGACAAGAAACCAACGAAGCTTGTGTAAACAACTAAGAATTGGACCATTTCAAGCTTACAGATTTAAAAAAGTACCTGGCGAATCGTCGTTTGACTGGATCCTGAAGGGAATATCAGCTTATCGAGCGAATTATCGGCGCTCACAAGCTAGATATTACTGGCAATTATGAATTGAGAAGGAGAGACCAACTTTAGAAGAATTAGTAACACTTCACCCTCCCTTAACTGGTAAAAGGTCGCCCTTGATTAGTAACATGTCGCCGTCGGATATGCAAAAATGTATACTTGTTAACTTATTTATAATTATTTCGACACCATTCACATCAATTTGTATTTGTTTCCATCGGCTTCATATGCATTATGAGTACTTCCGATATAAGTGTACCATTTCCACGCGTTAAATGAAGGGGGGAAATGATGTCAAGTAAAGTATATACTTGATTTAATTTGTTATATAGTGTATAATATATATAATACTTTATAAGATATGCAAACAAACACAATTAGTTGGTTGCCGTCTTAGTCGACTTCTTCATACTGTATTGTGATAAAGCTAGCATACGTTGTGAGATTGAATCACTGACTATTCTATTAATTGCAAGCACTTATATACGTGTATGACAGCAAACATCAGTTAAGATCACGTTGACTAATTATCAATCAAGATTAGTGCTGATGCTATCATCACAATAATGATTAGGCAAAAATCAATTAACGATCACACACTGACCAATTTATTAATTTTAATTTTTATATACGTCTATGTCGGTAAACATTAATCAAGATCACACTGACTAATTATCAATCAAGTTAGTGCGAATGCTATCATCACAATAATGACTGTAGTTAAACATCAATTAATGCTCACCCTTTTATGTGCAATTATAAGATAACTGCATACTCAAGTCATCTTGAGTGTTACAACCTTATTAAAGTATTGGCAACAAAATATGCATGCAACTAAGTAACATTAAAATCCTTGCAACAGCAGAATTTTATTTAAATATAAAATATGAAATAAATAAACCATGTACACAGTATAATTATTATATTTTAGGACATAACATTGCATTTAAATCAAGGAACAGTGACAGTTGGTATATTGTACTGGGAGGATCAGATTTTTTTTCTTTGGTTAAAACAATTTTAAAATATAAAAAATATAATAATTTACGATGTTAATAATAATAAAGAATAAGGAGACAACAGAAGCATAAATTTAATGTGAATGGTGTCGAAATAATAAAAAATAAATGAATAAGTTTACATTCTTTTTACTTAATTTCTTAAAGATTTAAGGGCGAAGGGTGGCGTATACACTTATATCAGAAGAGCTCAAAATGTATATGAAGACGAAGAAAACAAAAACAATGTGAATGGTTATAAATAAATTAACAAATTTACTTTTTTTCTTGATGTATACACTTATATCCGAGAGCGACATGTTATAAATCAAGGGCGAACTGTTACCTATCTAGGGTGAGCTGTTACCGATCAAGGGCGAACTGTAACCAGTTAAGGGAGGGCGAAGTGTTATAATACCATCCAAATGCGTCGCAGTCGTTTATTTTAAGGAAATCGATGCAATGAAACAGCTCTGTTTTCGACCATCTTCCCGCTATAAACACCTTTACATATTCAGCAATATTTCGGCGATTTCCATTTTGGTTTTGTTTCTTTAATTAACTTTCCACTCTATGTTCGTGTTATACACGCTGATAAAATCTCTTCTTATACCCCGGACGTTTTAATCAGCGCGAGTGCTCATGCGCATTCGGAGGGTACTCAAGGGCAGACAACTTAGTTATCTGACTGCCCAATCAGGAAAGGGTTTGGGATCAAAGCATAACTGACCAATGGCAGTGCAGTTAGTCCATCAAGTGTGATTAATTGACTCTTCCTCAGACGGACTGTAGTCATGGTTACCATAGCAACACCATATGTTACTAGGTTAGACAGTTAGACAAACAATAGCCAAAACGTCATCGATTACATTGAAATGTATGCAATTTATGTGAATCTTGTGAGTGGATATTTATCTACTTAAATATGTCCAGATGGATTGACTTACGAATATATCGAAAGGATGATCTTTGCATGGTATTATAGAGGTTATTTGGAAAAAAAAAATCTGACTCTTCTGTGATTTTTAACTTCATGGTCCTATTAACAAGAATACCTCAGATTTAGTGGAAATAGGCATAAACCAAACAGAAAGAAATGCTTTTTTGTTTAAACATTTTGCATTAAATGGATGACTGTCCATGTAAAAAGTAAAATATCATTTTATGTCAAGCATCACATTTTATGTAAATGAGAGATTCTATTGTTGTGTTTCTGAAGTATTTTTATTATTTGCTCTATTTAATGAAGTTTGAGTTAAGTACTAAAATGGAATTGTTGGTGGTTTTGCTTTTTTTTACTAAATTATTTCACAATAAATTTAAGACCATAAATATATCTGAAATACATTATATATACTATATACATATAATATTAGGTTTCTTACATTGCTACACATATGGGACTTTTAGGTGCTAATTTATATATTTGCATTTATTAATGTATTCAAATGAACCAGTTAGCGACATCACCGATGTTTGAAGTGTTAATTGGCCAGCAACAGGGTCATAAAACTTCACCTCGTTGTTTTGACTGGTATGCCAGATGTCAATGTACATAATGATTTAATCTGTGTGTAGGACAAGGTCATGTTATCTTAAGTAAGACATTTGTTATTTCACTTGTAACTTTACTAAACTACTGTTATTTAATATACCTACATTGCTATGAAAAAATGTATTTGTAATTTCTGTCAACGTTTAACAATACATTATAAGTATAAAAGACAAAAACAATGTCAAGAAGACTAGAGATGCAATTTTCACTGTGTGATTACCAATTTTCCCTCTATAGTTCACTTTAACATTGACATGAAATTTTAGGGAAAAAAACGATGGCATGAATCCAGTTCTAACAGATATTTACTGAAAAACTTAAAGAAGCAAATTTACGGTAATTGTATGGAGAGAAAATAAGCAACAGTCTCAGAAAGAATGTCTATCTAGTGCATTTTCTTTACATGGAAAGCAACAATTTAAGCACAGTTAGTATGCATCATATTTCCAAATTAGCTTACTTACTTTAAAATATTGGTAATTAAAGCATTAATTTGTTCTGAAACATTTTTTATGTGTATTGAAATATCCACCGCTTCACTAACTGTCTAACCTTGGGCTGGCCATCACAACCACATGAGGAAATTCTGTTATGTGATTGGATAGAGGGCACTGTCAGTCATTACCTGAGGAAGAGTCAATTGTTTTACGACCTCTGACCCTATGACACATCTGTTTATAATAAGCCAATCAGGTGTTATCTATAGGAGGGGCGGGGGACTCTATAGAAGGTCATTTGAAATGTCTTTAAACAGTTTTTTTCTACCACCCTGTATTTATCAGACTTGCTGCTAAGTTGTTCAGCAACAAGAAAACTAAAAACACAGCTGTTATTAGGAAGCACACAGTTCACATTCTTCCATTGAACACTATGCTAACAAGTCTTAGGTATTTGGTTTTGCTTAAAATGCTGTTTGAGATAACTTAATAAAATAGCTGTTATAATTAAACAAAATAATACATGATATTCATGCTTAGAAACATAATTAAGATAAAGTTATTATCTTAATAGTTTTTATAAGCATGGTTGTATAGACAAAAATGAAATATCGGAATAATAATCGCTATCAATTTCGCTTAAATCCATGCTTAAAAGAAACAATTGTAAATGTTTCTTCAAGGCATGTACATGTCAAATTCGTCATTGCAACTGTGAAAATGTGCGAGTTCATTAAAGGTCAATATTTCGAATATTGACCTTTTCCCTGTTTTTGGAGAAATCGGTGAAAGCATAAAAGTCGTGTCGTGAGTTTTATTTGTGAAGAGATAAAAAAAAAAAATGATCATTGAAAGCATGTGCTTCCTTAAAAATTGAATATAGTTTTAATTTTTTTTAAACTACCTGTAAATTAATGTTAAAGGCTTAAGAAAGAACTTTCCAACCAGCTGTCCTTAAATGTAAATCCCCAGTGGAACTTACTGGTAGGTTTTCCATTTATTTCACACACATAATTATACGTTTTGTTGTTATAAATTTGGCTGTGCTAAAAAATTATGCAGATTTTGGCCTATATTATAAAATGGCCTTAATATGTGTACATACTCATACATATGTTTATTCACTCCTTGGACATTTTATCATCATGAGATGAAAAAAAACAACACACCTTCAGATGATTAAAATTGGAAAAAAAAAACACTATTTTTTCCTTAAACATAAGAACCATTTACATTGTAAAGCTATACTAGCTATACTATAAGACTACAAGAATATTAGGCTTAAAATATATACATTGTTTTACACTATTTAGATTGCTAAACAATAAATAAATAAAACCTTCTTTGTAATTTTTATATATAAAATTACTCTATATATAAAAAATATGTCCAATCATACTCTTATTATCTATTTAGGTATACAGAACCATGCTTATATGTTGTTATTTTTATTATCTGGTTAGACTGCAGTAACATGTAAGTATTGAAATGCTGAAATTGTTGTTTTTGACCCATTACAAACTAGTACTTTGTGTAATATCTGGTTTGTTTGTCTTGCAGAGAATGGCTGAGACTGGTCAGGTTGATGCTGATGGTGAGTATAGTGCAGATATTGATCAGATGGTAGAAATACCAGAGGGAAATTGGTAAAATATCGATGGCAACTGTGTGGTAACTTCTTAAAACACACTTTTTTATGTATCATTTAAAATAATAAATAAGAATAAGCAAACAAGAATAGAGTTAAATTGCACCTGAAATGTTTCGGAGATCAATTTCATTGAAAATGGTGTGTAGAAAGTGAAACATGTATTTTTAAAGAGGTTGTCCACCATTTTTTCTTGTGTTTTTTCTACAGTTGCCAAACCGATAAGACAAAATTATTTTCATAAACTAAATGTAACCAAAATCTAGAAAACAAAACAATTATTATTGAAAAAAAAAATGTCCCAGAAGTTTCAATTTTAGCTTATTTGTGTTACTAATGCAATATGTTTCATCATGAGAAATATAAAAAAGGACCAATGGTTAGGAAATGCACCAGGTGTAAAAGTTTAACTGAACAGGGGATGTTGTTTTTTTTTCATACATTTTTGTTTTCGGCATACAAACAAACTTGCCAATAGGACATTTAAACTGACCTGAGGAAAATAATAGTAAATTTTGTATTTTAAACTTTATGCTTTAATAATGGTTAAAATCATAAATGATTTGTATATTCTAATATAAGAAACTAGATTCTCTTTTAGCCGTGTACTCTTCCAGTAAATATTTAGATGTAGTTGAGATAGACTGACAAAGGTAAGTCAACCAACTTCTTCCAAGTAATGAAGTGCAGGAATTCGCATCAGGTTATTGCTCATGTTTGAAGAGGTACAATATAGTGTTTGTAGAAAACTGACTGGCAGCAACTAAATGTGCAGTCCTTGCAGATGGAAACTGAAAATCATCAAAAAGAGTAACTGAGTGCTCTTTCCTTGTAGAAAGTTGCAAAATAAATCTTTCTTTGCAAATGGAAACAAAATGTTCCTTCCTTGAGTGTAGACACTAAATGTGTTAACCTTGCAGATGGAAACAAAATGTTTCTACCTTGAGTGTAGACACTAAATGTGTTAACCTTGCAGATGGAAACAAAATGTTCCTCCCTTGAGTGTAGACACAAAATGTGTTAACCTTGCAGATGGAAACTCAATGTGCTTTCTTTGCATCTGTCAACCAAATGTGCATTTATCCCTTGCATATAAAGACTAAAAGTTTGTTTATCCTCATGCATATGGAAATCAAATGTGCTTTCTTTTAAGATGAAACCAAATGTGCATTAAATTATAAATACAACTACAAGTGCCTGGCTTAAATAAAGGTAAAACTAAAGGTGTGGTCATTAATAATGGAAACTAAATATGCTTTTCTTAAAGATGGAATCTGATTGTGATTTTCTTATGAGGGGAAACTAAATGTGTGTTTTTTCTAAAATGTAAACAAAATATGTATTGCTTGCAGATGGAAACTAAATGTGAATTTTAGAAGAAGAAAACTTAAAATGGAAGAATTCTGACCTCCAGGAAGATGGAAGTAATGTTCCTTCTTTTAAGTTAGAAATAATGTACCTTTCTTATAGATAGAACCATTGTTCAAATAATCCTAAAATATTAATTATCGTACCTTTCTAAAAGCTGAAACTATCAGGCCTTGCATAAACAAGGAGGAAATGTGCATTCCCTCAAGATGAAACCAGTGCCTTTTCTTAAAAATGGAACCAATGTGCATTCCTTACAGAGGGAACAAATGTACATTCCATAAAGTTTAAACCAATGTGCATTCCTTAAAGATGGAACCAATGTGCATTCCTTACAGATGGAACAAATGTACATTCCATAAAGTTTGAACCAATGTGCATTCCTTAAAGATGGAACCAATGTGCATTCCTTCAAGATTGAACCAATGTGCATTCCTTCAAGATTGAACCAATGTGCATTCCTTAAATATTGAACCAATGTGCATTCCTTCAAGATGGAACCAATGTGCTTTCCTTCAAGATTGAACCAATGTGCATTCCTTAAAGTGGAACCAATGTGCATTCCTTAAGTTGGAACAAAACTACCCACCTAAAGATGGAATTAGTATGCTTTCCTTAAAGATGGAAGTAATGTGCATTACAAGGAGATGGAACGATGAATATGTGATGAATATGTGCCCTTATGGGAGATTGAACAATTGTGCCTTCATTGAAGATAGAATCAATGTGCCGTCTTTCAAATAGTGAAGCTGGACAATTCTTCACTGATGGAAACCAAATCTGCCTTCCATGTAAACTTTACACTTAATGTACATTTTGTCCATGAACAATTTATTGACTATTCCTTGCTGTTAGCTAAATTAACATTCTTTGTTGGCGAACATAACTGCCTTTTCAAACTTAACTTTTATTTTTGTTAACAATGAAAAGATTTAATGTTAGAGTTAAAGATGTTAAAGATGTATTATATCTAAAAAAACAGTAAATATATTATCTTGCACTTATTTGTTAAATGTTTTATCTAACATACTGGTACATTGTTTCATAGAAAATGTTTAGAAATGTATCTAGACATGACTTTGATTAGCTTGATACAATACTTATTGGACTTCGATTGCTTTTGATTTGTGCATCTATAAGTCGAATAAACTAGAAATATTTATTTTTTTGTTTTATATTTATTGCTATTAATAATTTACAGCTATAAAGGACATATTTCCTTTAGATTTCCAGTTATTTATGTTGATTTTACTTCGTTATGTTAATGTTTGCTTAGTTATTACCCATGTTTTACAAAAAGGGTTCCACATGTGGCCTTGTGGTTTGAGTCGCAGATGAATAAAAATTTACTGTCATTATAATATGTCAACAGCTTTCTTGACCCTAAAATATTGTATGTAATAAGAAACTTGTGCTAGCTTAAAAGAAAATATTAAGCTTGCTTAGGGGAGAATGTTTATCTTGGAGAAGGGGAATTTTAAGCTAGCTTAGCTGAATAATGTTAACCTAGCTTGGAGAAGTAGTAATAAGCTTGCTTATGGTAAGAATAAAGTTTGGGGAAAATATTAAGCTTTTCTGGAAGAAGAATATAGAAAAAGCTTACGGTGGTGTAAAATATTAAGCTAGCTTCGGGAAGAATAGTTATGGTGAAGAAGGTGAAAAAAATAAAACTTACAATAAAGGAAGAATATTCAACTATCTTTGGGTATTATGGTAATAAGCTTTGAAAGAATTTTAAGCTAGCTTAGAGAAGAAACATTAAACAAGTTTATGAAAAGAATATTAAACTAGATTTTGGAAAAATAATAAGCCAGTTTGGGCAAAAATTATAAGCTGGCCTTGTGGAAAAATATTTAGCTAAATTGAAGAGATATGAAGTTAGCTTACTGAAGAATATTTAAGAAGAATATTAAGCAAGTTTGTGTGGGAATATTAGGCTAGATTAAGGGGAGATGATTAGGCTAGCCTGGAAAGAATATTTAGCTAATTTGGGGGAAGAATACTTGCTTATATTGGTGGGGATATTAAGCTAGCTTGAGGTCGTGGTTTTATTCTCTCTAGGCCAAAACTCATTTAAACAGTGTCATGTGATACATAGGACATTACTTGTTTGTTGTGTAGTTACTGTGAAGTTCATTGTTGTGAGCTGTGTCTTAAAGCTGGTATCCAACAGTTTGGATCAAAGTGTTTTTCTTAATTAACCAAACAGGTCCTTGTAACCTGCATAAATCCTCACTCGTCATTGCAAACAGGTATTTCCTACCTGAGCCAAGCTGCAGAGTTTTTAAACTAAGAAAACCATTTGACAACTTATTTTTTAAAGCATGTTATATCATCATTCAGGTAGTCAGCTCTGGCGTAGATATCTATTTTTAGCTAAGATCAATCACTTTTATGCCTATTTATAGATTTAGTGATTTTTTGGCACTTGGTAATGTCGAACAATATTGGTAGTGTGCAAGATCTTAACTGAGTTCACACAGAAATTATGCCTTAACTGTACAAAACAGAAGAAAGATGTTAAATGCCATTGATATAGGCAAACTGTCCTTTAAGGGTTAAGTGAATTGTTAATTGAGTATCTTTATCAATTCTTGTACACTTCATTTCAATGTTTCTACATGGGCTAACCTGTCAGATCTTCACATGTTATTATAGTGATGTTCATCATCTTATATAAAAACATATTGTCTGGATAATATGATTTAAATAGAATGGTGTCTTTTTGTACTTTTTAGCATTGGAAGAAAAGAAAAAGAAAGAGTTTGACATCAATTCGTCCAATTTCATTATTGCTGAGGGAAAAACTGCAAAGATTGCAACAGTACTGCAACAGGATGAGGGGCCCATACTAGGTAAACATAACATTAACTTATTCAATTTAGTATTCTAGTTTGGATTGTTTTACTCTGAGATTCAGTATCCTAAGTGAAACCACATGTTAGTTTACAGTCTTTCAATATTATTGTGCGTCACTTAAAAAATGAAATTTATACTTCATGTGCATAAGTTTTTTGTAATTTTATATGTTATACACCTTCAGGCCTGGACTATGTGACGGAGATCCAAAGACCTGACCCTGCAACTGCACCTCGTTACATCTGTAGCCTCTGCGAGATCAAATGTGATGGCTCTTCTATTCTTGCACATGTCAAAGGAATAAAACACCGCCTCCAGTTCTTTGTGAGTTGTTACATATCAAAACTATAGATAACTATGGCTGAATCGTTAGTTTTAAGTTGGTTTAACATGTATTGATCAGGCTTACAAATAGGGTAGATCCAGATCAGCCTGCTGGCACTAGGAGTTTATTAGCAAATTTAGCAGTTTATGTATTACAGATCTGCATAGACTGGTGGAAATAGGCCATATTATCAAACTTAAAAATCATACAGACACAATAGTGACACAGTTATTGCAACTTTCAGCTATTACTGGTGGAAACAGATGCCAGACAAATGTATTAGTAGAACTATTGTTGCACCACAGGTAAGTTGAAAGACATTAAGCTGCAGTTTCACTGTCGAAGAATTCTGAAACATGAAGGCTCGCTGAATTTAATTCTGTTAAGCCTAAATAAACTCACTTTTTCATTTTCTAAATAATCCTCTCATTTTTGTGTTAATCATTTATCCACATTATCTTCTGGTAATATTCACTTAAATTCACCTAATATACCTTTTTGTGGTCAAGGTGAGCTTTTCTGATACCGCTTCAACTGTCGTCAGTCATTAAGCTTGTGAACACGCTAGAGGTTATAGTTTTTATCCAATTTTCATCAAACTTGGTCAGAATGTTTGTCTGCATAAAATATTGCATGAGTTCATTATTGGGTCACATAGGGTCAAAAAGTAGGTCACTAGGTCAAATCTCAGAAGAAGCTTTTGAATACACTAGAGACCACATTAATAGCTCAATCTTCACCAAACTTGGTCAGAATTTTTGTCTGCATAAGATCCTGAATGAGTTTGTTACTGGATCACGTGTGGTCAAAAAAAAGGTCACTTGATCAAATCTCAGAAAAAGCTTGTGAACACACTAGAAACCCCATTTATGGCCTAATCTTCACCAAACTTGGTCAGAATGTTTGTCTGCATCATCTTGGATGAGTATATTATTGTGTCTCTTGGGGTCAAAAAGTAGGTCACTAGGTCAAATCACAGAAAAAGCATGTGAACATACTAGAGACCACATTTATAGTCCAATCCCCACTAAACATGGCCAGAATGATTTCATAACTGGGTCACGTTGGGTCAAAGAAAAAGCTTGTGAGCACACTAGAGGCCACATTCATAGACCAATCTTCACCAAACTTGATCAGAATGTTTGTCTGCATGAAATCTTGGATGAGTATATTATTGTGTCACTTGAGGTAAAAATGTAGGACGTTAGGTCAGATCTCAGAAAAGCTTGTGAACACACTAGAGACCACATTTATAGCCCAGTCCTCTCTAAACAGAATGTTTGCCTGCAAGAAATCTTTTGTGCGATGTTACAATGTCATGGGGGTCAACAACTAGGTCAAATTTTAGAAAAAAACCTTGTGAAAACACTTAAAGGCCACATTGATGGCCCAATCTTACCAAACTTGCTAGAATGTTTTCCAGTTTGAAATCTTGCATATGTTTTTAAGTGGGTCATGTGGATTCAATAGGTTAATAGGTATAATTCTAGAAAATGTTATCAGCCCAGTGGCCACACTAACGATCCAATTTTCACCAAAGATTCCTAATGCAAATAACTCTTAATTACTTGACGCCAGATATGAGCCTACTAAAATCCTGTGTCCAAAGGTGAGCGATTAAGGGCTATCATGGCCCTTTTGTTTCATATTTACTATGAATGTTTTTTGTATTTTCTATCCATCTATATTTCTTGTCCTACTCTCTTCTTATTAAAATCTACGCATCCTGTATCCAACTTTTATGTTTTCCTCTTTGCTGCCCCCTACAGAATGCTGTGCGTCCAGACTTATATAAGGAAGCTGTTGTGAATTGTGGAGCCACTTTGAAGAAACCTCTTCTGCTTTCTGGCACACTAAAGTCTGCTACAGAGTTGGAGAAGGAATTAGGGCGTGGAAATATTGCCGTTAGGATAGAACTAGAAGTGGAAGAGGAAGATACAACAAATTTTAAGGTATACTGCATCAAATACTTCAGACAGATTAAGAGATTTTGATAAGGATTGAAAGAACAAACTTAAAGGTACACTACATAAATATTTAGAATAAGGGAATTTGATATGAACTCTAATATAAGTTTAATCTTGTGTTTTTTAGCTTACCTGAATTTGGTATACATGTTCCTTGGGTGACCCTGTGTCAAGATTGTGAAAAGAATTCTGGTTTGTCAAAAACATAGCTTCACGGGCAGGTCATTTTTATGTATATCAAGATTATTAAAAAATTTTGGATAGGTAAAAAACAAGATGGCTACCAGGGGCGTGGTCATTTCTATATATGGCTAAGTAGTGAAAAAGAATAAATCTGATTCCAAATGTTGCTTGTGTACATGTATTACAATTATTCTGGTCTGTTTAAACATTGCTGAAATTCCTTGCCCACATTTTATAAATGTCTATGGCACTCAGGTGAGTGATATAGGGCTATCATGGCCCTATTGTTAATTCATGTATAAGGTTTTGAAAATTAATATCATTTTGGTGATTTTTTAAACTTTATTATCTTGCTTGTTATAGTTTAAAGAAGTGTATGATTGTATGAAAAACATGTATGATAAGAATATCACCAAAGGTCCTACTAAACCAGTCTACAAATAAACCTTTGAAAAGACACCAAATACCAAACAAATAAATATATTATGTTGAATCTTGTCTTTAAGGCTGAAATGAGGAAAACACATCAGGAGTTATTGCAGACAGAAAAGGGTGATGACAGGGATCTAAGTGCAGAAGGTAAACAAATATTTCTGAGAATTATAGTTTATATTTTTGAGTAAGAATATTTTCAGTTACAGAAAATAAGATAAATACTATTACCCCTCAGCCCCTCATTTAAAGTTATAGTTGCGATAAAAACTTCCATGTGATGTCTTTAAGCGGACCTGCAGGGCACCTGACCTTGTAATACAATCGGTAGAGCATCGGCTCCAGGTACGGGAGGTCCCGGGTTCGACCCCAGGCCGTGACATACCAGTCATTAACAATGGTAGTGGTATAGCTCTCTTGCTAATGCTCAAGCAAATATGAGGATAGTTCCACGACTGGTTGGCCCGGTGTCAGGATAATGTGACAGGATGACTATTGTGGTATCATGCCAGGTGTTCACAACATGCTATATTCAGTTAAGGCAGCACTACATCTGCTACGAGTGAACACTGTCTCCAGATAACTGAAATACTGTTGGTAGGATGATAAACCCAATACACATAAACAGACCTGCAGTGCATCAATAGTTCTACTCAAACTTTTTTCTGTTTTTCCCTCCACTTGTAAATAATATGCTTGATCAGTTTGTTTATTTTGCACATTAACCACATCAAGTGATCAGTTTGTTTATTTTGCACATTAACCACATCAAGTGATCAGTTTGTTTATTTTGCACATTAACCACATCAAGTGATCAGTTTGTTTATTTTGCACATTAACCACATCAAGTGATCAGTTTGTTTATTTTGCGCAATAATCAAATTAAGTTTAGATTAATACAATCAAACACCAGTCACTTGAACACCTGATCGATATAATTACCAGATCAGTCGTTCTGACGGTCCCTGAATTTTGCCTTCTTTGTTCTGTATAAATTATTATGAGGTCGCTCGCACAACCTGTAGTTCAAACAGTCGAACAGGTTGCTGGTGTCTACAGCCTGTATTTTCATACCTTAATGGTCGAATAGCAATCTCTGCACATTTACCCCAGACTGATTATTGTTGCTGTCAAACTACCAGTGGTCGTGTTTTTCATATCTCCGCCAAGTGTGACGGTGTGTCAGTGTCAACAAGTACTTATTAACAGCCTGCGCTAGGTTTAACAGATTGAATGCTGATTTAAATGATGATATATTGATTTGTTCATTCTCTATATTTCTTTTAATATTATTTGTTTATTTTTAATATATAAAGAAAACCAGCAACATCTCATAAAATAATTGTGTACAATTTGGTAGCTACTGAAATCATTGCTGTTCAAATCATCTTTCCAACTCAAGTTCAAACCGGTTCTAACTGCTGTCATATATCAATCTCAGAATTTCATCATCTGACAATATTTTCGAAAATGGGATGGATGTATAAAAGGTCTGATTTTCTAATTTCTAATTATAACATTTTTAAATTATCATCACAAAAAACTTAAATGAAACCTGTCTGAAGGAAGTATCATTAAACTTAAGGATTTATATGAAGAGGTACAGAAAGTTGGCTGATAACACATTAGTATAAATATTGAAATTAATTAGTAAAAGTAGTTGATGAACTGGCTTGTAAATAAAATTTCTCTTACCCACAAACTCCCAGCTCACATGAACTGGAAGGTCAGATGGGTGTTTACCAACTGGGGTTTGACTGTACAGCAAATACTGCATTGTTTTGCTTGATTAGTCAATAAACTGATTGTAAATTGAGAAACTATAAAGTAAGAATTTGTTACAAATGTTTGTCCTGATTGCATAAATTGCCCAAGCTGTGTATAGAGGCCACATTTTTTTAAATGAGATTTTTTTACCATTGAGTGAAAACCTCCATTTTTTAAGTTCTGAGTCTAGATAAGTTGCCAAGTGCAGATTGCTATATATTGTGGGTTATTATGTATTTTCTGATTTTTTGTTTCTTTATCATAAATTTGTTAGTTGATACACACATAAGTGTGAGAAGATACATGTACTGCTGTACAATAACAGATCGTGTAACAAACATACTGGGGTAGTTCTAATTAGACACTGTGTCTCATGGAGTGTAACATACATACTGGGGTAGTTCTAATTAGACACTGTGTCTCATGGAGTGTAACATACATACTGGGGTAGTTCTAATTAGACACTGTGTCTCATGGAGTGTAACATACATACTGGGGTAGTTCTAATTAGACACTGAGTCTCATGGAGTGTAACATACATACTGGGGTAGTTCTAATTGGACACTGTGTCTCATGGAGTGTAACATAAATACTAGGGTAGTTCTAATTGGACACTGTGTCTCATGGAGTGTAACATACATACTGGGGTAGTTCTAATTGGACACTGTGTCTCATGGAGTGTAACATACATACTGGGGTAGTTCTAATTGGACACTGTGTCTCATGGAGTGTAACATACATACTGGGGTAGTTCTAATTGGACACTGTGTCTCATGGAGTGTAACATACATACTGGGGTAGTTCTAATTAGACACTGTGTCTCATGGAGTGTCCTTATACCTTTAAGTACTAACAGTTTTCACTTGTATAGACAAGCGACATCTCTGTCATTTTGGAAGATAACTATAATTTTTAGGTTGTCTTCATTTAGTTGTTTTTGAAACACAGCACATTGATAATTCAGTGATCAATTTTAATGGTAGTTTATTTTCATGAAGTATTTGCCTTGATCTGAACTCCAACCCACACAGAGATGAGCTGAGAATCAGAGGAATAAAAAAACCTTCATTCATGGTCTGTGTGTAAGATTATGAAAGTTCACCTTATTTTGTCGATTATCTTGGAAACAGTTTAAATTATCCCCAATCTTTCTTCACTCTGCACCCCAATTTTTGTTCATTCAACTACTTTTTATGGAGAAATGTCCATGGATAAATGTCCATTTGATTTCTGTTTTCAGATTTACCTATCCAGGCCAATACAGATTCTTATGATGAACAACTATTGTAAGTATTCATGGGCTGCAGAATCAATTAATCTGCTTAGGCATTGATATCATTTAGAGGACAAGAAAATTAGATACTTAAAAAACTAAACCACTCTTTTTGATTTTCTATACAGAAAAATCCCTTTATTAAGACTACCTTTCATCCAGACCCAAAGTGGTCTTAAAAGTGAGTAGGTCTTAGTGAGTTTGGGTGAGAACATGAAACCGACATTGTTTATATATCAAATTGTCTGCCTCAAATGTCTCTGACAGTTGAAAAGGGACGTAAACCAAAAAACAAACAGACACTTCTTTTCAAAATGTTTTTACTATCTCTATGTCATTTATGAAATGAAAATATTTTTACTCATATAAATCATTGATTCAATGAAAATTACTTACGATAATCATGAATGTAATGACAAAACTTTGTAAATGTACATTGATACAATGAATTTATTTCAATTTAGCGAAGATTAAAATGTATGATCACACTTTAGAAGTGTTAATCGCACATGTCCGTAATGTATCATTCATGTTCTCACATCAAGAACAGATCAGTTTCCCAATGGGCGATTTTTTAGGTGTCAGGTGCACGGCAACTAGAAAACGAGGCCACACATGACGGGTCCCATTTCCGCTAATAGAAAAATGGATAAAGTCAAAAAGTATAGATCGCTTTCTATGGACTTTGAAAGTAAAAAACATATACTGAGGAATTTAAATGAAAGTGTAATGACGCAAAAGGCATCTTTTGTTTATCAGATTTATGCTTTTATGTCTATTAAATGACGATTAAAATTGTGCAATGTACCTTAGACTGAGGCTAATATATCGCTATAATGCTAGAATTGAGTTTTTCTATGTGTACATATGAAAAAATGGTTTTGTTTGTATTTGTGTGTTTGCATAGTTACAAGGCAACTTCATGCAACAAAAATCAGGAATTTTTGCCATCTGATTTCTATTTTGAACCATTTTACAAGCACCTTTAAATGTTTCACTCTAATGTTGAAAACTAACCACGTCTTGTTCAATTATACACAAAATTAAAAGTTCAATATGTATAAAGTAAACCACATGTATTCGTATTCTAATAATACTTTACAGCATAAACTTAGTTAACAATTATTATGTCATAGAGAGATGAGCAATGCATAATTCCTTTTTATCACTTAAGCGAGTTAGTGAGCGGATGTTTTTCCCATACACTCCTTCTATTCAACTTAGTAAGAAATACAGTTTCTTATAGACTGGCGCAATAGCTCAAGTAGTAGAGCGTCTACTTGCTGATTGGGGGGTAATGGGTTCAAACCTTGGCCGGGTCAAACCAAAGACTTTAAAGTTGGTAGTAGTGGCCTCCCTCCTAATGCTGGGGTCTAAGCATTACCCCTGACTTGTCGGTATCAGTACAATGGACTTGCCAGGTTCAGTTCCTGGGCTCCTCATAAGCTCCCCTGTGCTATAATGATAGAAATGTTGCTGCACAGTATCGGCAAAAATGCCAGCAAATCCCATCCCAACTTATTATATAGTTTAATCTGAAAGCATACTAAATTAACATAAGAAATATCGCTTATTTGCCTTACTACTATCGAAGATAAGAGCCCCACATAAACTAAATCCTTTGTTGTATTATACAAGAGCCATATGATTCTTTAGCTATCCCAAACACTTTTCTGTCAGCAAAAAGGTTTTCACGTGTGTACAAGTCTTTTGGAGACTTAAAATTGTTATGTAAACTGTGCAATAGGGGTTTGAGTCATAAAACTTCCATGACAAAGTGCTCTGTACAGGGATCAGCTGTTAGGCTCATATTCCTAACCAATCATAGTGGTATGCATGTCATCTGGCACCCTTACCCACCTGACCCCCCACCAGTTACATCATGTCCACTCCGTAAAAGTAACCAAGGCTATCTTAATAAAACAAATGGCAACATTCAGTACTCATTTTAGAAAGCAAGACACAACTAAAAGTTTTGTAGTTTCTGATGATCAATGTAAACTACAAAAAATATTTCTGTACAAAATGTTTTCTGAGCAAATGCAGATTAAGTGGTAACATATGGCCCCTGTTCAAACATGTAGTCATAGTGTTGTTAAATCAGTAATTAATTATTAAATCCATAATTAATTATTAAATAAACAATTAGTTAGAGGCATACAGGTAGTTACAAACATTTACGCTAGTAAGAAAGTAAATTTTTTGCCTTTAAATCAGTCATCCCAGTTCATTAAAGTATACAGCTGCTGCATTTTTTACTCGATGTGGAAAACACTTATTTAATGTGGTATTTTACTGTATTATATTTGATAAGGTTATGCAGTAATACATCAATGAACATAAAGTGTCTATCAGAGATTTTAAAATAATGAAATCTTGTCTTTAAGACCACTTTCAAGCATCTGATTGGCACGATTTAAATTTTCCAATCAGATGCTTACAAATTATCTCGGACTTAATTTTTCTTTACTTCAACCTCAGTTACTTACATTGATTTTTTTTCTTATTTACACAACTTGTTCTTTTTAAGTGTTGTTCTTTTCCCTTTCAATTATAGGCAAACTCCATCAGAATCCAGACATTTTGACTATGAGCAAGAAAATGATACAGAGTATGTTGATTATGGGCGTGGTAGATGGAGGGACAATCCCCATTGTTGGGATGATCAGTATGAGGCAGGAGGGAGGGCTAAATGGAGAGGCCAATATGATAGATGGGAGGAGTCAGGTGAAGATTGGTTTGGCAGAAGAAGAGTTCCACCTAATAGAAGAGAGGAGCCACGTGAAGTTGATTATTACCAAAGATACCATGGGAGGCATGGGCATGATGACTTTGGATATAGACATTACTATGACCATCTTGACAGACGGCCATATCCACCCAGTTACTATCATGCGGGGAATTTAAGGTATCCACATCCAGACTTCCAGGATAGATACCGACGGATGTTTGATGCCTATGATCGTTATGAGGACCCTTCATACTATGACAGGTAATACTGAGAATCAGTGAACTGCTTCTTGAGTAACCAGACCTGGTAGCGCAATCGGTAGAGCGTCAGCTCCACGTATGGGAGGCCCCGGGTTCGATCCCGGGCCGCGACATACCAAAGTCGTTAAAAATGGTAGTGGTATAGCTCCCTTGCTAACGCTCAAGCAAATATAAGGGTAGTTCCATGACTGGTTGGCCCGGTGTCAGGATAATGTGACTGGGTGTGGTATCATGCCAGGTGTTCACGGCATGCTATACACAGTGAAGGCAGCACTATATCTGCTTCAAGTGGACACCGTCTCCAGATAACTGAAATACTGTTTGTGGGACATAAACCCAATAAACAAACAAACAAACTTCTTGAGTTGAATCTCAATAGTGTAGCATCAGGATAGAACATGGTGGGAAGTTATGTTTAATTGTCTTTTAGCTCACATACTCATTCAAAATCAATTCAAAGATGTATGTCTGAAAGTGTGGTGGATTAGAAAGCTGTGTTGGTTTCAATAACAAAACTGTTCTTGATATAGTGGTCTTGAAAGCAGACTGGACTTCTCAGAGAAATGTGACTTAACGTGATTAAATATTGAGCAGTGCTTTTTGTGATAAACCAGCAAGGTGGTCTTAATTAGGGCTGGAAATTGCCAGAGAAACCTATGGAATACATATTGCAATACACACCTTGCAATGTAAAATATTATCATTTCAATATATCTCAGTTTGTGGACAAAAATAAAATTTCCTTATTAAAACTGCAAACACACATTTATAATTAACTCTGACCATAGACAGTATGGTGACCATGTATAGAAACTAATATATAAATGTGGGTGTTTTCAGACTTCGAACAAGTAATGTTTTTAGATATTTTTTTTAAAATACAAATATATAAATAAGGATTAAATCTGCTACTGTTTCTGCTGTATGGACTATGTAAGCATGAATGTCAGGTCATGTCGAATCAATCCTGAAACAGCTAATCTGACCCACTTGTTAACCTGTACACCATAGGCACATGTTAGAGGAACGTCGTCGTCTGGACCACTTGATGCATGAACGCCATCGTCTCTCTGACCCAGGTGCTGAGCAGCGACGTATTGATGACATCTTAGCTCGGAGGCAATACCTTCAAAAGCTTGAGGATGATCGGGTGCGAGATCGACTGGAGCGGAAGCGCCATTTAGAAAAGGACGGTGAGGAGGAGGATCTAGATATGTTACGACTGAAAAGGTTTATGGGATCAAGGTACAGCTATTTTGATTTAATATAAGCTCTTTTAGATTTAGGAATCATATACTAATATAAATGGGTTTAAGACTGGTTGATCTGTGATCAGGGACTGGCTAATCTCCTTTAATCAAGAATGGTTGACTGTGATCTATGACTGGATAATCTTGTGCTATCTAGGACTGGTTTATCTGTGTTCAAGAATTGATTGATCTTCAATGATCTAGTACTGGCTGACATGTGATCTAGCACTGCTTGACCTCTTGTGATCCAGGACTGGTTAGAGTCCAGTGATCTATGATTGGTTGATCTATGATAAAGGACGGGTTGATGTCCTGTGATCTAGAACTGGTTGATGTCATGTGATCTAGAACTGGTTGATCTCCTAGGATCTTGTACTGGTTGATGTCCTGTGATCGGGTACTTGTTGATCGCTTGTGATCTAGAACTGGTTGATGTCCTGTGATCTAGAACTGGTTGATCTCTGATCTAGGACTTGTTGGTATCATGTAATCTAGAACCAGTTGATATCCTGTGATCTAGAACTGGTTGAACTGTGATCTAGGACCAGTTGATCTGTGATCTAGAACTTGTTGAATGGTGATCTATGACTGGTTATTCACCTATGATCTCTAGGACTGATAAACCTCCTTTGATCTAGGACTGGTTGATGTTCTGTGTTCAAGGACTGATTAACCTCCTGTGATATGGTACTAGAAATCTTGGGGGTGCCAGTTGCTGAGGGGTTAGAGTTGCTAACTCGTAGGTCCTTAGCCCTGTACCAGATGGTTCAAGTCAATGTCTGGGTGAGAATTTTCTCGTTGAAAGGTTTTTCAGCTATCTGCGGGGTTCCCAAGGTTCTACCCAGGCACATGGCTTTAATTTGACCATGATTGTGTCAGCGCAATGCAAAAAAACCCATTAAAAATAGTAAATCGAAAGGATAATGGACTAGTTAAGCCTGGGTGTGGTATTATGCCTCAGGGTGTATCCTATCACAGCTATGGTTACACTGTATATTGTTAAGTGTATTGTTGCCTTTATTCCAGGAAAGAAGATCCCCCTGTATCAACACCTGTGTCTGAGGCAAGCTCTTTGGGGAGATCTGACTACAGCCATACCACTAGGTAAGTGTTAGATCATAATCATCATATTAAATTCATCACCACCATCATTTTTATCATCATCATCTTCAACTTTACTTTCATATTATTCATTATTATCGACTTCCTCACCAATATTAGCTGTAAGTTTCATTTTCAATATTGTAGTTTTCTTCATCTTTTATCATCATCTTTATCATCATCATTGTCATCATCATTGTTATCAGCATCAACATCAACTTTATCATCATCCTATGTTTTTTTTAAATCATCTTTCTAATCATCCTCATCATTATTGTCATCAACATCTTTATCATCGTCGTTATCATTGTCACCATTGAAACTTAAT
The DNA here is from genome assembly GCA_007844125.1 of Sinonovacula constricta. Classification (NCBI taxonomy): domain Eukaryota; kingdom Metazoa; phylum Mollusca; class Bivalvia; order Cardiida; family Solecurtidae; genus Sinonovacula; species Sinonovacula constricta. The sequence continues at coordinate 12,287,827 of CM017567.1, read as the reverse complement.
TAAGCTTAATAAAAAGATTGTTTTCTGTTGGCTACCTAGTCATAAAGGCATCCAAGGATTTGAGGATGCGGATAAGAGTACAAAATCTGTTTCAACCCTTACTAAGCATCCCACACACTTATTTAAACTACTTATCAATCAGATACATTTTAACCAAATGGCAAACAAGTTTGGACAATACTTTTTTCTTTTTTTAACAAATTACACATAATAAAACCTAAGGTCGGTCGTCCCAATATCTCTATTTGCAGAGAAAAAAGACGAGAAGACATAGCTCTTACCCTCTGTCGCATTGTATATACTAGATAAACTCATTTATATCATTTAAAAAGAGTCTAAGTATTTTTATGTCAATAACATATATAAACTATTTAAGACAGTGTCGGTTTCTAAGCTTGTTTGCTCCTTGAGTGAGATTGGTTTCTTATTAAGTTACAGATTTTTTAACTGTTTATTATGACTTCGTTGTGAATTTTTAAACTGTTTATTGTACTAACATGTATGCAATTATAATTCATATTATTTTAACCTTGTAGACTTTTATATTTCTACTCACCTATTTAAATTTTAACCTGATTATACTATTTAAGTTAAACTTCATCATATTCAGTGCTATATGACCTGTTAAGTGTGGGTGTGCTGTAAAACCCAAAATACAAATACATTGTCTCCGTCATTTTTATCGTCAACATCAACATTACTGTCACCATTATTCTCATCATTGTTATCATCATCATTACCATCATCATCGTGCTTCTAATCATCATCATCATCATCACCATCCATTTCTCCCTGGTTCCCACGCTACCTGGAAAAATGGGAAAACATCAGGAATTTTCTGAATTCTATTCCTGATGTGAAAATGCCTTGATTTTTAAGATATCTGTTCAAAATTGTGAAAAACTCTGGAAAAGTATGTACCAGTTTGGCTACAAAATCAGCAATTTGTTATCATAATGTGTAAATAAAATGGGACTCTTTTGATAGCATTTATTTGGTCATGTTTCACGATGTCAGCTGCATTTCAGCTCGCTGAGATTTAATGTAAATATGCTGTCAATAACGTATGTCAACATTAACTACAGTGATCTAGCCAGTCTTCAGTACGCAACTGATTTGCAAAGCCTGATTTTGAAGTCAAAATACTTGGTTTTAAAGTGCAGTTCCAATTACAGCAAACTGAATACAGCAATCACGGACGCTCTTTGTACAATAACATTATTTGTGCACATAGATATTGTAAGGATATTCTTGGCTGGAAAAACCTGGAATTCAACAAAAAAGCCTTAAAAAAGTCTGGAAAAATAAAAAATTTGTGGGAACCCTGATTTCTAGTTCATTGTCCAGTTACTTAGTTGGATTATTTCTTACTTATCTCCAGACTTTCCTATAGTAACTGCTGTTTAGTTAAGCTAGGCTAGGCTTGACTTCTCACTTATTTACTTATTTTGATTTACATATACATGTATTTGGACATTCTTTTTTTTTTCTTTTTTTTTTTCTTTCTTTTTTTCTTTTTTCTTTCTTTTTTTTTTTTCTTTCTTTTTTTCTTTTTTTTACTTTTTTTTTTATATTAAACATAGCTCGAGCCTTGGGATTATGTCAGACGTTTCTGTTGGCCAGTAAACAACCAGTCAGACGCTTGAGAATGGTCAAAGCCCAGGGCTCAAGTTTAAAGGACAACTGAGACTTTTTTTCACTGCTCCATTATACCATTGATAAATTATGATTCCAGGCAACCAAAAACACCTCAAGGGAAGCCTAACAACATACAACCCACTGAGGCACAGACTGTTGCAGCGGCAAAGACTCTTAAAGAGGTATAGTTAATTCATACATATTACACTCCTAGCTGAATGTACAATTGTCAAGAAATATTCAGCGATATAAATATTCTCGAGGATTTCGTAAAGAATTTAATATTAGCTCCATACTTAGGACATGTTAAAATAAATGATCTGGTGTTTCTCTTGGCTGTCGCTATTAAAGCTTACACCTGTGGAAACTGCGTGTGGAAAGATACTTTAGTCAGGTTTGGATACTAAGTAATTTTTCATGACCGTCTCATTAAGAATTATGTATGTAGGTGATTACCTTTTAAATAAAAAGCACTGAAAGAAGTGCTGTCAACTCTCACTGATTAACTCTGCTATCACAAACTTATAAATTGTGAATTTCATGCTTTTTATTTAAATGATCTATTCATTTAAATGATAATCACAATCTCATATTTATGTTTTTATTGTTTCTAGCACATGGACCAAAACCCAGGCATGAACATGGAAGATCTTATGAAGACTGTGGTAAATACAATTTGCAAATACAACTTGTTTGACATTGAAAAACAGTATAGTTCAGTAAAGATGCTGCACCTTTTGGAAAACAACTTATAGTATAGGGGCACTTTTTAGATTATTTAATGAATGTGACATAAGAAACTTTTATTAAATGAAGTAAGTCTTTAAAAATTAATGAAATCACTTTATTATCGTAACCAGATAATCTAATTTATAACTAAATCAGACCAAGGTTAATAGTTTCGCTCAAGATCAGCCAGATTTCGTAAGTGGCTCCTAGTGAGAGCAGTCTGATCAGGAGCTTAAAATTTTGCTTCTAAGTATCTAGCAATATGTTTTGTTGCTTTATATGTAGATTTTAGCAAATGAGAATGATTTTGTATTTATAATAAATAGACATTGCATGTTCATAGATAGGGTGAGAATCAACATCTATTATTCTGTATGGGTACTAGCTTTGGAGTCCTGGTTGTGTTACAGGTCAAATCAATGATGGCTGGGATAAAGGACCCCATCGAGGCACAGCAGATCTCAGCTGCTCTAGCAAAGACCTTGCTGATGTTCGCTAGTACATCCCAAACTCTACATACAACACTACAGGTGAACCAACAGGTACCACACAAGGATATACATGAGGAACCCCAAGATGCAAAACAACAGGTACCGCAAGAGGTGAGATTCACTAACTTACAATTTCTATACACAGTGAAGCAATAGAAGACACCACACAAAGGAACAAATTGTTAATGAACCACTTGGGGGTATATTTTTCAGCACTTGTAACTCTACCTGTACATACATTAAAATTGTGTATGTTTTAGACAAGAACAAAGATGTGTATAAATTGTGGTGTATGCAATTGTGAAAATATTGTGTCTGTTTTTTGTGCTCATGTATTTAAAAGCTAGGAGGTCATTTGTCAAGCAACTGCATTACCAACTTTTTTACCACTTTACCTCTGTCCACAGGAACTACCGGTAAGTGAAACTTCCAGCTGAAAAAACATTGCTCATTGGTCTGTGGTCTTGCTCCAGCAATTTAGATTAAGCGGCACATCTCTCTTGCTTCACCATTTTGTTCTTGTCCATTTTTCGATAACCACCAAAGATGTTCACTTCTAACTTGAAATTCTTGATCACTTACTAAAACCCTTTAATTAATTTGGGCAGAGCCCCTAATTGACTTATAACTTCATTATACAATCCAGCTCATAGCAAAATTAAGTATGCTGTCAATTGACAGCTATTGATGTTGCAACAGACATACCAAAATAAAACTTTTTTTTTTTACTGCAATAAAAGCATAAGCATCAAATTGTTTACAAAAGGTAAATAGTATTTGATACTTAAAAAATGTTGTATGTATAATGGAAAGTTTTTGTTTTGTTGGAAAGCATTATTTTATAGCTCTGTCCTTAAATACGTCGTCCAAGATTTCATGTAGACAAATGTTATACATAGACTTTTTTCTCAAACTTAATTCTGTGATCAACAAAACAAATGATAATAATTGCATGATTTTGTTATCTTGACTGGTCAGTTTGCAAGAACCTGAATGATTTTTTATGACCTGATTGCTTTTGTTAACCATTTGTCTTTCATATTTTTAGGAACCAGCTCCAGACTTGCCTGGACTAAGCAACACAAGTAGTACAAAGGTCCCTTCGTTCCTAAAGAGCTCCCCAAAGGATAACTCTTATAATAGTTCCACGCCAGATGTGAATTTCAGCAGTGGGTTCTCCCCGGTAACCACTGGTTCCCCCTCACTCTCATACAACTATGTCAAGACTTCTGTATACCCTGAGTTCCAGTCTTCAGGTAATGTGGCAACGGTCTCACAGTCAATGTCAACAACCAGTCCGATGTCTTCTCCTATGGATATTGTGACTACCAGTTCCCCTTCTTTCTCATACAACTATGCCAAGACTTCTGTGTATCCGGGATATCAACCTCCTGGGGTTGTGGCAGCAGGCTTGCAGTCTGTGTCAGCAACCAATCAAACATCTTCACCTTCAACAGTAGTGACATCTAGTGGAGCTCAGTCTGTGGTAAACACAAGCAATGTTGACACTCCACAGAAACATTTGTTGGATTCTATCAGAAAACAGACTGAAATTTTACGCCAAAAGATTGCAGAATCGACAAAACTTCTTCAGGCACAGGGGAGATCACCCAATACTGTACCTCCACCGTCTTCATCAACTTATGGAAATTATTCCACATCTACTTTTAGTAATGCCTATCAGAGCGGTAGATGAAATTTGTATCAGGCACCATTATTATGTGCCATTTATTTGCTCTTTTCTGTTACTTCATGACTATACAGGCTCAGTTTAGAGAAGGAAATCAAAATTGTGGCCACATGAAATCACCTTATATAGTTTATTTAATCTTTTTTGTGAGAACTTAGGAAATCTTAATATTAAGACCATAATTGAAAGAAAACCTGTGATATAGGACTTAAGGATAAAAAAGAAATCTCCTCTGAAGCTTTGTTCTGTTAGAATTTTTACTGAATTGCTTTGAATGTAGATTTGTAGTGTCATTTTTGCTTCACTTTTCGAGGAAAAAAATGGAACTTTTGCCATGATGCTCTCGTTGGTGCTGGTTATCTTTTCTGTTAATGTCCACTTCTCGAACAGCATCACAAGAAATTCACTTCAAACTTAGAATGCTTGTTACCTGTCAAAGACAGAAGTTATTTCAAAAATAGAGTTTTTTTGTGTTTTTTTCAAAGTAATGCCAACTTGTCGATTTAGAACATTCTTTGTACTATCCAGCACAGAGAAAAGTGGAGCACAATATCCATGGAAATTCTTGTTTGTAACTGATTTGACCTCACCACCTGATCATGATCCATTGAATTGCATTTAGAAAACAAAAAACATTAACAGACTGGTGGCCAGTCAGGCCATTTTTTCTCACTGTCATATGTTAAACAGTTAAAACTGTTTGGATTAAAATACATCAAAATATTGCAAACAGATAACTTCACAGTCTATATAAGAAATTGTGAACTAAGTAAATCAGTAGTTTATGCTAGCTTACCTGTTTTCACAATTGGCATGTAATTATAAGTTTTGTATTTGTTATTAAAAATGTAACACCATGAAGCTAACAAAGTTTTATTAGTTGTCAAGCATGTTATTGTTCCTTGTTCTAAATGTTAGCAGCTGAACATCCTACCAACAATCATTGTGTTTTGTGATGATGTCATTTGCTCACCTTTTGATCGTGGGGCGTCACATATCTGTCAACATTTTTAAACAACATCTCCTCTGAAAGCGTTTGGCCATATTCAGCCAAATTTTCTCAGAAGCTTAAGTAGGCAGGTGGAATGAAAAGTTGTTCAAATAATTCTGATCCATCAAAAAAATAACATGGCCACTAGGGGCATGGCCAGTTTCCATATAAGGCTATATAGAAAAATTGCCCTGTATCACAATGGTTAAAAGGATTCTGATTCATAACAAAATATGGCTGCCAGGTGTGTGGCTAATTTCCATACGAGGTTATATAGGAAAACAGGAGTTAGAGCTTTGATGTTTAGTACACAATCGCATAGCTCTGTATAAAGATTGTTCAAAGAATTCTGATTCATCAAAAAACCTGGCTGCCAGGCCATGGACATTTTTCATTTATTTATGTATAGGAAACCATAGAGCATCTTCTTGTCAGAAACTGCAAGGACTAGAGACATGATATTTGGTAAACATGCAGGTGGTCATGTATCAAGATTGTTCAAAGAATTCTGATCCTTTAAAAAAAACATGCTCCATATATATCTATATAAGAAAACTTTGAAAATCCTTTTGTCAGAGAGCATTGTGATATTTGGTTTCTTTATTCCTTTGGTGGCCATGTATGGAGAGTTTTGAAAGAATTTTCTGAATGGTCTAAAAGCATAGCCCCAAGAGCTATATATCTAAGGCACTCAGGTGAGCGAAATAGGTCCATCATGGCCATCTTGTTTTATAATGAATTTTATATTTTTTATAATGAAAATAAAATTTATGTTTATGAATAATATATGAGCCATTTGTTAAATTTCTACCTACTGTTGAATGGGCAATTATTTACAGATGGCAGAATAAAGCTTCAAGTGGTATTTTACACTTTCGTTTTGGATTGATCTTTGTGGATTGATTATGTTTAGGATCTGTGAATAACTCATTATTAATAATGATAATAATAAATAATTATTTCTCAGCATAATTTCTTTACAAATGAATCATATTATTTGCACTTGTGTCTTAACTTTGGGGCATATATATCACCTTGCTTTGCCCTTCTTGTCACAGATGAATTAACTTTTGTCAAATAATTAAATTTGGTTTTGAACAAAATACTAGACTTAAGAAAGGTAACCAAACAGTAAATGAAACTACATAGAACTATTTTGTGTCATGTAGAAGACTGTCAGACAGGCACAGTTACATAGGGAAGGGGGTGGGGGGGTGGGGGGCAGGGGCTTAGTGTGTAAAGCTGTAACACTGTATTTACAATATAGAAACTTCATAAAGATAAAAGGATTTGCTTTTTTATATTGAATATAACAAAACATAAAAAGTGTGTGCCCTATGGTCCAAAATAACTAGAGGTGACTCGTGTTCAAGTGTTTTATATCTTTCATCATATTTCTCATTCATGTGAACTTTTATTGGAAAAAAAGTCTATTATGTGGTTTTAAAAGGTAAGTTTTATATGCAATATGTTCATGTTGATCTGAAAATAAAAAAATACAATAAAATGAGTGCTGTTTTTATAATATCCAAATGAAAGCATTTTAAAAATAAAATAGTAAGTGCAGTATATATTTTAAATGGATATAATTATATTGAAAATATAATTATATTGAAATTAAAATTTTATTGATTATCGATCAATTCCTAAATATATGTTTGATGCTGCGTACCTTTGGGATTATATTGCAGTAAAACTAAAATACATTGGTTGCCTAGTGAGACGATTCACCATTTTGTTACTCCTCTGACTCCATGGCCCCTTATCAGGTGAATTCAAATCCCAGTCTGACCAGGAAATTTTATAAGGGGAGGTCCTCCTGATGACCTGTGAAGCTCCGGAGGTTCTACCAAGACATAAATCTGGGGTTCTCCTCTCCGAAAAATAACTTAACATCACTATAATAACCATGAATTATGTTGCTGTGATAAATGTCCAAAAACAAATAATTTAATGGGATTTATGAATAGCAGTAATATTAACCTTTAATTTACTATATTAAGTTAAAGATTTATTATGAGTAAATATTGATCCATGCAAGACAAGGGATCATTCCTTTACAAGACAAGGGATCATTCCTTTACAAGCCAATGTATCATGTTCAGCAGAAATGCAAAAACTGGTCAGGCCAAGTCAAATAGTGAAGATCCTGAGATGCAGTATTTGCTGCAGTCACTAGCAATTGCGCTGTTCACCTGTGCAATTGTGGTTTGTTAAAATTCAACATACTGGTAGTTTGTTATGTTTCAACATACTGGTGGTTTGTTATGTTTCAACATACTGGTGGTTTGTTATGTTCAACATACCGGTAGTTTGTTATGTTCAATATACTAGTGGTTTGTTATGTTTCAACATACTGGTGGTTTGTTATGTTTCAACATACTGGTGGTTTGTTATGTTCAACATACCGGTAGTTTGTTATGTTCAATATACTAGTGGTTTGTTATGTTTCAACATACTGGTGGTTTGTTATGTTTCAACGTACTGGTGGTTTGTTATGTTTCAACATACTGGTGGTTTGTTATGTTTCAACATACTGGTAGTTTGTTATGTTCAACATACTGGTGGTTTGTTATGTTCAACATACTGGTGGTGTGTTATGTTCAACATACTGGTGGTGTGTTATGTTCAACATACTAGTGGTGTGTTATGTTCAACATACTGGTGGTGTGTTATGTTCAACATACTAGTGGTGTGCTATGTTCAACATACTGGTGGTGTGTTATGTTCAACATACTGGTGGTGTGTTATGTTCAACATACTGGTGGTTTGTTATGTTCAACATACTGGTGGTGTGTTATGTTCAACATACTGGTGGTGTGTTATGTTCAACATACTAGTGGTGTGTTATGTTCAACATACTGGTGGTGTGTTATGTTCAACATACTAGTGGTGTGCTATGTTCAACATACTAGTGGTGTGTTATGTTCAACATACTAGTGGTGTGCTATGTTCAACATACTAGTGGTGTGTTATGTTCAACATACTGGTGGTTTGTTATGTTCAACATACCGGTAGTTTGTTGTGTTCAACATACTGGTGGTTTGTTATGTTCAACATACTGATAGTTTGTTGTATTCAATATACTGGTGGTTTGTTATGTTCAACATACTGGTGGTTTGTTATGTTCAACATACTAGTGGTGTGTTATGTTCAACATACTGGTGGTGTGTTATGTTCAACATACTACTGGTGTGCTATGTTCAACATACTGATAGTTTGTTGTGTTCAATATACTGGTGGTTTGTTATGTTCAACATACTGGTGGTGTGTTATGTTCAACATACTAGTGGTGTGTTATGTTCAACATACTAGTGGTGTGTTATGTTCAACATACTGGCGGTGTGTTATGTTCAACATACTAGTGGTGTGTTATGTTCAACATACTAGTGGTGTGTTATGTTCAACATACTGGCGGTGTGTTATGTTCAACATACTAGTGGTGTGTTATGTTCAACATACTGGTGGTGTGTTATGTTCAACATACTGGTGGTGTGTTGTGTTCAACATACTAGTAGTTTGTTATGTTTCACCATACTGGTAGTTTGTTATGTTTCAACATACTAGTGGTGTGTTATGTTCAACATACTGGTCATACTGGTGGTGTGTTATGTTCAACATACTAGTAGTTTGTTATGTTTCACCATACTGGTAGTTTGTTATGTTTCAACATACTGGTGGTGTGTTATGTTCAACATACTGGTCATACTGGTGGTGTGTTGTGTTCAACATACTAGTAGTTTGTTATGTTTCACCATACTGGTAGTTTGTTATGTTTCAACATACTAGTGGTGTGTTATGTTCAACATACTGGTAGTTTGTTATGTTCAACATACTGGCAGTGTGTTATGTTCAACATACTAGTGGTGTGTTATGTTCAACATACTAGTGGTGTGTTATGTTCAACATACTAGTGGTGTGTTATGTTCAACATACTGGTCATACTGGTGGTGTGTTATGTTCAACATACTGGCAGTGTGTTATGTTCAACATACTAGTGGTGTGTTATGTTCAAAATACTAGTGGTGTGTTATGTTCAACATACTGGTCATACTGGTGGTGTGTTATGTTCAACATACTGGCGGTGTGTTATGTTCAACATACTGGTGGTGTGTTATGTTCAACATACTGGTCATACTGGTGGTGTGTTATGTTCAACATACTGGTCATACTGGTGGTGTGTTATGTTCAACATACTGGTCATACTGGTGGTGTGTTATGTTCAACATACTGGCGGTGTGTTATGTTCAACATACTGGCGGTGTGCTATGTTCAACATACTGGCGGTGTGTTAGGTTCAACATACTGGTGGTGTGTTGTGTTCAACATACTGGCGGTGTGTTAGGTTCAACATACTGGTGGTGTGTTATGTTCAACATACTGGTGGTTTGTTATGTTCAACATACTGGTGGTGTGTTAGGTTCAACATACTGGTGGTGTGTTATGTTCAACATACTGGCGGTGTGTTATGTTCAACATACTGGTGGTGTGTTATGTTCAACATACTGGCGGTGTGTTATGTTCAACATATTGGTGGTGTGTTATGTTCAACATACTGGTGGTGTGTTATGTTCAACATACTGGCGGTGTGTTATGTTCAACATACTGGCGGTGTGCTATGTTCAACATACTGGCGGTGTGTTAGGTTCAACATACTGGTGGTGTGTTATGTTCAACATACTGGCGGTGTGTTATGTTCAACATACTGGTGGTGTGTTATGTTCAACATACTGGCGGTGTGTTATGTTCAACATATTGGTGGTGTGTTATGTTCAACATATTGGTGGTGTGTTATGTTCAACATACTGGTGGTGTGTTATGTTCAACATACTGGTGGTGTGTTATGTTCAACATACTGGCGGTGTGTTATGTTCAACATACTGGTGGTGTGTTATGTTCAACATACTGGTGGTGTGTTATGTTCAACATACTGGCGGTGTGTTATGTTCAACATACTGGTGGTGTGTTATGTTCAACATACTGGCGGTGTGTTATGTTCAACATACTGGTGGTGTGTTATGTTCAACATATTGGTGGTGTGTTATGTTCAACATACTGGTGGTGTGTTATGTTCAACATACTGGTGGTGTGTTATGTTCAACATACTGGCGGTGTGTTATGTTCAACATATTGGTGGTGTGTTATGTTCAACATACTGGTCATACTGGTGGTGTGTTATGTTCAACATACTGGCGGTGTGTTATGTTCAACATACTGGTGGTGTGTTATGTTCAACATACTGGCGGTGTGTTATGTTCAACATATTGGTGGTGTGTTATGTTCAACATACTGGTGGTGTGTTATGTTCAACATACTGGTGGTGTGTTATGTTCAACATACTGGCGGTGTGTTATGTTCAACATATTGGTGGTGTGTTATGTTCAACATATTGGTCATACTGCTGGTGTGTTATGTTCAACATACTGGTGGTTTGTTATGTTCAACATACTGGTGGTGTGTTAGGTTCAACATACTGGTGGTGTGTTAGGTTCAACATACTGGTGGTGTGTTAGGTTCAACATACTGGTGGTGTGTTAGGTTCAACATATTGGTGGTGTGTTATGTTCAACATACTGCTGGTGTGTTATGTTCAACATACTGGTGGTGTGTTATGTTCAAGATATTGGTGGTGTGTTATGTTCAACATACTAGTGGTGTGTTAGGTTCAACATATTGGTGGTGTGTTAGGTTCAACATATTGGTGGTGTGTTAGGTTCAACATATTGGTGGTGTGTTATGTTCAACATACTAGTGGTGTGTTAGGTTCAACATACTAGTGGTGTGTTAGGTTCAACATACTGGTGGTGTGTTAGGTTCAACATATTGGTGGTGTGTTATGTTCAACATACTGCTGGTGTGTTATGTTCAACATACTGGTGGTGTGTTATGTTCAACATACTGCTGGTGTGTTATGTTCAACATACTGGTGGTGTGTTATGTTCAAGATATTGGTGGTGTGTTATGTGCAACATACTAGTGGTGTGTTATGTTCAACATATTGGTGGTGTGTTATGTTCAACATACTGCTGGTGTGTTATGTTCAACATACTGGTGGTGTGTTATGTTCAAGATATTGGTGGTGTGTTATGTTCAACATACTGCTGGTGTGTTATGTTCAACATATTGGTGGTGTGTTATGTTCAACATACTAGTGGTGTGTTAGGTTCAACATACTAGTGGTGTGTTAGGTTCAACATACTGGTGGTGTGTTAGGTTCAACATATTGGTGGTGTGTTATGTTCAACATACTGCTGGTGTGTTATGTTCAACATACTGGTGGTGTGTTAGGTTCAACATATTGGTGGTGTGTCATGTTCAACATACTGCTGGTGTGTTATGTTCAACATACTGGTGGTGTGTTATGTTCAAGATATTGGTGGTGTGTTATGTTCAACATACTGGTGGTGTGTTATGTTCAAGATATTGGTGGTGTGTTATGTTCAACATACTGGTGGTGTGTTATGTTCAAGATATTGGTGGTGTGTTATGTTCAAGATATTGGTGGTGTGTTATGTTCAACATACTGGTGGTGTGTTATGTTCAACATACTGCTGGTGTGTTATGTTCAACATACTGGTGGTGTGTTAGGTTCAACATACTGGTGGTGTGTTATGTTCAACATACTGGTCATACTGCTGGTGTGTTATGTTCAACATACTGGCGGTGTGTTATGTTCAACATACTAGTGGTGTGTTATGTTCAACATACTGGCGGTGTGTTATGTTCAACATACTGCTGGTGTGTTATGTTCAACATACTGGTGGTGTGTTAGGTTCAACATACTGGCGGTGTGTTATGTTCAACATACTGCTGGTGTGTTATGTTCAACATACTGGTGGTGTGTTATGTTCAACATACTAGTGGTGTGCTATGTTCAACATACTGCTGGTGTGTTATGTTCAACATACTGCTGGTGTGTTATGTTCAACATACTGCTGGTGTGTTATGTTCAACATACTGGCGGTGTGTTATGTTCAACATACTGGTGGTGTGTTATGTTCAACATACTGGCGGTGTGTTATGTTCAACATACTAGTGGTGTGTTATGTTCAACATACTAGTGGTGTGTTATGTTCAACATATTGGTGGTTTGTTATGTTCAACATATTGGTGGTTTGTTATGTTCAACATACTAGTGGTGTGTTATGTTCAACATACTGGTCATACTGGTGGTGTGTTATGTTCAACATACTGGTCATACTGGTGGTGTGTTATGTTCAACATACTGGTGGTGTGTTATGTTCAACATACTGGTGGTGTGTTATGTTCAACATACAGGTGGTGTGTTATGTTCAACATACTAGTGGTGTGTTATGTGCAACATACTAGTGGTGTGTTATGTTCAACATACAGGTGGTGTGTTATGTTCAACATACTGGTGGTGTGTTTTGTTCAACATACTGGTGGTGTGTTATGTTCAACATACTAGTGGTGTGTTATGTTCAACATACTAGTGGTGTGTTATGTTCAACATACTGGTGGTGTGTTGTGTTCAACATACTGGTAGTTTGTTGTGTTCAACATACTGGTGGTTTGTTATGTTCAACATACTGATAGTTTGTTGTGTTCAACATACTGGTGGTTTGTTATGTTCAACATACTGATAGTTTGTTGTGTTCAACATACTGGTGGTTTGTTATGTTCAACATACTGAAAGTTTCTTGTGTTCAACATACTGGTGGAGTGTTATGTTCAACATACTGGTAGTTTGTTATGTTCAACATATTGGTGGTTTGTTATGTTCAACATACTGGTGGTGTGTTATGTTCAACATACTGGTGGTGTGTTATGTTCAACATACTGGTCATACTGCTGGTGTGTTATGTTCAACATACTGGTGGTGTGTTAGGTTCAACATACTGGTGGTGTGTTATGTTCAACATACTGGTGGTGTGTTATGTTCAACATACTGGTGGTGTGTTATGTTCAACATACTGGTGGTGTGTTAGGTTCAACATACTGGTGGTGTGTTATGTTCAACATACTGGTCATACTGCTGGTGTGTTATGTTCAACATACTGGTGGTGTGTTATGTTCAACATACTGGTGGTGTGTTAGGTTCAACATACTGGTGGTGTGTTATGTTCAACATACTGGTCATACTGCTGGTGTGTTATGTTCAACATACTGGCGGTGTGTTATGTTCAACATACTGGTGGTGTGTTATGTTCAACATACTGGCGGTGTGTTAGGTTCAACATACTGGTGGTGTGTTATGTTCAACATACTGGTGGTGTGTTATGTTCAACATACTGGCGGTGTGTTATGTTCAACATACTAGTGGTGTGTTATGTTCAACATACTAGTGGTGTGTTATGTTCAACATATTGGTGGTTTGTTATGTTCAACATACTAGTGGTGTGTTATGTTCAACATACTGGTCATACTGGTGGTGTGTTATGTTCAACATACTGGTCATACAGGTGGTGTGTTATGTTCAACATACTGGTGGTGTGTTATGTTCAACATACTGGTGGTGTGTTATGTGCAACATACTAGTGGTGTGTTATGTTCAACATACAGGTGGTGTGTTATGTTCAACATACTGGCGGTGTGTTATGTTCAACATACTGGTGGTGTGTTTTTGTTCAACATACTGGTGGTGTGTTATGTTCAACATACGGGCGGTGTGTTATGTTCAACATACTGGTGGTGTGTTTTGTTCAACATACTGGTGGTGTGTTATGTTCAACATACTAGTGGTGTGTTATGTTCAACATACTAGTGGTGTGTTATGTTCAACATACTGGTAGTTTGTTGTGTTCAACATACGGGCGGTGTGTTATGTTCAACATACTAGTGGTGTGTTATGTGCAACATACTAGTGGTGTGTTATGTTCAACATACAGGTGGTGTGTTATGTTCAACATACTGGCGGTGTGTTATGTTCAACATACTGGTGGTGTGTTTTTGTTCAACATACTGGTGGTGTGTTATGTTCAACATACGGGCGGTGTGTTATGTTCAACATACTGGTGGTGTGTTTTGTTCAACATACTGGTGGTGTGTTATGTTCAACATACTAGTGGTGTGTTATGTTCAACATACTAGTGGTGTGTTATGTTCAACATACTGGTGGTGTGTTGTGTTCAACATACTGGTAGTTTGTTGTGTTCAACATACTGGTGGTTTGTTATGTTCAACATACTGATAGTTTGTTGTGTTCAACATACTGGTGGTTTGTTATGTTCAACATACTGATAGTTTGTTGTGTTCAACATACTGGTGGTTTGTTATGTTCAACATACTGAAAGTTTCTTGTGTTCAACATACTGGTGGTGTGTTATGTTCAACATACTGATAGTTTGTTGTGTTCAACATACTGGTAGTTTGTTGTGTTCAACATACTGGTGGTTTGTTATGTTCAACATACTGGTAGTTTGTTGTGTTCAACATACTGGTGGTTTGTTATGTTCAACATACTGATAGTTTGTTATGTTCAATATACTGGTAGTTTGTTGTGTTCACCATACTGGTGGTTTGTTATGTTCAACGTACTGGTGGTTTGTTGTGTTCAACATACTGATAGTTTGTTATGTTCAACATACTGGTAGTTTGTTGTGTTCAACATACTGGTAGTTTGTTATGTTCAACATACTGGTGGTTTGTTATGTTCAACATACTGGTGGTGTGTTATGTTCAACATGCTGGTAGTTTGTTGTATTCAACATACTGGTGGTTTGTTATGTTCAACATACTGGTGGTTTGTTATGTTCAATATACTAGTGGTGTGTTATGTTCAACATACTGGTAGTTTGTTAGGTTTCAACATACCGGTAGTTTGTTGTGTTCAACATACTGGTGGTTTGTTGTGTTCAACATACTGGTAGTTTGTTGTGTTCAACATACTGGTAGTTTGTTATGTTCAACATACTGGTAGTTTGTTGTGTTCAACATACTGGTGGTTTGTTATGTTCAACATACTGGTGGTTTGTTATGTTCAATATACTAGTGGTGTGTTATGTTCAACATACTGGTGGTTTGTTATGTTCAATATACTAGTGGTGTGTTATGTTCAACATACTGATAGTTTGTTATGTTCAACATACTGGTGGTGTGTTATGTTCAACATACTGGTGGTTTGTTATGATTCAACATACTGGTGGTGTGTTATGTTCAACATACTGGTGGTTTGTTATGTTCAACATACTGGTGGTTTGTTATGTTCAACATACTGGTGGTTTGTTGTGTTCAACATACTGGTAGTTTGTTATGTTCAACATACTGGTGGTGTGTTATGTTCAACATACTGGTGGTTTGTTATGTTCAACATACTGGTAGTTTCTTGTGTTCAACATACTGGTAGTTTGTTATGTTCAACATACTGGTGGTGTGTTATGTTCAACATACTGGTGGTTTGTTATGTTCAACATACTGGTAGTTTGTTGTGTTCAACATACTGGTAGTTTGTTGTGTTCAACATACTGGTAGTTTGTTATGTTCAACATACTGGTGGTTTGTTATGTTCAATATACTAGTGGTGTGTTATGTTCAACATACTGGTGGTTTGTTATGTTCAATATACTGGTGGTTTGTTATGATTCAACATACTGGTGATGTGTTATGTTCAACATACTGGCGGTGTGTTATGTTCAACATACTGGCGGTGTGTTATGTTCAACATACTAGTGGTGTGTTATGTTCAACATTCTGGTGGTGTGTTATGTTCAACATACTAGTGGTGTGTTATGTTCAACATACTGGTGGTGTGTTATGTTCAACATACTGGTGGTTTGTTATATTCAACATACTGATAGTTTGTTGTGTTCAACATACTGATAGTTTGTTATGTTCAACATACTGGTGGTTTGTTATGTTCAACATACTGGTGGTTTGTTATGTTCAACATAATGGTGGTTTGTTATGTTCAACATACCGGTAGTTTGTTGTGTTCAACATACTGGTAGTTTGTTGTGTTCAACATATTGGTGGTTTGTTATGTTCAACATACTGATAGTTTGTTATGTTCAACATACTGGTGGTTTGTTTAATTCAACATACTGGTGGTTTGTTATGTTCAACATACTGGTGGTTTGTTATGTTCAACATACTGGTAGTTTGTTATGTTCAACATACTGGTAGTTTGTTATGTTCAACATACTGGTAGTTTGTTGTGTTCAACATACTGGTGGTTTGTTATGTTCAACATACTGGTGGTTTGTTATGTTTCAACATACTGATTGTTTGTTATGTTTCAACATACTGGTGGTTTGTTATGTTTCAACATACTGGTGATTTGTTGTGTTTCAACATACTGGTGGTTTGTCATATTTCAACACACTGCTTGTTTGTTATGATTCAATATAATGGTGTTATGTTTACGTATAAATTAAGACTGCTATTGTTCTTAAAAAAAGATGTAATATAAACACTGTATCTTGTCAGATTTTTATTGGCATAGCTGTCTAACCCCATTTTTACGTACAAATGCTGATCCAAGTTCACCCGACTGAATATTACAGCGTCTCTCATGGACAGAAATTTAAGACACCTTAAGGTAATTGACAAATCTAATTGTGATCGCAAAAATGTAAACCATTAAGTGTAAGACAATTTGTAACAAATATTAGTTAACTCAACTTTGTATTTTACAAATACGTGTGGCAGGTGAAACCTAATTCAGTTTTCTTCATTTCTGATTTAATAAAATAATCTATTTCCTTCACGAAATCGAAAGTTAACAAGGCAAGACTGTATTTTTAAGGAACTTTCATAAGAATTTGGCCATCTTTCTAAAACTACTGAAGCAATTAACAGTTATCGATTTTGTTCATTAGACGTGCAAAATTAGTGTTAAGGTAAAAAAGGTAGTAAATTATTGCCATTTATATACTTCTTATACAATACTGTACTGTCGGATTGTGAATTGGGAGGTCGCGGGTTCAAACCGCGGCCAGGTCAAACCAAAGACATTAAAGTTGGTAGTAGCGGTTTCCCCCCTAAAACTCGAGGCCAAGGGGACAGCATTAAGCCTGAGTCATCGGTGTGAATATAATGGACTGGCTGGGTTCAGTCCCTGGGCACCTCATAACTGCCCCGGTGCTATAACGTTAAAAATGTCTTTCACAGTATTGGCAAAAATGCCGGCTAATCCCATCCCAATACTGTACTGCTTTGTAAAGATTTCCTTTGCAGAATGTACTGTTATTATTACAAAAGAAAATCTGGTTGTGTAATTTAATATGCTTACCTCTTAACTCTAACATAGGGTATAGAGTTTTGAAAGTCAGAACTAACTTATGTGTATATAGTTTATGGGTACGAAATTACTGGGGCCTAAACGAAAGTGTTGTTCGTTAATGTTGGACAGCTTGGTTAACATTGATGATTTTGGGCCGTGCCGCATGCGACAGCGGCCAGAGCTGTGAGAAAGCAGTCGGAAGCACCAAGGATTGACCCTACATGACCTTGACCTCCTGCGGTCAGTAAATGCCTGGGAATATTTAGTGCGTGTTTAAAAAGAAATATGTACATCGATGGGGGTTAGGCGCGTTAATTGTGTCCAGGCTTTGTTCAAATGTTAACACTAATATTGTAATAATCTGTTGCAATATCCTGCTGGAGACCTGACTGCCTCCTGCGGCTATCGGTTTGCAATTGGAATTTAGATCCAGAGCACAGAGGTATAGTGTTGGTTATCGCAGGACCGTTACAGTTGCAATCATCCCTCGGATGTATCTGGTGCAATGATGATCACTGAAATCACGATCGTTTTGTTCGCCGGAAGTCGGAAGAAGAATATGCATAAAATGTAGTCCGCACAAAACATAAACAATGTCATCGTTTGACAGCTGTGTGTCTGCTGCGTTGGGGGTAAATTAAAACTGTTTTATTAAAATTTGAAGCCGACACAAATTGAAGATTTACAGGCATCGTACTGTAGTGAGCTGTCACCCGAGCTGCCATCTTTATTTGGACGCCTGTCTCAAAAGTAGCCCCATTAGCCGAGGTGATCTGACTACTACATACATCCGAGAGATGATTTGTGAATTATCCGAGGTGTTCCGATTGTATAGAGTTGGTCTAGCGACAAACTAATATATCTGTCGTTACTTCTAAACTTCATGTATTTTGGTCGCGTTAGTAGCACTTGTGAGCAGTTATTGTAGACCTTATTTTAGTTAAATATAGAAAGTATGTTATGTTTAATATAATTGCTTCTATTTCGGTTGTTGGTGACTGTGTTGTAACTTAAGTAATCTAGAAGAGGCGGTTGTTCTGCAGCTGGAGATTTGCCTGCTTTCCAATGCAATCTATTTAGTACGGAAAAATTAATTAATGTGACCAAATGTTGCATACCTTTAATCGCTTAACAACGTAAAACTTACATGCAAATAGCACTTTTCAGCGCTTTGATTTCTAAGAAGATTACGCATCCTCGATAAACAGCTAAAATTGACATAATTGGCCCCGTTCTTAAGAGCAGAGCCTCTTATGGAATTTTATTGGGGCGATTTTAGAGCAGCTAACAGCAGGAAAGGCAGCTGTTCAGTAAGACTATTTTAGAGAAAAGAACTAAGACGTCCGCTTTTAACAGAGTAGCTTGCAACAATTTTAAAGGGCAGACTGCGATTATAAAATGGGTATCAGGTATTAATAGGAATTCGCATCAGTTTGGCGAGGTCGTGTTGCACAAATGAAACCAAGTATGCCGATATTTAAAATGCAACTTACAAATCAAACTACATAAAATGTAACAGACAACAAGGAAGAAAGCAAAATAGCAGTTCATCTATACCTTTTTAGGCATTTATCGTAGCACGATACTGCAGCAGAGACATTCTTTACCTGTGGCAGTATAGATAGTTTCCATGTGATGTCATCGACACTGATAAGACAGTTTAAGGCAGCCATCTTTGTGGGCAGAAGCTAATGCAGGCCGAAATCGGAAAATATGTGTTATAAACTCACCACTGTGTTTTTATTTTTCTGTCTATTTTACTGAATTTTATATCACATTTTACAGCTTTTATAAAGTATTATAAATATCAAAACTTTATTTTGATAATTTAAAAAGGTTAAAAAAATACAACCGAAAATGATACACTGTTCATTTTGTTTTAAGTATGAGCCAATGGTTTTATTTATTTCTGTGTAATAATTCTGTGTGCATTAATCAATTGTAAAAATATTGTATTCTACAAATATGAATTTCAAAAGCTCTCCAACGGTGTATAGCTTTTAATTTTCGGACCACAAATAAAAAAGTTACAAGAAAATAAAATTTAGCCTTCTATACAATTCACATGAAAATCCCCTGAAGTTACCATTAAAGATGGCTGCCAAGATAATAGATTTTCACTGATGTGGAAAATCTACCTTTTCCCAATGTTACAGAAAAACAATTAGACACACGAAGTATCATTTCGTTGAAATTGTAGTTACACGGCCTCTGGTTAATACAGCCTTTATACTTCACTTACTTAAGACCGATGCAGAAATCATATTGTTAATTAGGATTTGAAAAAAATGCCTATTTACAAATAATGCCGAAGGAAAAAAATGAATCACACAAAATAAAAACAGGCCGAATTTAATTGCGGGTGAGGGGGTGCGGGCGTGATTATAAAAGTCTGTACTGATCATTATGTATAGTTGATTAGTCAATTTCCGTTGGAAATTGTTTGCAGCATCTTGAAAGGAGACGAAAGAACAGTTGTAAATTCACTCTGAAAAAAAAAATGGTAAGAGCAGCGCTAGGAAGTTTGCATTAAGGAAATAAAAATATTCTTAGCATTTAGTGCATTTCAGTGTACTGCTATGTCTCTTGTAGCGCTTCTTTTCTTTTACAACTTCGGCATTAATCGAGACATTTCTAGTTGAGAAAGTGACGACATTTTATTTGCGATGCAACTTCATGTATGGTCAAATTTTCAGAACTCTGGAAAGCATGCCCTATCTAAGCCATACTGACTTACCATCAGGCGTAGGTTGGCACCATTCCGGTTTCCATATTGAATATGTTCATGATTAATTTTATGGTGAAAGAAACCCGTGTTTTGGACTTTCGGCCTTTTGGGATACCATTGTGCAAACAAGTCTTGTGATGCCTAGAACCTTTTGACCTTAAATGGCATGACCATTACTGTATATATTTCAAATACAACTAATCTGTTCTTCATATTTAATTTACATTCTCGGAGTGAACTATGCCAACAAGTAGAAAATGGGACAGCAGTGACAGATCTACTCCAGTTTGGTTCACTGATTCATTAATTGATCACATATCCAATATTTCTAATTGTATGAACTTTGATTTAACACCATTATTTATCATTGTTCAAATTGAAGAAACTGCTACAAATCAGCAGGAGCCAATTTCTCCAATCCATATAATGTAGAGTCTGATGCATGCACTGGTGAAAGTGGATCTGAAGCCAGGCCTTCACCAAAACCGTACTTATGTCCAGAGACCTTTGTATATTCTTGAAAATCTGTCTCCACAAAACCACACATGTTCAAATAACACCTACTTGTGGAATGTCTTAAAACAACAAACAGTAGTGATGACTTTGATGATTTCATATGTTTAAAGACAAATTATTCATGTGCCTGTTGTCATAGATGTTTGTTAAGAAATCAGACAAAATATATTAAGACCACATATATGATCATTCAACATCTTGCTGACACATGAATTGTTGTTTTTTTATCTCTACTTTATGATCTTTTTTTTTTCAATGCTTTATGCATCTTTTATATTGTTGGAAAAATCATTTTTTTTTGCAGGCTGTGGGTAGATAAAAAAGATCTACAGATTGAATGAATGAAGTGTGTTGTCGCGACCAGCTGTGAAAGTTAAGAAATTGCGGTGGCCATCAAAGAAGTAAAGGGGCTCTTTTTCCCTCTCCCGGAGTTATGGCAGCAGACTCGCAGTCTTTGTCAAGAACAGATCAAACATCTTCCCCTTCAGCAGAAGAGACATCTAGTGGAGCCCAGCCTGTGGAGCACACAAGCAGCGTGGACACTTCACAGAATCAGAGAATGTTGCTGGAGTCTATCAGAAAACAGACAGAAATTTTACACAAAAAAATTAAAGAATCTACTAAACTTCTTGCAGTGCAAGGGGGATCACCCAGTACTGAGCCACCACCTCCACCGTCTTCATAATCCACATTTATTCTAGTGATGTCTATCAGAGCAGTAGAACTAGATGGAGGGTATCCTGTTTCTTAGTGACTCTTCATATAAAGGCACACTTTAGAGAAAGAATTCAAATTTGTGGCCGCAAAAAACACCTTATATTATTCTCCTCTGAACCTTTTTAGTGAGAACTCATTAAATGTCAATTTTGAAACCATCATTGATAGAACTTTGTTTTATTAAAACAATTTTATGGAGTTGCCTTGAATGGAGATGTAATTTTAAACTTTACTAAGAGAAATTATTGCCATGACCCTCTCGTTGGTATTACCTTTATTGTCAAAGGTGGTATCCAACTGTTTGCCTATATGATTATATGATGTACATTTAATGTTATCGATTTAGAACATCCAATAGTATACAATCCAGCACTGAGCAAAGCGGAGAGTACTATCCATGGACAGCTTTTGATTTGATCACACAGCCTGACCATGATCCATTGCATTGCAATTAATATACAAGAAAACATGAATAGACTGGCCATTCCATTCTATATGTAAGAATTGAAACTGTTTGGATTAAAATACGTCAGTATATCACAAGCACATAAACACATCTGTGTGAAAGTAGGTCACTCTGTTTTAGGAATCCCACTCCTAGCCACCTGTTTTCACAACTGTGTTTGCATCTGGGTCTCCGACATAATAATTGACTATCAGTTCTGTAGAAAATGGTGGCTATTGTTGCAACATCCCTATATAGCTCTAATTCAAAGATGCCTCATTTGTACTCTTGTTATATTAATAGTTTTGTAATGTATATTTTTTTGCAGTTTACATCTTGTGTATTTGACAAATACATTATATTTTATTATTTTCATCAATTTCATTTGTTTAGTTTTCTGCTGCTACTGTCACAGGTTCTGGGGAAGGCAGCAGGTGGCTAGAGTGTTTCACACCCACTTTCCACACATACTGACCAGAATGGACACTTTTAAGGTTGGACTTGACATGCTTGGACCATGTCTTCCTTGGTCTGCTCTCTTCAGCCGAGAATCATCGTACCTGTAACTATGTTAATAAACAAAAAGCCCTTGGCAGTTTCAACACACACATGTCAGCTCAGCACAGTTTGCTTAGGACCTTTGTGACTTATACATCTCAAACTACAAATGCTGTTGCTGCGATCAATTCTGCATAAAGTGATGGAATCTTTATTTTCTGAGGTTTTACAATTTCTCAGGTTTTACAAGAAAAAACAAAAGTACAAACAAAAAATATACTGGATACAATTGTAATAAAAAATTCAAACTTATGTAGTCTCTTTATTTCTAATGTCATGGTAGTTTTGTGATCGGTATGGGAGAAGCTTAGCTAAAGAGCTCTGAGAAAAAGACTGAATAATTTAAGAAAGTTACTTGACAAAACAGTACTGTGTATTTAAATTCTTTGCTGGGAGCTGTCTTATCGAATCGTGGGGATAACTCGGTTATCAGATTCTGGGCAGATAACTCTAAGTTTTTGTTGTTAAAAGGGTAACATGAAGAGGGTATTATACAGCAATGAGTAAAATTTGTATTGAAATTATAACAAAACATCTTAAGTTTTCATGATACTTTATTTCACATGTAATCAACAATTTCATGTCCACAGCTATTGTGAACATGCATCTATAAGTATCAACAATATACACTGTTGTATTAATTAACAAAACAACTCATCACAATTACAAGTTTCTACTCTGCTAAGTTCCAGGATACAAATTTTACAGAAAAAATACAAATAAAAATATGTAAAAACTCAGCTGTGTAGAATATCAACTTTTTAAAAGTACCCCAAAACAAAGTGCAAGTACTGTCTTGACCTTGTTGTTTAGTCTTAAAATCTAAATATGGCATTTGAAAGTAATCTTAGCCTGTTTAAAATTCTATTCACCCTTCCTGTATTCTTGGTTATGTCTAACAACTTCCTTTATATGTAATGGTAACAGGACGTATAGCGAGAGACTTAGATCAATGTAGACTCACAGTAGTAAGCCGTCTCACCTGGAACTGTACTATTTACAGGCCTGGTCATTGTGTGCTAAGCAAACTTAAACTTAAGAGTTTATCAAGATCGATCTTGGAAGTATAATAGTTTTAATTTTTATATAGACACAAGCTGCTACTGTAAAATAACCCAACTAAAAATTGTAATCTGTTACAATGGTATTGTTGGTAATTGAAATATGAACTAAAACCACTTACTGAGTAAACTATAAAACACCTTTAAGAATTCTGTTTTAACTTAAATGAATACAATTATTTGCAGTAAAAGGAATATAAAGGATAGTAAAATATATATCTGAAATTAAAAGAGCATGCCCAAGAATATAAAGTAATTTATAAGCATTGTTTTATTGTTTTTGTGGAAATTAAAAATAAAATTTATTTCTATATTGTTGATAGTGTTTTAGCTGCAAAGCTTACAATCTGGTATAGGTTAACACATTTTAGACTCTTGCCACTTCAAGTCTCTTATTTCCTTTTTTCCAACATAAAAGTTGTGTGGTTAATATAATGGCTTGTACTAATGTCTTCAAAAGATTGGTTAATGAAAAGAATATACAAAAATTCAGTCATGTATTTTGTAGATAAGAGAGACAGAAAATGTGAAATTCATGATTTTTAACTTCATTTGTTGATTATTTCATCCAAGCATTGAAAAATAATTTCATATAAGGCAACATCATATACAAGTTCAACCCAACCTAATAACCCCTTTAAACAAAATAAATAAAACTGAACATCTGTCAACTCGTGCAACAGCTTATGCTTGTTCAATGACGTCAAACCACCAATCTTGTTTCTGTTAAATGACCCTATTAGATTTTGAACAACTTTTTTTTGTTATAAGGTTATTTAATGTAACTTTCTTTACTTCTTGTAGTAAAAAGTAAAAAAAGTAGGTTTTTGCAGGTATTACTTATTTTAACAGCAACACATTCAATTTCTTTAACGTAAGATTTGGAGACGAAACATAAATGTGAATTTTACAGTAATATCTGGTAGGATCACTATCACAGTTTACAGATAACTCTTATCCTTACATTTTTTCGAAATAAAAACATGTCTGACCGAGCAGTCAGTAAGAGAGCTAAGAATATGTTTTCTATTTGTTTCACAATGTTGAAGAGAAATTAAAATAACTTCATTTGCATTTTCTCAAACATAACTGTAGCTATTTAGGTACTAAAGGAAAGTAAGTATAGCAGGTTGGTTGTGGCTTCATTTTTTTTCCTCTCATATTCTTAGCATCGTCATATTCTTAGCATCACTTCGAAAGGTAATGTATACATATATCTTTTGTAAGGATATGAAGTTTTTTTAGTAGACTCAGTTTTTTACACTTGTTCTGAAAGGAACAAAAAGTGTATAAAAACAAACAAGCCACACCAATACATATAAATCGCTCACATGCCCTAGAAGCCTAATATGAATTACAGCTATCTTGCTATTAAAACTGAAAATTCATAATCATTAAAAGTTAAACCTTTCATATGCATAATGCTTACCAGTTGTGTTTTTTCATTGAAAAAATGAACATGTCAAAATCCCAAATTATATTTCAAATAATATGGAGTGGCGTGAAATCATATTGAAATAACAGGTCACATCTTCAAATAAAATACTGATAAAATATTCAAGACATCCATCAATATCTAAAATGGGAGTGATGTATGTAGGTGAAAATAGTTATTTGTTTAAATGATATTTAAAATGGTTACTATGGTAATGGATGGATGTCATGGAGAATGATATCACTTCAAACGGTTAAAGTTCAACATCAACATTCCCACTAACATCAACATTATTTAAAAAGGAAATTCAACACATGAGTTTCATATGATGAATTATATGGAATAACATGGATGAAAAGAAATTAATATCTATTTCAATGAGAAATAATATTCTCAGAGAACTTCCTAAAAAAGGACATGTGGAAAAAAAATCAAACCTTACTCTAAAGAGTAACATATAGAAAATATCAGTCTCATTTTGCTGATGAAATCAAAATGGGTAGTTTTCTATCAAGGTATGTGTAATGAGTATATAAACTCAATGTCTAGATTTCGTATTTGATTTGTTTTACAACCTTATCTTGGTGCATGTATGAAAATTATGATAACAATAATCAGTGGAAGCACTATCAAATTGACAGTCCGTACTATTATTAACGTAAAACAATTACTAGAAAAACACAATACAAACACAGTAAACAGAATATCTTATAATTTTGATTAATTGCAATTCGCTGTTAACGAAATAAATATCATGTATAGTACATTAATTGCTTCTAAAACCAGTTTGTGCTAAAATACTAATATTAAATATAAGAACAAAAAACAAATGCAGAAATATACAAAAAACATATTGCAGAAATATTTATAAAAACAAATTAATCTTATTATTATTAGTTCTGTCCAATGCCCACTAATTCAACTAGATTGTAAGTTTGCAGGTAAACCTTTACATTATATACATTGTACAAAAATACTCTAATAAAACAATTTTATAAAAACCAGCATTAATTCTTTTTTCCATTGTTTTTCTCAGGTCGTGTTGATGATAAATCTGGAGAACTTCCTCGGAGACGCTCGTTCCGTAACCATGTCAACATGCTGCTATTCGGCCCAATGTTACTATTTTGACTGACAGCTGGTCGTAGCTGTTCCCAGGCAGATAACCGTTGTTCACCTTTCTGAGTTACCTCACTTACTGCCCGAATATGTTCACTGTCACTTAAACCACCAACAGTATGCCGACGCTTTCCGCGTTTCTCAACACGTTTTCGGTTACTTGGTGTAGGCGACTCTGATCTACTTTTTCCTGCTGATGATAAAAATTGGTTACTTGAGCTGCTCTTCTTCATAAATGACTCAGAAGTCTTTGTTTTATCACTACTCTGAGATAACAGGAAATTCACTTCTGTTTTTTCTGATTTTGTAATGGGTCGAGTAATAGACCGACTCGGTGACGGGGCAGCGTAACTTTCCCATTTTGATTTGCTTGTCACTGATGCAGATACCATAGGTTTAGTAACAAACTGAGGAATCGTGTATGCACTGCTCTTACTACTGTCCGCAGACATAACTGATGGGCTAGAAATCACAACCATGACAGAAGACACTTGAGAATTGTTATTCGCTGCATCCCTATCACGGTCTCTCTCAGGAAGTCTGCTACTAAGTACATCAGCACTATCAACCAAGTATGTCATATCACTGTTCAAATTAACACCAGAACTTCTTGATGGTAACAAATACTCATTCTGCCCATCGAAACCAGGATTGTGTGTTGTTGATCGCTCAAACCGAGTAGCAAGCCCAATCTTAGTGTCAGGCTTTGGTGGTGTTCTGTGCAGACTAGGATCTCTGTATTGTTTGGCAGGGGGGTCAGAGGCTGAAGTTCCCTGTAGCTTGGACAGGGAAAGAGGTGCCTGTGGGGGAAGTCTATGCTGGGCTGAGTGAGATGGTGATGATTCAACCAGGTCCGTGCCTGCTGAGCTAGAATTGGTATTCAGACTACTGCTGCTGGATGTGTAATTGATTCGTCTTGGAGCGAGAAGGGGTCCAGTAGTGGTCTGGGTTGAAGGTTTTTGGCTAGAGAGAGTAAGAAGTTTCTGATCAAATGTGGAGGTCAGTGTTGCAAGAAGATCCAACCCCTCATCAGAATCAGTTGACGCCCAGGACATTCTGTTGTCACGCTTTTCTATTAGATCAATCAGCGAGTCTAGAGACCCACGCCTGACTGAGTTGCTGCGACCAATTCCAGCACTTCTTCGTTTGATTTCAGCAGAATCTCTCTTTGATCGATCATGGTCAGCTTTCTGTGCCCTAACGTGGGCATGGGGCCTTACATGCCCTCGTTGGTTCATCCGTGGATCCATCATGTTCTCCAGGGAGCTAGTCCTCTTAGACTGTGCCACAAGGGATTCCACACTCATCTGTTTGGGAGGGCGTGAACTCCTGTCATAGCTTGAAGGTGAGTTTCCCTTGATGACAAAATATTTCCCACCCCCAGCAGAGTCCTGCACAATAAACCGAGGGGCCTGTTTGCCATTACCATTGGACCGGTATGGACTGGTATCTGGTTTACGTCTGTCACCATTACTACTGTAATGAGCATTCAGGAGATCCTCCACACTGTGATGATCCTCATTCTCAAGCTCCTGCTTAGTTTGAAGGATATCCTGGTCTATTCTCTGTTTCTCCAGTTTTCGCTTCTCTAAATCCCTCTGCCGCTTTTTCTCCATTTCTCTCAAGGCCCGTACTTCATTTTCTATTCTCCACAGTCCTTCTAGCATTTCACGACTAGACCTACTGCAGGCACTGCTTTGCATGCTATGAGAAAGTTCCAACTCGTCATTCTTATCAAGTAACGAATCATCTGAAAAATATCGCGTTGTTGGGGATAAAAATGCACCTCCTTCTTTCTCTGAGTCTATGTAATCAAAGTCTGAAAATTCACAAAAGTCTTGAGACTTGGCCATTCGTTTGTTAGAGGTGATTTCCTGAGTTGCTGTTTTTACTATATCTGACGTCCGCTGCATAGCTGCCAAATTAGGACTACTCCTAGAGGTTGACTCAACTTTACGTGTCCGAAGCACTATTTCCTGGTCAATATTTCGCTCATTATATTTGAGTGGTGGCTCAGAGATGACAACTGAAGTTTTGCTGACATTTACGTGTTCCTGTGACTCTCCACGAAGTTTTCTATTGGCTGCCTCAACAATGCTGGACACGATGTCCAGGGGATTCAGGCTCAGGTTGTCTGTAACACAGAATATAGAAACTAATTAAATTAATGCAGTGCTTAGTAACTTTAATTGCTCACTGGGGTTTAGATTAATTTTGTTTTTTTGTTTGTTCGATTTATTATCCCTCCATCTGTATTTCAGTTAGCTGAAGACAGTGTTCACCTAAAGCAGATATAGTGCTGCCTTCACTGTGTATAGCATACCACTAACACCTGACATAATACCTGACATAATACCACACCCAGTCACATTATTCTGACACTGGGCCAACCAGTCATGGAACTACCCTTATATTTGCTTGAGCGCTAGCATAGAGACCGATATCATTACCTTTTTTAATAACTTTGGTGTATTGCTGCCCATCATTTAAGCCGGGGCCTCCCTTACCTGGAGCCGACACTTAACTGATTGTGCAACTTGTTAAGGTTATTTATGAAATAAGTGAAGAAAGAGTAATTAACTAGTAAATATCTGAAAAGTGAACATTTATTTTGTATTCACTATAATGGAAAAGTGGATTAACCACCACATTGTTTTTATAAAAACTGATGCAAACATACATTTAGTTTTATTAAATATATTAATTGTATTAATAACAGCAATACAATTTATAATTTGCAACCAGGATGTGATCTACAGTGGCATCATTATGCAAGATGCAACAACAGCTGTAGCAAACAATGTCATTGAAAACAACTCTGGCAGAACTTAACTGATACTTGCAGCACCTAACTGATACTGGCAGCACCTAATGGATAACATTAATCCAATGTACCACAAAAGAAAGGAAGAATGTTTGGCAATAATACCTGAGTCCTCTCTTGCACTGCCAGACATAATTGAGGTACATTCTGTAGCATCATCATCTGTCGGCACATAGTTGTCCATGTCCCACGATCCAAAGAACCAATCACACTGACAATACACATGTGACATAAAGGGTTAAATAGCAATTTAGATATTATGAAAAGTTTGAGGAGTAAACACAGGAAATATTAGACAATGTGACATGAATTTATCATAATAAGGTACCTGCCATTAAAATTAACTTCTCTCCTATCATTATAAGGTATTTTCCATGCAATGAACTTCCTTTATATCATTATTCAGTAAGTACCTTACAAACTTGTTCAATTGAGTTGCTAGAGCTTACTGGCTATGATTACCACAATATTTTATGAAGGATAGTGACTATTAGAGAAATTTTGTAAGGAAAAAAAGTAAAAGCAGAAAAAATATGAAAGACATAAGAAACTATGTTCTGTAACAAGTACACCAGATATGTTTGACAGGACACATTGTCGTGACTGAGAGTAAGGAATGATATTAGATCAAAAATAAAAAACATGTTTAAAAATGAAATAACTTCATACACATCTTACGATTAGTAAATGACATGCTGTTTTTTTTTAATATTTTGTTATCCAATTAAATGGATAAAATGTTTACTGATATGCCGGTAGATTTATACTTATGCAAATATTAAAGACAAACTTCGAATTTAATTAAATCTTGTTCGCATGTAAAGTTGGATAAATTTAGTTGAAATATCAAGTTGCCCTATGATTGTTGCTTAAATATATAAATTAAATAAACAAGGACTAATTTATTATGACTTTAACTTGAGGAAATAATCGGGCCTGTAACACCTGTTTAGGGCCCGTAAAATGTTTAATATTACAGACCCTTATGACAGATACTTGTTGGAAGTTAATTTCGAAAGCTGTTACAGAAGACTGCCATACAAAACAACTTCTTATGTGACTCCTCTAATGCAACAAATGTTTAGTACTTACATGTAGTATGATGCTTTCAATTATCTTGCAGTGGTCAGACATATCAGTAAACATGGCCACCATGTTGTCATCTGCTTTACGGATCAATGTCGGCCCAAACACAATCGCAAGGTTCTTAGCCTCCATCTATAGTATACAAAACGTTTAAATAAAAACATAGTCCACAATTAACAAATCTAGTAGTGCTAAAATAAATACAACAATCACCAAAATACAGTCCATCCAAATACAAAACATTGTAAGCCCTAAATAAACAACAGTACTTGAAAAAATAAAATAATATATTTATATAATATTGAAAAGTACTAAACAAACATCATTAACTTGAAAGGAGAGTATTTTTTATATACAAGCTTCGATTGTCTTATATTGTTTTGATATGCTAACAAAAACATAAAGAAAAGCTCATTTCTGATAACTGACCCTGTTGATATCTCCATAGAGAGCCACCTTGTTCAGATGTTTGGCGAGATGTTTGAACGTCTCAAAATGGTGCTCAGGGAAGCTTGTGAATGAGACGTTTCAGTTTCAACATTCTTCGCTCGGGGTCATCTATCCTATTAGCGTCGATGAACAGCTGATACAATTCTGGCCAAGAGAAAACAATATGTCGTACATTTTTTTTATAAATAATTATCAATTTTAGCAGCATATAAGTTTTTAAATTGCTGATTACGGTAACAGAAATGATTACGGTAACAGAAAATGTCGGTTGACAGTCATACATATTAATAGGACTAATAGTTTAAAAACCTAGTCTTTGGAACATGTTTATCCTCTGTAGATCTAGAGATGTGGCACTCAGAAGTAAATATGTTTAGCCTGAATATCCCCCACAGCAACCCTGTTAACTCTTGGCCTTTTATTCACCTATTTATCGGGCGTAGGCAAATAGTTTATATTCATGTCAACCAGCTCTCAGCAGGAAGCTGTTGTTTAGGATCTACAGTATTCAGTGCTTAGCTTATATAAATAAGTATATTAACCTTCAAGTGTAAAATATATAAATGTAAACAGAAAAAACTAAGAACTTAGCATGGAGTGTAAACAAAACAAGCTAATGGTTAAAAGTAGATTGAAAATAAGCTTAAAGGCTACAAGCTATCATTTAGTGTAAGATTTCTTGAATGCCAAGAGAGGGAATATATATTATATGCAGGGTAGTAGAACTAGTTGATAGAAGCCTTTAAGCACCAATAACTTACCATCTGGTATAAGAGGCTCTGGCAGCTGCCGGAAGAATGACTTGAGGAGACTGCTGATTACATTCACATCAGACCATTTCTCAAGGTCAAGATTCATGGCCTCTATACCCTGGTGACAAAGAAGTTGATACGGTAAAATGACTAAGCATTCATGTTGTGTGCACATCCTTTTTATAAGTAATAATTTAAAACTACAATGCACTCTGCTCTAGCCTAAACATTGTACATCCAGGTCCATGACATATAAACCATGTGAAGAGAATGAAATTAACATAACATTACTGTAATCACTTGATGACAAAACAGAAAGTACTGGTCTTAACTCTGAAATAGCAATAGAAAATAGTGGTCTTAACTTAGTAACTGGACAGAAAATACTTTTCAAAACTTGGTAACAGCAATAGAAAATACTGGTCTTAAATCTGTTACTGGTCTTAACTTAGTAACTGGACAGAAAATACTGGTCCTAATTTGGTAATGACTTGTTCAACTTGTTAATCAAGCTTAAAGAACATTAGCTTTTTTAGTCTGTCCTCTTTTTCAATGAAAAAGCATAGCAAAAAAACTAATTATTCATATATTCTACATCTGACAATAAAAGTGGCTTATTAAAAATAATTTTACAACATATTTTAATATTAGAGCCCATCCTTTATTTAACTCTTGAAGGAAAAGTATAAAAGAACAACACATTTTGACATTTTTTCCAACTAATCACTTCTGCATCAAGATGATACCTTATGAAACTCTTCTTCCAGGAACATTATGAAACAATGACTCAATTTAAAAAATTAATGAATACTTGTCTTTTCTACACCTAAGAGTGTACCTTGTTGAATTCTTCTTGCAGAAGTGTGACTCCTGCCTTGTTGCCAGGAATACGATAAACTCCTGTCATCTCTAGACCCTTTGCTTCCACAATCTTTGTACATACATCAACTATCAGCGGTACAAACTGAAATATACACAAGTCAATAATTAATCAATGCATGAACCACTATTTAATTTATTACTATCACATATTGAAAAGTAAACACTTTCACTAAATGTTGAGGATTAACTGGTGAATGGTTTTGTTTGTTTGTTTTCTTTGGGTTGTTTTATACATCGCACCGACACAATTATGGTCATATTGGCGACATCCTGCTTATTATTGATGGAGGAATACCCCAGACTTACATCTGTGTAGAACCACTGGCACACCGCAGGTTGGCTGGAACACCTCCCCACATGAAAGTTCTTGACCCCACCAGGACACAAACTACGAGGTGAGTGGCTAAGGTGTTTCAAGTCAGGGACTCTTACCGCTCGGCAGCAACACTGGTTTTGTTTAACCTTGCCTTTAACCCATACTATAGGCATATGAAAATAAATAATTAACTAAGTGGTTACATGTTTGTTTGTTTGGTTGGTTTATCATTCAGTTTTTAGGAGACAGTAACCACTTGAAGCCGATATAGGCATGATGATACTACACCTAGGTACATTATCCTGACACTGGGTCAACCAGTTGAGGAACTGCCTCTACATATGCTTGAGTTGTAGCAAGGTATCACTACCAATTTTAGTGACATGTATATACAGGGCCTCCTGTACCTGGAACTGATGCTCTGCCCACTGCAACACCAGGTCCAGTAAAAAATATAAGCTGTATGACTGATGAATCAACAATATTGTGGACCAGAAAAAACACATGCCGTATGATTGACAAATCAACAATATTGAGATCCAGAAAAAAACAAATGCCATTTGATTTATAAATCAACAATGTTGAGGTCAGGTAAGGAATACATGCCATATGATTGATGAATTAATAATATTGTAAAGATAAAACATTGTAAACTGATTTCTTGTCAATATGAATCAATTAGACCAAACTTTCATAGGCTTAGACTAACAATAAAGATCTAAAAAAACATTTCAAAGGCTTTAAAAAAACACTTGGAACAAAAGACATTAGCAGGCAAACATGAAAAAAAGTTAAAGTGTGGGCATCTTTCTTATCTAGATCTGAAAACACAGAATAACAGGCAAGAGATATAAACCTTAATTGGTGAGCTAGCAAAGCAAAACACATACTACATTTTAAAATCATCTTCAATGAATATTTAATTTTGTTATTTCCTCAGAAACAAACTAAACATAGCATCACTTACCTCATTACTGGGTGAGGGAGTGCAATCCTCGAGGGGTACCCCAAACATTCCGCTGACCTCCTGCACCGGGGGGATGTTGCCCCCAGAACTGGAGGGACTTGAACCGAACTGCTTCTTGAAGCTCTTCCCAATCTTACCCTTCCATGTCTTAGGCTTCCCAGAGTCATCTGAACCAGATATTATAATCAGTATTACAAATGTGTAAAATATGCTGGA
This sequence comes from Sinonovacula constricta, assembly GCA_007844125.1. Lineage (NCBI taxonomy): Eukaryota > Metazoa > Mollusca > Bivalvia > Cardiida > Solecurtidae > Sinonovacula > Sinonovacula constricta. The sequence goes on along the minus strand of CM017567.1, from coordinate 12,254,035 downwards.
CAGTGGTTCAATTAGAGAAAATGTGAATTTCTTCAGAAATCTTACCTGATTAACACATCCGGATTTAGAAGGAGTTCATAAAATAAGTTGAATGCATAGCAAAAAAGTAAAAATAAATAAATATGGAGAAGTTCATGCTAACACACACAAAAAATATTGCAAAGAGTTCTCGGAGGCAATGTAAATGATAGATGCACAACAAAGTAGTGTTTCATTCATCTTAACCATAATGACAAAATTTCACAGAAAATTTTTTTCACAGATATACTCCACAAACTACCTTGTTTCTTTTTGACACAGTTAACTTATTAAAAGTACTCTTACCAGTACACAAAGTAAAAAAATACTCTAAATAATTATACCAATGAGAAACAAACATCCCTCACCTTTGTCTGAGGTTGTTTTCCTACGTTTGAGGTTTGGTGAGTGTGGCATCTTCTGCTTGATAGACAGTACTGAGGATTTCTTGCTCAGTTTGATGGACGGGGGAGGCGAGGTCTTTGTGGAGGGAGCTGCCTCCACCACCTCCATTGTCTTTCGGATGATCAACTCCTTGTTGGTCACACCGTCAGACTGTAGGAGAGGTGATCAGACAAGAGGTCAAAATGTGTAAACGGTGAAAAAGTAAATATTGACATCAATGTAACTGACTGTGCCAACAGAGGTTTATTTATCGTCATTATAATTTTTTTTAAAAATACTGTGACTGGCATTTGGATTTTTTTTTATTTGCTGGGCAAACAGCATTTTGCCCTCTTTTAAAAAATAATGAAAGCTGAGACCAAGAATCACAGTACCCAACATGGGAGTAATGCTCTTCAAGCAGTGTCCACATAAGTAAGCAATATTACCTAAGTGTACTAAATATGACTTTTGAGATATTTCATATATACATATAAACAAATTACCCTTAAAAGAGTATGAAACATAAACTAACTGGCTTATCAAAGAATCCAACTTGAACCAAAAAAATGAAATATAAAAGATATTCTGATATTGGATTGTTAATTTTCACAAATCCCCAAAAACACAAACCTTAGATAAGCATAGTCAATGTCCACATTTAAAAAACTTTTGCTATGGCAACTTACATCAGAGTCTGGGTTGTTGTTTCTCTTAATTGCCTCTATCCAGCCCAGCATGTCTGTGTGGTCCTCTGCCTGGAACAGGTACTCCGAGCCATTGTATGTCTTCATGCGAAACACATGCTTCTTCTTTGTGTAGCTGTGGGCGATGTCAATCATGCAGGACTTCACACTGATTGGTTGCTCATCATAGGAGAATACACTTGTTTGCTGCAGAAAGAAAATATGATTGAATGTGTTAAAAATGTCATTTCTAGTTGTAGTAAAACTAAGTACCAAGGGAACATTTTAAAATATATTATTTCTGGCAGTAGTCAACCTAACTACAAGTAAGTTGCACTTAAAACATAGATTTAAACTATTTTTTAAAGTATGGAGGAATATGGAAACATAATGAATTTTAAGTTATTTCATGAATCAAAAATGTTTTGAACACAAGCTGAAACCTTCATGGTTTTTAAACATAATCTGACACTTCAAGTTAGGCAAACATTTAATAACAAATCATCTTATATGGAACATTCATACAGACTGTGTCTTAATATGCTTGAACTTAATGTCAGGAATAATATTACATAGCAAGTAAAGAGGCCTATACAACATTCCTATGATCTTTCAAATTATCTGGTTTGACACTTACCAAACCTAAATGTCCTTTATTTAAACAAGACTTACCCTTTCTTTCATATAAACACACCTTTTCTTTGTCTTGTTTGCTTTACTACACAAGACAAGCTTGTTAACTCATTAAGAAATAGATACTGAGTATTTATCAGCATTAGCTTGATCCTAACAATCTGCAAAGCCTGTTGTCAGTAAGGCCAAAATGTTAATAATTCAATCATGAGTTGAGCAAATAATATGTATAAAATACAAATATTTAGGAAAGTAAGGGTACTGTGTTGAATAGTTTCATCTACTCTAGGCAATACATGAAGCTGGAAGCATGGTGTGCCTGAATAATGTCTATAACATCAATCACATATAACTCTATTTGTAAACATGTTATAGAATGCTCTTGTTTAATATTGATTTACGACATATTTTATTGTTAAATCTGACAGATTTTCATGCAATCCCATGTGTACAACTGGACCTTTACCCACACTGACTTCACCACATCCCTTCACCAGGCATAATGTTAAACAGCAACACACACACACATACATGTAGCCAAAGACTTAACACTTAACAATACTAATAACACAAGGCATATTTGATAGCTTCAATCAAACATATTCAAACATGTTTATCTTATATTTGTTTTATTTCACTTAGAATTCTTCGCTTATGTCAAGATGATTGTTTTTTTTTCGTCTGGTAAGAACCACTGGGACACTGCAAATCAGCTGGAAACCTTTTCACATTATGTCATTTGCCCAGAATGGAACTCACTCAAACCTGCATGGTGAGAGGCCAAATTAATGGTCAGAGAATATTTTCTTATATTTAAATATACTTAAAATCATACCCAGCCATATTATCTTAATAGTTATGCAAAAATAATTGTAAAATAATTGTTCTATATTTAAAGACTTTTTTATCTAGCCTGTGGATTTTTTAGCTAAATACTGCTCTACAGTATCACACAGATATTAAATACATAATATTCAGCCTAAACTAGCATGGTATATTAGGGTGGAGTTACTAAAAATGAACTAACCTAGCAATACCTAAACTGGTGTATAGTATACCTAGCATAGTATCTGTTTGGACAATAGTGAACTTTCAGTAGTAACTGGTTTATATGCCATTTTTTGGGAAAAATAATTAATTTTGTAACATTAAATGAGAATGTGTAGTGATGATATGAGACATCTATTCAGTTAGTCCTAGTTGAAAGGCAATATTTGAAGTACACTGCTTGTAACTTGGAAGTATGGGTTTTTACACCCCTTGTGACAGTGTAATGTTTATACATTGCTGAATGTATTACACCCCTTGTGACAGTGAAATGTTTATACCTTGCTGAATGTATTACACCCCCTGTGACAGTGTACTGTTTATACATTGCTGAATGTATTACACCCCTTGTGACAGTGTAATGTTTAAACATTGCTGAATGTATTACGCCCCTTTTGACAGTGTAACAATTATATCTTGCTGAATGTATTACACCCCCTGTGACAGTGTACTGTTTATACATTGCTGAATGTATTACACCCCTTGTGACAGTGTAATGTTTATACCTTGCTGAATGTATTACACCCCCTGTTACAGTGTAATGTTATACATTGCTGAATGTATTTCACCCCTTGTGACAGTGTTACGTTTATACCTTGCTGAATGTCTCACTGTAATTCTTGAGCATTTTATAAAAGCGCACAAACTAACACATAAAATTCCATTTCAGACAATTTTAGTAAAGCAAAAACACAAGAAAAGTGTCCATGTAAAAGCTATAAACAATGTAACGACTATTGTTCTTCTTTCGTTTTGAAATAACACTTAACGAAACCCCATAATCTATCAATGCACTTTAGTAATGCAAAACTTAAGATATATATAGGCCATATCATAACCAATAAAACAATGCTAAAATGCATCAAAAGCTCAACGAAACCTCCCCAACCCCCAGTCAAATACATTGAAAATAATGAAATTAACATATAAAATAAGAGTAAGACTGAAAAACAATTCAAACCATCATTTTAATGAGATAACAGTTTCAAGGAGTGTATAAAATATTCAGGGGTTGAAATGGCAAAATACTCCATAGTCACAAGACCAACAATGACCTATTAGGAAGCAGTTTTGCTGCAGGATGTGAGATATTGTTCAATTCCTTGCCAAGTGTACAATAGCTAAATGTTTACTCTCTTACTGAAGCACACGAGGTAAGCATAAATACAACTATAAGCCAAGTTACAGTTCTATACATACAAGCAGTATGTAACTTAATAGCAGTTAGGGTTACATTAAAATGGTATTTCCTGCATAATAAGCAGACTTCATCCTAAACAAAAACAAACTTTTAGCCTGTATATCTCTTAACAATTCATGGAAACATGTACTTGCAATTGACTGGAACACTTGATTACATTTAACATTACCAACATACAAAGCCTGTGAAAATAAAGGAATGAGATAAAATAATGTCTTATTTAAAAAAAAAATCTAGATAAAAAGTGTAATACATTGTTAAAAAGAAAACAAACACACATCATCTGCACAAATAATAAGTTGATACAGTTCATAAAAAATATACAAAAATATCTCAAAAAAAAGGAAATTCTTACTGCATTACCTATTAAAGCATAACTAATAAGCAAAGCAAAACACTTTAGGGGTGTATAACTCTGAAATTGAACAAGCGCTAACTTCGTTTTTGCTGAGGAAAAATATAAACTCTGGAACATTTGTCTAAAGTGTCAAGGGAGATCACTCTATGCACTATACAGACCTGGGAGGAAGTTAGCCACACTTTTACAGCTAAAGTATGGGCCATATACTGCAAGAAAACAATGGGATATTCAAGAACATTAAATAAGAGTTTTCAAAATTAACATCAGTGGACAGAAGTGTCTATGGACCTGTTATATTGTTGAACGATTGTAAAAATATTTGGTATTTGATCTACGGCAATGTCTGTCAATGTGGTCAAGGTAATTATATAATAAATTAAGCTAGTATAGGAATTTAATCTCTGCTGGGATATCACTTATACAAATTCGTAAGTTCTGAACGATGTTAATGACAAACATAACCTCCTACAGCATGCTAACAACAATCAACTTATCTACTTAAATATTGTACAATACAGTAAAGAGCTATAGAAGGTGCACAGTTTTTTCGACAGATCTATTTAATAAAAGCCAAGGATGCGCACATTCTATGAGCTATTTAAAATATGCAGTTTTCCCCAAGCCTTACTTGACAATAAGAGAGTATATTGCCTGACAGCCATCAGCCATTTATTATCGTATTCAGGCAGTTTCCTTTTTCATTATTTGGTTTATTAATTAGTTTACTCCTTACACTCTACATATATAGGATGTTCTGATTATATTGATTCAAGTTAAAAACAATGACTACAGATTGATTTTCATTGTGAGTTTTCTGTGCACACCGTTGAAATGTGATGAACAGGAAGTAAACACTGTATTGCATAACGGTACAATTCAATGACCATACGAACAGACAAGCAAAATTTCTATAGAATTGATGGTTTGTACAGCCCTATGTAACGTGTAGAAACTTTTTTTTCATGCATTTTTTTTCTCAATTCTGTCTGAAAATATTGCTAAATTAATGTGTTTATTGATTGGTGGCACGTACACAAGGACTATGCACTGTTCAGATTGAGATTTAGGCACATGTTAAAGCTAGTGACCTTCAATAACCTTGTGTTTGCTACAGATGACAAATTTCTTCTTGACATTGTTGATCACCTGAAGGTACTTAATAACTTCAGACAGCACGACGGATATCACTATATCGAGTATGCTTAGTAGCAGGCAAATTATGAACAAGGTGTTAATAATTATGTCAGTTAAAAAGAGGAGGTAGAATAATTGAGAGGTCAGGACAGAGTACAAGTGAGAACAGCTTTGACTCGCACTACACCTTAACAGCTTACGAATTTTTAAAACAGGGGACTCATACAATCTTTGAGCTATTAACTTTTACCCAAAGCCTAAAGTAGGGGCGCGCACACTGCATGGGTGCACACATTCTATAGCCCTTTACGGTATAAATCAAATTAAAAAAACTAAATGGTCATATCAGCATAATCTCTGAAATGCTTGGTATATATTTAAGTCAAGGAAAATATTGACGAAGATAATCACCACTTTTACTATACCATTGACAATACAATGTATTGTTTAATTTCTTGATGGTGTTAGTTTGATTAAACAATACTACAAAATATAGACCTCAGTTAAAAACTGCACATCATAGAAAGGTAATTCTGAAGGTTTATAAGAGCACAATGTTTACATGCTACTGAAGTGTATGGTTTATAGTTATAACATTATTACATGTACCACTGCCAAATATAAAGTAGCTACATAACCCATTTCACCTGGCAACTGCATCAGTAAGGATATCTTTAATGACAATGACACAAACATACCTTTCCCTTGTTTAGTTCATTATATTTAATTGAAACATTAAACTAATGAAAAGAAGAACAAGATACAAACCAACTACAGGTATTTTTATTACTGATCAAAGATAATTAAGGAAAAAATTCTTTTTAATTACAAGTATTTTAAGCCTGATTTTCACAAGTATTTATTTATAAAGTCCATTCTTGCAGCCTTTGCCAATTAACAGAGCACCTGCATATTCATGCAAAAGATAATAATGGGCCAGTATGTAGTTTTATGCGATAATAAAATAAGATGGAATATCAGTTAAGTTAGCAATACTAACTGTGGAAGGATCTCGCTTTTCCTTGCATAGAAACAGGGCATGGCCTCTCAATACAGCCCACACTGGGCGCCACGATCGATCGCTGGCCCGCTGTGGGGAAAGAAAATACACATATTATAATTATAAGTTTAAACAGTTACATTGACTAAGCATATGATCAAGCTATTTTCACTGTATGTAAAATGTGCAAGGTTTCCTATGGTCAATAGGCAAGACCAGGAGAAGCATTACAATATGGAATACTCTTTTGGCTCATTAGGTGTCCACAAATAGTCATGTGCCCTTTTACGAAATAAATATGAAATTTTGCTTTGTTTCATTCAATAAAGATTTTTCCTTCTGCCAATGTGACTGTGACCCTGAGAAAAATATGTTTAAGACTTTACCATGACTTTAACAAGACCATACCTTCAACCTGTCATTCCAGGTTAGGCCTAATGTCACCATAGGACACTTATTCCCCTGCCTTATAGTGTTAATGTGATTGACTGAGAACATTTAACAAAAGAGAAGCAATTTAAAAATTTAATTATTTTTAGTTTATAATTAGAAATGAAATATGCTTAGACACAGAGCACACACAATTGGACACACAGATTAAAACTTAATGCCCCCTTTATTATCTATGAATGGAAGGGCCATCACAAGGGATTAGAGTCTTAGAGGCACAGGGATAAGTAGAGTTTCTGAACATATATATCTATAATATTAACAAGGGAAGTAACTTCAACATCACCATTTCATATAGTGCCCTTTTAAAACTGTTGCTATCGTAGTCATTTGATGGGTAAAATGCATCAGATTTTGTCTATCAATGAAAAAATACTATGCCATTGATAGACAAAATCTGATGTATTTTACCCATCAAATGACTAGGATAGCAACAGTTTTATAAGGGCACTATATAAAATGGTGATATTGAAGTTACATCCCTTGTTAATATTATAGATATATATGTTCAAAAACTCTACTTATCCTTGTGCTTAGAGGTAGGTTGTGTTCATCTAGCTGACCAGTGGGTCTCCTCACCTTGCCATCAATCATGTCCACCTTGACCATAAGACTGCCCTCTCGTGTCACCTGCTGAATAGGACTGGCAGGGTTCTCCTTCTTCTCAGTGGCCTCCACAATCTTCGGAGTCTGAAACACAACACACAAGAAGAACCAGGTATAGATAAAATATTAATAAATAAATAACACAAAATACGATTTGTAAAATAACTAACACAAAAAATGTAAATAAGAGAAAGAGAATTGTAAATAACAAACACATAAAAGGATTGTAAATAACACACAATTTATTGGTTAACTACAATGAAAGATCACTTGACATACTGCTGGAGCTGGCAGGTCTAGACCTACACTATTCACATATGCCTGGTTGTGGTTAGTAGGTCCTGCCTGGGATGTTTGTAAACAGACATTAAACATTAAAATGTCTACAAAGGGCCATAACTATTCTATTATTAGATGGATATTAACCAATATTAACCGTGCTCTAAACCTACAAACCAACTTTAAATTCAATCCAAAATTTCAAAAAGTTTGTAGACGAAATGATGGGGGTACACTTAATGACCATTAACCAATCTTTGTATGAGGTGGTAACTATCAAAGATAAAAATTCAAACCCAAGGGTATTTAATGTGTCATTAAATCCAATGGCACTAAATCTGTTATTGCTAATAAAAAATAAAAAGAAGAAAAAAACAACAACAAACAGTTAAGATAGTTACCTTTTCTCCAAAGAAATTCTTAAGCTTGCTCATACTCTTGTGTTTGCTAAGCGTGCCTGGTGAGCTGAAAAGTATGTTGAACCATCCAGGAAACAGTGTCAAAACAATGGTCAAACATTATAAAGAACAGATTTTTGATAACTTACGATGCAATAATGTGTAAAAAGGTATGACAGTTCATGATTTAAATTAAACATAAAGCAATTACAAGTAAAAAGTTATAACAGTTTCTATTATGTTTAAATTACTGATGAAGCAATTAACATTTAATAAGTGTTTGTATATTAGACATCTATCAATATAAGCAACTTACTTTGGGTCTATATGTGAGCCGGGAGCATTAGGAGCCATGGTGAGGCTGACTGTGGAGCGGTCCTTGGCTGTTGCCATGAGATACGAGGTGCGGCGATGGAGCTTCGTCTCATAATCCTCAGCTGAGACTGAAAATGAGACATGACACTTTGCTTACCTTTAAACATTCTACATCGTGCAAATAACACTGAAAAAAAAAATCAAATTTTATTTCATATACCCGCAAAGGCACCTAGACAGGTTTTACCAACAAAAAGTGTAGATCCTGATAAGACAGCTTTCAGGCCTTACCCACGTGTGCTTAGCAGGCTTAAAGATAAAACATTGTACTCCTAATTACATGGACATAAAAATGAATTGTTTGTTTTGCTTTGGAAAATATGTTGCTGTAACTAATTATGATCACTATAACAACGTCCAGCGTTTTTCGGTAGGAAAAAGACACCAAACAATGTCTGTTTGCCCCGAACGGAACGGGAAGCTGAGCAGTCAGAGGACTTACAAGTTGGCCACCCTACCACTACACCACAGGTAGTTACAATGTCTCTTATTGGTCAATAAACTAAACTTACTTTCTGGTTTGTTGCGCATGCGGACAGGTGTGACTACGTCATGGGTAGGCGTGGTTGCCATGGATGACGTCGAGATTGTCAGACTGGTACTTGACTGACCTAGGCTGGATGGGGACATGGCTGTAATAGTAATTGATGGTGATAATAACAGAAATATGATTATAATAGAAAATATTAACACGTAATATAATATACTATCATATAATATTGACTTTTTAGTTTATTGGGTAAATCGTCCCACCAACAGTATTTCAGTTATCTAGAGACATTGTCCACTTCAAGCAGTTATTGTGCTACCTTCAATATCATGGTCGCGGCCCAGGATCGAACCCGGGGCCTCCAGAACTTGGAGCTGACACTCTACTGATTGCACAACCAGTTCAGGGTTTATACTTCTTAAATAATTTTATAATAAAATAAATTATTTCCTACTTGAAAAACCCTTAGAAATGGATAAAATATAGCTTTGGTGTAAAATCCATCATTTTTTCACCTGGCGAAAGTTTTTTTGAGCTTGTATAACTTGTAAATAAAACATGAAACAGTATGATAGAAAGAGGAATATCACAACAAATTATTCTACTGAAATACCTCAATCCTATATATGAACAATGCAACTTCTGATTAATTCATACTTCTTCACATTGACAACAACAGCAGCATGCCACAAAACAACATCTGTATTGTCACATACTAAATTGGCCAAGCCTAAATATAGTAAATAATAATCACTCCCCTAATTTCTGACAGTCAAAGGTTTACAAGACATCAACTTATAGGCATGAAAGTTGGAATAACACTTGTGAATTTAGATTTGCTGGGGTTTGGTTTGAATCTCAGTGGAGTCAACATAATTTTTATATCTTAATATATTTTTAACATTTAGATCACTCAAATGTATTGTTTTCAAAATATTGTTTTAATTTTGTATTTTCAATAGTTCTACAATCAGATTTATTTATTTGAATCTAATTATAGGCATAATTCATAATTACATGTACTGAATTAAAGCCACTCAAGATATGGTAAATACATTTGTATGAGTATTGTAAAAAAAAATGCATTTGCAAGTGTCATTGTATATACATTAAGATATACACATGAAATATGTGTATAATAAAAAAAAACATTTACATTATGCATAATTAACTAATGTTAGTGTGTTGAAGAAAAGAATTATACTTGATCCAATTTGAAAATTCTATAAATACAAAAAAAAAGTATTTGTATCATTTAGAATTCTAAACCACACTATGCTAGGACTAACAACCTGACAACCTGAAAATCACCTTACCAACTAGGTTATGTGGAACACTCAGGTCTAAGTGACTTAATGAAGTTTGAACAACAATATGCAATGCTTTTAGTACTGTTGAATCTGTGTTAATGAATGTATGCACAACAAATTGTAAGTAGTGTTTTGTAAATGTACTTTTTTGGTAATTTGTCTTTGATTTTACAAATTGAGCAATGAGAACAATTTTTCAATCACTAGAGTTTTTTTACATACAAGTGTCACAGTGAGAAAATTAATGATACTGAAGATTACATAGTTAGAATGTATTGCTCAAATTAAGTGTAAGATCAGGCAACACATGAAAAAAATAAATGCCAAGAAATTTCAGCTTAGACTGGGAGTAGAACCAGTACCACGAGCAGGGCTTGGTGTCCTAACAGACCACTGATAGTTTGTGGGCGTGGCAGTGCCCTCCCGGTGGGGCGTCAGGACCTGCTGAGGCGTATGGATCACCCTCGAGGATTTGGGTGTCATGTCTGCCGCAGGTGCCTCATTCTCATAGCCTGTCTGAGGCAGATCTACAAACAGCCACAACAACAACACACAATTGAGTCACATGATATCTATATTTAGCAACAACAATAACACTCAATACAGTCACATGATATCTATATAGAGTTGTAACACTCAATTCAAACAGTCAATATACCTATTTATAGTATAAAAACTCATTTCAAACAATCACGTGATACCTATATACCTATAGCAACAACAATAACACTCAATACAGTCACATGATATCTATATATAGCAGCAACACCCAATTCAAACAGTCAATGATGACCTATTTATAGTATCAACATTCAATTTAGTCACATGATACCTATATATAGCAACAACAATAACAATACACATCTGTCAATATCTTGAAATAGCCACAACATAGAACTTTAAAGTATAAAGCCACAACAACACTCAATTGCATACAGTCCCATTAAGCTACAACAATATAGTTCAAAGATCATAGTCACATGATAACAGAAGTACTGTCACATGATAACAAAAGAACCGTCACATGATATCTAAAATTATCCATATGCAAAAGCTAGATAAATGAGAACTTAAATGTGTCTAAGGTCATAGGATACAAACAATAATCATATCAAATGAGTAAGTGTGTTTGTTTATTGGGTTTATCATCCCATTAACAGTATTTCAGTTATCTGGAGATAATCCATTTGAAGTAGATATAGTGCTGCCTTCAATGTGTATAGTATGCATTCAAACTGGCACGATACCACACCCAGTCACATTATCCTGACACAGGCCCAACTAGTTGTAGAACTACCCTTATATTTGCTTGAGCTTTCGCAAGGGAGCTATACCACTACCATTTTTCACGACTTTGGTATGTCGCGGCCCAGGATCGAACCAGGGGCATTCTGTACCTGGAGCCAATGTCTACCTATTGTGCGATCAGGTCTGGTCGCAAATGTGAAAGATTGAATATAAAAAAACAACCTAGACATACTTGCAATAAACAAAAATGCAACATCAGCCTTCTACGTTATGTCATACTTCAGCTGGTAAAGCTCAATGTGCTACATCTTTAATACAGTTGCAAGGGTAAATGATGCAAAAGTTGATCATTAAAAAGAAAAGAATAAAGCACTTCACATACTTATTTGGCATACAAATATTTTGCTGTCAGTTCTCAACTGTATGAAACGTCTTGAAATGAAGCGGACTACACCAACTCTACATACACACAATGGCTAACACAATACCACATACAAGATATGAAATATACTTACATCTGCTGTATGGAGCGTTGACAGCTGACAAAAAGGACGCTTTCCTACAGGTTTTACACCCTCCGAATCTGTCTGATCTCGAAGGTCACATGGTTGCTCAGGGGATTTAAGGTGAGCTGTAAAATGTTTATCATTTCTTGAGTCTGTTATCTCATAACTTGATGACTGCATCGGCACTATCTCCACAATAGGTGAGCCAGATGAACTTGAAGTGCCTTGTGAAACATATATTCTGATTGGTGCAGCATCTGAGAAATTTGATTGGTTGCTTCCTTGAGTATTTTGTGACTGCGAGGGTTCTGGGGATTTCACTCGCTCTTGTGACATTCGGCGCACTTTGCTGATTGGCTGAGAAGAAACTGGTGTTTGTGATCGAGACCTCACACTCGGTTCAGTTGGCACACCATTATTGCTGTTCTTCTCATAAGAGGCTAATCGGGATTGCACACCATCAAATTTCCTAAAAGTGGTGATTTTTTCAATCTCAGTCTTGTACCTGCTTTGATTCAAATTGCCTGCAAGAGGTGTTGGAGAACTCTCAGGTCGTTTTTCGAACTGTTTCTTTCGGTGAGACACTAATATCCTAGGTTCATTTTTCTGTCGAATCTCGATCTCTGTTGATGCGGGTGATCTTGTCAGAGCAAATGCTGCACCGTAAGAATGGCTGCCTGACTGACTGGCTTGATTACTCGGTGTATTGCTGCGATCAGGGCTATCTCCTATGGTAACGATAAAAGTTCTGGAAGAGCTATGCAAGTTGGGTTGTTCAGGTGAATGATTGTTGTATGTTGTTCGTAATACATTCTCCGTGTGGTAGACATTTGACCGAGGGTCTATACTGTCCTACACTTGCTGACATCTTCTGACTTCTCGACATGCCAGTTTCATTAATAACTGGAACATATTGTCGGGCTGAGTTATAACTGTCTCTCTTATTGGGTGTATTATTTATGTTATCTGGAGTTGGGGTCCCATGATCAAAACCATATGGACTGGTGGTCTCACTTGACCGCCGACCAACTGGTGAAGTCCAAACTGGAACACCAGAATCAGGAAAACTATGTCTGATGGACGTACTTTGTCCATGATACTGCTGTTGTTTCTTATTCTCCCCATCTCCAACTGCTTCTGATGACCGATATCGGTCCACCACACGCTGATCTGGTGTTCCACTATGTCTGTACTCAATAGGCACACTCCGTGTGCGAGACTGCAATTTCGATATATTTTCCTGAGAATCTGTTGGTTTCAGCACACTTTCTCGTGATCGTCGTACAACCACTGACCTAGTTAAATTCTCTGAACTAGTTGCAGTACTTTCTTTTTTTGGAAAATACAGCCCAAATGAATAGTTCTTGGCACTATTTGGATTCACATTCTCCTGAGCAGACCGGGTTTCAAACTCGCGCCTTCGGTCTAAAAACACTGCCTTGTTCATGTTGTTGTCTTCTTGAGGCACCTGATCTCGGAAGACACTCAATCCTGAGGTGTATGAAGTTGATGTGGTAAGTGTTCTACGAGGGGAATCAGTTTTCACACGCTCATATGGATCTCCGCCACTCTCGAAGAGGTTGGTATCCAAGGAGCTTGTTGAGAGGACTTTTCTATCTCTACTGGCCCTGTAGGAGGGGTTGTCCATGGACAGCTGGGTGGTGTAGGTAGGATACTGTGAGGCCTTCACCCCACCCACTCCCGGGCGCCCCCCAGCGTCAGGCACCAGGCCATACTGGTCAAAAGACTGGGCAGAATTCTGATATGCCTGCAATACAGGTAATTTTAGGTTACTTTTTAACAGTGATGAACTGGGTTATTCTGGACAAGGGCCTCCAAAATGAAGAAAAATGAGATATGTGAGTTAGAAATGTCTCAACAAGCATACTGGCCTAGATTGACAATTATACCAGATAACAAACGAAAGCTTAAGTAAAAAAACTGTCACTACAAAATTTGTTTTAAGGATGTTTTGAATTATTTTGCATGAAGGCAAAACTTTAAGTGTTGTAACTTTATTATGCCAGTAAAGGTTATAAAATTCAAAACAACAGACCAAAACCCTTTCTTAAAAAACAAAAATGAAACTCTAGTCAATTCCTTTGTCAATTTGTCCTCTTAGATTTAAAAAAAAATATAAGCAGGTTTCTTTTAGTATTTCTAGGTGTTCAATGACAACGTACCACTTGCAGAATATCTTCCTCCTTGGGCACGACTAGTAAGCTGAGATCTGAGCTACTCTGCTGTATAAGCTTTATCACCTGACCATATGATTTCCCCGTCACAGGTTCTTCATTCACGGAGATGATGCGATCCCCGGCGGTCAATCCTGCTTTGTGGGCCGGTCCACCCTCCTTGACATTCTTTACGAAAATTGTGTCAAGTGGTTCAAGGTTGCCGTGCTGGAATCTCTGGAAGTACAGCTCTGAAATAGACAGACGAGGATGGTTTGTTAGAAATGATGTTAAATTGGTGAAAACATAAATTATTTTGTTCAAGCTATATGTTTTTTAAATGACCACAGCATTTCAGGAAGTAAATCCATTACTTGCAGCTGAGGCCCATGGCACTAGGAGATGTAATCATGGGTGAATTGAAACAATTCATGTTGCATATTTGCATTTCCTGCTTAAGGAAATTACTTGCAAACTCAGACCCTGGCAGGCAGCGTGGGGCTCTCTACTATTGCACTATCAAGCTCATCATCGTCTCTCCAAGCTGTTTTCAATGGATGGCACAAATTGAATGTTTGTTTTCAACGACATCAAATATTGTTGGCATGAATTCAACAAATAAGGTGTATTCTGCACACATAAAACACTACATGTTTTTTTCACTATGATTAACGTTGGCATTGTAACTGACAATATTTAAAGTTAACATAGATTCCATTTGCTTTTATCACAACGAATATGTATATCTTATTTACCATTAAATAACTAGAAATAACTTTTACTTAAATTATCACTGACAGGACAGGAAAGCAAGCTTACAATCCACATTAGACACAATTTAATAAAACCTAAAAAGTAACACTTATTTCAATATAATAAATTAGCATCTTATATCAACATCATGTATACTGCTACTCATGGAGGTATACTAAAGCTGCAAAATACCTGCTACATAATCTTCTAACACTGCATTCTTCATGTAAGCTGTAACTAATTTGATCAGGTAGAATTTTGAAGCCAATTATCAGAAAATACTTTAATCCAGAGGGATTCTGGGCTCCTGTTTTGTAAACTCTTAATCTGCTAGACACTAACTTCTAGACATTTGCAAATAATGTAGGTCCAGATTAGCCAGCTTAAGCTAGGGACTGTCTTATCTGAATCTGCACCAGAGTCCCAGAGAGATAGCAGAACAGCTCTTGGAAACTCGTCTTATCTCTTCCAAACCCTTTATACCTGTTAAAATGCCTTGAACAATTTCAATTAATACCAGCAATATAGGGTTTGGCTGAGACTAATGTTATACAGGGCAACATTAAATCAGATGAACTCCTTTTTCTGGAGCTCTTTTGCACTATTTCTTATGTACTATGAATACCTTTTCATGTAGTTGTTAGCTAACAACTTAGAACTAAGTATTGGTAAGAAATCCTTCATTTGTTAAAATCCTTCATTTATAAAAAGCTGATGCCCAATTCATCACTATTTGCTAACATGTTTATGCAAAGGTTTCAGAAGGGGGCTGACTGATTTGGAGCTACACTATTTGCAAAAGCCTATTGCATATTTTTAGCAAGCTAAGAGTTACCAAATGTAGCAGTCTATGTGTAATGTTTCAGGATTTAATGCTTATATCTTGGGCTCCCTCTTACTCTCCTTCTGTTATCCAACACTTGTCAAGGTGCCAGAAATGAAATGCCAAACTACCAGCAGGCAATTGTGACTGCATCACAAACTAAACATGCAGCATCTATTTGTATAGTTTCATAAAGGATGATTCTGTGCACTTGTTAACACAAACGGATCTGGCTTAGACAAAAAGTGTAGGACGAGTTCAGCCAGCCATTATACTATTTGCTGCTGAGCCTCAAATGCGTTATCAATTAAAGGTTTAGTAAAAATGATATTCATCAGTCTTGATTGTCTATTCCTGGTTAAGGTCTGTAGAAAGTTAATATCTAGCTTAAGCTCTTGCCGAGGGTTTGACATCCCTGTCTGGTCTAGGGGCTCAAACTTGTGACCACACAAAAGAAATACTCAGCATAATAAGTGTACAGTCTAGTGGGTGAGGCATAGGACTCCCAGCTGAAGGACAATGTGTCAGAATCCCAAACCAACCTTAAGATATTACTGCTGTGGCAGGACTATTTATTGCCACCAGGTCGTTACTACCTGACTACTGGTTCTACCCAGGAAGTGGAATGTCAGATAGTGATTAATATAAGTTAATTAAAAGACAAAATAATTTAAATTACTCAATATATTTATAGATCTTATAAAATATCAATTAAGTTAGTGTTTTACAAGGAGCACAGATTTCATCATTCAGTAAACCTTAACCTAGTTCCATAAATACTACAGCCATAACATTTTCAACAAGATGTTTGGCAGGAAATTTAATACCCAGCCCATCTGCTGAAGTGTCTAAATGTGCCAACTTCAGGATTATAAACATTTAAACTGATAATAAAGGCACACATTCACTTGACATTGACAATTACCTATAACATTTAACAATTAAATTACAAATTACAATTTAACCACTAGGAAATAATAAGGTAGAATATGATTAACTTCAAAAGTTAACTAAAAGAAGAATTTAACAGAATCAGGAGAACAAATCTGCTATACAGTGGATAAATTGAAACAATTTTTATGTTTGTTGGATTTATCATCCCATCAGAAATATTTCACTTCTAAGACTGTGTCAGTGTCTGTGGAAGCTGATGAATGATTGCCCTTACTGTGAGAGCATGAGGTAAACACCTAACAAAATCTAAAACACCTAGTCATATTCACCAAACGCCTGGCAGTCCAGTGCTAAAAAACCTTTTCAAAGCCGATCATTTTTACCCTTATCATGTTGTATTTTATAAATTCTTAGTTTTTTAGCTTATGTATTGCATTACTTGTAAAAGTTAATATACTTAATAAAAGAGACTAAATGGCAAATACTGCAGATCCTGATCAGACAGCTCCCAGCAGGGACTAGGTGACATGAAGATATTTGAAATGTTGCCATGCAAGTCACAGATGTCCCTTCAAATAAACTACCAGAACCCAGTTTGAAGTTTATTTGTAATTCAGTTGATAAAAATAATTTATCTTTTTACCTTTAAAATGAATGATGGTCTACTTGTGGTTCATGTGTTAAAAAAAACAATGTATTAGCTCTAATTACAATGAATTAGTCAGAAGATTAATGCAGTAAGCATGAAGGAATGTGGTGTTGAGCAGCTGCCAGTGTTTTAACTAATGTCTGGGGTTTTTTTTTACTGTTTGTGAATGTTTTGTGCTTCAGAGGTCAAACGTTTCGCAACAAAGTTCTACCACAAAAGTAAAGCAACAACATGGAACCAGCTCATACCAAACATTGAAGCTTGTAAGAGACAACTGAAAAAACAATTTGTGATGCTTAAATTAAAATCCACTTCCTTCTAATCTTACTCAATATGAACAATACCAGTTTACCCTATGGCAGAAGGTGCCTAGGTATACAATATACAAGAATGTTCATGACACTTTAAATATATGCAGCAGTAAGATAATTTAGAAGATTGGTTTGCTTATTAATTACCTTTTTTGAGTTAATACATTATTTTTACAAGTCAATCATAGCATTTTATGATATACATATAAACTTAAGCCATTACTCAACTAAGATTTATTAAGGTATTAAGCTTAATGTTTGATTACTCCTTAAAATAATTTAACATTTAACAAGTGCATTAGCATAAGTACAAGTTCCCCATAGCCCAATACATTTGTAATTAAATAGCCATATTATAAACCCTGACTATACAAGGTTACACATTGCTAAAGAACCAGCAGCAAGTAGTGTAGACCTTGATCACTAGATGCAAGGTTATGTTTTGCTAAAGAATCAGCATCAAGTAGTGTAGGCACTGATCACTAGATGCAAGGTTATGTATTGCTAAAGAACCAGCAGCAAGTAGTGTAGACTCTGATCACTAGATGCAAGGTTATGTATTGCTAAAGAAACAGCAGCAAATAGTGCAGACACTGATCACTAGATGCAAGGTTATGTATTGCTAAAGAACCAGCAGCAAGTAGTGTAGACTCTGATCACTAGATGCAAGGTTATGTATTGCTAAAGAATCAGCAGCAAGTAGTGCAGACCCTGATCACTAGATGCAAGGTTATGTATTGCTAAAGAATCAGCAGCAAGTAGTGTAGATTCTGATCACTAGATGCAAGGTTATGTATTGCTAAAGAATCAGCAGCAAGTAGTGTAGACACTGATCACTAGATGCAAGGTTATGTATTGCTAAAGAATCAGCAGCAAGTAGTGTAGACCCTGATCACTAGATGCAAGGTTATGTATTGCTAAAGAACCAGCAGCAAGTAGTGTAGACTCTGATAACTAGATGCAAGGTTATGTATTGCTAAAGAATCAGCAGCAAGTAGTGTAGACCCTGATCACTATATGCAAGTTACATATTGTTAAAGAAACAGCAGCAAGAAGTGCAGACCTTGAATACTAGATGCAAGGTTACATATTGCTAAAGAATCAGCAGCAAGTAGTGCAGACACTGATCGCTATATGAAAGGTTATGTATTGCTAAAGAATCAGCAGCAAGTAGTGCAGACCCTAATCAGACAGTTACTAAAAGGAGCTGCCTGATCTGGATCTAAATTACTTTGCCTTTGCCTTTCGAGATCATGTAAATAGGTGTTGGTATCAAAGGTTTTCTTCACATGCTGTTATAAAACTGGTTGAACTGCATCTGTCTTGAGGACATTCCATCCTGGGGCTAAATTAATGGATTATAGGACAGGTTTATTTTGTTTTTAAATATATTGCAGCAACACCATTATGGTGATTAGTGCATAAAGTCAACATATTATTGGGAAAGACCCCTGATGACTGTCCGGATGGAACTAATAGGGCAGTGAAATATGGGACTTCATATTTTACAACACTGTGCTATAGGTATACACAAATGTTTCCATCACTTATACAGAGTTGCATGAGAACATCTTTAGATAGAAACAAGAATGACTACTTATAGTCTACTTAAATTGCAACATAGACACCATACTATAGAGCTTCCTCCACTGAAGTGGTGGACAATCCATCAAGGGTCTGGTACAGGGTTTCTATCAACTCTATCTTGGCCATAGGTATACATTGACTGATCACAAAGCCACACTCCATTCACATGATTGTGGTGGCCTCTTGATTTAAACTTTACCTTCATTAATCATTGTCCTCAGTCAATCATTGTAAACATTCCAACACATCAAACAATTTACAGACAACATCAAACATGTGCTCCTTTATTCTAACCAATGTATTTTAACCAAAGTGGGCATGTGACAACATCATCCATTATACATGAAGGAACAATAAGACTAAGTAGAAAATGGTAGAATTGTTTGACTGATGTACACTGGAATTCCTGGACAGAACAAAACAAACATTTCCATTTGTGAGGAAAAAACAAACACAAATGAAATATACTTTTTTGCATTGGCATTTAAAAGATTACACAAATGACTGCAGGGTTCGAATTACACTATCACTAGATGCAAGGTTATGTATTACGTGCCGTGATTGCCGTGGTTGCCCTCCTTACTTGCCGTAATGCCCTCAGAATAATGCCAATATCCACGGCAACATTGTTGCCGTGGATGCCCTCCCGCTTTGCACTAGTGCCCTCATTTATTATGAAATAAAATTACATGTAAACAACGAACACAAGTTCCTATTGTTGACTTTTTTCGCCGTTGTTCAGTAATATAAAGCAACACTCGGATCACCTCGTCTACGAAATTGACTCGAATATAACTATGTGACAATGTCGCCGCAATATTGACGAACTATCTTCCGAAACTTGCCGGAGGTTGTCGAGTAAGTACGAATGATAAAGCAAGTGACGAAAACCGACACTGCCGCGCAAATTCACCTTGTCACTGGCCATGTGTAGAGAAGGACGCAATTCCCACTACGTAAGTATTACGAGAAACGAGGTACAAAAGCGAATCCCCTAATAATCCTGCTTCTTACGTTCATTTACCCGCCAACGAATTACCGGCTATTGTTTCTAACGTGTCCACTCCCACGTCAACACTTACAATCGCAGTGTAATGACGGGGGGTAAATTTTATGATTGGAACTGCCTTCCGATATGTACCGATTAATAAACAGATGATCATCGGTAATCCCCGGCATTTCTTGTCAAAAGAACCTTCGACGCCAGCATTTTTTTAAAAATTTTTTGAAGAAATGCCACGAAAAGACAGAGTAATTACCACTCCATCTCTGGACTTTTTCAATGATTCAATCAGCACACTCTCCACAGGTTACAGGTAGAAGCAAAAACTGATAAGTTGGTGTATTAGTTTTTTTATAAAGGCAAGTTGTACTGCTGAAAGTTTAACTAACCATGTTAACCGCGACAGTTGACTAGAAAATGAAAACAGTCCTTTTGATTCCATTCCTGCCTTCAAGGCTTCTTTTACTTGCATGACTAGAGCAGAGCTTCAGCAAGAAAGTGCATCATAAATGAAGAGGACATGAAATTACATTAAAACTCGATGAAAAACTGAAGTAGCCTTGGTGCCCCTTTTCAGAGGGAAATACTTGCCTTGGTGCCCCTGCAACTTGCCTTAGTGCCCAAAAAATATTAGCCCTGTCCAAGGCAACACTTGCCTTGCCCTAAAAAAATTGTAATTCTAGCCCTGATGACTAATATGAGTTATTTACGATTGTAGCACAAGAGTTAAAAAATCACACAGGACAAAAGATAAAAGCCAAGATACTTACCCTCATCTTCATCATCGCCACTGGTATATTCTCTCTCCTGAAAATAAACAAATATATTCATAGTCAATATAAAAGGATACATATTAGTAAGCTGAAGATGAGACTTGGGGGAAAAGAGATGTCAACAAGACCTTGTAGTGGAATAATGTCAATGCATTATTGATGTGCTTCTTCCATTCTATGAAACTGCTTTTTATCTAACAGGCTTTTTTTATTTTTAAGAGATATGAGTCTTCCATAGCCCTTCACTTCCTTTACAAGTACCATATTCCTAAAGTTTATGCAAAGAGTGTAGATCAAGACCAGTCAACTACTGCTTGGACCTGTCTGATTAGAAAGTGCCTTATCTGCTGTGCAGTCCCTAGTGATGTGGGTATTTTACCCTTTTAAGTTTAAAGCCCATTAGTAAGAATTTTGTATGTGCTATTACAAAAATAAATGATGCAAGAAATAACAAAAACATGCAAAAAACAAAATCAAAATGAATACATGGAATGTAGGGAACATGAATTCACGAAAATGCAACCCATTTTTATGTGACATAATAAACAATGAAAAGTAGCATACACAATTCATAAAATACAAATCAATGATTCATCCAGTTAGTTATTTACAAATATCTAGTGGCTAGGTGTGTCCTTACCGTCATAATGCTGATCTCAGTAATCCGACCAAATGTAACACTCACAATATATATGAACTAACATTTTTGCACTGTTTATTGTTGGAAAATTTCATCAATCTAGTGATTTGGTATCAGAATGGCTTTCTTCAATTGTCTTCTTAACTTTTCACTTGCTTTATCATTTTAACAAAATGTACCTCCATTAAAAAATAACAACAACAACAATGAAGAGTAATATTACATGTTACATTGAACAAAATATCATTGAAAAAATTAAACAACTCTTAAAACTGCTCAAACTGTTCAAAGCAACATGTTCAAGTCATTAACCTCTTTCTATAAAACACACAAGGTCCTTTAAATCAATAAGCTTTTGGATTCTAAAATAGCATACAGAAACTTTCCCTGACATTTCTTTTTTATACTTTCACATGAACCTTTTGTCCAAACAGAAAAACAACAATCAAAACCATCAAAGTCATCAAATCCACAATTTCTTTTACCACTTCACAGTATTTT
This sequence comes from Sinonovacula constricta, assembly GCA_007844125.1. NCBI lineage: Eukaryota > Metazoa > Mollusca > Bivalvia > Cardiida > Solecurtidae > Sinonovacula > Sinonovacula constricta. The sequence goes on along the minus strand of CM017567.1, from coordinate 12,231,801 downwards.
AGTCACAGGTATTGCCTTGTAACTGTATGCACGTTCGGCAGGTTTATTTTCAATCCAAGCTAAGAAAAAACATACTCTTGAATGAATGAATTTCACCACTAGAAACACCCAAACCCTACCTAACTCATTGTCAACCAAGCACAAACTGATTAGAATTAGGCAAACAGTATAATCTTCAGATCAGTCAGCTCCCTGCTTTAAGCAGTCTAATGAGGACCTACTCTCTTTGAATAATTAGTCTTTGCCTGTTGTTGTAAGCAAATGACCACAATGTTAGTATGGACTATTAAGAAATATAGAAGGCTCAGGGAAAACAGCTCACATCTTTTCTAAACCCTATCTTTTCCAGCAAAAGCAGCAGCAGTAGCACCATCAGACTCCTAGGGATTCCTGCTGCTTCCATCAACATCTCTGTTGGTCATTCTATAAATAGCACCAAGGACCCCACCCCAATTTATTCCCACCCTCCCCACACTTTCCAATAAGCACATGTGGTACCTGCTCTCCAACCAACACACCCCTGAAAAAAACACCAGTCTACAGAAAGTACCAGGTCTATCCTACAGGTAGCTCCTGGCTCTCTCAGATCTTCTAGATATATAAACACAGCTCCCACCAACAATTCTGTCATACCGATAACAGCTGTTTGATCATACCATCAAAACATGTTTGGTCATACCAATAACAGTTGCTCAGTTACTTCTGGACATGCTAAATTTATCAATGAGAAAAACCCATTGTTCACTAATTGCTAGAACTTAAAGCATTCACAATGTATCTGTAGAGACTAAGCAGCAAATGGATCAGATCCTGATCAGACAGCTCCCTGCAGGATCTGAATCATCTGGAACTAAACTTTTTGCCAGCCAAGATGTGCCTAGCAAGCCATGGGTAAAACCTGGTTTGACTGAGATAGTATTAATAAACATAGTAACACATTGGTGGATAAACCTGCTACCTTGTGTGGGATAAACTCAGTAGAGGGCTTCAAAGAAGGCCATCAACTGAAATTTCCAAGGTTTTAATGCTTCTTGAGATATCTTACAGTTGGACATTACATCAATACAAAAAAAAAAAAAACAGCCGGTGTGCAGAAAATTAACAGAATTAAAAAAAAAAAAACCCATTCACATACCAACATATCAATTAATGCATCATTTGAGGGGCACCTGTGGCCTAGCAGTTATAGTTACTTGTAATTAAGATTATCCGCAAGAAGGTTATCTCTTGTTGTATGTTGTGTTGTTTTAAGTGTTCAGTATAATATAAAATGTGGTTCTTTATCAAAATTTCCCCTAAATTGTCTTACAGGCCAGTAGCCTCCATTTACAATATAAGCTTCTGTTCTGTTCTGTAACACCTCTTCAAACAGTTGGGTTTGGATTCCTGTAGGGGAGAGAACTTTCATATGGGAAGGGCTTCAAGCTGAACTCCTTGAACTGGTTGTTCTTTCTAGACCAGAGTCTTCATCCATCCATAATATCTGGACTTCTCCAATATGACCAACTGTGTCAGTGCAATGTAACAGCAACGACAAAAAAAACATCAATTTTGATTACCTATGGTAATGCTTTGTGCCTAAACAGTTCCAGTCGCCTTGATCTCCCAGATTCACATCATCAAACAATTTCTTACAGATCAGATGCAAACACTGAAGAAATCCATAGGTTCTGCTACAATCCCAGTTGATCTCAGATATAATAAGAAGTACCTGGTTAAACTGATCCATCAATTATTAGAAACATTTAATGAATGTCTTAGAATGTATCTCAATTACAGTGTTTAATATAAATGTATACATTTTTTTTACAGTAGTATGAGCAATATGACCATGGCATCTAATGCAATCTACGAGAGATAGCAAAAACAACCTCTTTTTTAAAATTATGACGTTTGATAGTTTAGGTAGTGCCAAGTGGGAGGATAAATTGACGACTTACAGCTTAGAAGAAGAAGGAAGACTTCAAACAATTCCTTTCTACAGCCAACAAGCACTTTAAGCTAGGGAAAGAGATTTATCTCCTAGAAAATTTAAGTTGTTCTTAATGAATGAAGAATATGTAACATTTCTAATTGCTTGCCCACAATATCCAATGTTTCAATGGAAGTCAATTTATTTTATATTGAGCTTTATCTGTCCAAAGATATTACATTTCAAATGTTTGATGTGTAATTCAATTAGGGGCACTCGTGGCTTTGAGGTAGAATTGTAACTCATCTGACTGCTTAGCCTCTCATCGTATGGGTTTTTGTCCAATTTTGTGGCAGAAGACTTAATGTTGGATGCTCTTTCATCCTCACAAATCTGCGGTGTGCCAGTGGTTCAACCCAGCTATTTGTTTTGGGTCATCCTCCATCAATACAACACCATGTCACCTCAATGACCAAAAATAAAAAGTATTTCACAAATAAAGCAACTATTCAACCCATATAACTCCTGATTACGGTTACAATTATTTCAATACGATAACAGTGAAAACCACTAATGGTACACATCATCATCTCACCTGTTCAATTTTCATCTCGCTATTTCATATTATCCCACATCACAGAAATAAGATAATCATATCTATTTTATCACTTTTTACAAAATAACATCATGTTTCCATCAGAAGAAACTGAATTTCAATCACTGACAATTTGGAATTGAATCATTCACAATCTGTATCCACTTTCACACCCTTGAAAAAGTATACCCCTCTTGATAATACAGAGACTTAAATCCAGATCAATTCTATCATCCCTACTTTATCCCACGAGAACATACAATCTTTAAATTGCTGAGAGTTTGTAATCCTCACTTTATATGGGTACAAATACTTATAAAAGCACAACAGACATCCACACAGTGTATCAATTATTAATCACTTTGATTTGAAAATACAGTACTAGTACGGACAACCAGAGCTCAAAATTCCAGTCCTATAAACCTCATTCCCTTGACATACAATAATTTAACAAGTGCACACACACACACACACTGTATCTCAGTTCAATACCAATCTACCAACCTTTTTAAAACCAAACATACTCACATTCAGTACAAAAAACTCGAACCACAATGAAAGGTAACACACAAAAAGATTTCTGCTTCAACGGGTACAGTCTGTACCATCCTTAATACTTGCATACCGTGTCCAGTATTACATCATCGCAATATTATGGCCACGTTCCGTACAAAAACAATGAAACAATGGGACTATTAATAGAGACATTTTCACCCGGGATCAATTTTCACCACTGCACTCGTGACACTTGTGCCAATATGTAACCAATATGCAACAATGTCCCAAAGTTTTTGCCTTAACCTTGGGTATCCTCTGAACAATCATCCCCACAACAGCAGCAAAATAATTTAATGTGTCACAATTAACAATGTTATTTATGAGGCTAGAAAATTAAAGGCTGTTTTAAACCAAAGCAGTCTTTGTACAGTAAAATGTAATCTGAAGTGAACCTTGAATATATCAGGACAGGAAACTATGATGTGAAATTTGGAGGAAAACCTTATATTGAGTTACTCCTAATTGAGGATGTTTATAATTTTTTTACCATTCCGTCGTATATACTGGTATGGACATTTTGCTGAATATACTGGTATGCACATTTTGCTAACAGAAAAGGACAAAAAAATCACTTTTGAAATACAATAAATGGAAAAGGAGACATTTTTCCTTACCTCATATTAATATATATCAACCCTATCAAAAGGGTATTTAAGTATCTGTAGTGAAAATGCACTTAACATAATTTTTTTCATTATGGCAATTTGATTAATTTATACACAATCATTCAACAAAAGCTCAATTATTTTCCTCAGAGAGATCTTATCATTATTTATGAACTCACTTAAAATATTTTTATCATATGGTGCCTGGAAAATACACCTTAGAAAAAGACCTTACAGCAAGAAGGAAAATAGTCTGTCCATTTTCAAGGTAATTTATCAGCTCTCCTCTATAACATAATATATTTTTGTTTATATGGAAGGGGTTTTACCTAGAAGCTACAGGAAAGTTCAGTTTATAAATTTTGTAGTAAAGGTCATGACCCCAGATTGGTGCATAGATAACAAGTAGGTTATCTACCTTGCTCAGGCTATAAACAGTTCATAAACAAATTGTGCACACACAAAATAACAGACAAAACAGTTACTATGGATACAAATGAAAACCACAAATAATCAGTGTTTTTTCATCAGCAAGCAAAACATTAGTTAAAAGCCACCCACTGTTTGTAAAAACAAAGGATAGCTGTTGAAACAGGTAGAAAATTGAACAAGGACCCAGGAAAGACATTAGCGCATTTTCTTTATGAAAAAATAGCTTTCAATGTTTCTTTAAATTACATTATCCTTACCACTCCTATGTAAAGAACCCTAGCTATGCAAAAAGTGTATATAATGATAATAAGTCTGCTACTTTAGGAGCTGATTGCTGTCCAAGATAACACTCATAACCTGTTAAGTGTACATTGATAATACCCAAAGCAAATGGTGTAGATCCAGACCAGTCAGTTCATACAATAATCTTAGTGTACCAGACAATGTACAGAAGAATGTTCTTTGATTATCTTCCCACATTCCTTCTATATGAGCCACGTTATCAGGGTACCTTGTCACTCAGTGAAGACTATCAGGAACTGAAGGAATATGGCACTTGGTTGGTTTTTTACCCAACTTCATACTTAACATAGCTCCAAATAACAGTGGACCTAAATAAGTATGGCAAAGTACACCATAGATCTGATGCAAAATCAACTAAGGGGGATAATGCATATATTGGACTGGCAAGAGTCATGGTTCATACTCTGTGTACTTTGTCTCTTAGTTATTTACAATAAACTGCATGTAGAGATTACAAGATTTATTGCCAGAGACTCACCAGCAAATATTGCAGCTCCTGATCAGATGTCAGAAGCTAGTTGATCTGGATCTACACTATTTGTCTAAGTCCTTCCTATGCACACTTAGTAGGTTAAGAGCAAAGTATGGGAAGAATCAGCCATAAAGTGACAATGCAGAAGTTATCAACATTAATGCAAAAACTCAATGACAAATCCTATTCACACATCCACCTAACTATCTGGTCACTGATTTTCATGAATCTATATCTACCAGTTATCTTTCTTATTAAAAAAAACTGGCAAAAATTACTTGAAAAGTAACTATTATTTTATTAAATAAACTTATGAGAATATTTTTTATATTTTTTTTCCTTTTAAAGCCTTAGATTTGCTTTATCAAACTAACATCGAAACAAAGAAGGATCTCTACATTACATTTTTTTTTTTTTTTTTTTTTGAAAGGTAGTCCAACAGAACGTGGTCATAAAACAAATACTGTCTATATTTTTTGTATATGTCAAGTCAATGACAAGAACCTGCAAATCAAGGAAGGGAGATCACTCCAATGGAATGCAGAGGGAAGGGAAGCAAGCCAGATCTTACCACTTACCCTGCTAGGAACTCATAAAACAGGCCTTAGTAAATAATAGTGTATATCCTGTCCAGCCAGCTAGCAGAAGGAAGCTGACTGATCAGGATCAGCACTTTTAGCTGCAGAATCTTTTAAAGGATCCAGTTACCTACCTTTGCATATAGTTGTTACAAAAAAACAGATAGGATTTAGTATGGTTTATTAATAAACATAGCATTTCTAGGGCTATCATATCCACAAACCTTTTTTTGTTTGTTATAAAACATAAAAACATTTTGTTCTCAGGATTCCTCTATTTAATCATGATTTATGGGACATACAACAAAGTACATTCACAATCATGATGAGCTAATCTTATCAGCTGCATTCCTTTGGAGTTTGTTTCCTTTTCTTTTTCAAGCAAGTGAGCAGACAACTCTGGCTTTACTCAAGGGTTTGGCTGAAATATGCCTACACTGTGGAAGCATGCCAAGTTAATATTATTTACCACACCTAGTCACAACAGAGCCAACCAGGCTCACAAAATGCCAAGCAAGTTCACAACCGGTCCAACCATGATCACAACCAAGCTAACCTGGCTCTTACCTGGGCCAACCAGGCTCACAACCTTATGTTCCGAAGACCAAGACACAATAATAATGATCATGAAAGGGTTTAATGGTATTTGAAGACTAGATAGCAGACTTGTTCACATTGCTTACCAGAAAAATACCACTTTCAAAACTAAATCAGAAATTCCTCAGGTAATTCCATCCTCAGGGCAATCATCTCTCAGAAGTATGTGGTACAATTTGCCTGGATTTACCCGTCATACATCTGAGAGATGATCGGTGCATTATCTAAGATCTTTTTTGTTGCATTAAAACTATTATTCATTTAATGAAGCATCTTTATTTTTTGGACATGTCTGAGTCAAATTCTTGTTAAACCATAAGCTTAATTCAGAGCCTATTCCTAAGGATTGGATTAGTCAGATTTGAGTAAGAGAACACCTCAAGCTGGTACTAATAGCTAACATTTAAGAAATTTTGTGGGGTCTGAGACATGGCTGCCAATTTTAAACAAAGGTTTGATGTGAAAAAAGTGTACTTTTTAAAAGTTGTTACATAAAAATTTCCGAAGTCCAAAGTTCATATATGAGTCCTGATTGTTTGAATCAGACCAGTTATTTTCAGAATCTTTGAGACAAGTCTCAAACTAAAGTAATGATTTTTCAATTATCTTTAATTAGTAATGAAAACACTAGACTTTATTATAATGGCCACCAATTATCTGCAAAATTTTACGGGTAAAATAAGGCCAATTTCGGTAGAAATTCCAGAAAAACTACAGATTTTAACACAATTTTAAAGAAGAATGTAAATCCACAATCAGTTACTTAATGAAAACTTGGGTAACTTCCCAAAGGAAGACTCCTTATCTCATAAGTGTCCATAAAAGCATATAGGAATGAAGGTATGGCAGAAAGGTAAGGTAGGAGTACAACAGTTACTTGTTTTACCTTGTAAACATACAGAATAACGACAGTGTTCATGTTACACTCAGTTTACTGCAGATGCAAGCATGCTGCTGATGCTGCATTGCATAGAAAAGCTTATCTGTACTATCTGAACAATAACCCATTAACAACTGTCACATCTTATGATAGTTACATTCATACAGCTTTTATTCCATTTCATCACTTACTTTACAATACTGCACTAAGTATTACTGGCTCTTATTAACAGTTACACCAGTAATGCATTATTTCCCTCTTCAAATCCTTTCAACATTACTGTGCTAACTACCTCTGCATCTTCCTCTATAGTTACATCAGTATTGCATTAATTAACATCCCCCACATCACCATTTTGCATCAAGCAACATATAACGGTGTTGCTACCATTTACCATAACTAAAACACCTACATAAAAAGTTCTAGTGTTAGTAATGATGCAGAACATTTATAATCTATTAATACCTACCGAGAAATGGTGTCCTAACAATGATTGTTGCGTAGGAAGAGACACTTGCCAAATTGAATTGTAAATCATCTTTAAGGAATGTGCAGCCTTAAAGGTACAGTAATGCCTTTTTAGGACCATGGCACATATTTGTGCAAAAATGTTCAGTCAGAATGCCAGAGAATAAATAATCATAATTGAATAAGTTGATTCTTATCTTTAACTTGAAGGCTTTAGATAATAACCCATACAAACACTTTTGTATCTTCCTCCATCATCATGCAAAAGAGCCTTTAAATATTGCTAGACTCAGCAGAAATATTGTAGAGACTCAGCACAGATATAGCTCGAGACTGCAGAAATATTGTAGAGACTCAGCAGAAATATTGTAGAGACTCAGCACAAATATAGCTCGAAACTGCAGAAATATTGTAGAGACTCAGCAGAAATATTGTAGAGACTCAGCACAAATGTAGCTTGAGACTGCAGAAATATTGTAGAGACTCAGCAGAAATATAGCTAGAGATTCAGCAGCAATAAATGTACATCCTGGAACTTCACCAATTGCCTAGTCCTAATCAATCCCTACATATACAGCTAACAACAAATGCTGGATAAGTTACAATCAACAGTGACTAAACTATAAGCTGGTCAAGGGCTGATGTGTTGTACACCAATAAAATATGTCAGTCCCTAAATGCCTGTGGCCAGTGACTGGCAAATTAAAAAATAACAAGTATGATCTAGATCTAGAAGTTAGCAATTTAACAAAATACAACACATGTTTTCAGTAAAAGCAGCTTTAAACAAGAGGGTCATGATAGCCCTTAATTGATCACCGAAGACTAAGTCTATTAGTAGGCTTATGTAGGCAAATATTCTGGCCAAGTCTGGGGGGGTTATAAATGTGGGTTATAAATGTGGGAGTTTAAGATGTGACCTAGTGACATACTTTTTGACCTCACATGACCCAGTTATAAACTCATTCAAGTTTTCTTGCAGACAAACATTCTGACCAGGTTTGGTGACTATTTGGTCATAAATGTGACCTTTAGAGTGTTCACATGTTGTTTTTAATATTTTACCTAGTGACATAATTATTGACCCCACATGACCCAGTAATGAACTTATCCCAGATTTTCGCAGACAAACATTCTGACGAAGATGAAGACTGTATGAAAATGTAGCCTCTAATATGTTCACAAGCAAATTGTTGATGCTGTATGCCACACAACAAGCGACAGGCAATGGGGTATCACAAAAGCACACTTTGAGCACAATGTGCTCAGGTGAGCTGAAAAAAGAAGGGCATGGCTTTGCCAAATTTAATTTCCGTTAACATTCCCTTTTGAAATGGGTTCCTTTTTTTTGATAATGGACAAATATTTCATGGTTAATGTGAATATATTTGATGATTTTTCAGACATGAACCTTAACAAAAAGGTTAACAAACACAAAAGATTGCTATATTGTGGAAAGGACAAAACTCTGCCAAAGTTAATTCTAAAATTACCCGCCCTTTTAAAATCACTTCCTCTTTTGATAGTGGACATGTATTCCATGTTTTAAGAAAATATCTTCAACAGTTTATGAGAACCAGATCTGAACAAGAAGGTAAACAGATTCCATTGCTGACAGGAGGGCCAAGACAATAACTCTACATTTTATCATTGAAAAATATAGCTTTGGAACAACAAGATTTTAACCCTGATGATACAATACACAAAACACAACAAAAGATTTATTCCAAAAAATAGGGCACCTAAAGTACCTTTAAAACACATGCATTACATTTCACTGAACCAAAAATACAATACTCTAAATACACATACAGTGAAACCTCTCTACAGCAGCATTTGGCGGAGGCACAGAAAACTGTTGCTGTGCAGAGGTGTTGCTCTGCAGAGGTCATTATTGATGCCAAGTTAAAAAACCACATGGAAAACATTATTTATTTCAACATAACTTTATGGGTGTTAAATAATATCAAAGGAGTAGTATTTCACATATTCATAATGTAGTTGACTTTTGTTGAAATATTGTACTTATAGGTAAACTCTCTACTATTAAAACAACAATAGTACATCAAGGAACACATGTGAGGCTATATATTATACTATGAAAATGACTTGTCCAATTAGCTCTGCTTCTAGTTGTCATAGGTTGTCAAGCTTAGTCAAAACATTATACGACTGTCATGTAAAAATGGCTCATAATGATCATAAAAATATCTAGTCTGACATATTTCGTCCAAATTTAGAAAGCAATAAACCCTTTATAGTTTAACAACAGAAGTTGTTGTGGTAGTGGTGCTAGTTGTGCAAGTGATGTGCCAAGTGTGGTGTTGGTGGTTGACTTGTTGGTAGTAAAATTGCTTTGCATAGGTTAAGTACGTGATGTGGTCATTATTTTTTTTTTTTAGAATCTACTGTGTCAGCAGGAATACAGAGTTACCGCTTTTCACTGGAAGTTACTGACCAAACAATTTGAGATAATTTCTGTCTTGAATGCAACAAAAAGTTGTTCTACATATTTCCAAGATTTGATGTAAAACAAAAGGCTGAGTCTTGTAACAAAATTATAACAAAAAGAACAAAATTATCAAATGTTTACATTAATGCTTACATTTATATAAACTGCCTGTAAACATTAGATGCAAATGTGATTAAAAAGCAATAACAAATGAACTACACGTTTATTAATGTTTCGATTGTTCTACTGTTGTTGGGAACTGAATGAAAAATCGTTAACTTCCAAGATGATAGATTTGTACATGAATAGAAAACCAAACATCCATACATCTATATAACGTATAGATAAACTGATACACATGATAGCAAGTATAAAGATCCTGATGACCCAAGTTATTGTTCCAACAGCTGATAATACCAACACACTTGCTCAAAATGTTGGTAAAGGTAACACTTATTATGCTACATTAATAAGCAATACAAGATTTAAATTGCCACCAACTGCACGAAAAGGTAACAAGACATATTGCAGGAGACCCAGCAGGTGCAGATGCTGATCAGACAGCTCCTAATGAGAGATACCTGATTAGGATAAACACTGTTAGATCCAGGTAAATTAACACTTAGCAGGCTAAGAGTGAAAATAAAATGTGTGATAATAGTGATATAGATGCAGCTGAAAAATAATGTGCTAAAAATAATGATGATGTTAGAAAAAATATTATGCTCCTAATTGTATTTTCTACTGCATACGATATGCCAGTTTAAATGTTAATGAAAACAAGAAAGATAACAAATGATGAATACCCACTGATACTGCTTTGCCACAGTTTAGGAAGATTCCAAAATGGCCATAACTTAGTCAAAATCAAGCTGGTCATTACGTTCAAATAAAAACAACTAGCTTTAGTACACTTACCAGTCTTCTGAGATTTCATCAAAACTTGCCAGACCAATTGATCAACCGACAGACCAACTGATTGACTGACCGAGCGACTGATTAACCGACAGACCAACTGATCGACTTACCGACCGACTGACCAATGGACAAGACTAATATAGACTCCATTCACTTCATATCTTGGTGTATCTTGGAGATGATATCGATCATTAACTTATATAGTCAATGGCTGATGAAAATGATGCTTTAAAGTCATTATAGGCTCCTTATAATAATAATGTTGCTTATAATAATAACAGCTCTAATACCAGTACTTCTGCTGCTGATGCTAATGTTGATGACAGTGCTACTGATGCTGATGATGATAATTACGTACCATTCCCGCCCACTCCAGCATCTCTAGCTCTGGTTCATCCTCGTTAAACTCCTTTAGTGAATACATCTTGACTTTTGTCAATGAATATTTGCCCTGAGACTTAACAATCTCAGCACTTTATCTCCGATAACATCATCATCCATAGTTCTGCTCTTTCACTTTGTCAACGAAAGTTTCTCACAAGATCTGATATCTCGTCAGTTTGGTCTTTCCTGATTTCATCATCATCCATAGTGAAAGCATCCTGGCTTGTGTCAGTGAACATTTTTTCTTAAGATCTAATATCTTACAACCTTAATTCCAAATACTGGCATATCAGTTCTCATTATCCTTAACATTCTTTAAAGAATTCATACAAAACCTTTAGAGAATAGATCTTGAATCAAAAGTTCAATTTTATCTCACATGTTCATCTTTGTCTATAACAAAATCCAATGTTCCCTTTTCAAATAGGTATTCTGTATTCAAAAAACACCACCTCCCTTAAGGTTTTCTGGAAACCAAGTTTTCAATTCATTATTATAATAATAAGTCTATTTTATGATTTCTGACAATCAATTCATCAATTCATTAATATAATATTTCTTTCTCATAAATATTTATCATCACCATCACATCAATGTTTTTGTTTACTATTTTGGACCATAATACATCCTTTGTCTTTTTCATTATCTCAAATTATCTGAAGTCCAAAGTATGATCACCTTTCTCCAGTCAGACATAAACTTTTTCCATTTTCATTTTGCATCTTTTCAACAATCAATGGTTATACCTCAAAAAAGCCATAGTGATTTAAAAATTACGCCAGAAGTCTACAAGTTGTTACACAAGCCAGTTCCTAACCTAAAGTTTTCAGTTTCACCTACTGTCTGGCATCATACAAAAGCATACGATTCCTTCCAGGGCATTAGTCATGAAGTATGCCATTGTTTTAGGGCAAGATATCTGGCCAAAATGAAAAGGTGCTTCTCATGTGAGGATTGTTATAACTTTTTATCACATTTTATCACAACTTCAGTCATGCTTTTCTTAAAAAATATGGTTGAATTAAAAAAAGATTCGGGAAATACTCATACAAAATTACTGTTATAAAATAGAGAAAATAATTATTTCCTTATATCATACAGAAACTTCAGACTCCAGAAAATAATGATTTGTTATTGATGCCTATCTATAGAATAACAAAGTATTTAATGGAATCTTTATTGAACAGAAACATAAAAACCTCCAGATTGAAATTTTATCATCTTACTAATATACATATTTACAAATGCAATTTTGCAATTTTCAAAATACAAATTACTTAAAAAAATAATTTCAAACTGTTCAGCTTAATAATTGACGAACACCTGATTTAACATTAATATCCTTAGACACAGCATAGAAGCAAACCTTCGAAAATTATGGTCCCTATTCCAAGCAAAGAAAACCAACACTGATTCTATCTATGGAAGCCACAAGTGCAAGTCGCCCGTTTGGTGGCAACCAATCTGAAACATGAATTCCTTTCTCTAAAGATGGAATCAAGTGTGACAATGACAGAAAAACTCTTACTCATGCTTTTGGAATGGCTTCCGACTTGTAAGTAGGTAAACAAAAGCAAAAAAATGCATCTTGGTATCCCCAATGATTTTTTTTTGTCTCATCACTTTTTGTAGTTTTTGCCTATCACATTATATTAAGATGCTTAATACATTTAACCTGGGATTCACATAAACATCATTACTGAAGCATCTTTCCACAGTTTTCGAAAATTAAATCTTCTGATAGCAATCTTTCCTATCTTTTTTCCCCAACCTTCCTTCCCCACTAAGATCATAATCTACCCTCACCAATGTTTTTTCCTCCCCACCACAACACATCACCAACCTTAGTACATTCCATGTCTCTCACCACTATACAATGATACCTGCATTCTGCACATTGTTATGAGGGAGGCAAAAAAAGAACACACCAACTTCTTGCATCTTTATCCAGGTATATCCTAGTAAGTACTTACAGAAAAGTAAAAGTAAAAACCAGCGCAAAAAAACAAGCACTAGATTCCACATTAATCAGTACTCTTAGATACGGTACTTGAAAAGGAAAAAAAAAATGAAGTCTGCGTATATTCCAACCTTTAGTATGCAGTCACATAGCTGGTACAATAGCAGTAGACTGTGTCCTATTTTTTGGCAACAGTTTTCCAGGAAGTACCCTAATCACATGCATAATTAACATCTGAGCGTCATTCAAACCAATTGGCTTTCCATCACCGAGATATGGAACAACAACTTGTTGTTCAAGTCATTTATGTATTGGTAGTGTTGTTGGGGTTGATTTACCTGTAAAGATAGCCATTGATTACATCATAATATTATTGTATGTTTGTGTTGTCTGAAGGTAAAGGTACTCTTATTAAGAAGGTATGAAAGTACATCTGAAGATGGGACTTAAAAGATGATATAGATAGAAAAAGTCAGTGAGGGTTGCTCTTCACTTCAGGAGGAGGGAAAAGTAAAAGTTCATTGAGAAGTTACTTAAAAGATTAAGCTATATTAAATATGTATACTCATTCCTTTATATTTAGAAAATTACAACATTTTTGAGCATCACAGTCACAATTTTTATGCAAAGATTGTACACAGAGTCAATTCCTGCATAAACCATTCATAGAAACCCAGAAACGGGCTCAATATGTATTTTTCTATTTCCACTTATTTAATGTCTTTATTTCCTCATTTTAAACTTTCCAGTTTTCCTGAGTTTACACTTCTCTTGTTTTATAGTCCTACTTTCCTGTCAAAATGCTTCTCCTAGAAATGACTTCAGCACTAATGCTAGCAACACTTTGATGGAAGCATCTCGCTAAAGACTTACATAAGCATCAAACCTGACACCATTGACATGAAATGTTGACATCAAGCAAGTCCCATCCTGAGCACAATGACAGAATTTCCAGTTCAGATTAAAATACAAGGTGCCAAAATTTGGCCATGTTCCCTGATAGCCCAGTCCATCCACATTATTGTCTTGCTTGCAGAACTCACTGACCGAAATCACAGAAATCATCCAGCAATCAGTGATGATAATTGTAACAAGAATGTGTAGTATTCATAGTAGATAGAATCCACAGCTCCAGCAACTCCTGCCTGCAAGCAATCTTCCCCCATCCATGCCAAGGGTAGGTAATCTTGCAGGTGCTCTTCAATCAGTGAAGTTAAGTTAATGAGGTAACTCTTCTCTACAGGAGGCATTAAGACTCAATAGGAATTTAATTTTTGCTGATGCAGCTAAGAGAAGAGTTTATATGATATCCCACTAAATCATTCTTATATGGAAATGATGTTCATATCGATGAGGCTTATACTGGTGTATAAAGATGTCCTTACCGCCATAGCATGTTGTGTCCTGGCATCTGGTGAAACCAGCCCTCAATCCCATCCAAATGAAATGCACATTTACAAACAGCTTAACCATTTGCTTACTAAACAGATATTAATACAACTTTGGCAAATAGTGTAGGTCCAAATCAAGCAGCTCTGTGCTGGGAACTGTCAGATTAGGACCAGTACTATTTGCTGCTCAGTATCAACCAATATGTCTAAGCACACTTGCATGAATATGAGAGATGAGAAAAGATGACTTAGTCTGGGTTAATAACAAATTAGCATACTGTGCATTAAGCAATGCCATTAAAAAGTCATGGTTGTATACTGGTCAGGAATCGAACCTGGAACTTCAGGCACATATGGCACATTGCTCAACTGCACTATAAGGGACACTCACAGCAGGAGGTAGGGAAGCTCTGTGGGAAAGCTGTTCACACAAGAAGGTTGGAATTTCCTACAGGTGTCTGATGGCTGCCACCTTGTCTTTTACTCCTCTTCTAACACTGTTTTTATAACAGAAACATGTCTGATTGATCTCACATGTTACACAGGAATAAAAGAAATTCTTGTTCTTTCATTCCCTGCAGTTGCAGGGATTCCTTTGATTTGAACAATTTTTTTTTTCAATAAAATGGCCTCCTTTTCTCCTGCAAAGTGACTTTCTGCTGACTTTCCCCTAAAACCGATATTATGATAGTCTTGATTTTTTAAAGTTATGTGCGTGCTGCTTTTACTGTTCTGACCTGATATGAACAGTTTGTCCCATCATCACATTATCCAGATACAAAGTCAACAATTCAGGAACACTTATCACGGTACACTTATATACAATTCTGTCTTAATTATTTGCTACATGCAAAGTAACAAGACATATAAAGATTCACCAGCAAATAGCATAGATTCTGTTTAGACTGGGTCCAGCTTCTTATAGACTTGTGCATAGCAGGCCAAGTGGACATAAAGCAATGGAATTTATATATTGAATCAACTCTATAAACTGTTATAGAATCACATATTTTAGATTACACAACACATGATACTCCACAGTCAGCTATCCTGACACAGGTCCAACTTAAGTCCTGAAATAAAACTAACAAACTGATTGTGAATAGACTGAAACAGTTATCAAATGACCTTTTGTATTTGACTACAGACATGAAGCAACATTTTTTTTCTGTGCATTAAAAATGTAAGAACTGATTGTGAAAGGTCAATCCAAACTGAACATGGATGCCATTTGTTGCAACTCTGTGTTCACAATGTCACTACTAAAGGCATGGCTGGCAGTGTGTCAGGACAGGTAGAATATCTTTGTTAAGTTTCTCTCCTGTTTTGATATAAATTTCACACACAATTACTTGTCCTGGTCCCATGTTCCTTGTTCCCATGTTTAGTAAATTCTAGCTATAAAGGAATATCTGTTTGTTTATTGGGTTTATCATCCTACCTACAGTATTTCAGTTATCTGTAGATTGTGTCCGCTTGAAGCAGAAAAAATAGTGCTGCATTCACTGTGTATACCTGGCATGATAGCTCACCCAGTCACCTTATCCTGATAACGGGCCAACCAGTCGTGGAACTACCTTTATATCTGCTTCAGCATTAGCAAGGAAGCTATACAACTACCATTTTTTATGACTTTGGTATAAAGGAATATGCCATTTGAATAGAAGCAAAGTCATGAAAGCACAGCAGTTCAGCAGGAAAACGAAAGTTTAAAGTAAAACAAATATGCACCAAAGATCAGCAGAAAAAAATGCTTATACAGAGGTTTGCAGTCAAACCAACATGCACCAAAGATGAGCAGGAAAACTTGCTTAAATGGAGGCTTGCCATCACACCAACATGCACCAAAGAATAGCTGGAAAACTTGCTTAAATGGAAGCTTGCCGTCACACTAACATGCACTAAAGATTAGCTGGAAAACTTATTTAAATGGAAGTCTGCGGTCAAACCAACATGCACCAAAGATTAGCAAAAAACCCCGCTTAACTGAAAGTTTGCAGTCGAATCAGCATACAAAAGTTCTAAGCCATACTTGTTTGCAATGCTCTCCTCTCCTCAGCTCAGTAAAACCCATGCTTTATCCTCTCAAGCATTTCAGGTCTGTTAAAAGATTTTTATCTAAAACCAGTAAAAGAAATCATATTCTCAAAAATTTTGAACCCCAACTGATGATGCTTGGCAGTATGTTAAAAATAAAGCTGCTATTCTGGACATCCACATGATTGAAAATATTGGAGAAAACACTAGCAGTATACTAATCAATCATTGAGAAAGCAAGAACTCATTAACTCTTACCCTGCTTAGCAGACAATGATTAAACATTGACCTAAACAGTGTAAGTTGAGATCATCCAGCACAAGATTAGGAGCCAACTATTCATGGTAAATACTGTGGACTGAGATCAGCCAGCGCAACATTAGGAGCTATCTGATCATGGTAAACACTGTAGACTGAGATCAGCCAGTCCAACATTAGGAGCCATCTGATCATGGTAAACACTGTAGACTGAGATCAGCCAGTCCAATATTAGGAGCCATCTGATCATGGTAAACAGCATAGACTGAAATCAGCCATTCGAACATTAGGAGCCATCTGATCATGGTAAACACTGTAGACTGAGAACAGCCAGCCCAACATTGGAAGCTATCTGATCATGGTAAACACTGTAGACTGAGATCAGCCAGCCCAACATTGGAAGCCATCTGATCATGGTAAACAGTGTAGACTGAGATCGGCCAGCCCAACACTGGCAGCCATCTGATCATGGTACAAAGTGTAGACTGAGATCAGCCAGTCCAACATTAGGTGCCATCTGATCATGGTACACATTGTAGACTGAGATCAGCTATTCCAACATTGGGAGCCATCGGACCATCGTACATAGTGTAGACTGAGATCAGCCAGTACAACATTGGAAGCCATCTGATCATGGTACATAGTGTAGACTGAGATCAGCCAGTACAACATTGGAAGCCATCTGATCATGGTACATAGTGTAGACTGAGATCAGCCAGCCCAACATTGGAAGCCATCTGATCATGGTACATAGTGTAGACAGAGATCAGCCAGTACAACATTGGAAGCCATCTGATCATGGTACATAGTGTAGACAGAGATCAGCCAGCCCAACATTGGAAGCCATCTGATCATGGTACATAGTGTAGACTGAGATCAGCCAGCCCATCATTAGAAGCCATCTGATCATGGTAAACAGTGAAGACTGAGATCAGCCAGCCCAACATTAGAAGCCATCTGATCATGGTACATAGTGTAGACTGAGATCAGCCAGCCCAACATTGGAAGCCATCTGATCATGGTACATAGTGTAGACAGAGATCAGCCAGCCCAACATTAGAAGCCATCTGATCATGGTACATAGTGTAGACTGAGATCAGCCAGCCCAACATTGGAAGCCATTTGATCATGGTACATAGTGTAGACTGAGATCAGCCAGTCCAACATTGGAAGCCATTTGATCATGGTACATAGTGTAGACTGAGATCAGCCAGTCCAACATTGGAAGCCATCTGATCATGGTACATAGTGTAGAATGAGATCAGCCAGTCCAACATTAGAAGCCATTTGATCATGGTACATAGTGTAGACTGAGATCAGCCAGCCCAACATTGGAAGCCATCTGATCATGGTAAACAGTGTAGACTGAGATCAGCCAGCCCAACATTAGAAGCCATCTGATCATGGTACATAGTGTAGACTGAGATCAGCCAGTCCAACATTAGAAGCCATCTGATCATGGTACATAGTGTAGACTGAGATCAGCCAGTACAACATTGGAAGCCATCTGATCATGGTAAATAGTGTAGACTGAGATCAGCCAGTCCAACATTGGAAGCTATCTGATCATGGTACACAGTGTAGACTGAGATCAGCCAGTACAACATTGGAAGCCATCTGATCATGGTACACAGTGTAGACTGAGATCAGCCAGTACAACATTGGAAGCCATCTGACTATGGTACACGGTGTAGACTGAGATTAGCCAGTCCTACATTGGATGCCATCTAATCATGGTACACAGTGTAGACTGAGATCAGCCAGTACAACATTGGAAGCCATCTGACTATGGTAAACAGTGTAGACCTAGATCAGCCAGCCCAACATTGGAAGCCATCTGATCATGGTACATAGTGTAGACTGAGATCAGCCAGCCCAACATTAGGAGCCATCTGATTATGGTACATAGTGTAGACTGAGATCAGCCAGCCCAACATTAGGAGCCATCTGATTATGTTCATAGTGTAGACAGAGATCAGCCAGCCCATCATTGGAAGCCATCTGATCATGGTACATAGTGTAGACTGAGATCAGCCAGCCCAACATTAGGAGCCATCTGATTATGGTACATAGTGTAGACAGAGATCAGCCAGCCCATCATTGGAAGCCATCTGATCATGGTACACAGTGTAGACAGAGATCAGCCAGCCCAACATTAGGAGCCATCTGATTATGGTACATAGTGTAGACAGAGATCAGCCAGCCCAACATTAGGAGCCATCGGACCATGGTAAACAGTGTAGACAGAGATCAGCCAGTACAACATTAGGAGCCATCTGACCATGGTAAACAGTGTAGACAGAGATCAGCCAGTACAACATTAGGAGCCATCGGACCATGGTAAACAGTGTAGACAGAGATCAGCCAGTACAACATTAGGAGCCATCGGACCATGGTAAACAGTGTAGACAGAGATCAGTCAGTACAACATTAGGAGCCATCGGACCATGGTAAACAGTGTAGACAGAGATCAGTCAGTACAACATTAGGAGCCATCGGACCATGGTAAACAGTGTAGACAGAGATCAGCCAGCTCAACATTAGAAGCCATCTGACCATGGTAAACAGTGTAGACAGAGATCAGCCAGCCCAACATTGGGAGCCATCGGACCATGGTAAACAGTGTAGACAGAGATCAACCAGTACAACATTAGGAGCCATCGGACCATGGTAAACAGTGTAGACAGAGATCAGCCAGTACAACATTAGGAGCCATCGGACCATGGTAAACAGTGTAGACAGAGATCAGCCAGTACAACATAAGAAGCCATCTGATTATAGTAACCACTACTGACTGTTAAGTCTCTATCAATACAGTCATTATGAATAAACTGCCTGCAGTTTGAGTTATAATCAAACAAGTAAGAATTAAGTACAAGATCTTAACCCTTAGCTTGCTCAGCCATGTATTTATATTGTTTTGGCAGACAGTTTAGATCCTGTTCAGCCAATTCCCTGCTGGGAGCTGTGTGATCAGGATCAACACTTTTTTCTGCTGAGCATTGTAAAAAGATAACTAAACATAAGTCTGGTTTTTTAACAAATGTAGCAAGGTAAGGGTTAACTAATGAAGCTGGATAGTGATGAGGGAGAGAGATGGGGGAAGCAGGTACACTATGGAAGACTGATGAAGATGTAAACTCCTCCAAGCTGACAGACTAAATCCACAGTTTATCACCATCAACCACCAAATTACCATGGAAGCCCATCCAGTAAATAATGGTGTATTTCAGGTGCTTGTTTATTCTTTGAAAACAATATCTCATGCTAATTTTCTTGATCTCCAAATCATGCTTGTATCTCATGCGAATTTTCTTGACTTCCAAACCATGCTTTTAACTTTCTTGTTAATGTATATGCCATAATTCTCAACCAAATTGTTCAATGCTGGAAGTCATCAATCTTATCAGTCTGGTGTGACCAATGAATGCGGAGCTGGAATTTGCAGGATGATAAAAAATGGATTAGGAGCTCTTTTCATCTAAGGACCTGTCATTATGACCTTGAACTTGGAATAACTGCCATGATGATTGCCAAGTTGTCCTAGGTGCAGTATGATCTCAGAAGCGGCTTGTTCAGAATTATGCAACATTAAGTCCTCTGGGTTGTTTTTTTCCTTTTTGTTTATTCTTCACTCATCTTTTTTGTCAGAAAGTATGATTGTGCCAAGTGATAAATATATTGTTTGTACGTCAGAGATGGTAACGCGTTGTATAGTCATTGGAGTCATCAGGTTGGCAATCGGTGCACAAGTTGTTCTTAATGACCGGGGCTGGGAAGGTGATTATAAAGGTGACTTTGTTGTTGATGACGATGATGATGTTATTGATAACAATGATGGTGGAAATTATGATGAAAATTATGGTGAGGGTAATAATGAGTATCGTGGTGATGATAATATGTTAATTTTGATGATAGATGATGATAAGGTGATGATGGTTACAATATTTGTGATGATGATGGGTGCTATGATCTAAAAGCAATAAGTGAAAGTATGTGAAATGTAAACACACTTTTCCAAATATTCCCATTATATTATACAAACTGTGAATAACACAAAACAAGAGGCCGTCAGAGACGGGTGATGCTCCCCGAATGGGTACTTTGTCACAAAAAAAGGTTAGTTGTATGAATATTGAGGTTTATTTTGAAAATGTTGTAGTACTATGAAATCAGACATAAACATAAACAAAGGGCAATGACTTAACAAGAGCTGGTCAAACCGGGTAGTTTGTCAAAAACAGTTGTAAAATCCGACTTCAAATAACGAAGTTATGGGCCGGACAAGGTTTTGCTGCAAGGTCATGTTGTGACCTTGACCTTCAAGGTAGGGACCCAAATGTTGCGCGTGACACGTTGTCTCAACATGGTGGTCATTTCTGTGAAATAGTTTCGAAATCCGACTTCAAATAACAAAGTTATGAGCCGGACACGAGGTGTGACCTTGACCTTCAAGGTAGGGACTTAAATGTTGCGTGCGACAAGTCATCTCAACATGTTGGTCATTTCTGTGAAATAGTTTCGAAATCCGACTTCAAAAAACGAAGTTATGGGCCGGACACGATTTTTCTGCAAGGTCGCGGCGTGACCTTGACCTTCAAGGTAGGGACCCAAATGTTGCGTGCGACACGTCGTCTCAACATGGTGGTCATTTCTGTGAAACAGTTTCGAAATCCGACTTCAAATAACGAAGTTATGGGCCGGACACGATTTGGCTGCAAGGTCACGCTGTGACCTTGACCTTCAAGGTAGGGACCCAAATGTTGCGCGCGACACGTCGTCTCAACATGGTGGTCATTTCTGTGAAATAGTTTCGAAATCCGACTTCAAATAACGAAGTTATGGGCCGGACACGATGTGGCTGCAAGGTCACGCTGTGACCTTGACCTTCAAGGTAGGGACCCAAATGTTGCGCGCGACACGTCGTCTCAACATGGTGGTCATTTCTGTGAAATAGTTTCGAAATCCGACTTCAAATAACGAAGTTATGGGCCGGACACGATTTGGCTGCAAGGTAGGGACCCAAATGTTGCGCGCGACACGTCGTCTCAACATGGTGGTCATTTCTGTGAAATAGTTTCGAAATCCGACTTCAAATAACGAAGTTATGGGCCGGACACGAATGGGACGTACGGACGGACTGACGGACTGACGGACGGACGGACGGATGGACAAGGCGGCGACTATATGCTCCCCCGAAAGTTTTCAGGGAGCATAAATAGTATCACTCTGGTAATAATAATAAAAATATCCAAGAAAATGAGACTAATCAATACTACAGCAAACCAAAGCTCTGTTGCATTTTGTTTTTCAAATATGATTGAATTTATAACTTTCAATTCTTGCACACAAGCTAGGGCCAGTCAGTCTACAACATGTCTACTCCTATTACAGTAAATACCAGCAAATGAAGTAATCCTTCACATTTGACAGTTACATGCATTTCTTGTTACAGAGAGCTTAGTGAAGCTTGTAATATAGGGAAGTTAAACTAAGCATTAAGGGGGGATATAAAAAAAAAAGAAACATGATATTGTTTTATTGTTTTGAGCTTTTGTAATGTGAAATATAAAGTAAAATGTTCACCCAAAAGTAATAAATTTACTAAGCAAACTATACTATTAACTCTATTAACTATCAGGAAATTTAAGTTCCTCATATTTGTAAATGGTTTTAAACTCAGGCTTCAGATATATTTTTACAAAACCACCTTGTAACTCGACTGACTCCTTGGCCTACCACCATACAAGTTTGAGTCCCTGTCAAGGCTGGAATGTGGAGAGGTCTTCCAGCTGACCTATGGTGCAATAGTAGTACTACTTGACATTTGTCAGAGGTTTGTTTGTTTATTGTTTATTGGGTTTATCGTCCCACCAACAGTATTTCAGTTATCTAAAGAGACGGTGTCCACTTTAAGCAGATATAGTGCTGCCTTCACTGTGTATAGTATGCCGTGAACACCTGGCATGATACCATACCCAGTCACATTACCCTGACACCAGGCCAACCAGTTTTGGAACTACCCTTATATTTGCTTGAGCGTTAGCAAGGGAGCTATACCACTACCATTTTCAACGACTTTGGTATGTCACGGCCCGGGATCGAACCCGGGGCCTCCCAAGCCGACGCTCTACCGATTGCGCTACCAGGTCCGGTTTGTCAGAGGTCTTCATCCACTAATAACAGCTGCACATCACAACATAATTGTGCTGCTGAGATGTAAAATATATAAAACAAACAAAAAACAATCTGATACAAAATAAACCACCTATATGTTCAGACATTCTCATACCAGAAGATATGAAGCAAATGTTCAATTGGAACTACAGTCTAAACAAGTCGGACATTTCTGTTCAAACAATCCGAGTTTTGTAGGCTATCAAACCCTCAATATATATGCATGTTAAACACATCCCATTCATCAAAGGCAAAAAACAAAGCACAACCTTGAGTGCAAAGCCATAAAGTTTAATGCCAAGCTTACCCTAAAAAACTATTTGTTTATAAACAATATCTACGCCATGTGTTTTTCCAATACACAACCTCTGGTCCAATTAATAGATGAGAAAATAAAACAGAATACCATACAATATGGGAACCTACCTAGCCATAATAAATACTGGAAGGATAAATTCTGGCCAATTAAGTCAAGACAAGTGCACCATGAGTAACTTCTCTATTTCACTGACCTATTTCATCCAGTGCAGTCTCAATTTTTCTCAGACTTAGCCAAGCTAATAGAAGCAAGGAGAACCCTGGAGAAATTTGTAGGACTCCAACTTGAAGTTAGTACCTTAAGTCAGATAATCTCCACCGGAAAACACAAACATTCATTTATCATACACTGGGGCGAATCCTTACCTGTGGGCCTGGTGGGTATACGATAAAGTGTCGCAGAGTAAATCCAAAGCCGCGGTCAGTTTTAGGAATGACGACCGTGCGTGGTCCAGTCCAAGACGTTTTCCCACTCACTCGATTTGCAGACCAACCAGAACTCTGCAAAAGAAAATTATGAAAAGTTAATAATTTGTGTTTCAATTTTTTGTTTTAAGTTTTATGTCAAACTAAGAGCTACATGTGAGAATAAGACTGCAAGTTAAATATTACTGGTGAAGGAACACTCCAAGTAGAACAACCAAAACTCTGTTTATGAAAGTTTTAAAGATTACTAATTTGTAATTGTTAGTAATTATTTTATTTCCATGGTTTTAAGTTACAAGTGGTCAGAGGAGTTACAAATCCGCACCTCTACTAACAAGGCCACAGGTACCATTCTAGCACTAATTATCACTAGATCTATAGTAACTGTAGATATAAACAAATATACTGCAATACATAGTGTCTGAAAATATTTATCACACTTACAATGAAATTATGACCAAAAAAATGTGAAATGGATGATTTTAGTATGAATAATATCTCCATACCATAATTTAATTTTATTTCAAAATGTTATGCGCACTAAACGGATAATATGTTTACTCTGCAAAAACCACCTGGTATTCAGGTGCCCGCATGGTACATTATGTTCCATACCAACTTAAAATCAGCTGGGCCACAGAACAAAATGGCAGAGAAAATTAAAGTAAAACATGTTTCTGGTGCAAAACCCGCGAAAAAAACATGAAGTTACCAGGCATTTGATACTTAAATGTTGCTTTTTTCCGTATTTATCTAAGCATTTTTTGGCTAACTTGCAAAATTAAAACAGAATTTAATTCAGGCTAATGAATTCTCCTTCCGGCTAGTGAAAATTACTTAGTTACTAGCCTGACTTGCTTGTAAATTTCAATCCTAATTTCAATGACTGTAATGTTACCTAAAACATACACATATCTATTTCAGAATAAACTATTTTTCTGATAAAATCAATCAAAAATCAGAACTCACATTAAGCAATATTACAACCTATAATCCTATTATCCATATAACATTTAACACATCCATCTCCATAGTTCATACACATACATCCTATATATGGTTATAAATCCAACACTAAAACTGGGTCGTCCACTATCACTGGGGACCATCTCAATGATACACCAGAGAAGGTAAATGTCACAACATTACAATCCCAAATCAGGACAGAAATCAGACCGAAATGTGTCCAGATGGGTTGATAACAGCCTTGGGGGACAACAAACTGACCAGTAACAGGTCACAGACAGTTAGTCCTTTATGCTTAACTTGCTTAGCACAAATTGATCAAACTTTGACTAATAGTATAGATCCCAATCAGTCAGCTCCCAATGAAGCAAAATGAATGTATATGAGGTTGGTGTTTGGAAAGGATGTAAATAGAGAGAAAGATTCACGCTGTATTTTGAAATGTTTCTTAAGTCTGAGCCTTCTAAGCACATATTTGTAAGGCTTAGGCAAAAAGTGTTGATCCAGATTTGCCCACTTCTGCTGGGAGCTGTCTGATCAGAATCTACACTATTTGCTGAATTTTTAACAACTTTGGTATGTTGTGGCCTGGACTCCCATAGCTGGAGCAGAACCTCTACAGATTGTACCAAAAGACATAAAAATACGTTTAGATAGTGCTATCTGTCATCCTTGATTTTCATCGAGAAAAGGCTGAAATGTATCAACCAGTTTCACTCTAAGTGCATTATAGCTAATATTGAATATTGGCATAAAGATAGCTTGAGGTAAAAGGTGTAAGCAGATGAGAGCCTATAAATATTGTTTGCTAACATCTCCACATGAAGGTAACAAAATGTAAAAATACTGACACTTAGTAAATCTGAAAAGATCTTGATCAGACAGTTCCCAGCCAGGGCTGGCTGACCTGTATCTACACTATTTACCTAAGCCTGATCAATTTGTGCTAAGCTTAGAGCTATGTGACTATGATGGGGCATCTGGCCTGATGGTGTGTGAGTGTGATGTATGGGCCTCAGGGTTCCCATTCCTTGACAGGGTCATGTCAACTGCTTCAGAAGTCTCTATCAAGACAGTGTGAGAAAGTCACATGCTTCTGTTAGCTTGGCTGAGACACCCTTCTTTCTTTATTATTCTAGTGTGAGACACCCTTCTATATCATCACAGTGTGAGACACCATTCTAAATTATAACAGTATGAGACAAGTTTCTTTATCCTTACAAAAAAATTTGTTTACTATACAGGGTGCCCATAGAGACTTATAAACCTTTTGGTCAACCCAAAACAAAACATTAAGGGTAACTTATGACTGCATGGGTGTTGTTGTTTTTCTAAATACGTCAGAACAAAAATTTTTAACTTTTCTACAAAATAGCTAAAGTACCAAAATTACCTAAATTAGGACATTGATTAATGACAAATTTTATCTTTTGTTACATTTTGCAATGCCAGACCAGTTAACTGTATGAATGCCGGGGAAGGAAAATAAATATAAGCCAACAATGGACAGCAATACCTTAACATAAAACTAAGACTGTTACTGAATACCATTCATGCCATACATATTTTTATTTTTGTTTTTAATCACTTTATTTTTCAATAAAAAAAATCCAGTTTAAATTGCAAAAAATATTTAGTATGTTTCATCAAGTCAGTCACCCCAATTTATCTTAGAGTATAAAAACAAGATTAAATCAACAAATTACTCATTTAACCCTTTCATTCATAGTTCATCTAAAATTCTGAAAATTCACTTGACTTTGTTGTTTTTCTTTAAAAGAGATAAAAGGATTTTAATTAATTTATGTTCATCTTGTAATAATAGATTAAGGCTTAACCTGTCTTCACATAAACCCTTAGTCATGCAGATTCTGCTAATGATTGCAAATGGTTTGTAAAGGCAAAAAATGGCATTTACATGTGGGAAAGGGTTAAACAAAATATCCTGTAAGTGGATGACACACCAATCCTGTACAAGCCCATAACAGCTAAAACTCTTTTAAAGAGTTGAAAACCATTTAATCATACGTTACATAGGTAAATATGTAAATATGTACAGGAACACACTGTCAAGTTCAGATTTACTATGACACAGCCATGTTAATGACTGTGATAACAATACATTCAGCTCCTTTGATGTGACAAATTTGAAATATGACAACTCAATAGAGTAACTGGATACAACGAGCCCAGATGAAGTATGTAAACTGTTGGCCTTGTGAATAGAAGTTGTCTTGTTTGATCCTTTGATGGAATAAAATGATCAAAGTTTCAAATGATTGTCCTGTTACATTTTCCTAAGTATATGCAGGTACAAGAGATTGCAAACTCGTTCAAAGACTAGCATGTCCTGTATTAAAGGTGGTATCCAACCATTTGCTTAAATCTCATACATGTAACAACATCTTGCCCGTGTTTTGGGAACTTTTAGCATAATTTCTGCATGAATGTATACATTACTCTAAGGAAAGACAATTTCAACAATACTAAAATCATTATACAAAACAAATGGTGAAATAAATGGCTCTACATATTCATTTTTTACCTTCAAAATGTATATATAAGCACGAGTAGCTAAAAATAGACATCAACTGCATAAATAATAAACTTAGTCTCAAGAGAAAGATGTCACATGTTTTTTAGGAATAAAATTTTTGGCATGGCTCAGATTAGAAATCCGTTTTTAACGATGAGGGGGTTTTATACTTTAAGGACAGTAAGAAAAAGCATTTTGCATGACCTTTTCTGGTAGGTATAATTTATTTACTGTCTGAGATAAAGAAACAGGTCCACAATGTCAGATAAAATCTTTAATGACAATAATCTTTAATGACGTTTTCAAATTTTGTATTTTTATTTCATTTAATGGCACATTGACACTACAACCATTATTAAGCACAAGCCATATGGCTTGAACAGTTTTAAACCAACAAAAGAAGTCCTTTTATGTTGTTTAAATGTACCTCAAATAAAAACAGCTTAGTAAAAGCAACCTACAAAATTCCATACTTGTATCTTTAAATACATTGGAGAATTTGTACTTTGAAAACCATGGCCTTGAGCAATTCTTATTTAAAAATGGTGGTTGAATAATTGGACCTGGGGATAATATCATTAGTTCACGGAAAAATGCTATAACAGTTTAGGCAGCATTAACCTTGCTTAAAGGGGGCAGTACCATTTTTATGGCTGAACACCTGATGATAGGGTGTACAACCAAACAACAAAAACACATCTGACAGCAATTACAACTGCTCTAATTCCAATGACATATGACAACACATGGGTGTTATTTTATCTAGCTGCTCTAGAATTCATTACAAATAGGGTTACTGAAAAAAATCCTTGTAGGTGTAACACTTTACTAAATTGTGAGTTGCTGAAACAGCAGGTATATAAATCTCTTATATTTGAAGATTTTCTGATAACCTTTTTTTGTTGATGGAGTGGGCAAACAAACATAAAGGCCCATTTCAACAACTATAAAAGTGTGAGAGAGTAAGTGAATTAGATAACAGAAAAAAATAAAGAAAAAAATAGTCAGGAATATATAGATTTCACATTTTTAACAAATCATAAAAAATATTTCTTCTAGAAACTTAATCAGAATAGGGATAATATGAACATTTGAATACCAGCAGTATTTCAGTTACTTGGTGATGGTGTTCCCTTGAAGTACTCATAGTGCTGCCATACCTGTGCATAGCATACTGTGAACATTTGGCATCATACCCCACCCAGTCACATTTATCCTGACATTGGGTCAACCAGTCATGGAACTACCCATTACAGTTAGCAAGGGAGCTCTACCACTTACATTTTTAATGACTTTGGTATGTTGCAGTATGGGGTCCAACCCGCAGCTTCTTGTACCTGATGCCAATGCTTCACGGATTACACTACCAGGTCAGGTTTTCAGAGGAATGCTTTGTTTTTTGTTTAATACAGCATAAAATTATGACTTTTAACCAAGCTGCATTTTGTATATTAACATTAGCCTTGGGATGGAAAAAAAACCAAGACATTGTCAAGGTAAGGTCAGAGTCCGGTTTTTTTACAAAACAGCAAAAAACAAGAAATAACAACTCTCGAAAAAAGACTACAATTGAAACCCCCACAATAACTTCTTGTGACAAACACAGACTATTTTTTACAGAAGCAAGAAATAATACCACTGTAAAGTGGCATTAATGTAGCCTTTGATGTACAATAGATGACAAGACAAAACATATGCAATGAACAAAAACATAAGCAAAGAATGGATCAAGTTTCCCACAATGTGTCAGCTGTATATAACTGTCAACAATGAAGGTACAGTATACATTTTACAATTATTAATAATTTCACTTTTAGCAATATATTATTTTATTGCATGCAGAGGTAATGACACATATTACTAGTCTTGGCAGCAATTAGTGCAGATCCTGATCAGAAAGATCCCAGTTATTAATTTGCCTAATCTTGGTCAATTCAGGTGCAGAAGGCATACAGTCTAAATGTTTATTAGAGTCTTTAATCTAATTACAACTTGGCTTTCCACCAGTACAACAAAACTAAAACAAGACATTTACCCCAACCAAACATCATCTTCATTGCATTCATTTTTATTTTTTGTTTTTGTTTGTTTTAAGTATTAATGTCTTCAAACTTTTCCCACAACATATGTTCTATTGCAATGACAACTACACAAACAAAACATTCATTTTATTATGCTACTCTTTGTAAAAAATGTTTCTTGCTCATTTAACACACAAACAACCACAGTTACAGCATCAATAGAAGGTATTGTATTTTATTACTCATGTACGTATACATAGTCCAGCATCAATAACCAGTGTGTGCTTAATAGAGAAACTATGCCAAGCATGTCATGGGTAATTAAATATCTGGGTTTAGAACAAATCCTTAACAATGCTCTAGTTAAATAAGAATTTAAGAAAAAAATCCCCCTTACTGGATAATGGGTAACAGGTAGTTAGCGAGGAAAGTGCTTCTTTAATTCTCTCTATCTTAAGTGGTAACTTTAACTTAATAGTGAATGAATAAGAATTATGAAATTCATTTCAAACAAATGGAGTATAAGGCTGGCCTAAGTTACATCTTCCTTAGGACCAGACCTTGTAGCGCAATCAGTAGACTACGACTCCGATTTAGGAGGCCCTTGGTTAGATCCTGGGCTCCGACATACTAAACTTATAAAAAATGGTAGTGTGTAGCTCCCTTGCTAGCATTCAAACAAAGGATAGTTCAACAACTGGTTTGTCCATCGTCAGGATATTGTGACTAGGCATTCTATCAGGCCAGGTGTTCTCGGTATGCTATTCACACTGAAGGCAGCACTTTATCTGCTTCAAGTGGACACAATGCAATCACCAAAATTCCTGAAATACTTTTGGTGGGATAATAAACCCAACAAACATCTACCTTACAAGAACTTGCTTTTTTACTACACATACATTCTTTTTGTTTAACCAAAAAAGTGTCTAAACCCAAGCTTTATTGAAGTACCATTTCCTACAACATGCATTGCTGATCCGCAACTTATTGCAGGAAACGGGCTCAGCAAAAATTGCCCTGCTTTTCCCCCTGCAACTGGCACTGTTTACAACACAATTACCTAATCTTGTTCAAATAAACTTCCCTTTACACCTTCTAGCAAATTGGCCAAACTTGCGATTTGCAAAAGGTTTTTCAAATTCCATTTAACAAAGCAGTTAACCAATATATACCTTGTTTTTTCTTCCCTTTTCTAGCCTGATTTATAAAGCGTGAAAAAGTTTATGACAGCTGCAGCAATTACTTCATTGATTGTCCCCTTTTCATGTCCCTGTTCCTTGCACCTAGCTGACAATAGGACTATAGTGCCCCAACTTAGATGGAACAAACCCCTCTGTAGGGGTGGTACAGGTAGTGTCAAATGGTAAACAGACCCAGAAAGTTAGATGATTTTTTTTTTTATAAAGTTTGTCAGCTTTACTTGTAGTTATGCCACCAGCATAAAAGATTTGCCTTTAATATATGTAACATGTGACCTCTATTTGGGGTATTTGTGCATAATTTCTCTGAAAAATATCATACTTTATTCTAAGCTTTGGACAAGTTTTCAACAGTATCTTAATTTTGGGACAGTAAAACTCATTAATCAATATTTAATATGTTCATTCTTTTCAAATCCTATAAATAAGAACGATCTGGATTTCTGCTAAAAATAGACATCGACATCACAGCAGATGGCATGAATGAGCCAAAACATAAGTGGTCATGTGGCTGTCTAAGTTTAAATATAGCTGACCGTGCAGCATGGCTCAGACAGGAAATATATGTTTGTAATGACGATTGTAGCATTACAGGTACACTTTTCAGACAGGTGTAGGACATCAATAAACAAGATTCTGTGATATCTGTTCAGGTACCAATAGTTTAGTAAGATGTTTAATGAAAATATTTTTGGTCCAAAGTATCGGAAACCACCTTTAAATCATCTGAAGTATCTTAATGTTGGAGCCAAGGCAAATCAAATACTGATAAATACTTAATAATAAACTTTTGTGATTTGTTCAAATGACTTTGATTTTTGTACAATAAAGTGGTATCAAACAGTGCATAGAAAAATGTTGTTGTATAAGGGCTTTTGACTCTGCCAGCTAAGCACTTATCGATAAGGCTGAAACAAAGGGTCATGGAACAGAGTATTCAGCTCCCTGTTAGGAGCTGTTTGATAAGGATTTAAACAATATGCTGCTGATTCTCTATAAATATTCTCAGCAAATTTGATGTAAGGAAATAACCAAGATGCTTAGATACCTTTGCATTCAGTTGTTAGAAAACTAAGATGTTACAATGCTTATTTATAAGGTAAGCATGATAGGAAGATAGACCTGACACCATGCCAAGAACCTGCAGTAACAAAGTAAGTTTGCTTAGTGACAGTATTACACATGGAGAAGACATTAGGTCTCTGTAACCTATAACATTACCTCTTCCTTTATGGAGCCCCTCCTGCACTTTGTCACACCTGTGACAACAAAAGCCTGCAGATTCCCAGCCCCAGTGCATCAAGGGCCATCAATGACAGACAGAACAATGTGGCCCATCTTTTGTCAGCCTTAACAATAGGTGCACCAGTTTAGATCTGTCCTATTGAAGGGAACCTTCAGGGAACACAGAATTCTGATGGCTGATTCAGAAAAAGTACACCAGAAATACTTCATCATTGAACCACACAATAAATAAGACATTATCCCTACATTTTTACAAAGCTCTGCAATATAACTGAGCATTGGTTATTGACCAGTAGGATCTGACCACATCTTTAATCTTTCTTTTCCTACTTCATTATAATTCTGTCAAATAGTTTATGTGTGTCAGATTACAATTACACCAAGACATTCTGGGATAAACATGAAATCTCCTTCAGACAACTGAGAATTGAAAAGACCAGTGAAATAATCATGATATCAAGAATATACATTAGAAACTAATGATAAGAATTGAGCCATATTATTATCAAATTCTGATCCAACTTACATACTTGAAAGTCTGAGTTGTAAAAAACATAAGTTATTGCAGTGGTTCTTTATATTTTTAGGTAGCACTAAATAAGATAAACACTGGAAAAAAAAATGTGCATGTAGGTGACTGACAGGTGTTTGCACTATTGATAGGTGAATAAATCTTTCTCTTCACCAAATCAACAAGATAGCGATAAGTTGATGCAGTAACATTGTATAAATCTTTCAATTTATCAGTTCACAGTCCTCAATCATTTTTATGACACATCAGACTTAACCCTTAACCCGTTGCTGTTGTCGTTAATATGCTTAATACCTATATGCAAAGGTATCGTAACCAATTGCTATACACCATGCGACTGAGGAAGCAGACCCCAACAGGACCAAGCTGATCTAGATCTGCACTATTTGTCTCAGCCTGGTTAATAAGTGCTTAGCAGGCTTAGTATTAACAGCAGGTAACAATGTTACATACTGCACTCTCCCATGGTGGAGGAACATTAGGCCATGCCAAATCGGAATTCTGTTAAGCGTCCGCGTGCGCGTAGGTTTTGGAGTCCCCAATCCAAAAAAAAAAACAAAAACAAATTTGTAAGTGAAATTTTCTTAAATAATTCCAATGTTCCGTGAATCGATAACGACAATTTCGTTCGGGGGAAAATGTGTTCGGTAATGACGTATATTATTCGTAAGCAATTTATCATATAACCGTAATCATGTAGATGCTTGATCAAGCGTTCAGAGATACTGATCCAGTGAAACTGTTCGTTGGAACCACGATTTCTTTTCTTTTCTCTTGGGGTTTCTGTCATAAATAAATTCAAAAACCTTCAGTTCGTTATTTGAAAGAATCGTCCAGGGGCGTGCCTAGGCGACCTTTGAGTATACGCACTATTCCGAGGGGGGATTTTTTTTTCTTATAACGCCGTAGATACATTCTGGGGAGAAACTATGACACAGTACAACGAGCAGGAAGGGACAGAAATACATCAGGTAGGATTGAAGAAGTATTTGTAGAATTTGGAAAAGGGTTAAAGAACTCTAATTTAAAAAATGAAACAGCTAACAACAAGTGCCAAACACAGGTTATGTCGTCAATGGTAGTGAAGAATCAACACCAGGGAACAGGTTTAAACACCCTATTATCTAAAAAGATACAACCAACACCAGGTGTGAAATTGTCTGTAATTCTGACAATGTGGAATCTCAGATTAATGTGATAAACATTCATGTATTACCAAGTACTTATTTGTGTGAATTCTAGCTAGGATGGACATGTTAATATTAACATGTTAATATTACATGCCCTAAAATTTATAAAATTTTGCAACATAGATCTCCAAAGTACTTTGTCTCAAGTGTGCCATTTATATATTGTTTAATTCTATTATGACAGTATTACCAGTATAATATAGTTCATGCATTGGTTCATTGTACATTACTCCACATTCCTTCTTACTTACAAATATGTTGTGACAATATTTCCATAGTTGTGCCATAATTACAATATAAATTTTATTTAAAAAAAACTAGTCATTTTATATTAAACCATATATTTTATGTCTGTGCTTACACTAGTCATTTTTAAGAAATTCAGACCATTGTTTCATATTATAATGATGTTTTTCCATAAAAAAATATATATAATGCATTGTTGTTTTTTTGTCATAAAATATTTGTGTTTTCGTTTTCGGTTTGTGTGTTTCTGTGAATAGGTACCTATGTTTGTCAAACTTGAGTTGACGCTTAACAAAATTCCAATTTGGCATGGCCTTACGGTATACCATCAAGATAGTTCAGTGCACATCATAACTGATTTGTCATATGTTGACATTTCTTACATATCATGATTAATATTGCCCGACAGTAATAAGTGTGGCATTTGCTACAATTGTGCACTAACTGGCAAGTTACAGAGAGCATGTACTTGTTGAGTGTTGGGTAAGGGGGTTATTTATTACAATTACAATTAAATATAATCTAGGCTTAAAATGGCCTTAATAACATTTGCGATTCAAATTGAACACTTAAATTTGATGCTTGTTTTTGGTATATGTGGATGGTTGTTTAGGCAGTTAATTAGAAAAAAGGTGTATATTCTTTTTAACAGGGAAATGGGGCCCAATTTTAGCTTTAAGTCCAACCCCTAGAAACATTATAACATGTACTAGAAATGTCCAGAATCAATGGGAGTCTATAACCAGGTATTTATACTAGTTTAGATTTTCACGTGTATGGACAGGCTCAAACCATATGTTGCAGGTTGTCCTTGTGTAAGATCCTAAGGGGACTCAAGTCACTGGGGTTATCATGTCTCAGTTCAAGTCACTGGGGTTATCATGTCTCAGTTCAAGTCACTGGGGTTATCATGTCTCAGTTCAAGTCACTGGGGTTATCATGTCTCAGTTCAAATCAATGGGGTTATCATGTCTCAGTTCAAGTCACTAGGGGTTATCATGTCTCAGTTCAAGTCACTGTGGTTATCATGTCTCAGTTCGAGTCACTGGGGTTATCATGTCTCAGTTCAAGTCACTGGGGTTATCATGTCTCAGTAACAACTGCATATCATGCAATAACAGTGAAGGCTGCATTATACTGAACAAAGGCATCCAACAACCAACATAATTGTTGATGAGATGCTAAACCCATCTGAGCATACATGAATATGCATTGTTTTTTGTATAATGCTGCTTTTGGAAAAAGGAAAGGTATGGCCTTCTAGTACAGGTAGCTAATATTACCTGTCCAAGACAGAAACAAGACTGCCAGAGTTCTGCCCCTTGACTCAAGTCTGGGAGGAACTACCATCTCATCGATGTCAGAAAAATAATGAATAATAATCTAACCATGCTACTTTTAGTTGGCAACATTATTTCTAAGTAATTTCTCACATGTAAATATGCATTTAGATGTCCAGACATACTGAATGAAAATCAGCATCAAATACTGCAAATCCTTCAGATTATTATCTTCAACCTGATCAATGTGCTCAACATGATAAAGGTTATAAATGGTTCAAGGTTATCAAATTGAAGATTCCTGTATGCTTTAAAATACTAAACAATAACAAAACAATAAACATTCAATGGGATCCATAGGAATTATGAGCATGCCTTTTAATCCCTTACTTTATAACAATATTCTTAAACAAAAATGAGCATTTGGTACTATTTCTGCAAATTTTACATAGTCAAACTAATATTTGGCTGGAGGTCATTTTAAACTGAGAGTTCAGCTGTACATGTATTATCAGTTCAACAGTTGAACCTATAGGGCAATCATCTTATCAGCAGAACACAAGAAACCATTCAAGGTTACTAAGGATATCAACCTAACACAACCAACCCTACAACCCTCAGAAACTGATCAGGTTTAGGTATATTAAGTAGATCCAGATGAGGATCTGCACTATTTACTGCTGGGGCTCTCGCAATAAGGCTTGGCACCTTTGCTAGCAGATGTATCTGTAAGAACATGTCTAAGACTTAGTACAAGTTGTTTACTACTGTAGCGTGAATAGTGTTTAAAGAGCTCTTTTCTAAATCACTTCTAAATCTTCTCACCTACCATCAGATAAGACAAAACCTTGTCCTTATTTAATAAACCCCAGGGATAGCAGCAGGTAAAATTCTCATTCACTGATTTTCCATTCATCTTTTCATCAAAATGGAACGTCAAGGTAAAATGTTGAGTTTTTATGGCTGAAATTTATACACTCAGTCAGAGGAATTATGCTGCATCAAGTCAGTATTATCACATAAGTAGATCTCTATTTAACTGTTTGAATTGATGTTTAAACAGTTGGCTGTAAGACTCTCAAGTCTCCAAAAGCAAAATGTCAATTTTAAATAAGCACCAAACTTAAACAAGAGACCATTGAAGACGCGTGATGCTCCCCGATTGGGTATTTTGTCACATAATCAAACATGTGTCTATGAAGGTTGGCCATTTCAACCACTGAGTTAACTTGGGGAATAATGGAACAGATCATACAAACAATTGCAAAGAATTCAAGAATTACAATTCATTATGTATTGTATTTAATAAGGTAGACTGATAGACTTTCAATGGTATTGGCTGGACACAATTTTGCTTCAAGGTCACCTTGACATTTACGGTAGCGACCCAATTTCAAACTCGACAATTTGTCTTGATATCAAAATCATTTCTGTGAAATAATTTTAAAATGTGAATGCAAATACCAAAGTTATGGGCCAAACATGATTTTGCTCAAGTTGTGACCTTTACCTACAAGGTAGCAACCTATTTTGTGCCCGACACGTCTTCTCAATATGGTGATATTTCTGTGAAATAATTTTAAAATCCAACTATAAATAACAAAGATATGGATTGGACAGGATTTTGTTTCAAGGTCATGCTGTGACCATGACCTTCAAGTAAGCAACCTGAATTTTGTGTGCGACACATCGTCTCGATATGATGATCATTTCTGATAAATAATTCTAAAATGCAACTTCAAATAACAAAGTTTTGGGCCAGGCATGAATGCGGGATGGACAAATCGACAGACAGTCAGACGGACTGACCCCGGAATTTTCATTCGGGGAGCATAAAAAATGAAAACCATGTTATAAAACATTGATGTTTATTTCAATGCAATTAAGATGTAAAACATTTTCAAGGTCTTCCAGTTCAACATACAGATGGTTCTGTAAAAACATTGTAACTACTTTTTTATCTACACAAGGTGTAGGGATATCCCAATGATAAGCCCCCAGAAAACAATTCAGACATTCCTGTGGATCTATTTCACAGCAATCCAAACAAGCTTACCATGGTAGTCAAGTATTTTCATGTCTTGCTTAATCTCCGTAATCTTGACATGTCAGCTGCTGTACTTGCCCAATCTGATAACTCCTACCCTGCTAAGCACAAAGTGACGAAACTCAGGAACTACACTATTTGCTGTTAAAACTTTATTCATGCATCTTGTCACTTTTGCATAAAGATGCAAGCAAAAGACTGAAAAATTAAAATGGTTTTAAAAATTATAAGATGACAAGGAATAACATTACACTGACAATTCATTCTGAATTCTTACCTTCTATTTTGAACCTTCAAGTACACTACAGCAGCACAATAATGATCATTATAGAATTGAGGGAGGAGGAAGACCTGATACAACTGTAAGGGTAGAACCATTGTCAGACTGCAGAGCAGCAGAAAAATCTTCATGAAAACTCTTGACTCAACCGGACACACACCCACCCACATGGCAAGGGACCAGAGTCAGAGGAGTAATAAATCTCTACCCACTAGGCAACAGGTACCCCCATTAGTATTCTGCAAACAAATAAGTGCACAAGTAACTGCTAAAGTGCTGCTAATGACTTGATAAAGAGTGCAGATCCTGATCAGACATATCCCAGTGGGAGCTTATTAATCTTGACCTGCACTATTTGTCTATACCTGATCGATGTTTTCATGCACTATTTGCCTATACCTGATCGATGTATTCATGCACTATTTGCCTATACCTGATCAATGTATTCATGCACTATTTGCCTATATTGTTTGTGAATATTAACCCCGAACTGATGAATACATTACACGGTAGTTGCACACGCTCCTATATCAATTGTAAAATAAATTAAGAACATGTGCTTGCCGAAAATATTTCGCCGTGATAAATGATTTTTTCGTTATTCACGAGATTTTCGTGCTGTTAAAATGGTTAGCGCGGGAAATTGAACCAGCAACTACCGTGTAATGTATTCATCAGTTCGGGGTTAATATTCACAAACAATACCTGATCAAAGTATTCATACACTATTTGCCTATACCTGATCAATGTATTCATGCACTATTTGCCTATACCTGATCAAAATATTCATGCACTATTTGCCTATACCTGATCAAAATATTCATGCACTATTTGCATATACCCGATCAATGTATTCATGCACTATTTGCATATACCTGATCAAAGTATTCATGCACTATTTGCATATACCTGATCAATGTATTCATGCACTATTTGCTTATGCCTGATCAATGTATTCATGCACTATTTGCATATACCTGATCAAGGTATTTATGCACTATTTGCATATACCCAATTAAAATATTCATGCACTATTTGCATCTGCCTGATCAATGTTTTCATAGCAGGTTAAAAGTTTTAACCTCTACACACATACCACATCATTAATAGTTCATGATAATAGTTGAGAATGAGCTTTTTGTATCCTGTAGTTCTGAGCCAAGTTATTATGCTGGGCATAAATGATCACACTGATTTGATTCTTATTATTCTTATTACCAGAAAGACATAATTTGGAAACTAATTAGGGATTTACCATATGATTCATTACTCTAAGTCTGCTCCCCACCTCTATGCATATAATTATATTTTATACACAAATCCTTTGTGCATCATGAATTTTCTCACGCTTGTAAGAAATTCAGGTAAAATAACATTTTTAAATGATGATGGTTTACATACGTAGCTAAACAAACATCAGATATCCATGGGAATAAGCAAACCCTTTTTATTTAGCAAATCACTTAATGAGTCTGTATACTTCATTAGGAAAAAAGAAAATCTCTTGAGCCATGAACACATACTTTTTTAAATCATAAAATGCATCACAAGGTGACAAGCTTATGTTGAAATGCCAATTTAAATGTATACAGTGTACTTACCTGGCTAAAGAGACCACAAGGTTTAAGGATATGCAAAATAGGTAAAATTTTGTCTGAGACAGCATAATATTTTGTCTTCTAACGATATAAAACAATTATTTTTTTAGAAAACCTATTCATATCTTTATAGCCTCATCATATTCTACTGCATATGCTGCTTTCACCAAGAAAGTGTACAATGAACTGGTTCTGTTTTTCTGGTTCTTCTTTGAATAAGCAGTTTTAAAATCCCTTTTCTTTCTGACAGTCTTGTATACATCTACATATATGTACATTTAGTGCTGATTGTATTATGTTGTAAACTCATTATTATCCATTTTCTAAGTATGTTACGTTATATAGACTTTCTCTTTCCAGAAAAGATTACCTGTTTTTCAACACTATACATCTTAACCTTCATATACAATTCTTGACCACCAATATGACCAGGAAGCACTTATCCCTCAAGTATCATTAATAAACAATATATTTGCGGTTACCACAGCAACCAGGCCTGGACCTTGTATCCAAGGTAATCCATTGGGACCCATATTGACTGGATCCACATGTCTGGGAATCCTGGATCTACCAATATTGCAGGCACCTAGATACTTTGAACCAAAACGACCAGATTTTGATCAGACAGCTCTGAGCTTCCCAGCAAAAGCTGGCTTATTCAAGGCTACACCGCTTGCTTAAGCCTAATTAATTTAGTGGGTCTATGCGTCTTACTACCTTGCAAAAAAGATAACATGCCAATGGTTTATAGCAACAACAAAAAATGATAATTGATAATTTACAAGTGAGTTTCATAATA
This sequence comes from Sinonovacula constricta, assembly GCA_007844125.1. Lineage (NCBI taxonomy): Eukaryota > Metazoa > Mollusca > Bivalvia > Cardiida > Solecurtidae > Sinonovacula > Sinonovacula constricta. The sequence goes on along the minus strand of CM017567.1, from coordinate 12,192,141 downwards.
ATGTTGGAGCAATTCATGACTATAATAGTGATTGCAATTAGCAAAATAATGACAACAAGAATTGTTGCTGGTATTGACATATGTCCTTGAAAATGCAATGACCCTAAATATGACCTTGATTCTGACATTGACATAATTTATGCTTGAAAATCTTATGCAAGACACCCCTTCAAGTGCATGCCTGCAAGATGTTAAATGAAGAACTGTACACAGGAGAGGCAATATCAACCGTCCCAGTCATCAGTGTCATCCTATGGCCATCATGACATCTGAAATTTTTCATTTTCACTTATTCGTGACGCCTGACTCGTCGATGTCAATATAATGGACCGGCCGGGTTGAGTCCATGGGCACCTCATAAGTGCCCTGTGCTATAATGATAGATATGTTGTTGCACAGTATTGACAAAAATGCCATCCTATCCCTTCATGTATAAAAGGGTCACTAAACATAACAGCTACCTTCTCCAATGTTATGACTATGATATTAAAAGGCCTTAATGGCTTAAATAACTGACCATTCAACATAAAATTACAATACCTGCTGTTCGCTTAATATCATATACGTCAAAATTATTTGGACAAGTAATTAAAAATCCTTCAATACATTACACAAAAATATTGTTTTGTATCACAGTTAACAATAAAATAAAAAGGAAGACATTTCCTTAATTTGGTTGATGAGTATTTTAGTTAGTTACTATTCACAGAAGCTGAACAATGGGCATACCAACAGACATCAACAGTAAGACCATTCAAAGACAGACCAGTGAAAAAGAGAGGAAGAGAAAGAAAAAATCCTATAGAAAGAATGTCTTGAAGAACGAGAACATGCCATATGAATAGAAGACAGATAGGACAGAAAGGGCCAAGGAAAAAAAAGGAAAAAAAAGTCTGAACTAGAGGAAATGCAAGAACATTTTGTGAGTGTGAAGATATTGATTTCAATTCACTGAATTTCCAGCTAAATTGCTAAGCTGAGCATCCTAACACATTAACTATCCTCAGACCTGGCTCCTTGTGAGAGAATTAAATTAAATTGAAATTCTGCTACTCTTGTAATTACATCACAGCTTCCCTGCTGTTTCCTGAGAAAGTATCTTGAGAACTGGATCACTACATGGCTCTGTACAGTCTATAGATGCATCTAACGACCAAGTTCAAATAAAAAAAGACATCATAGTTTATATAAAAGTGCATCTAAATGGCACCTACCTATTCACTAGTATAGTATACTTCCAGGAAAATACAGATAAAGACTGCTGTTTATATGACACTTCCCAATAGTTCATAAATACCATGTCCCGAGATGGTCACTTTCACCTTGTCATGTTTTCATATTTAAATGTTATCCAATTATTTTACATTGCAAACGGTGTGAACATCTTTCTTTAATTACATCACTTAGTTTATTAGTCCTAAGGTAACAATGGTTATTTGTCAATGCATGCACACATTTTTAAATAAAAATATCAACAATAAAACTTTGTTTGCAAACAAAATATATATGACAAGGCTTGCCACATATTTCCTAAAGGAATTCAAGGTCATGGGTTTAAATTCCAAATTAGTGTGTCAGACTGTGCCATTGCTACATCACTAATTGTACCATCAGTGTTTGCCTAGACATCTTTTAACACAATTTGACTGTTCTATCAGTCTGTCCATAAAGTTATGTTCACCAACCACCAAAATAACCCAACTAAACACTGTATGTATGAATATGTATTTTGCTCCTTATCAAAACAGCTTTAAGCCAACATCATAAGTATGTAGATGTATTATGCACTTGATCCCCAAAAGCCTCCAAAGCAGATAATAAAATATGATCACCTGTACTTTAAGTTGACATTTTTCCTCTCTTCACACAGAAACTATGAAGGTGGATAGAAAATATAATATCCAACACTTTCTTTAGTGTGAAATGTTTGACACACTGTGACATCGATCTGTCATCATTTTCCATAGTCCAGAAAACAACAAAATTCTCTACCAATTTCACTCTCCCAATATCTGACTGATCAGTGTACCTGGGCTAGCTGGACAGGTGAGAAAGGGGTCGGTGGTCAGTGTACCATCAACAGGTCACTTGGACAAGGGGGCATCAAAGATGGTCATACAGATAGACTGGCTACAACACATGCTCCTTTAGTTTGGGAAGATATCTTATAAACTTAAAGCCTGCAATAATCAGTTAATAAATGTTAACAACTATCTAATTAAGGTAAACTCAATTTCATTCATAAGAATCATTAAGATCATGCAATAAATTTTGTCAATCCTAATCAGACAACAAATTAACAGGAGCTGGCTTATCTAGATCTAGTACATTATTTGCTCTAAGCATCACTCAGAATTCTTAAAAAGCTTAGAGCAAATACACTGGAAGAAGGGGTTTTACAATAAAAATGTTCAAATAATAATTTTGTCAATGCTTCACTTAAAACTATTGTGACTGATGTTAGTGGTGATGAGGAAAAGGCGGTGGATGGACAACAGGATTAAAATGGCAATTACAAAAAGAGAAAATAATGAAGAGTATAACAATAATGCTAGCAAAAGATAAAAATATAAAGTCAAATTCCAAAGCCAAGAAATATGACAAACTATTAACAAGGTATTACACAAACTAGTGTCAGTAAACAAATCCACATATCTGTTATATCACCAAAGATAAGCATACTATGGAATTCTTAAAACAACATGAAATTAACCAAACATACAAAGATTGTTTAATAATGGCCATGTCACAACAAAACATTCTACAAAAATACCACTTGTGAACACAATATATATTTTTTCTGGTTACAGCAGATGAGCTTACCAACCACCAGTCCATCAGAATTAGTCAACTAGTGTTTATCCAGATCTACTGGGAGCTGTCTGATCAGGGTAGACACCATTTGTTGCTGAGTCTTGAGCAATTTACCTTGTTATCATTTGCATGTTGTTATTAGCAGTTTCCTAAGATTTTGTATTGCTAATTGTAATTAAATGTTGCATTTCCCTGGCATCATTACAGAATGTTTGCTGTAAACCATTGATTGGCTTAAGTTTTGATATAAAAAAGTATAGTTGCATAAAATCAGACTCAAGAATCAAGAAATAATTGGCCAAGCTCAGTCAATCCCAAATAATGTTTCAGAAATTTGTATTACCATGGATATTTATTATTTTAAAAACTACTCTGCAAATAAAACAGGTGCAACTGACTCAGTTACTTTAATCATACTGTGTAGGAAGTTCAATATATGACTCATATAACAACTTGTATAAAATGAGGTACTTTAGGTGTTTTGCAAAATATTTCAAATTAATAAGCAATTAATTGACACTGAAATTGACCATAAGCAGGAATCAAAGAACTCCTAATTAATAACCAGGAGTGAAATGTTTAACTGCTCTTCTATCTCACAGCACAATCATATGAATCATTAATTAAAAGGGGTTTATTAAAGAAAGAAGTCTACAAAAATAGGAATTTTGCAAGTCTTTTATTTTTTGAAGCACTTTCTTTATTCATCAATTTTTATCAGCCACCATAATCACTCACTTATAAATTATGACATTGTGATATATACATTAGCATCCTAATTAATTAATAATACATTTTGTGTTATAATGTATAATTATTATGTTCTGTTGTTATGCTAGCCAGCTAAAAAAAAAAAAGATATTACAGCAAAAATAAAATAAAAATACTTGGTATTTTGTATGGTATATACCTTGGACTGTCCAATTCTCTATATACTAACTACACCACTGACTATTGCTTTGGCCAGACTTTTGTGCCATATATATCTTGTGCAAGCATAGCATTAATCTTTCAATTACACATAAATATATGGTTATCATAGCTATTTCTTTGTTAATCACATTTTCTTTTAAAACATACCACCAATAGTCTTTCAGACCTTTTTAAGACTGATCTTTCAGTGTGTTACAAACAGCATAATGCAGACAGTTGTTATGCTCATTCTAATCCTGTCTTTTCCGTCTTTCAGTGTTTGTTTGCAAGGCTTCTCAGGATCAAGTCAAGCAGTACCAATAGTATCATATGCCTCAATGGACAGGTTCAACATATGCTGGAAGATTATTGAAACACACCATAATTATTAGGTAAATGCATTAATAAGCATTGATGTAATACATTTGTTCATAACTCATACTTAATTATTTGTTTGTTTTTTTTATATTTGTTACAAATTTATGCATTGTTAGACTTAGAAGCATCCAGAGCCGACTGCAGGATCAGCAGGAGCTGGCTGATCTGGATCTAAACTATTGGCCTAAGATTCAGTTATTTGTGCTAAGCAGGTTAAGTGATAGGGTTACAATAGTTAATAAGATTATCCTTTCAGTCTTCAATTCCATTAACCTAGTTTAGTTTAGAAGCATACTTGTCTGCTCTCGGTGACAGTTATAGGGCAGTTAAAAGATTTACCATAAACTGAATTGTATAACAGGATCTTCTTCCCAACACGAAGAGAAACAGATCTACCTCTACTTTTTGCAATGCTTTAATGTATGAAAGTTTTAATTCCTTTGATTTGAACATGTTTTGGTATTTGCACCTATTAAACTTTTAGTTTAAACCAGTTTGCTGATTTGTCCAATTGAAATCTTTGAATGACCAATTTATTTTCAGAGGCAAGATTAACACAGCAATCACAAAAATTTTGTGGGATGTTTTAAGCCAATACTAAGTCAAGTACAACAATGTCATTGGTACTTCTGTTTGTTTACTAGGTTTATCTTATCACTAACAGTAGTTCAGTTATCTGGAGATGTTGACCATTTGCCTAGAAAATAATGCTTCCTTCCCTGTGTACAGCATGCCTTGAACAACTTGCATGATATCACACCTAGTCACATTATCCTGACAACAGACCAAATTGTTGTTTACCCTTATATTTGCTTGAGCATTAAAGAGCTATCCAATTACCATTTTTAACGTCAGGTTTGAACTCAGGCACTCCATACCTGAAGCTGTCATTTTACTGGGTGTGCGACTGTGTCTGGTATAATGGTAAGAAACAATTCACAACAAGAAGTATATAATCCATAAATAATGTACAGAAACAATAGCAATAGGTCCTTCTTAGAGCCTGATTTTAAATTAAATAAAATGATAATGGACAATAGAAAACTGCTACAATCATAGCACAGATAATGTATACAGTTTAATGTTATCATTGTGCCACTTGCAGTTGAGTTTCCATGACAGGACTGGTCAAGTAATGGACTTTTATGAAGAGTTCCAGATTCCGATATCCCCCAAAGCATGTATTATTTATTTACCCCCATCATATTTTGGTGTTTTTTTCTCTTCCCTTTCTACAGTCTAGAATGTTCACAGTTTGTAGATATGTCAACCATTACATTTTTAGCTATTTTTGTTAAACCACACAACATTTCAAATTATAATTTGAATTACCTTTGGGAAGGTTAGTATAGCTATCAAAGGAAACTAGCCAGATATTCAGTGGCAGTTTTAAAGTAACACATATAATCTATTTACATTTTGGCCAAACTCCAAAACTTCAAACCAACCACTGAAATGTCACTTCAGATGTCTAACATTGTCTTTGTAAACCTTACTTGACAGCTACATTTGCATCCGTTGTGCAATTTCACCTCCACCTCACTGTGCGCTGAGGTCTGTGTCTGGCTCAGATAAATAAGTTGTTTGGACACAATAATGGTCATTATGGTAACAGTTGGTGTGTATAAGCGGAGAAAGACACCCAGACAGACTAGAGCTCAACAGGTCTGTTTAAAGACTGGAGCACAACAGGTCAGTTTAAAGACTGGAGCACAACAGGTCAGTTTAAGGACTGGAGCACAACAGGTCAGTTTAAAGACTGGAGCACAACAGGTCAGTTTAAAGACTGGAGCTCAACAGGTCAGTTTAAAGACTGGAGCACAACAGGTTAGTTTAAAGACTGGAGCACAACAGGTTAGTTTAAAGACTGGAGCACAACAGGTCAGTTTAAAGACTGGAGCTCAACAGGTCTGTGTAAAGACTGGAACACAACAGGTCAGTTTAAAGACTGGAGCACAACAGGTCTGTTTAAAGACTGGAGCACAACAGGTCTGTTTAAAGACTGGAGCACAACAGGTCTGTTTAAAGACTGGAGCACAACAGGTCTGTTTTAAAGACTGGAGCACAACAGGTCAGTTTAAAGACTGGAGCACAACAGGTCTGTTTAAAGACTGGAGCACAACAGGTCAGTTTAAAGACTGGAGCTCAACAGGTCAGTTTAAAGACTGGAGCACAACAGGTCAGTTTAAAGACTGGAGCACAACAGGTCAGTTTAAAGACTGGAGCTCAACAGGTCAGTTTAAAGACTGGAGCACAACAGGTCAGTTTAAAGACTGGAGCTCAACAGGTCTGTTTAAAGACTGGAGCACAACAGGTCTGTTTAAAGACTGGAGCTCAACAGGTCTGTTTAAAGACTGAAGCACAACAGGTCTGTTTAAAGACTGGAACACAACAGGTCAGTTTAAAGACTGGAGCTCAACAGGTCAGTTTAAAGACTGGAGCACAACAGGTCTGTTTAAAGACTGGAGCACAACAGGTCAGTTTAAAGACTGGAGCTCAACAGGTCAGTTTAAAGACTGGAGCACAACAGGTCTGTTTAAAGACTGGAGCTCAACAGGTCTGTTTAAAGACTGGAGCACAACAGGTCAGTTTAAAGACTGGAGCTCAACAGGTCAGTTTAAAGACTGGAGCACAACAGGTCTGTTTAAAGACTGGAGCACAACAGGTCTGTTTAAAGACTGGAGCACAACAGGTCTGTTTAAAGACTGTAGCACAACAGGTCAGTTTAAAGACTGGAGCACAACAGGTCTGTTTAAGGACTGGAGCACAACAGGTCTGTTTAAAGACTGTAGCACAACAGGTCTGTTTAAAGACTGGAGCACAACAGGTCAGTTTAAAGACTGGAGCACAACAGGTCTGTTTAAGGACTGGAGCACAACAGGTCAGTTTAAAGACTGGAGCACAACAGGTCTGTTTAAAGACTGGAGCACAACAGGTCAGTTTAAAGACTGGAGCACAACAGGTCTGTTTAAAGACTGTAGCACAACAGGTCTGTTTAAAGACTGTAGCACAACAGGTCTGTTTAAGGACTGGAGCACAACAGGTCAGTTTAAAGACTAGAGCACAACAGGTCAGTTTAAACACTGGAGCACAACAGGTCTGTTTAAAGACTGGAGCACAACAGGTCTGTTTAAAGATATTCAATATTTAAGTTTTAAAGGTAGTACCAACAGTTTGGACCCGAATATTTTTTCTAAAAAAAAAAGAAGTCATTTTTACATGAAAAGATCCTGTAAAATGCTGTTCATTGATGTCCTAGATGAACAATGAAGCATAAATCCCCACTCATCATTACAAACAGGTATTTCCTACCTGCGCCACCTAGCAGAGATAGCACTTTTAAAGTAAGAAAACCTTGTAAAAACTTACTTTTAAGATAATGTTCTATCATCCAGGTAGTCCGCACTGACGTCGGTATCTATTTTTAGCAGAGTTTACTATTGTGCTTATTTAGGGGAAAAGAAGGAAAGAATTAATATTTATAATGATTTTTTTCCCATTGTGTACTGTCTTTCAACATAAAGTGTTCAAGGTTGTTATTACTTAGACTAAAGTTTGACTATGCATAAATGATGTACATATTCCCAGAATCTGTGGAAAAATATTGTAACATGCATGTGATTCAGGTCAAGTGCTGTATACCACCTTTAGTTCATCCTAACTTGGATTCAAATCTAACCAATGAGTTGCTGGGAGTTTAGAGGGTCTGCGTGTTGACATGATTGTATTATCACAGTGGACCGGACCTGGTAGCGCAATCAGTAGAGCGTCGGCTCCAGGTTTGGGAGGCCCCGGTTCGATCCCGGGCCGCGACATACCGAAGTCGTTAAAAATGGTAGTGGTATAGCTCCCTTGTTAACGCTCAAGCAAATATAAGGGTAATTCCACGACTGGTTGGCCCAGTGTCAGGATAATGTGACTGGGTGTGGTATCATGCCAGGTGTTCACGGCATGCTATACACAGTGAAGGCAGCACTATATCTGCTTCAAGTGGACACCGTCTCCAGATAACTGAAATACTGTTGGTGGGACGATAAACCCAATAAACAAACAAACAAACATAATCATACTGACTTAGTTGATTGTCACTCTTGAGTTTAGTAATGTTTTACATTTTTGTTTAAAGTTAATTCGAAAACCAGTTCTCACAACTTAATTAAGTCCTCCCCAACCCTCCAGATCCTGGAAAGGATGAGAACTTCTGTAATATCAACTTGGGCTGAGCAGTAACCTATAAATAATCCATCCCATGGACATAAATGCCAGGTCTGAGGTTTGAACCTGAGTCCCTCCTTTCCCAAGTCTGAAGCCTTAATCACTTGACCAAAGATACCAAGGTATGTTTGAGACTCGTGTGCCGAGAGAGATTATATTCAAGTGAGGATGCCTTCCAGATAGGTTTTGGTGCATGAAAAGCATTCCATTGACCAGCAATGGGTGCCCCTTTCTGGGATTGTTGGAGGTTACCCTCCTCAACTGCCAGGCAGGAATCTCAGTATCCATATTTCAGTGAACATATCAGTTATTGGCATGATTGAGGCAGATCTGTCAAGTGATAGTGTATCAATTACAAATAGTTATATACCAGGTGTAGCTATGGATCAAGCTGGATTACAGGGTGAATGTTTAAGAAAAAAGTTAAACATGATTAACATGACTTTACTTAAAAAACAAAAGTATCCGTTTGTTGGTCAGAAGTTCAGTTAGACATATTTTTTTCAGACACTATATTTATTATTTTTTCTAACTATATAAAAATCCTAAAATAAAATCCTCACTGCACACAAATTGTTTCATTGTATTTATCAGAGACAATAGCTGGATAGACAAGTTGTTTTTATTAAACATCATAATAACTTTCATCTTTATCCATCTGATGCCCCCTTTACCCACCTCCTAACCATCTACCATATAACAATCTACTGTATACATGTATCTGTATATAAAGGCTCATTCTTTACTCATTTAGTTCTCAGACAGAAGTTACCTGGCTAAGTCACAAGGTGTAGGTCCAGATCAGTCAGCTCTCATTGTGAGATGTCTGATCAGGATTTACATCATTTGCTGACTTTCTAGCTATTAAGTCTTTTACCTTTGCATGAAGTTGTAATCAAATAATTTAGAATGGCTTATAAAATATGTAGCATGTCAGGGGTTAAAACTGGAGTTGGGCTTGAAGCAAAAACAACCCAACAATCAGTCTATTCCCTGATTGCTAGTAGAGATAGGAGAGGTGGGGTCCGGACAATTCTCAGTCCGGACATTTCTCAGTTAGTGAAATTTGCAGGGTCGGACAATTCTCAGTTGGTTGATTTGCAGGGCCGGACATTTCTCAGTTACTTGTTTTGCAGGGTCGGACAATTCTCAGTCCGGACATTTCTCCGTTAATATTTTTCAAAGTATAGCACTGTAATTAAATACTGAAAGACAATCATCAAAAACCAGATAATTTTCTTTGCTGTCAATCATCAATAAACCTATGAACCAAACAAACTATTTATCCTTACAAATTGCATCAATAATTATTTCTATACCCCTTGATTTTTATAACAAACGCTTTGACCAAAGCCCCGAAAATTCTTTAATTGACCAACTCATTTAAGTGTTATAAAACAACACTGTAATTAAATACTGAAAGACAATCATCAAAAACCAGATAATTTTCTTTGCCTGTGAACCAAACAAACTATTTATCCTTTCAAATTGCATCAATAGTTATTTCTATACCCCTTGATTTTCATAACAAACGCTTGGACCAAAGCCGCGAAAATCCTTTAATTGGCCAACCCACTGTTCTTTAATAATGACATGCTTTACTCTAATTTCAAACTGAGATGCTTGTTAGAATATAAGTCTTAGCGCAGCCTACGATCATTATTCCAAAAATGGAAATTCTAACAAGTAAGACAGGCTCCAAGAAATTACTTCATGAGGGTACGTCTACGTAAAGAACCGGACGAACAAAACAACCATCAGATGGATGTGCTCTAAAAGAGCGTCAAAATCCTCCAACGGCGCCCTCGTCACCGATATAGATGTACGTTTTAATTAAAAAAATAAAAGCCAATGGCAAATATACCCAAACCAAAACACCAAAATATAAAAAGCTGCTAATCTTAATCTTAAAATCAATCATTTTCATATCGTTTATGATCACAATCCTTACAAACTTTCTTAAACCTTGAGATACCTTTATATAGATTTTTTAAACATTTAATTGGTACCAGTCTTGAATTTTGTTCTTCAATGACGCAAATAGCGATTGATGCATTCATATCAAATACAATATCTGCATCATTTTTTAAATTATTTCACTGTAACGTCAAAATGGATTTATACAACAATTTTATCACAAATATTGCTATACTTTGAAATATATTAACGGAGAAATGTCCGGACTGAGAATTGTCCGACCCTGCAAAACAAGTAACTGAGAAATGTCCGGCCCTGCAAATCAACCAACTGAGAATTGTCCGACCCTGCAAATTTCACTAACTGAGAAATGTCCGGACTGAGAATTGTCCGGCATTCAGGAGAGGTATCAGCTGATTCATAACCCTGATAAAATATCAAGATAAACCCAGCCATTCAGGACTGGTGGAACTATGTTTATACAGATGGCTGACTCCAGCATACCACTACTGGCTAAAACAGAATTGATAGATGCCTGTAAATCGTGTGTATCTATGACTATATTTACTAATTAGAATTATCTCAGGTTTTCTACTTTTACTATAAAGCAAGAAAAAATATTAGGTCTTCTACATTTACTATTAAGCAACACATTTTTTTTTATTCAATATTAAGTTAAATAAAATATTGGGTTTTCTACATTTACTACTATTAAGCAACACACACAAATATATATATATGTATATATATATATATATATATATATATATATATATATATATATATATATATATATATATATATATATATATATATATGTGCATCCTAAACTTATATTAATGTCCAAGATACTAAGTTTGTTCTGTAATAAGAAGTACATTGAAATCATTTAAATTACTCCAAAACTCCAAACATTCAATGGAAAACTCAGTTTTTAGTTACATAAAATATATTTGAAACATACATACAAAATATTGAAGGTAAAATATAGTCAAAATATACAACTCTTTACCTGTATCTGATGTAATGTCACTAATTCTCCATCTTCTCCCAAACTCCTTTGAAACACATATAACACTGCCACTATGTTAACCCACTCAAGTTGGGTTCTTAATTCGTTAGATAATCTCTTATTAGCCACAAATCCTTTGGACTCAGACACTATGCTCACCACAAAATAACACTTTCTGGTAAACCACAAACACAGCAGTAGTTGTCCAATGACACATCAACTAACCACAGCAGCTCAACACAAAGCCTTAAACAATTTCCCTATATTTATTTCATTAAAAGCAATATGCATGTTTCATGTTGGCATTGCTGTCGCCAAGAAGTTAAGTCACCACTAAAGCATGAGACACTCATACTACTCTTATATGGGGACCGGTATGTGTATTTTGTTCCTGTACGTTTATCGAGCCAAACTGTCCCTTATGTGTTTTATACACAAATCCAACAATCCAGCTACCTCTGTGTTTAGGTTCGTTTTTCCAATAATCTGCGAGATCAACAATAGCCAACAACTAGCACAAGTTATTATTTGCAGCACAGTGTGAGCTCTATCCATGTACTTCACTCCATGGTCCCCAAGTCCTACCTAGTCCACCAATGAGTCTGTATGGAGTCTCTGATACCTCAACTCTAACTGCTTGTACACTTAACCCAAACCCACATCACACCACATTTATTTATAAGCAATACAAAATCTAGGATAAATACTAACAACTAAATGCAATAATAACAAGACCTATTGCTAGTGACCTCTGCTACAAATAGTGCAAATCCTATGACACAACTCCCAGCAGGGAGCTGACTGATCAGGGCCTGCACTATTTGCCTTATTCTAATCAATTCATGTTGAGCAGGCTAAGAGCTTACTACAATCAACTACAAACTCCCAACCCTCCACCTGCTATACAAACACAAGGCTGTAATGAAATTTCAAATCCAGCAAGATCTTCTGGAGTACATGTCTTAATGTCAAGAGGCAAGAGACTTTAAAAAAGGCATAGGGTTTTGTTTTTTTACAATTTACAAATCTCGAAATCTGCGTTCACCTAAAGCAATACTATCTCTCTCTTACAGTTATGGAGTACCTTAATAGTTCTGTTTCTTCTTTGCTTGCCCCTCAATGCAAAAAGTAAATGAAGAAAGAAGATACTGTCTTGTTTATCATTGGTTGAGATCTATCCACCTGAATCAGACAGATGAGTTTGTGTTGGCTCTAATACCTGCTTATTTATTTTCCATTTATGTTTTTGTTTTATCAGATAGATGATCTGAAGATTAAAGTGGTAATTTCGCTTCAAATTATTTCAATAATGTGCTGTTGTTTTTCAGTGAAAAGTTGAAAAATCATGAAAATGATGGTCTGTAACTGAGCCATGTGATTTAATACCCAACAATCCCTAATAGTGTGAGTTGGAGACCCACAAGAGATGGGGATTCTAGTGAGTTAGCTTTATACAGGTATAGCTTTGTGTGTCACTAGTTTTACTTTGGTAAATATAAATGGTCAACCACTAAATAACAGATTTAACTGACCAAAGCAAAATAATAATTAAATGACAAATCTAATGCTTGAAAGACATACAGCAAGCATACAGTATAACAGTTCTTTATGTTCTACAAAAATAAAAAATACACATATCCATATTTAAAGATAACAAATAAAAACACAGAAAAAATGCACAAAAGAAATTAAGATTTTATAAAATTATTAAAATAAGCAGCAGCTAAGCAACCCCATCATCAAGCCCCCCCCCCCTCCCCCAACCCCTCCATGCTCCCTGCAATAACAGGTCATGCTGTGTCATGAAATGACACATTCCTTGCTCACAGTTCATGTTTCCTGGCAACTGACATGTTGCATGTCACCGTAACAATAGTTCCATTATATACAAAAAATAACAAATAAAAAGTTTGTCCTTCTATGCCTAAAATGCCTAGGTAAAATTAAACATTTACATATATATATGATCTAAATGTGTACCTACTTTCTAGAAGAAAAAAATGCAAAAATTAGTTTGTATTTTCCCCTGTTAAAATGTGTACTTGTCCAGATTAAAAACTCATTTCTTGTATGAGTTTTTTTACAGCTAATAAATTGCAACAAAATTCTTCTAGGATGATCAGTGCAGTTTGGGGGCTTGGAAAAAAAGAGCAGTTACAAATGTTATGACAAAAAGATCTAGGCACACTTTTTAAGACCATTACTCATCATATTTATTAACCTCACACCTAATTATGTATTGAAAGGCTCAATGTATCCTATAATTCTCAACTTTAACCTGTACCTTTGTTTCTAATTTTAATTGTTGCTTCGAGGCGAATTTAATGAACCTCAACTATACTCAAACGAACCAAAGTTATAGGGAGCATGTCAAGTCTCTGCTTAAAGAGCATATAATTATACTGCTAAGGCAAAATAATGTAGTTGTCTGATCAGCATCTACACTATTTGCTGCCCAGTTTCTAGCAGTGAGCCAACTTAACATATGGATGTAAGAAGATAATTTAGAATTAGCATGGGTTAGAACTAACAATTGTAGCAAACTACAATTTTTTTTAGAAAAATACCTTCTTTTAAACTGAAGTTGTACTAAGCCAAGGTAGACATTACTCAGTCCACAACCACTCCTGCCTTCTCTCCAGAAACGCTGGTGGCTCGGAGGTCACTTTACCTAGGCCTTAGCCTGCTATATTTGTTCATAATCCATTGTCATTGTTAGATATCTTCTTATAACTGCACACAAAGGTAATCTGACAAACTGCAATGCAGCATATAGTACAGATCCTGATCACACATCACCCCAAATGGAGCTTGCTGATTTGGATCTAAACTACTTGGTCAAACATGATCAATTTATGCCTAGCAGGATAAAAGTTAATTGGCTCAATTAGCATTCCTCAGCCATTGACTGACTAACCAAATATGTCAACTGACCCTATATATGGAGAATAGGCAAATATGGAGAAAACTTGACATTTCATACATGATGTTGGCTGTACAGCAGAGTTATATATATCGATTTAAGAAAAATAGTAAAGCAAGAAAATGACTTAATTTCTTAGGAAAGAGTAAAGACTTATAAATGTTTATAAAGATATTAATATCTATTCAATTGAAGAAAAAGACCTGAAAGCTGTTGACATCATTGTTGACACTTGTTAACATTCATGAAAACCAGCGAAATTCATCTGGCAGATGCTATAGAAAGCATGCCATTGGCAGTACACCATAACAGTGTAAGCAAAACAGACTGCTGATCATGCAGTTGACAGATTAGCGACTGTGTTTGCTAATCCCCTGAGAAAGGTGCAAAAGTTGAACCAGAGATAAACTAATTAGCATCTTCAGCCGGTATGAGAGCAGCAATTGATTATGCTAATAACCGAAATTGGGTTGACACCTTATGACATATAGCCATTTATTTTTAACAAAGGTTAAAAAATGTTTTAGTGTTAGTTTGTTTGTTGGGTTTATCGTCCCAGCAACAGTATTTCAGTTATCTGGAGACAGTGTCCACTTGAAGCAGATATAGTGCTGCCTTCACTGTGTATAGCATGCCGTGAACACCTAGAATGATATACCACTACCATTTTTAACGACTTTGGTATGTCGTGACCCGGGTTCGAACCGGGGCCTCTACCGATTGCGCTACCAGGTACGGTTTTTGGTGTTTGAATATTGAATTCAATAAAATGGCTTGAACAGAGAGCTCACAGCTAGGGATCTGGCTCACCTGGATCAGTCCTATTTGACACAACATTATCATGCTAAAGGTTAACCAAATAAGCAACCAGAAAAGGATAAAAAGATTATCCAAAGAAAAGGAGAAAAAGATTATCCAAAAGTTACGAAGAAGAAGAGCAAGAACAAATATTAAACAAGAGGGCCATGATGGCCCTTAATTGCTCACCTGATGACACAGGCTTTTAGTAGATTCAAATCTGGCATCAAGTAATTAAGAGTTATTTACTTTAGAAATCTTTGGTGAAGATTGGATCATTAGTGTTGCCACTGGGTTGATAACATTTTCTAGAATTTTACCAAGTAACCTACTGAATCAACATGACCCACTTCAAAACATATGTAAGATTTCATACTGGCAAACATTCTGGCCAAGTTTGGTGAAGATGGTAAGATGTGACCTAGTGACCTACTTTTTGACCCCACTAGACCCAATTATGAACTCATCCAAGATTTTTTTTGCAGGCAAGCATTCATTCTGATCAAGTTTGGTGAAGATTGGGCCATTAATGTAGGCCTCTATGTGATTTATAAGGTTTTTCTAAAATGTGACCTAGTGACCTACTTTTTGACCCCACGTGACCAAATAATATACTTATCCCAAGATTTCAGTAAGGCAAACATTCTGATCAAGTTTGGTGAAGATTCGACCATCAATGGGGCTTCTAGTGTGTTCACAAGCTTTTGCTAAGATTTGACCTAGTGACCTACATTTTGATGAGAAATGGATAAAAGATCATTTCTGGTATCCCAATGTCAGGCTTTACACACTTTCTTAAATTTTTCAACATAAGTTTAGTCAAACAACGTCTTTTATTTTATTATGCATTATATATTAACATAATATTTCTAAAAGAACAAAAAGAAGTTCTGAACACCCACTATATGATTGAAATGGTATTTTCCTGAATGAAATTCTGAGATAGTTCAGCCAGCTAGACCTAAGTGACACTATGTGCAGCAACTATGTCTGTCTCATTATCAGTTTGTTTATGGGAGTGACAGACTTATTAAATTATCCTGTCACCACAGGACATTTCTAATTAACTACCTGGGCAGGTCAATCTCTTCCTGATAAAGGGCAGGCAACCCCTATTCCACATTGTAATGTAAATAGTTCACACCCTCTAGCTGGAGAGGCTGATGTTTGAATGTTTGTCTAGTCTATTATACATTTTAACAAAGGCGCCAGTTATTTAAAATACCAAAAACCTAATTCTTGGTCATTTGCTTACAGTTTCACATGAAGGTCACAATACCTGCTGACAGAGACTAAGCAGGAAATATTGTAGATCTAGATCAAACAGCTCCCACCTTTAGGCTGATCTGGATCTACTCATTTGCACAGGCAACACATTCTTAGGCATCTAAGAGTAATGTTCAACTATCGCTAAGTCATCTAGAGACTTTACAAGATCCCCTCTTGCAGGTTCTGTGCTGCCTTCACCTGAATAATACATACGACATGATATGACATCAATTCACCTTTACCAGTCATTGAGCCAATAGTTCAGAACCATACTTAAAGGGAATCAAAGCTAGTTTTTTTGGGTCTTCCTATTTTATAAAATAAAAAAATTGTATGTTATAGTCAGAAAGTGAACTTATGTTCTACACACTACACTTACATGGCCAATGGCAATGAGTCATTTAAAAATATGAGCATGGTTTCAAGAAATAGCATGCCTTTTTCATATAACAGTGTACTACATTTGGAATTTAAAAGTTGTTTGGTCTCATTCAGAAAAAGTGATCAGCATCTCATTTCAAGAGTTAAAGAGGCAATTAACCTAACCAAACATTCTGACAATTTTAAATGGTGGAATGAATTACTTAACTCTAATTGTCAAGATAATTATAGCTTGTGGAAGATGTCTTAGCTGAAAGATAAATATTTAACTGAGTGTCATCACTTGCAGCAACTTGATACATAAAAATTAAATTCATCCCTAACTTTCAAAACATGGACATGCAATGATTATAGTGAAAACACACCAGCGGCCTGAAGATTAAATGTTTTGACTCAGTTTGTAGCAGAAATAATGCTTCCTTTACTGTGATATCTTTTTTGATTTTTGGTTATTTGGTTAACATTATCCTACTGGTTGGTCCATCCGGTCCTTTATACCAACCATAATAAACTGATCATATGCACAGTGAGGTAGTCCACCACCACATTAAGACTTGTATGCTCTAGCTTATATGACACCATGTCATAATAACTGCATGCAGATGCAACAATATATTGCTCATTGCAATGCTCATGGAAATCTCCATGGAGCATACCTGGTAGAATGGCTAAGGCATTGGACCAGATAAGAGGATTCTGGGTTGGAAACCCTTAGCAACTATGATATGGACTATTTAATGTACATATCTTATGCTCTAGGAATCAGTTAAAGTTAAAAGAACTGATCCCAAACCCTTAATAAATAACAAGGATAAAACTATAAGGTATTGTTATAGCCCCAGCAGCTGATAGTGCAGGTCCTGATCAGACAATTCCCAGTGGAAGCGGTCTTGTCTGAACTACACTGTTAGCCTCGGCATTTTTAACCAGTGCCTCCCAAGGTTAAGAAATAAGGCCTGCTGCAGGAAGGCTTGTATATCAACAACGTTAAACAGGCTGGGCCTAAGATTTATATTATAGTTGCTGCTGCCAACACCAAAGCACTCAGCCAATAAGAAAATGATGATGTCTGGATTTAGCACTTGAATAACACTGAAACCAGCCCAGCACTTGATGGGTCATGTGCTAGCTACTGAATCAAGGTGTGGACGAGTCATAGGTAAGCTATTTCAATATCACCCATTTCATGACAGACAAGAAAGATTCTCCTAAATCAAAACCTACTTTTTTTGCTAACAGGTGGTATCCCATGATTATCCAAAAATTAAATGCATTCTTTTACTTAAATGATAGAACCCATTAACATTGGGTATTTGGAAATAATAACGGATCATGGGCATGGTCTGAATGTTATATGGTTAAAACATTTATTTACGACAACTTCAATGGTAAGATTTGTTTATTCAGTTTATTAGATTTATTGTTCCACCATCAGTTTTTCAGTTATCTGGCGATGGTCTCCACTTGGAACAGATAGTGTTGCCATCACTGTGTATGAACATCTGGCAGCCAATCCTGCAACATTTTTTTTCTTTAAATTTTTCTCATGTATTATCAATTAGTTTATTTATCTCTATTTTACATAATATTTTCTTCTAAAATCCTATCATTTCTGCTCAGTTAGGCCATCAGCAACATATCACAAACCTATGTGTCAAGATAAAGCATTTCTGAATGAGGTAGGCTTTATTTTTTCATTTTAAATTATTCCATCTTGATGAACATAATATATTTTTTATACAATCTAGCAAGTGATCCACTTTTTCACCAGCTGGCTCTCAGAATTTTCAGTCATATCTTTTCTGCTCAACTGAAGCTTCTAGACAACCCTCCCAAGCTCAGTGTGTAAAGATAGACTATCTGTACAAGGAAGCTGGCTGCCCAGGGTGTAAAAGTCTACACCCTACATCCTCTGATACAGGCATGATATGGACATGGCCCAGCCATGATACTGGGGCCTGATAGACCTTCAAACATCTCCGTTGTCACTCAGTTCATGTGTAGGAGCAAGGAAAACTCAACCCTAACCATGTTCAATGTATAGCAAGAAAAAGTTGATGCTAAGCATCAAAGTCACCAGAAAATAAAAATAATATGCTGTAAACAGAGCATTCAACTAAAGAAAATGTTTCTGCATTACAGTTGCATATAAGATCCTTGATTTTCACATATTAATGACCAAAATCTAATAGCTCAGAGCAACATTTACATTTTTAAAATTAAAATAAAAGAACAACTCTTTTAGTAAATATACAGGTCCTGTTTTCGTACAAAATCATCATCCAAATCAACCATCCATAAAATATTTTTAATATACAATAATTTACCCTTTTATACTTAAGAAATTTTTCTGTACTGTTGGTCTATACACTTCTTTGTCGGTCATTTTCGGTCATTACAATGTTAATTCATACTGATATTCTTTTGTATAAATGTTCACTGATTTGTATGTATTGATCCAAGTATGTAATTTAGGGGGCATTTAAGTTGTTATTGCTGGTGATTAAATTTAGATATATGTAAAACCATATAAAATGTACCCCTCTGTTATCCATAGAAAATCAATTTCAGTTGGAAACAAATTCATATTTGGCACATTCTATATTAGCACCGTACCACCGAGGTCACAAGAGTATCAGGAAATTCAAAAAAGATGGAAAAAGCTCAACTACAGTAGAATATGGGTACGAATAAGCTTGTGTACCTATCACAAACTGTCAGCCCATTTCTGTATTAAGTGAGCAGGCACTAAATACATAGAAACTGTAAAAAGTACAACCAAGCAATTTAAATCCTAACAAAAGTTGAATGTCGAAGAAACTTTACACATCTATCCTGTTCCTGTAGAAGTCTGTGATAATTAGTGCAGTCTGCCCTTGCAAATAAATTAGGGCAGTCATGTAATATAAAAATAAGAATCAACAATGAAACACATTAGTGAATAGTCTCCCCTGAATAATCTGTAAGGCAAGTAGGTCCTTTCATTTTTACCCGTTTTTTTTCTAGTGCTCTATGGAGTGTATGTTGACTTTTCTGCCTTTCCTGTGATATCAAGTTAACCATTATCAATAAAAATTTCCATTTTCTTTTTAAACAACATATCTCTATAAGTATTTAAATTAATTTTAAGCTTATATTTATGCAAAAGTAAGAAATTTCACTGTTTGTAATTGCAATATCTACAAAAGAACAGAGGATAAAGTCCAAGAATTCCAACTACAAGGACCTACCTACTGTTTGGAATACCTCATATATTAACAAACAAGGGAGACGATTTCCATTTCACCAATGTACCCCATTGATATAAGTAAGATCTTAATTCTGATTTTTCACAGTTCTTACATTTTTTTTTTAGTTTAAATGGTAGTTGTTTAAGAAACACTTCACCATATTAGATATATAACAATGTGGGGATTTTACTGCTGAAAAAGCATAATAATAACCATGTAAAAGATACAATTGCTTTTTTAAGCTGTGACATCATCTCATAGACATTTCCAAAACTACTTATACGGGTCGCCAATCTCAGCAACCCTATAAGCATACAAAATCTAAGTTATTTGCTTACACCTGCATGCTAATGTAACAATGCATATTGCTAGAGACTCAGCCACAGAAAGTACAAATGTTGATTGGACAGCTCCCAACCAAATCTGCTGATCTGAGTCTACACCATTTGTTTAAGCTTAATCCATTTCTGCTTATCAGGCTTATCAGGAAAGGAGCATTGCAGCCAATAAGCTCTGCAATGAAAAGTCAAGGCAACCCAAACACACAACAATCTTGCAGCTGTTATTTACAGGTTTAAGACAAAACACTATTTTTGTCAAATTCAAATCTCTATAACAAAAAAATAAGGTTTTCCTAGATGCAAGTTCCTGGTTTCATTACAAAATTATTGCTGGAACTAATTATTATAATCTCAAGAAGACATTTTGTATCAAATTCTACAGTGTTCATCTGCAGATACTGCCATAACATGGACATGACTCGCCATGATACTGGATTAGAGAGCCCAGTAACATCTTCTCTTTTAATTACTTCATTTCACAAATTACACTACCAAGTCCAGAAAACCCCAACACACAACCTTATGGAAGGTGATTTTTTTGTACAGACCCCAAAACATCAGAACCAAGGTAATGTTTATGAATCCAATGCTTCATATATTGAAGATAGACAAATCACATGTAACCAAAGTAATCCATTGCCTTAGGTTTGCGGAATGTTTACTGACCATATATAGGTCTTGCTTTAAGTGAAGACTATCCTGATTACAACTTCCATGGGTAAGACAGTTTAAGTCAAATATACTTAATCTGACTTTGCATTATTATCCAGTCTATTTCTTTGATGCCATGGGGACTTCAACAAAATAAAGATTTGAAATTGTCTCATTTTCATTAACAGAAATATGCAACAAAAGTATTGTTATTTATTTAGAAAAATAAAGGAAAATATTTTTACTATAAACCCTTGCAATTCAAAACTTCTGGTGAATTTTTCTTAAAATAGCTATGTGGAGCAGGCAGGGTAGGATTCAACTAAGTGAATTCACGTTTGTTGTGTAACAAAACAATTCCCCAAAAATCTAAGACATTAACAAGCAGCTTTTAGCAAGACTTTTCAAGATAACTGTATTTTGTTTGCATCATGTTCTATGTCATGTCTTGCTTAATGTCTTAAATACTGAGTTCTTCACTAACACTCTTTACTAAAGATACTCATGAGATATATGTTTGTTTGTTTGTGTGTTTACATCGCACCAACACAATTATAGTCATAGTGCTGACATCCAGCTATGTGTTGGAGGAGGAAGACCCAAGACTTAAGTCTGGGTAAAACCACAGGTGCCCCACAGGTTAAATGGAAAACCTTCCCACATGAAAGTTATCGCCTTAACTGGGACTCGAACTCACGTGGTGAGGGGCTGAGGAGTTTCAAGTCAGCGATTCTAACAGCTCGGCCATGGACATCCTAAACTCATTAGAATTGTCATGATATAAGATAACAACATTGTTTGTGTCAAAGTACTGAGTATTCAGGATATACCTAACATCTCATTTACCCAATGAAACTGGAGTAACAGATTCTTTTTTTTGTTGTTGTTACATCGAACCGATACAACTATGGTCATATTGGCGACGTCCAGCTTATTTTTGGTGGAAAACCAATATGAACGACCGCTGCACCGCAGGTTAGCTGGAAAACCTCCCCACTTGGAAGTTCTTGCCCCGACCGAGACTCGAACCAACGCAGTGAGGGGCTTAGGAGTTTCAAGTCATCAACTCTAACCGCTCAGCCACGGGTGCCCCAGTAACAGACTCAATTCCACCATTCTGTAGCTTCTAACTTGACACTCCTGTAAAACAATTCAGAATGGAACAAGATTATAATAGTTTTGATCCAAAAATGACAATGCCATTTTAGTGTAATTTAAACAAAAATAAAGCCTAGGAAATAGTTAATTCTAAAATGAAGAGTTCTAATTCAATTACATTTAAAGCATGTGAGATTCATGACAGATTTTAAAAAATCCCACTCTGTTTTAAAAAATTCAAGTATTTATTCCAGAAAAAAGGTAGCTCAATGTATTTAACTTTTAGATCAGAATCAAAATGACTTTTACCCATCTACATGATTTTTATTTCCAATATTGGAAAAATGTGAAAACCTGATTTAAAAGAAATATCTGATTGATTCAAATAAATATAAATGCTGGTGCAATCAAATATAAAATAATATCTAAATATAAATCAATCATCTAATACAGCTAACATTTCTATAAACACCCAGATAAGTAG
Organism: Sinonovacula constricta; assembly: GCA_007844125.1. NCBI lineage: Eukaryota > Metazoa > Mollusca > Bivalvia > Cardiida > Solecurtidae > Sinonovacula > Sinonovacula constricta. The sequence continues at coordinate 12,169,718 of CM017567.1, read as the reverse complement.
CATCTGCAATATCTTTACGTATTTACAAAAAAAAATTATTTACCTAAAAAAAAGAAACCATAGGGAGAAAGCTATATAACATTTTAAGATAATCATATTTAAGATAAAATACAGCACACTTGCACCGTTGTTCTTCTAGCACTGGTAATAAAAACTGACCAAAGAACTTGAAATGATGCAATAAGGCAGTATCTTAAAATTCTCAATGAAACTTTTATTGGTGTGTGCATATCAACAACAGTTGTAGATAAAGTTAAAGCCTACTCCTTAGCTATTTACCCTAGACATCACTAAAATCACAGATACTTGCACAGTAGCTGCAATGTTCATGAAAAACAACAAACATCAATAGCATTTCAATGCCAGAATAAATTATAAAATGAGCACAACCATTGATCAACATTCTAAAAAATTGTATATAGAATACTAGCCATTTCTCTAGGGACAATTCATCTATACTAGTGAATTAAGATCATTGAAAAAGTGTGAGTTTTAATCTCAATCCAAATGCGTAAAGAATAGAAGCTTTACTAGAAAAGAACTTGTGACTTTGTATTCTGTGAATAACTACAACACATGGTTTAAGGTTCTTATAAAAATAAGACATTTTAAGAAAATATAAAACAAATTCATAAATAAACTTTAAACAACAATATCAAGACAAATATTGCTAAAGAGACTGTGTTAAAAGTTTCTTTCTAGTATTTGGGTTGAATGAAGTTTTCGATACATGTACTTATAAAACAACTTCTTTATGAAATGCTATAGATTTACATGAATCAATGCAAGTGTTGAGATAACATATAACCTTCATTAAAAAGTATAAAAATACTTGTAAATTTGAAAACTTTTCCAAAACTGTATACATTGTCACACTTCTGGGATATTTTCACAAGCCAAACAAAACTGTATATAATAAAATCATAAATTTAAGTACAAAGAACTTACCTTCTATTATTATAGTTCTGTTAAAATCTATTCCAATTTTCACTGGAAGAAACACAAGTTTAAAAAAAATCAACATTTATAAAACAGACAAATCCATCTGCACTGTTTGACTTGGCGCTTGAGTATTACATAATAAAATAAAATTGACATCATAAACAGAAACAGAAATTTAATAATAACATTTTTCTGAAAATTTAAATACCTATTTTTCCAACGCTTCTCACTGTACATATTCTTTTCTAATAATAAGTGAAAACTATTACAATAAGAGAAACATTTAGTACCTATTTGAACAGAAAAACCAATGAAAATGGAGAAGTGTTTACAAGAAATGTGTTTATAAAACTGTTAAATGTGAAAAATCCTAAGAAAAAACAAGCTGCCACCTGTTTCTAAGGATGTAAGTTCATAAACTGTTAGTGATGTGTAGACGATACAACCAACCCCTTTCAAGCTTTTCTTAGTTACCTCCCTTTAATTAAATGTTCATAAGAAAAAGGTAATCTAATAAAGTCTTGTAAAAAAGAGAACAAGTACCACTTTAACTTATTTCAAGATTACATTGATATGTTTGATAGTTTGTTATGCTTTCCATTTGTCTAGAAAAAGTAAATATTTGCAAACAAGTTGTGAATCTAACTAAATTTGGTTAAATTCAACCACACAGGACTGTTCTAGGCCAGTGGCCAGGAACCTTCTAAGTTCCAAGATTGCATCAAAAGAATTGAGTCTTCTACAATTAAAGAAGTATAAAATGGGTAGAAATGTGTATAAATGGAAGACATGAGGGAATGTATTTAACTAAAACTGGTTAAAAACAAGCCTTCAGGTACGTGCCTGCTGTCAGGAACTTCCTAATCTTCTAAGATCACTGTGAAATGTTTGCAAGATAAATTTGCTATCAGCAGCAGGCAGTAAGGGCATCATAAAGTGGAGAAACCCAAGATAAGATGGCAGACAACTTGGTGTTCCATCTGATAGCTGAATCAACTACAACTCCCAATCGTGTTACAAGCTTCCTCTACCTCCTCTTCATTCTCCTCCACACAATCTTCTCTCCTTCTCAACTCTTAGCCAGTAAGCACAAATAACTCAGGCTTGAGCAACTAGTGAAGATCCAGATCAGTCAACATCCTGACTAAAGTGATTAAAAACAACTACAAACCTGGTCCGTACCAAATGCCAAGAACCTTTAAACTTCCCAGATCACAGCAAAATGTTTTGCTAGAGTTTCTGCAGTTTCAGGATGTACACTATGTGCTGCTGCATCATTTTGTCCGATTACAATCACAGGTAGTTGTTAGACCTCTGTTAGCACCTTATAATTAAGTATTCCTCATAAATGAATGCAGCACAATAAGGGTTAACCCCAGATAGGAATCATTTAGTTAACCCTCCTGTCCATAAGTCTTCCAGTGTTCATTTGTAACGTTTACTCATCTATCACATAAACTTTATTTCTGTTGGAATTACTTTCAAAGTTGCTGTTTTTTAAATATATTTCAGTGACCAATAATGGTCACTTAAGCAACGTCCAGCTATTCTGGAAGACCCTAGACAAATGTCTTGGTGGAACTACCGGCGCAGTGTAAAGACATTTAGCCAAAGTACTTTGTCCTTTATCATATCTTAATATAAAATATTTAATTTTAAGTGTATTTTTATACCAAGCATTACAATATAAAAATTATATTAAAAAATGTCTGAATTTTTTCTCTTGAAGATCCTAAATATCCATAATCTTAATAATAACAGGAGCTGTCCATAGACAGAGCACTCCAATTTTCAGTACCAGACAGTAAAGAGAAAATAATTAGATAAAAAAGGGGCATAATTCTGCAAAATTATTTTAATTTATCTGCCTTTTTGGAATGGGTTCCATTTTTGATAGCAAATAAGTATTTTCAATCTGCAGCGAATATCACTGATGGTTTTGGGGAAGTGGAAAAGGTTTACTACCATCTATTTCAATTAAGATGAGATAACAATAGTTTGTTTTTGTTGTTTTGTTTGGGCTGATGCAATAACTATTTCTACTTTAAACTGTTCTAAATTGGAAGATGAATATCATTTTCTACTTGAATGTCCAGCATATAGCACTTTAAGAAAACAATATATCAAACAATACTACTACAAGTACCCAAGCATGGTGAAATTCATTGAATTACTTAAATCGGAAAATAATATTGAAATAAAAAACTTAGCTTACTACATTTACAAAGCATTTGAATTAAGAAAAGCGATGTCATAAATAATTGCCATTATTATTATTATTATTATTTTGCATAACAAGAGAGAAATATACTGTATTCATAAACATTCCTTGTTAATACTAAAATCAACCATACGAACAATTTTTATTATGATATTCATGTTACATAATACTTGTTGTATACACATGTCTGTTTGTTTGTTACATACTGAAACTATATGTAATTTGCGTATGTCATTGACCACTTTCAGATTATTTGTTAATACAACTTGTGTACTGATGGGCCAATGGCCTAATGTATGAATGAATAAAGTATCTGTCTGTCTGTCTGTCTGTCTCTCTGTCTGTCTGTCTGTCTGTCTGTCTGTCTGTCTGTCTGTCTATCTATCTATCTATCTATCTATGTAATTGTATGATGCACAGCTTCAGACAATGGGACAATACTTTGTAAAACCACTAACACACAGCATGCTTGCTGCAAATCAAAATAGAATATTACACATAAAATACTGTTATTTTTTATTTTTTGTTTATAGTTTATTGGGTTTATCATCACACAAACATTATTTCAGTTATTTCTGGAGATGGTGTCCACTTGAAGCAGAAGTAGTGCTGCCTTCACTGTGAATAGCGTGCCCAGAATGCCTAGCATGATACAACACCCAGCCACATTTTCCTGACACCAGGCCAACCAGTTGTGCAACTACCCTTATATTTGCTTGAGTTTTAGCAAAGGAGCTATGCCACTACCATTTTTAACTACTTTGGTAGGACACCCAGGATCAAACCTGGGGCCTCCTGTACCTGAGAAGATGCTCTACTGATTGCACTACCAGGAATGATAGTTTTGTTCTATAAACATCAATGCAACAATTGTGGTCATAAAAGAATGTTTATACTTTGGTATAAAGAAGCTAAACATCAGATAAATATTTCTGCAGGTTCAAAATATTAAGGTACAAAGATTTTTATATAAACATACAGAAACTTTCTGCAGCAATAAAGATTGACACATCTCAAATGTTTTCACCATATCTTCAGACATTTTAAACACAACGGTTTTTAAGGTTATTTTTACACTTTTTAAATCAGCAATCATTTTCTGAAAATATTCATAATCAAAATCTCACTTTTCTCTTTGACCTATATAAATATGCTAAACATTTAGTAGCCAATTTTAGGCAATCTATACCAGTACATACCAGTATATTATGCTACAAATAAACAGAACAAATATAAAAATAAGTCCAATATTACCTTTTGTTGCGACATAACTCCACCGAATGAGCAAATCACAATAAACTGAATGACGATTTTTGTGTCAATGTCTCTTGTAGACACTGCTGCTCACCTTGATTGTCATATTGTGCAGGTAAGATGATTATAGCCCAAGACAGCAAGGCCAGTGAATATTGCTGTGAATACTCAGGATTCTTTATCTCACCCAAAACCTATTGTACTGAACAAGGTTCAGTCGATTTTTCATGAAAATATTTGTACAACCTGTTAACACGAATGAACCCACAGGTAAATTGCTCTTTTTTAAAAACTATCCTTCACGCTGAAAATATTTCATAACTTCTTCACAAGTTATGCTGCCACATATTTGTTCAGTGCCCTCAAGAAAAAAATTGTGATAATAAAGACAGACGACAAATGGGCTAGCAATAAATGACTAGAGTCATAGTTGTGTCCCTGTTCGGTCAATGAGTTTTTACAATGGAAGCAAAGAAGACAAAGCAAAACATGACCAAGAAGCTACTCTCTCTTGTACTTGTTGGCTGTTGGCTAATTGTTTTATAAAAAGAACACATAAATCAGGTTCAAACACATTGATCTTCTCTAAGAAAAGGAAAAGAAATGCTTCAAGGTTTTTGTACATATACTCAGAAAACATGCCATTTTTTATCACACACTAAAAAAAATATTTTTATGTATTACTTTCTCTCATATGACCCTGTGTCAGACAAAAATTATGGCTCCAATGCAAGTAATTAATGTTTGTTTCTTGTTCAACTATAATTATAATATTTATTTTAATGATTCACCAGATTTTTTTCAGCCAAATTGCTAATGGTGTGTCTATATAGAGAAGAAATGCCTAATGAATATTTGACTGTAACTAGTAAATTAAATTGATGGAATGATTGTAAGTCTTTGTAGGGCCAGAAACACAACAAACATTTTATTATTTACTTAAAATAAATCATCTCAATGCAGTCACTGGTATGCTGTCATTATCAAATGTTTCTGTAAAATGACTATTTTAACTATATTACACTTGTCTTGAACATCGCTGTCAAATATGTTTGTCATTATCCACATATACAAGGAAATATATTTGTGTTTTTGTTTTTATGTTGCACTGATACAAAACATTTTAAACAACTAAGTTACACATTGATCTGAGCAAGCACTAAGTTTGCTAGAGAAACCATACTGAATGTTTGGACAAATACCATCATCTTATCAAATAAAAAGTCACAAATTTGCCTTTTTCTTCTAGTCCCCTAACTGTGTTTAATACACTGGTTAATATCTAACCATATGGTATGTAGGAAGATTTTCCAGCTAATCTGCCAGTGGTTCTAACCAGATGGAAGTCTGGGATCTCCCCTAACCAATAAAAAGCTGGACACTGCAACTATACACAACTCTGTCAGTGCGATGTAACAAAATAAAAACAAAAAACAAAGCTTTTAAAAATTTCACTTGAGTTTATTTTATTGATTGAAAAACAGACCAGATCACAAATTAATTATTCTTACTGGCAGTCTGCAAACTTCAGACTTTTAAAAAAGAGTCCCAACTATGTTCTTAACTGCATGCCTTCATACCAAGAGCCCAACCCCCACCCCTCACCTATCATCTCACATTCAAACATCCTCCACTGACAGGAAATAGGAAATATTTTAATACCATCAAAGACCAAACATTGTAAAAACTGTTAAATTGCTGTCAATGAATGTCAATAACAGTATTAAATATCACCCTGATAAAATTGTGTAACCTTAGCAACCACCAGCAATGTAAACAGTGTGCGACAGTGAGCAAAGAAAAGTTTAAGATCAAGGCTGTATTTAAATCCTATGAAAGCTTAACAGGTACTTATAGTAACTGAGACTTGCAATTCATTTGAAAAAACATTTGAAACTTCTCCTTCCCATGAGGCTTATGGTATAGCAGAGTTGCTTTTTTGTTCAGTTGCAGAAATCCTTATTTGCATTTAATGTCCAACTATCTATTTTAAGTCATATTAAAACAATGATCTCATTAAGAGATTACTATTAATGCATTCAGTGAGCAAGGGACATAACAATTGTAGTTACAATATCTCTGCAAAAGTAAACCAGCCAGAAGCAACATTTAGCAAGGAAAGTAGTTGTGCTTAAAAATACATTGCAGCAGCAACTTTTCCACCATTAAAATGATACCCAGCTCAGATAGAGGAATGATCAGCCAAATGTCTGGGTGAAACAATTGGCTCAGAGGCGGTAGCTGCAAGATATTTCAACATATTTGTCCCTGTCCGGTACCCAGCAGGGGAAGCTATATCACTCCTATGTTAAAATATTGTCAGTACTACTTGGCCAAGAATTAAACTCAGCCGATTCTGTTGTAGAGATTAACCCTAATACACCAAATAAGCCAAGCACTAATCATAAGATAAGTGTGTCTATAACAGGAACAAAAAAAAGGCTAAATGGGGTTTTTAACTTAACCCGTCAAACAACATTACAAAATATTAAAGCCCATTTAGCCATGATATGTCTATTTATGTGGATGTAAACCTGCAAACAAGGTATTCAAAAGTCAACATCCTTACAAGTGATCTATATTAAGACATTGTTTTAATATAGCTTCACTCTTTAATCTTTCTGTCAATACCTTAACCTTGAACTTTCCAATTATGGATAACAGTGTGTCAGTGTTGGTAAGTTATTTATAGAAACAATAGAAACAGGGATCATCCTACCCGGCGTTTCGGGCGAAATCGTCGCCCTGCAGTCGCTCACTTCGCCTATTTCATACATAAAAGCGAAATAAAGAAAAAATCAGATTTTGTAGAGTGGGTGGGGATCATACGGGATACTGAAATACAATAATTCAGCTATAGTTAATGTTTCTTATAACTCTTCAAAGTATGTGATGATAATTGGCTTATGTAAATAGTGTAGATCCAGATCTGACATCTCCAAAGAGATAAAGATACAGTGCTGTCTAAACTGTGTAACCATGCCATCAAACAAAATGTTGTATACTGAAATATATTGACCTACAAGTTTTTTTCTGTTCAGAGTTTGTTGTCTTTTTCTTCTTTTTTAATATAAATGAAAAACAGTGTTCTGACAGTTGTGCTTCAATCAGACTTGTTTATTTGTTTTGTTCTTCTCAAAGGAAACATTGATTTAGAAATAAATAGTCAGAAATCCATTAAATGAAGGAATAAACACCTTTTATTTTGCAGAATTTACATATTAAATCAATTTAAAATATATAACTCTATTCTTAGGTCTGGAGTAGACTTAACTAGCTGTATAACTTGAAATTGTGTCAGAGAAAATATGTAAATTATACAAAATTACCACTCTCTTATTAAGAATGTATCTGATAAAATAACCTTTTACATTATAGTTGATTTGTAATTAAATTTTGTAAACCACATACTGCTTGGTCTTAATATAAAAGGCTATGTGAAGAAGAAAAAAAATCAAACACAAATTACTACAATTACAGTTAATGATTACTAAAACCAAATTGGGTGCACCTGTACAAACCCTTGTCATGTTACATTTTCAAAATGCAGTATAAAACTTTAGTTATTTGTTAACAGTTACATGCAAAAGTTAAGATATTTTGCTAGAACACCAGCACCAAATAGTGCCTGGTTCTGATCAGACAGCTTCCAGTAGGAATCGGCTCATCCACATCCACATTGTTTGTACAGGTTAATGGGTGTAAAGCAGGCTAAGATTAAATTAGTCTTTTAAAGATGTAATAGAGGCTACTTTACATTCCAATACCACAGCAGGAGAAATGTCAATTAAAATAGATTACTCATAATACTTCAATGAATCAGCATAATACAATCAATTAGGCTGATTTTAAATTTATGTAGCACACAATTATTCCCAAGCAATGTTTTCCAATTCAACTCTTAGAATGCCTTAGTCATAAATAACCATTATTATTATTATTAATCATTTGCTATCAACTTCTCACAAATAAACAAGGCATGTTGACAGAGATTTAGCAGCAAATAGTGTGACAGGAATGCCACTAGTCACCTAAGGTTGATAATAGCATGCTTTAAGAGTTAAAAGTTGCTGACATTAACTGTGAGTTTGGGACCCAAAGCCACCATACCTACATTAGCTAAAATTTTCTCTTAGCAATGGAGCTAACCAAGTACAGTAGAAACTCCCTAAACCGCAACCTATGAACTCCAGAATCCTCTAAAAACTGCATATTTTTTGCGGTCCCAATTTTGTTTCCTTCTATTCCTTTGTAGAAAAAAGCTTCTGAAAACCGAAAACTCTGAATTCCGCAAACCGGAATGAATTCTGCAGAATTTTTGTTCATATCCAATGTTATTTTACCTCCATAAACCGCAAAAGAAGACGAAAGCCACATGTTATCGTGGAAGCTTGTCAACAATACATGTGTAATTGGAGATGTCACACCTTTACAGTGCTTGTGTTGACGGGCGACCGTTTAATTTACAAGGTGTGAAAATCAAGCTTGATTTGGATTTGGATGCGTTTGATTAAGACTTTTGTCCCTATTTGTTTGGTGGTGATTTCTTTGAAGAAGACAACTAGCAGACTATTAGCAATATCATTTAAGTTTTAAATGCGATCAATTTTTTGTCTGATGGTGACCAATGAAAAATGCATTCCAGAGTTTTTGGAACAATATCCCATGGAGAACGTGTTCAACTGTGATGAAATCGGACTGTATTATAGTGCTCTACCAGACAAGACTCTTCCAGTGAGAGGATCTAACACCAAAGGCTCCAACGTGTCTAAAGATAGGATTATCGTAATGTTTGCATGTAGTGCCTCAGGAGAGAAGTTGAAACCTTTGATGTCGGAAAGGCTGAAAATTTTGCGCTGTTTCAAGAATGTCAACAAATCTGGCTACAGGGTTAATTATGAACACAATTTCAAGACATGGATAAAAAACAAGGTGTTTACTGTTAAATCCTCTCTAAACCAAAATTTTCTGCTGGTCCGGAACACTTCCGGTTTAGGGAGTTTCTACTGTATAATACTGTGCATCTCAGCAGGATGATTTTACAAAGACAATTATGTGTGGCTTCCATCTTCTAGTAACAATGCAGTTTTGTTGTAACATTTACAATTAACGTTCATGTGAATACCTTTGTTCTGTGCCTTTTCAAATTTTAATATATGTTGCATTACTCCTAGGAACTTGTTACATTTTCTTATATATATCATCTAGGAATATTTTTTACTAATATCGTACAAATTTCAAATTCAATCATCCAAGCTTTCTGAATACATATTGCATATTTTACAAGAACATCGTAATATCTAAGTCTGGGTCTTCATTCACAAACAGGTATAATCCATTAAACATATTAACAATATGAGTCATAACCAAAACTCTTAAAAAAATCTCCAAATCCCAGATACCCCCTCCCCAATTACCCCCTCATATAAATTCCAGACCCGAACTAAAGTAGGAGACAAAAATTTGTGAGTATAGTTTTTGTCTTCTGTGTTTACTTTTACATCATAAGTCTGTGCTGAACTGCATACTTGACCTGATCCCATGAACAAAAACAGACAAGGAGAACAAAACCTTTCTAAATAGGATTAAGTAAATCTTGTCAAAGAATTTCGCTTCTTTATGAAAGGGCTTAAACAGTTCTTACGCATTCTAACCAATAATTACAGCTAAATATGTCAAGGGTATTTAGTATTTATACATACTGATTGATCCATTGGTATTTAAATTCACAGTGTATTGGTTCGCCAGGTTTTAAATGGTAACATGCAACATGTGAAGTGCTTTGTACATGCTATCACATTAAAAGCAGCATCACAGCAAGCATTGTCTCGGTACTTTATTATATAGTATCACCTATTATTGCCACAATGTAGACTTGTTGTGGCACAAGGAAAAACTTTCCAAGTATGTTTTTAAAATGTGACAAAGACAAGGCTTTAAATAATAAAAATAAAACACAGTATATTTAATGTCACCAAGTGTGACTGTAATGTATTGTTGTGGCTGTGAAAGCTGTTGTATTAAGATTTGCACAGTTTGCTTCTTTAAATTCTTACCACAAGTATCTGGGACATACCACATATAGTTAATACAAACTACAATACAAATACCTCATTAAAGTATTGAGCAGAGGATGTGTAAAATCTGAATCAAGATATTTTTGGAATATGACATTCAGAATTTAAAGTGTTGCTTATGCTTTCTGGATATTCTTTAAAAGACCTTCTTCAACTTATAATGCCTATGTAACTACTGATCTCATAATAGTGCTAGGTACAGGTCCAACTCTTTGACCTGAAAGCACCAAACCATACAGAGCCTTTAACTTCTGTAGTGATTTATTTTTACAATCTTAAGTCTATGTTTTCACAAATAAAGCTCTTTTCATGAATGGCTTTGCCAAATACAAAAACAGCAACAACATTTAATAGTTTGACCATGTGCAATTAGTATATTGTTTATGTTAAGAGCACCAGTAAAAGAGAATTCACGCCCTTCTAACACTTCAATCAGGTAGGAGACGGGGTAAACTAAACAATCACTCAGTGATTGGTACCGTTAATCACTCTTTTAAGGAATATAATGACTTTAACAGAAAAGTTAACCCTAACTCTGCTACATTATTTGTAACTCAGTGTCCATAAATAAGGGGGGGGGGTCAGAAATGTTTTCATTCTCATCAATGAATTTTGGGAAAAAAAAGTCAACAGTTACATAAATAAATTTGTCCTCTGTTTCAATGCAATATCATAATTTGATAATATATATTAATTATTCATTTGTTGTTGTTTTTTGTTTTAATTGCTTTATTGTCCCACCAACAGCATTTCAGTTATATGGAGATAGCATACACTTAGTGCTGCCTTTACTGTGTATAGCATGCCATGAACACCTGGCATGATTCCATACACAGTCACATTATCCTGACACCGGGCCAACCAGTTGTGGAACTACCCTTATATTTGCTTAAACGTTAGCAAAAGAGCTATACCACTACCATTTTTAATGACTTTGGTTTGTCATGGCCCAAGATCGAACCTGGGGCCTCTCGTACACTGAACTGATGATTTACTGATTGCGCTACCAGGTCCGGTACTATTCATTTGAAAAATTAAATAACAAATGGAATTTTATTTTGTATGAAGGTAGAAAAAAGGCTCCAGGGTTAACATTAGTATTACCACAATCTACACAATGTATGCACATTTACCTCTACCAAGCTGATAACAATGTGAGATATTAATTACATATATATTTTCTAAACATAATTAGTTATCATCATCATATGATAACTGAATCTCTGCCCGGGTAAAACAACACAATACAGAATAATCATTCATACTACACCAAGGCATGTCTCATCTAAACCCAAACTCAATTTTGTGACTAGTTTTGACTTTTAAAATGCTTTAACAAGTGTCTTAATGTAGGGGAAGCAACTGTTTGCTGCTTTAAGTTAAATGCTCATAGTTATGTCCCTTATAAAATGTTAAAATCTCATTACTGGTAACTAGGTTTACAGAGATTCTACATTTTTAAACCAGGTAGCTTTCAACACTTTTTTCATGTTTATTTGTTTACGGGTAAGTTTTGAGGATTAAACCAAAGAAAATTGAAAGAAATGTAAGAAGAAATGTCAGATATTTAGTTTCAAATAACACATATTTTAATATCAAGTCCAGTTTTTACAGGTAATAATGTTCTAAATCATCAGATTAATGTGCCAGGGTTGTGCCTGTATGCATATATCTCCCACCCTTCCATAAATAATCAAATTGAACCACATCAGTCACTACTATATCTTGCAACCGCTGTTAATACCACCATTCCCTCCTCATTGCAATACTTTAAACAACATTCATGTGAAGTTAATAGTAATGATAGGCTGGGCACTTGTACATTTTACCTTTAACAATGGCAATGTGAGTTCAATTCTTGAACAGTATGCCTATTTTGTTTGCAGTTTACATACTAATCACACTAATATGAATTTGTCCACATCAACATTACCTAAACAAACAAAAAAATGGCCTAACCCTTGGAATCTCAGAGGTGTGCCTTAAGTCATTAGACATAGAACTAGAGATTTGGTATATTCTGATCAGACAGTTACCAAAAAAAGCTCAATACTGATCTGGATCTACACTATTTTGACTTGACCTAGTTACTTATGGTGTTACCATATACTGTATACTGAAGATCTCTAAAATCAAAGGAATGTCAGACAATGTTGATACCACTGATTCATACTGGTAAAATTAATGCATGCTTGTTTTTCTAGCCATTTATTCTTAGTCTTGAAATGGCAATAAGATATAAAAAAAAATTGACCCTCGGCAAGTAACCATTGAAAGATTTTAATTCATTACTACCTTATCATTAAACCATCTTGAATGAAATTGAAATAAATGCCTTACCTGGTTATCCATTTGACATCTAATGATGGCAACTAGCCCATAGTTGAAATCACTGAAACAAATTTATGAAAATAGATTAAATCTATTCAATAAACAATCAAATAACAACAGTTCACTTTTTGTAATTGGCCAAGAACTTACATTTGTTACATAATTACTGTATTTCTCCAGAAATAAGTCGACATTGCTCATTAGTTGAGACAGGTTTTGTGGCTTTAAATGGTTGAGTTCTGCCACAATCCAGTCAAAAGTCAAGATGGTACTTCACGTAAAAAATTGTGCTCGCCGTTAGGAGGCTTTTTTAACCCTTTTATTCATGCATAGGCAATTTTACGCTTGTGCAAAGCGTGCACAGCCATCACTCTAACCTGTTGTAGATTCTGCACAGCAAAGGATTTATGTATAGACAGGTTTAGCTTAGGATCTAGAATTACATGTTAAACATACATGTCTAAAAAAGTTCTTTAAACTGTTTCAAAGAAAATCAACAAAATTACTTAAAAGATTCAAAATGATATATTATGCACTATGAATGAAAGGGTTAAATGCTGTGTTACATGTATCAGCTGTCACATGACTTCTGCTGCTAGCTTGATTGGTCTACTATTTCATTAACTGATTATGAATTAGCAGTCATCGAGACAGTGTCTACCCTCACTTGTGATCAGAAAGCCGATAATAATCAAAGAGTGATTACTCCCATACATTTCTCTTTGTTCTGCATGCCATACAGCTAATTATTCAAACAAACTTTCAACTTCAGTCTACACAGAAACACCAAGCTATAATTTACTGTGTTGACTTGCCACATTACGAGTCAACTTGACTGATCTTTGATTCTCTGTGATAAGTTGCTGTCCACATGTTACGGATTGGGGCAGTTTGACAGTGAGGATGTGAATGATATGTTTTTACGGGCAAGTAAATATGGTAAAAATGATTAAACATCACAATAATCAGAATGTCTGCACAGGTACAATCTGATTAAAATCATATCCTGAAAACCGCTCCGCTATCAGGATCTGACAAGTCAACCTTCCCAACCAATCAGATTGTTGCCTACAAAATCGCAAAAGTAAATGATGATTTGTAGCATTCCGAACGTATCATTTTAATGGCTGCGCCCATTAACAAAGAAATGTAAACATGGACACTCTGCACATGCTTAAATCACTGAAGACAGGTGCATTGTATGTGGTTTCCCATTTGTTTCAACATCAGTAACATCTTCAGGTCAAAAGTTAACTAACAAGCAGTTGCAGAACAAACTTGAACTGAGTGACTTTTCTACTGCATCATCGGTAGCTGTCATTTTGTGACTTTTACTAAAAGAGTTATGCATTACGCTCTCCGATTGACTGTTCTTAAAATAGTAATCAGGGAAAAGCATTTTTGTTTATAGACAGTATTTGCACATTTTGTAAGATCTGACTTTAGTGAGATTGGGACAGGTATTATCGTTTATTGATACTTATAAAGAAATATCAAAGAAGTTTAAATCAAGTGTGTCTAACAACTTTTTGTGAAACATATCTTGTTTATTGGGTTTATCATCCTGTCCCGCCAACAGTATTTCATTTATCTGGAGACGGTGTCCATTTGAAACAGATATAATGCTGCCTTTACTGTGTTTACTGTATAGCATGCCATGAACACCTGGCATACTTCTATACTCATACTTCTAACTTCATAAACAACAACTTTTCTGTAATATTTATCACTATTTAATCTTGCTGTTATTATCTTTTGTTAATACAAGTAGATCAGAAAAAATATTTTATGATAAGGATATGTATCCATGCAGTCATCAAAGTAACAATAGTGGCAAATGAAAAATGATGCTGCAGTTAACAGTGTAATAATAATCAAATCTGAAATCAGATTATATTAATCAGGGAGTGGTCATGATAAACATGTTTATTTTAAGTATCGACTTTCTAACCTGCTGCATGTTGAGTTTATGAGATCATTGATCATCATTCATGATTAATATAACAACATTATCAAACATGTGTTTGTTAGTATTTGCTTACCTAATGGGCTTATCTGAGATTTTTTTAGAAGTTACAAATAAGAAGATAGTTAATGCTTTTTTTTAAAACAAAGATTACATAATGATATTTGAACAGTGTGTGAAGTTTCATTTTTTTTTAGCAAATGGAACATACCCACTTTCAGTATAGAGACTTTTATGTTGATGTGTTCTTTATGTAAAAATTATAGAGGAAAAGAATTGTTGTTATTAACACAATTCTTTGCTTGACTACTTTGGTATTAGGTAGAAATCCTTTGCTAAAATCTCTTGGTAGAACAGTCAAACTACGCAATACCACCATGCTTGTAAACATTCAATGTAAAAGTTGGGTGGGTGTTTGGTCACATTCTGAGCATTCTGGTGTTAGGTGCCATGGTAATAAGCACTCCTCTTGAAGTTCATTTATTGACCTTTTCGAAATTATGAAATCTGGCGCAATCTTACTCTGCGAGATTTGAGGTCAGGGGGGTTCCGTTTATGTGCTCGCATGTAAACATAGAACAGCTGACTTACTTTCGTTTCTTCTTCACACACAAAAAGAGGGAGAAAGGGAATAAAAATGATACACCAAATCATCAGAACTTGTATTTATATGTTTTAAATGAATTTTAATCGCTTAGATAATTTTATTTCGCTAAACAGAATACATGTTTGTGAAAAGGTCAATATCTGACATGTATGTTATCATAAACATGAACAATTAATATGGGCATTTCGTCAGCAGCTGTCCTGCTAAAGTTTACTCAAGATTTTGGCATGTGCCTGTGTAAGCTTAAAGACCTACACCTACTGTTAGTTGTTTTGAATGTCATATAGTATATAGAGATACAATACTGTCTCACTAAGTTGTATACTGTCATGTTACCAAAATTCAACATGCTCCTAAATCCTGCTGTGTTATTTTTAAATCTAAAATGAAATCACCAGTTTTAAGGTGTTTCCTGTTACAGAATCGAAAGTATATATTTAATGTCAAAAACTACAAAAGTAAATGCTGTTTAAACTATCAAATTTAGTTATCACCTGCATACAGTATTCAGGTAGCTGGTATGACTGATTTGACAATTCCAATATGCATTGTCTTATCATTCCCAGTCTTAATAACCCAAATCTTTAAAACTCTAAAAATTAAGCTTTAAATATTAACGTCACAAAATAGGTTGGACAGTCAAGAGTGAAGAAAATAAATTGTGAATTAAAACTATTTCTGCTACTTCA
This sequence comes from Sinonovacula constricta, assembly GCA_007844125.1. NCBI lineage: Eukaryota > Metazoa > Mollusca > Bivalvia > Cardiida > Solecurtidae > Sinonovacula > Sinonovacula constricta. The sequence continues at coordinate 12,153,631 of CM017567.1, read as the reverse complement.
AATGATGTCATTCCCCACCCACAATGTGAGTTTATACCGAAAGATCAAACAGTATCGTATCCAGGCGCTTTCTTACGGTGAATGTAAATAACTGATAAGTATACCTATTTTATTTGTTTACCTCGTTCCGTTTTAGTTTCCGTAAGCAAACTCACTGTGTTTGTTAAATGTTGAATTTAAAGGACTCGGTTGTGTTTACTTTCTTTGCAAATTAGTGCACCTATTAACAAGAGCTTTTTATAACGCGAGTTTTCATTGGTTGAGATGATGTGTGTCTGTGTTAGGATTAATAGCATAATGGTAGTACAAGCCAATCAAAACGAGCTTTTCGAACGGAAATTATTATCACAAACTAACTAACCGAACGAATAGAAATAAGGAAACTAACTTAAAATTAAAATAAAGAACTTCCATATGCCATCAAGAAATTTATGCCGTACTTTGCTTAATACTTTTCTTCTTTCCTTGCATAAATTAATTCCACTTTCAATTTCACTATCATGTGATTACATTGATGAATACGAATACTGCGTTAATTTGTAAATTCTGGAAGTCAATAAAATAGGAAAAGATAAACATCTTTGATGGCAACTTCAAGGGATTTTCAGATGGATTGTATAGATGCGTAAATTTTATTTTCTTGTAATTTCTTCATTTGTGATCCAAATAATAAAAGCATTACACCATTGGGAAGCTCTTGAAAGTCATAGTTTTAGAAACATTTTTAAAATAGATAGTTTCCATGTGATGTCATCGATACTGATAAGACAGTTTAAGGCAGCCATCTTTGTGGGCAGAAGCTAATGCAGGGCCGAAATCGGGAAATATGTGCTGTGTTAAACTCACTACTGTGCTTTTATTTTTTAGTCTATTTTACTGAATTTTATTTCAAATTTATCAGCTTTTATAAAGTATTTTAAATAGATCTATCAAAACTTTATTTTGATAGTTAAAAGGGTTAAAGAAATACAACCGAAAATGATACACTGTTCATTTTGTTTTAAGTATGAGCCAATAGTGTTATTTATTTCTGTGTATTAATTCTGTGTGCATTCATCAATTGTAAAAATATTGTAGTCTAAAAATATGAATTTCGAGAGCTTTTCCATGGTGTATAGCTTTTAATTTTCGGACCTGCATTAGCTTATGCCTTCAATGATGACTGCCTTAAAGGCATCTCGAAAGGAATGTGGTATCCCACTGAGCCAGGCCCCCACATGCTAATTGCTGGTCATCACTGCAGGGAGTCTTTAGCCAACATAGTACTAATCTGTCACAGTAATACCTCTGATGGGTTAATGCAAAACTAAATTACCTGCTAGTATGGATGTGAGACAGTAGGCTAGTTTTATTCAAAGCAACAAACATTATTGTAAGTGATAATGTGGGTTGTTTACTATATGATCCCTTACAAATTCTTTATTGCATTAATTACTAGGTGTCAATTTTGTAACTGCAAGATTATGTATTTATTTCATAGCTAAATATTTAATTTTGAAAATACATGAGAGATACAGTTTTAGTATTCAAAATGACTCTGAAGGATATTATTCGAAATGAAATGACTTTTTAAATTGCTTTGTACATTTTGTTTGTATATATACATATAAAATGATATATATATCTATCTATTAGTATATATGATATATATATATAATATATATATATATATCGGTTATCTATCTATATATATGTATATATATTAATATTCCTTCTATATATATCTATTATATAGATTCTCTTCTATCTTCTCTCTTCTCTCTCTCTCTTCGCTCTCTCTCTCTCTCTGGTCTCTCTCTCCGTAACTCTCTCTCTCTCCCTCTCCCTGTTTTCTTCTTCTTCTCCTCTCCCTCGTTCTCCTATCTTCTCTCTTCTTCTCTCTCTCTCTCTCTCTATTCATCTCAACTTCTTCTCTTCCTCTCTCCCTCTCCCCTCTCCTCTCTCTCTCAAACGTGCTGGCTTGTATTTTCAACCGTGCCGCCTTGTTCAACCCCCTCCCATACACTTGGATCTTGAACAATCCCTGTGTGACAGACACATCGTTACGACTGTTTTTTATGGCAGCCTGGCTTATCAGAAAACAGATGCCATCACATGCTGGGTGGGGCCAATAAATGGGGGGGGGGTCACTTATATAAGTCTTTTGAGATGCCTTTAAACTGTCTTATCAGTGCCTATGACATCACATGGAAACTGTCTGTATACTTTGCTTAATACTTTTCTTCCTTTGTTGCATGAACTAATTCCACTTCCAATTTCACTACCATGTGATTTCATTGATGAAAACGAATACTGCGTTAATTTGTAAACCTAAGAAGTCAATAAAAAAACAAATGTCGCTAAGTTTGACATAACGTTATAAATTCCTTTTACAATATGTTGTATTACTTCTCCTTTTTTCTCCTTCCTCTTCGTACCTTTCTCATTCTTCTGGTCCCATCCTTCTAACTTTCACCCTTCTCTCCATTCTTATATTCCTTCTCCTTCTACAATTTCTTCACCGACTACTCCTCCCTCACCTCAGGACTACTCCTTCTCCTCTTTCCGATCCATTATTTCGTCCTCTTCTCCCCTTTATTCTTCTGACCTTCTTGTTCATCTTCGTCTAATCTTCTTATCCTTCTCTTTTTCTTCATGCCACTTTTATTTTATTTCTCCATCCTGCCCATTCTTCTCCTTCTCCCTTTCATTATTATCCATATACTCCTTCACCTCATGTTTTTTTCTTCTCATCCTCCCGCGATCTGTAAGTTCTGACCCTCTTTCTTCCTCCACTTTTCAGCGTTCTTCTATCCTCCTTAAGATTCATCTTTTGTCCTGTCTCCTACTTGTTCCTCTTCGTCTTCTTCTTTCTCATTCTTTTCCTTCCGTTGCATTCTCTTACTACTTAAAAAGGAGCAGTAAAATTTGACAACCACCTTATTATTGCCATAGTGATACATCAAGCATTTCAGGACAAGAAGGACAAACATGGAAAATGTGCTTTGAAGTATTAGCAGAGTTATGTCCCATGGCAGACATTATACACGAGAAAGCATTTTACCTGTTCACCGTCACGCTTGACATAATTAGTAGGATGACACAGGTACTCAGGTATTTTAATCAACTGCAGTAACTTTTTGGAGTGGCCTTCAAATAAACCATTTAAAAGTGAAATGTAAGCGGCTAACTGGATATACCAATGTTACTTAATTAAAAAGGTAAGCGATATTCGTAAACAATGTTTAAATAAGTGTGTTATTACAAAACAGAACAAAAATGTAATAGTGCGTTGTGAGTAGAATGATCGGTTGTAAACAAAAATGGCGACTTTATGTATATGGAAAATCACTTACATGCATATTTATGCATGTGTTCACTTCCTGAATAACTCAGAAAACTGGATATAGGTAATTAGTTCTATTTTGTCAAAAACATTGTCATTCTTAACAATTCATACCGAAGTAAATACAAAATAACAAGTTAGAAAGCAACTACCCTTAATATTTGACAGATGTATGAATTAAGATGTAAAGAGTTTATAATTAGATCTCTGTATATAAATTTTTTACAAGTTGCTTTGGCCTTTTCATGGGCCGTGTCTATCTTCCAATGATGTCAAACCCCTGACCATGTGCAAATATATATACCATATTTTATTAATACAACATCCAAGCAACTATCAACATGGATGAAAAGAGTATTGTTTGATTTGCTTGCCTTTAAGAATTTGTCAAATGTTATTGTGATATTAAAAATGTCCAAGATCTAGGCTAGTTGATTTAAAAACATTGACAAGTTATTGAATTTGGCTGAATTTATTTTATACTATTATAGAAAAAAAAATTGGGGGATAGGGGGTGGTGGCGGTGTGAGGATTTGGGATTTTGTGTATCCCCCCAAAACAAAGATCTTAATTTGTATGACAGTTTTAAATGGAAAAGTAAATTTATTAACCAGGGTCCTTTTTGTTGTTGGTAAAATCAGTCATCTTGACATTATTGTGTCTTTCACTGTGTATGATTAAGTTCATTCATAGCAAAGGCCCTTATGTGAGGTCATCCAGCTGACGTACAGCCTCAGTGTAACATTGGTGCTAACCAGACACTTCTATGGTATATCCTTCACAAGAAATAGCTGACATCACTGTAATGGCTATTATTGACTAGTTATAGACTAGATATGTGTAATTGGCTTGATACATTTCTAAAAAACAAACATTATTTTCTTTTTCTTTTCTTTTTATTACAAAGTTGGCATTCTTAGGTGGGTTGAAAACAACACTTATTGATGCCATGTTTGAAAAGTTCCCACACAATAACTACAGGAAAGCAATCAAGAAACTACATCATTTCTATTAAGGGGAGTAAGTTCTGTGAAGCACTGGTAAAATTCAAGCTATTGCTAAATAAGATACAGTTGTATCTCATTTAAAATGTAAACATTTCAGCATGATTTTAGACTGAAATCTTGATTCTATAAAAGACAATCTTCAAAAAATTCAAGCACAGTTCACTGCTCTCTATTGAAGCATTACCTTTTAATGTGTTTTATAACGTTTTCAATATTTGCATGTTTCCAACTAACCTTGAAATGACTGGATGAAGTGTTAAGTGTTGAGAGCTCCCTATCACCATGGAGACAAGCACTATGTCACACTCCAGTATCCACAGTCTATACATAATAGCTTTGTTGATGTAAGACATCAACTAAAAATACTGTAACAAATTTTATCATGATATTATAAAGTGAATAAAATCCAAAATTTGTACTGCTTATACTAGTTAGTTATGTATACACTGTGTATACCTTTCTATAAAATATTACTACAATTAATTCATCCATTAGAACATGTAAATTATATGTATAACTCTCTCTGGAACTCAAATTCCCAGAATCTACAATGGACAGTGTTGTACATTAATTATCAGTAATATATATGAATTATAGATGGATCTATAATTATTTCTAGACAAAGCAATGATCTTTATTGTTTTTGTGACATTCTATTTTCTCTATCAATCACCATCTGTATTTGATCAGCCCAAGTGGAGCAAGAGGTAGACTGTTTTGTAGTCAGCTTCAGATACAGAAAGTCCATAGTTCAAACTTGCACATGTAATAATACAGCTGTAAAATATTGTACTGCTATAGTTACATTGATTATGGTACAGTCAAGCAGTTAAAGAGAAGTCGTTCAACAGGTCTGCCCAGTGTCAGGATTTAGTGACAGGGTACTTATGACATGTCATACTTATAGCATGATAGCATGGTGAAGGCAGTACAGTATTTGCTTGAAGTTTAAGAAAGAATATTTAATGAAAAACTGAAGGAAAAAAGTAGGATATTATTCTCAACAATCATCATTATTGTAAATCTGTTTCAATATAAAAATAATACTTTTTGTACAAATTATTATTGTGCTTTAATCAATTTCATCATTTTTATCAAAAGTAAAACATTAATAAAAATGTCCAGCATATTCATTACTATTTGCTTCTGTAGTAACGAATAACTGCATAGCAACCATAGGAATAAATCAGTGTCAGCTGCCCAGGGCTTATCTCCAAAAATCTCATTAATTATTAAGTATATATATATATATACCCTACACAGTATATACCAGTACATCATCACTGACAGGCCTGTGTGTGCTCTACATTAGTGTAGCAGTTAGGAGCAAAGTTAATGTGTATGTTACATATGGGTAACATGTTGGCTAATAAACATTGTATTGCATCTCTTAGGGTGACAGCTTAGATATGTGACTGATGCTTTTATCCATTTAAGTTTTATTTGTATTCATTTATTTTTATTTATTTTTAACAAGAAAGGATATTTGGCAATTTACAATATTGTTACAACAATGTAGGTTTATCTGTTGTTCTGGGTTGTGTATTTTCATGTGAAATATCTGTCAAAATAATTATATTAAATTCAAAGTAAGTAAAAAGTTAATATATGAATTTAGGTAGCACCACTAATGACATCCAAACCTAGAGCTGGAGAACTTCCGCAATCTAACTTCGCTTTTTGTCTGATGAAGTCTTCATGTATGAAGGTCTTAATCTAATTATGGTCAAGACTGTGGGGCTATATACTGGAATACCTATATAAGCCATTTACTTAATTTTTTATTGCAACAACTAAATGGTTTTGAGAATATTAATTATTTACTTTCATCCTGCACAGTTCCCAAAATAAATGGTGTATAAACATTGTACAATAAAGCCAGGTAAGTCTACCCACACACAAATGCAAACAAAGAAACACTTAATGAGGACAAAGATAGCAGTTGTGAACTACAGGTAGACAGCAATGAGATTGCGTGGTCTAAATCAGTGGAAAAAAAATGAATGTTTATGTACCAGTTATCTAGGTCATAGTGAAGTGCTGGTGAGGGATTACCGGTAAATGGACAGAAATGTGAATTCATGGATGGCTACGTGTTTTAAGAAATTTTATTATGTATTGGTAGCTATAGCTCATGTAAAACTTTCTTATGCCTAATCATAATTGTGAACTCTCCCACTTTTGGAGGAAGACTCACATTTTTAAGGTTAAAAATTATTTGAAAATGAGAGGTGTTTTACCCATTTGCAGAAATGTCTCTACTTTAAACAGATATCTTTTTTCTTTGTAAATAAAAAAAAAATCTTTAACTTTACAAGCAAAAATCTCCCACTTTGGCTTCAGAGAAAGTTCACACGTATGCCTAATCCTTTATTTCTTCTCCAAGTCCATAATGGATGATGCCCTAATTAATTTTTTGGTAGGTTTGTCTCAGTTTAACAAATTTAATATGATCAAGTAATGTAGGGTTTGATAAAGATTAATGGGATATATCTCCTCAGATTATGAGATTACCTCATCTCATCAGTGTAACTATATTCCCACATCTCCATCTCAGATGTCACATGCCTTCAGATCACAGTAACCTCTGGCCTGCCACCAGGTAGAAAGAAGACATAGTCTCTGACGAACAAGATTTGAATAAATTTGATATAGATTGTAAAATTTAATTCTACATTAGTTTTATTTTTAACGATAAAGACTCAGAAATGATTAGATTTTATTGATTGTTTGATACCATGCTAAAACTATATTTGTTAGATGCAGGGTCGTACACTTTCGCATCAAAAGGTCTAAATTATTTTTAAGCATGATACAGCATGTACCTGAAAAGTCAATTGTCATGACCCTGTATCATGCTAAAAGTTTAAGCATGATGCTGAATGTTTTAGCATGATACAGGGTCATGCAATAAAGACCCTAAAGGTACGCCATAGGTTTCAGTAGCATGGTGAAATGTAAATGGTATGAAGGGTGGGATTTCCACAAGGATATCTTCAGGTGTATGTGTAAGGTCTAATTTACATACTACAGAGGGTTGAGGAGTGATTTAGGTTGGGGTTGTAACATCCAATTGGAAAGGGAAACCTTACATGTTAGGTGGGTGAGTGTTCAACCCCTGTTGTTGTGATTTAAGACTACCCTTTCAGAGCACAGTCTGACAGTTGGGTGACTAATGAGTTAACAATGTTGGTGAACTTATCACTTTGTGATTATTTTAAAGTAATATTTATCTTTAATTAATAAGTAGCTGAAAGTTACTAATGACTAATGCAATTAGATAAAACCTAAAAATTTTAGTCATTGATTGTTCCATTTAGAAAAGTAGTTCTGTAGGCAGTTGCTTCCTTGATGATTTAACTGTAGAAAGTTGCCAATATACAATAGCTGCTAATGCAGTTAAGGATTGCAAAGACAAAAAATATGCTGTCCTGACTATAGAGCAACCTCAATAACCAGTATGGAGAAAGAAAGTACATGATTTTCTTAAAGCCATAACATCTAGGCATCTACAGAAGGTAGGTTTTTTTGCCTTATCCATAAATGTTTAAACGTTCTGTGGGTTAAAAATATTACCTAAACACTAATTATTAAATAAAAGCCTGAAGCTGTTAATATGAAAAAACAACTAAAAAGACAAAAATTATTAATAAAAAACAAAAATAATAACAAACATATTTATTTCAGTCTTCAAACTGGAGTTTGTAGTAATACTTTAATATGATAATGTTATAGATTATCATTATAAGTTATTAGTAGAAAATAGGAGGTGCATAATCATGAGGTTTATACTAAGCCTATATGTTGGACATGAACTACCACCTGCATCTTTAGATCTTGACTTTATATAAGCAGCCTCTCTTAGCTATGTGACCATCCAATTAGCCTTTTATAAGCTGTCATGTCCATCCACATTTGCCTATGGCTACAGAAATGATGGCCAAATACATGAAGGAGGGTCTGTTCAGAAAGTTCAGAGAACGTAACACTAGGTCTTCTTATATCTGAACATGCTGATATAAGCATGTTTTGAGGCCGATTAAAACGAGTATTGCAAGGTATGTGAAGCAGCTTCCACTTAAAGTTTGATAATTTTAATGGTTTGCTGGGTGTTGTAAATTAAAATACATTCAGACAGATTCCTCCAAACTTAAAATATCGCAATCCTTTGAGGAGCATGTTCACTTGCAATCTAGTTATATGATGCTAATTCTTTAGTCCACTAATTTATGATGCTCAACAAGACTTTACTTTTTTTTACAATAATTAAATAAGATCCCTATTGTGACCAAGTTGATTTATACTGACAATGCATATTAAAGCACTAAGCAATAAAACATGTTACTTTTTTGTTCGAACTCTATAATTATACACATGTAACAAGAAATTGCTGGAGACTGAGCAGAAAAAAGTGCAGGTACTTGCTGAGGCCTGATAAATTTGTGCTAAGGAAAGAGTGAAGACAATAAAAAAAAGTCAGTCAATGCATTTGGTTTATAATAACATTGTAGATTGTTATCTTTCTAGTTCTCTTCCAGTTGTCTTGAATTAAAAGCCCTGTATGATAGTACCATGTATTCATATAGTACGTTTACTTTCATCCTAGTAAAAATGCTTTGACAATCGGACAAACAAACAAGTCTGAATTCATCATATCCTGTATATTTGCTACAGTGCAACATTGTAGATTGTAATCTTTATGTTCACTGTTTAAATCTGTATAACATAGTGTGTTAAGTCTTATCCTGGTAAACACTAATTCATAAGGTTTAGGCAAATAGTGAAGATCCAGATAAAACAGCTGTCTGATCAAAATCTATACTTTTTGCTGCCAAGTTTCATTCAGCACATCTTTTGCATGCATTTGTTTAGAAGATATCAAAGAATTTTGTAATGAACAAATATGGTATGGTAAGGGTAAGTTTGAAAGCTATACAGATTGTGCGTAATTTTGTGATAGGTAGTCTTTTGTCCCAATTTGCAAGGACGGTCTGGGTAGATCTGGTTTCAGAGTCACTCACACAGCCAGGAGAAAAGGTTTATGTTGGTTTGCTTACCAGCTTGCCACAAGTTAAAAATGTTTCTTTTGTGACTCAACAGAATATAGCCTTTAAAGAAAGTACAATTGGATGAAATTTAACAAAATATTTCCTATATTTATTGTGCCTTATATTTTAATCTTAACATTAATGACTTATTTCTTACTGTGTTAAAGCATTGAGAACACAGTTGCTGTTTAGCAAATAAGTACACAGTTATACTTAATGTCGAAGGCACTTTTGAGAAATTTGTTTCAATGTACCATAACAGTTTGTTTAAGCTCAATGATAGAGAAAATATTTATAACCTTTGATTTTTTTGTTTAAATGTGAACATGTTGACCTCTAAAAGTCAAACAAAAGCCCTCCCAGACCAAAAACCTCAGGCTGTTTTGGAAGGACAAAAAGCATTCCATTAGTTTTTACTACCAAGAAGAAAACTCATTCATTGAATTCAGCAAAACAACATCCCCTTACTGTTCCTATCCAGAAACCCCAAAATATTCTTCTGTCCTGTTATATCAGTAGACTTAAAGTACTTTACTTATTATGTGCCATATTACTCCTGCTATTTCTATCAGTCTATCTTGAAGTGAGTATCTTTCTATATTGTTAACACCTTTAGCTAGCATTATTTGCCCCCAAAATGTATAAGATAGAATGATCCTTAATGATTGTAATTAATTTGTAATGTTTAAATAGTATTCTTGTTTCTGCACTACAGACTAGCAGACAGAACAAGGTAGCTTGACATTATATTCCTTATAATAAAACTGATTCCCAGTTAACCCTTTTCAAACCACATTTTCTTAACCCTTGCTGGACACATAATAAGAGTGGGGTATGTTTTATATCATTTGGCTGAGTTGTATTTCCAAAAAAATACGGGTTAAAAATTCATACTAAATTTTGAGTTATTTGCTTTAATATTATATATAACATTCAAAGGTTAATATACATGTTTAAAGAGACAATGTGGCTTATATTGTAGATTCAAAATAGAATTCAAATTTGATGTAGATGTTCCATATGTCAGACTGTCAACCTGTCCTTTTGCTAATAAAATGGAAATATATGATGCTTATTAACAATTGTAACATAGGCACGTACATACATATGTCTAGACTGTCTGTTAATGTTTTGAACGTTTCCTCATCATAACTGCTCTGGCATACATACATGGGGCTGATAAGAGACCCACATTGTTAAACCAATAAATGCATAGTCAGATACAGACCCTATGGGTCCCATGTACCCTTGCTATCTGGGAAGCTCCCAACAGGTCATTGGCTGATCTGGATCTTCACTATTTGTCTTACCTTTATAAATACATTTTGAGTAAGCTAAGAGTTATCTTATAAAAACTGTTTGGGGTGTTGGCATAAGAAACTCATCAATGTAGTCATCAAAATGCACTTGTATGTATCTCATAAACAATACAGGGGTTTTCTCAGGTGGTAATATAAAACTTTAAATAAACCTGCTGTGCACATCAGTTGTCCCTTTGTGTCGTGTGCATACAGTTAACTATTTCAAGGTCTTTTTAAAATAAATTTATTTTTTTTCGTTGGGTATTTTCCATGTTGATATGATAGGGTTTTGACCTATGTTTTTGTTCTGTATCCTAGAAAATATCTAGATTACAGCACTCTGATTTTGTGTGTTTTTTTTCAATCATTTTATCATGTCAAAAATTGAATGACTTTATTTTAATTATTAAAATGACATGTGATATGTGAAAATGCATCAGTAGCTCAGTGACTGACTTATTTGCCTCTCAGATTATCATGGTGTACACACCAACAAGAGGTTGTTATGGGGCACCCGTAACATAGTGGTAGAGTCCCTGACATATATCGCCGCTGACTTCCTAGCCACTCGCCACAAGGGTTTGAGTATCATTCAGGAAAACAATGTGGGAAGTTCTCCCAGCTAACCAATGGTGCACTAGTGGTTCTACCCAGACATTTGCCTGGAGTCTTCTTCCACCGAATTAACAGAATGTTTTAATATTATCATTATTGGAGTTTGTTATATATTATAGAAGAAAAAAAAGAACAGATTGCTTTTAGGAGACACAGTAACAACTGCCATAATCTCCTTTAGATGTTACTTTATCTTCTACAAATTCACAACTGTACAGTAACCAGTTACCTGTTACCTAGAACCTATAGGCATTACACTCATTAAACCTGGAAACAATTGTGAATACATGTTAGGAATTTTAGGAATTTACTATGACAAGACTCTTGCTTGTCTACCTATTATATATAAATAATAAATACATTCAACTTCAATTGTACCATATAAGGTAAACTGCAGTTTAAAGGGTCTAAACATTGGCAGTACATGTATAATTTTTAAACTGTAAAGTCTAATTGGGTATAATATGAATCAATAAAAATTTCTTGATCTTTCTCTGAGATTTTTAGTGTTATCTTTGAGTCATTATTTTTCCGCTTTACACATTTACACCATTATAGTCAGCATTGAAACACAAACTTTATTGAAACAAAAATTATCCAAACATTTCGGATAATACTTCTTTGCCATAGTTAGTTTTCTTAAAATTTTCTTAAAATGTCGTGCCAATAATCTATCCATCAATTTTGCAAAGCACTTATTTCATATCAGAGAAAATATATTGGTTAAGGCAGTACGATGAGTCATTGTGAATGCTTTCAAAATCATGTTAATTTCATGTCGACAGATATTTATATTTTTTACAAAAATACCATCAGATATACAAATAGTTTCACATGAATATTGTATTTCAATAACAGCATACATGCATCCGTTATTCAGTCATTAACTGCATTTACCTCTCAGGTAATAACAGTGTTCATATAAACAACAGATTGTCAGGAGGGCATTAAACCTAGCACAGCAGCAACTTCACATAAATATCCTGCTGGCAGTGTCTCCTACTGATTCAGCAGTGTCTTGTTTCAAATTCACACCCATGACAGTAACAGGGAACCTGTCACTAGAACCTATAGGTAGTACACTCATTAAACCTGGAAAAAGTCAATACATGTCTGGAATTTTAGGAATGTTACTGTCCCATTCATAATTTTCTACATCTAATAGATAAATTATGAAACCATTTTACTGTCTTTATACTATATATGGTAACAGTTACAAAAAGTTTAAGGTAATTCTCCTACAATGTTATGAAATGTACCTAGCTGACTTAACATTTTAACATGTTTACATGTTTACCTTTAAGACCTGTGTTTTTAACCCTAAGCTTGCTTAGCACATAATTATATGGCTTTGGCAAATACAAAGTAGTGTAGATCCAGATCTGTCAGCTCCTTGCTGGGCCAAGTATATAAGGGGACATTCCTTGGTAGTGGATATGGGGAGGGGACACTGCCTCTTTATCTGTCTCTAAAAGATCTGGAACATAGATATGCATGTATATTTTATAAATCCAATTTAACTGACTCAAAATGTGTAAGTTTTGTGAAACATCTCGGAATACATCTCTAACATTTAAAAAATTAAAAATATTCCTATATTGAGGTAATTAACATCTTCCTTCTGCATAAACCACATTTAAAACCGATCCGACCCCTCTATAAAATAAAGTTCTAAATTTAGTGTCCATACATGTGAGAATAGTTCATGCATTGGCACAGTCATAAAAAAAGCAGCCTAAACCAGTTATCAATAGCGTGACAGTGTTGTGACATATACACACTGCAGTGATTGTGTCAAGCTTTACATTCTGCCTCAGATGTTGTTTTTGAAATCTATAAACAAACATATCCTCTCAAATAAAGCTATAACCCATAGAAATGGGTATCAAAACTTAATTAGCATATGTCATGCACAATGTGAATTTTTTACTTAACTTTTGTTTCATTAAAACATTTATAATTAGGCCTCTATTTTCATTGGTGGCATATTTTACAATTTACAAGCATCTAGAGTGGTTCTCAGATATGAGCAGATAAATATTTTGTAAAAATCAATAATCTGGTGTAGCAGATAAAGAGCTGTTTTCACTGTGTATACCACATTATGAACAGCTGATATGATACCACCCAGTCACATTATCCTAACACAAGACAACCAGTCAAGGAACTACCCTTATGTTGGCTTGGATATAAGCAAGGAAGCTTTAATTATACTACTATTATTTTATTTGTCTTTAGTAAAACCTGACTCACATTTGAAACCAGGACCTCCTGTATCTAGAGCAGAATCACTATCAATTGCAGATATAGGTCACTTGTATATCAATGGAGCTGAGTTTTATTTAATGGTATTTTCACAGCATAATGTCTATATCTTTCTGAAATAAACTTATTACTATAATCAAGAGCAAAATATTGCTTAAGACACAGTGTAATACAGGTCTTCCTGCTGCCCTGCTAGGGTGGTTCTACCAACACTGTTGACGGTCATCCTAAACCAAACTAAGCTTTGCTATAATGACCATAATTGTGTTGCTGTGGTGTACAGTATTTCTTAAAAAAATTCAGTGTGTCTGTTTGTCCTCTATACATCGGAGCAATTCTATTTCTGTAACAGAAACAAACCATCTCTAACTTAGTGTTTTTATCCCTTATCATGCTATATTAAATTACACACAAGACAAAATGTTAGTTAATTTCTTACCATTAATACAATGGGACAATATAAACACAGTGCTAGAGACTCAAGGACATATAGTGCAGATGCTGGTCACACACCTCCAGGAAGCGGTGATCTGGATCTACACCATTGTCAGAGCCTATCCACTTGTGCTTAGTATCAGACTGTGATAACATTGTAAACATTTAAGCTGCTTATAAAAAATGTCATTAATTTACTGATGTTTGAAGTGCTTTGTGTACTTTGATAGATGCTTAAATGTTTGAGTGGGCTGTTTGCCTTTTGTTGGTATAATTCTAACATTGATTTTATTTTTTGTAGATATGGTACTTGTTATAATATTCTAACATACATGTCTGACAGAAGTGTACCTAATCAACCCTTTATATGCCAGAAACACCATTAAGGAAGAGTATGTGGTTATGTAAAGGTAACTGTTGTTTCATGCAAGTTAATTAAGGGTAAAGGTACTCTAGGCAAGGATCTACAATTGTTCATATCGGTTAGAGTCACTGATTAGTAACTTCTCAGTCTGTCACAGCTTGGGTTAGAGTCCCAGTTGGCGCAAGAACTTTCATTTAGGGAGGTCTTCCAGCTGACCTGAAGTCCACTGGTGTTTCTACCTATACATGTTTTGGGGGTCTTCCTCCACCAATAATTAGCTGAATATCATGTTATAACTATAATTATGTCTTTGTCATGTAACATAACAATGAACAAATAAAAATCATCCAGTAAATCATTTCTTGTCAGGTGATGCCTTTTGAAACTTAAACTGCTAACCATTAGATTGTTATCCATAAGTTGTCCATTGGTTTACTTCTCTTGCATTGCATATACAACCCAATAAGAGATTTTAATGTCCTTCCTTTCCTAACCATTACACGAATGTTTGTCATATGATACACATTTATTTTATCTGGAACTTACCTGTTACGGTTATGCATCCAGTCGTATCCTATGAGCAGCCAGTGCATGTTATGAATTCAGTCGTGTCTTTCTTATATATATGTCTAGTATTTTTATAACAGTACATTTTCTATGGTGTTTGCTCCGATTGTAATTGCTGTGAAGGCAGTTACAAGTCAAATGACATGGATTGATTGAGTTTTTTTATCCAATATTTGTTGTGATTTCTGGTGTGAAAATATTTAAATAACCTGTGACATTTGTTAATAACCTCTTAAAATTCCTTAATGTTCGCTTATTTTACAACTGCATACAAAGAAAACTAAATTGTTTGCAAGTGTAAATGCTGATCAGACAGCTCCCAGTTTTCACTGCACATAGGGCAATAGGTTGTTGATTTAACAGAGTTTGAGTTTCCAATGATACTGCTGTGTCAACGTTATGTTCATTATATTTCAAGCAATTTCTTAACCAGTGTGTATGAAAGAAAAGATAATAAAAGAAAAGAATGTGACTTATATTGGTGTAGCATTAAACCTGTAAGCAAATTGTCATGCATTGGAAACATGAGTCATACATGTAAAAATAAATAATGGATCACCAAGCCTGATCTTTGTTTTACATGTCATATGA
The DNA here is from genome assembly GCA_007844125.1 of Sinonovacula constricta. Lineage (NCBI taxonomy): Eukaryota > Metazoa > Mollusca > Bivalvia > Cardiida > Solecurtidae > Sinonovacula > Sinonovacula constricta. The sequence continues at coordinate 12,138,113 of CM017567.1, read as the reverse complement.
TAAACCTATATCTAAATTAAACAACATGCAAATGTAACTAGTCAGTTTTCTTCTGCTTGAGATTTGTGAGCAAATAGTGTAGATTGTGATCAGTCATCTACCAGTGGAAACCGACTGACCTCTATAGCTTCATTATTTACCTGTACCTGATCAGTTCTTTCTTAGCAGATTATGATTGAAAGTTAAAAGGCCAATTATCCTGTGTAGATATACACTAGTGCCAATTATCCTGTGTAGATATACACTAGTATGTAGGTCAGGTAGGGGTTTTATTTTTTCTTCTGACATTTGGAAATGAAACAAACTTCCATGAAGTACTGATAAGGTACTACTGATGATTATGATTGCAGAGTAGGACTTGTTGATAGTGAGGAGGATTGATGTTGTCAAAATGATGATGACGATGATGATGATGATGATGATGACAATGATGATGATGATGATGATGATAATGATACAGTTATGCTAATAATGCAAATTACAATGATAATGATGAATAGAATGAGATTGAGAGGGGGATGTTAGTGAATAGGATAGTTATGTTGGTTACCAGATAATGAGGAAAATGAGGATAAGATGCTTAAAGATAGATGAAATACTAATTTTTTAACAGCCACAACAAAGTTTGGCATACTAGTGCCTTTTTGTTGCAATCGAGAAGGAAATCTACACAAAACATGTGTTTAACAAATAAAACCAAGGGATTGGTAAATTTTTCAGCAAGACTTTACTGTAAAAATGTAAGGGAGACAACTCTACAACATATAGAATTGAAAAAGATTGAGTTATATTTCTTAAACACTTAACAACTGTGTAGTAAAGCTGGGCGACGCTCTTCTTTAGGTGCATTGGAAGTTTCAACAAAAGCTCAACTGAGGGGTAGGGCAGTAAACTGGTTAATGTGCACAATCTTTAAATGTACCTATTCTACAATAAAACTGATCATTTGCAATGAAACAGCATTGCAGCAATGTCCAGTGTCCAATTATATCCATACAAATGAGGTTTTCATTGATTCCAGGTGATAACTCATGAAAGGCTTCGCAGATTTAAACAATTTTCAGTACACGTGTGTAACATCATAAGATACAGGCCATGTTAGACATTGATACTGGTGGGGTCAATGTCAAGGTCACTGTACTAAAATTAAAAAAAAAAATTCTGCTCAATAACTTAAGTTAGCAATGAGACATTTTGATGAACTTTGCTACAAAGCTTCTGTGAAGATGATACTAGGGATTGAAAGTGGGAGCAGTGGAGTCATGGTTACCATTACTGAAAATAGAAAAATGGTTTCTTCTCAATAACGTTAGTTAGGAATAAGATATTATTATAAAATTAGGAGTATAGATAGCTTCTGAGAAGTTGGTGCTAATGATAAAAAATGGAGCGAGTGGCCTCAAATTTTTTGTGTTACCTTATATCATTGATTCTAAGCTTACCAGTTCCAGCATCAAGCCCCCATGTCGGGGTATTAATCACCTTTTGTGATAGCTGTAGTTTTATATAAATTCCCAAAGTGACAGCTTTTCAGGAATTGACAATCACAATGTTGAGTCCATTGGAGATGTTTATTTACCCCTTCCCTTGCATCTTTCAGGAATTGACCAATCAGAATGTATCAGCAATGTCCGGTAGCGATCATCGCCGCTACAGAGAAAGATGTACTCACCCATGGTCAGGTGATGTATGGGCTTGTGAAACCCACCAAAGACCTAGACCAAGTAGAATCTACTGCAGCCATGGTCAATGTCATACCAAAGAAAAGGTAGGAGAAATAATTAAAGGGTCTATATTGTTTACAAAGTTTAGTTTGAACAGTCTCTTGGTTGGTAGCCACTTCATCTCAGATAGATATCTAGGGAGCACATAGCCCACAATCTTCAAGTTTGGTGGCGACATATTTCATGATAAATAGATGAACTCTATTGGTTTTGGGAATTGGTGGAGAAAAGATCAGTCACATCATTTTTTTTATTGATTTCAAAAAGTTGCTATTTAATGTGATTTTTATGTACATCACAGTGACACAGTTATAGTCATTTTATCAATTTATGTCTGACTTTTTTGTGAGACAATCATATTTCATGTAATAAAATTATAATTGCAATTACTGGTACTTGTCCATAATAAATATAAACTGATGTTTGGACTTCATTAAAAATTTCCCATTAATGAATGTATTTTCTAGTCTGCTAAAGTTTTCACATTCTGTTTTCTCTGTGGACCAAATACCATTAAACAATTTACTCTACCATCAGTAGATGAGTTCCTCATCCCAAGTTATGTTACAATGTTTCCTGTATTACCAGGACATACTTGATGACTAGCCAATCAGAGATGGACCTATTTATGGCAGAGCTCATGAAGCGACCCCTGGTGCTACAGCCATCTGCGTACATTGGTCAGGGAATAGCTGCCATAAGCTGTGCATTGTGTACATCAGAAGGTTTGAAGAATATTTTTACATATTTAATGAAGAAATAATTGAATGGCCATAATGAGCAGCAAGATATTGAGTTTGGTGACTTCTTAAACAATAATCATACTTGCAAATTGTTGTTAGCTTTTTTTATACAGATTAAAATTTAAAAAATGTGAGCTGTTGGATAAAGATTTGCCCCTGTACATATTTCAGAGAGTGGGTAACCCATACTTTATGTAGAATTTTAATTCTACCTCAACTTTGGAATAAAGAGTTGGCTCTTTCTTTTTATATCTACACTCATACTTTCATTAACAGATAAGCAACAGATAGCTTCATGGTGTCTTCTAATAGTATGTCTATCAATGTGCCTGTTTGTCTATCAGTGTGCCTGTATGTCTATCAGTGTGCCTGTTTGTCTATCAGTGTGCCTATTTGTTTATCAATGTGCCTGTTTGTCTATCAGTGTGCCTGTATGTCTATCAGTGTGCCTGTTTGTCTATCAGTGTGCCTATTTGTCTATCAATGTGCCTGTTTGTCTATCAATGTGCCTGTTTGTTTCTCACTGCATGTGGTCTTCTAATAGTATGTCCTTCAATGTGCCTGTTTGTTTCTCACTACTTGGGATCTTCTAATAGTATGTCTATCAATGTGCCTGTTTGTCTATCAATGTGCCTGTTTGTTTCTCACTACTTGGGATCTTCTAATAGTATGTCTATAAATGTGCCTGTTTGTTTCTCACTACTTGGGATCTTCTAATAGTATGTCTATCAATGTGCCTGTTTGTCTATCAATGTGCCTGTTTGTTTCTCACTGCATGTGGTCTTCTAATAGTATGTCTATCAATGTGCCTGTTTGTCTATCAGTGTGCCTGTATGTCTATCAGTGTGCCTGTTTGTCTATCAGTGTGCCTATTTGTTTATCAATGTGCCTGTTTGTCTATCAGTGTGCCTGTATGTCTATCAGTGTGCCTGTTTGTCTATCAGTGTGCCTATTTGTCTATCAATGTGCCTGTTTGTCTATCAATGTGCCTGTTTGTTTCTCACTGCATGTGGTCTCTAATAGTATGTCCTTCAATGTGCCTGTTTGTTCTCACTACTTGGGATCTTCTAATAGTATGTCTATCAATGTGCCTGTTTGTCTATCAATGTGCCTGTTTGTTTCTCACTACTTGGGATCTTCTAATAGTATGTCTATAAATGTGCCTGTTTGTTTCTCACTACTTGGGATCTTCTAATAGTATGTCTATCAATGTGCCTGTTTGTCTATCAATGTGCCTGTTTGTTTCTCACTGCATGTGGTCTTCTAATAGTATGTCTATCAATGTGCCTGTTTGTTTCTCACTACATGGGGTCTTCTAATAGTATGTCTATCAATGTGCCTGTTTGTTTCTCACTGCATGGGATCTTCTAATAGTATGTCTATCAATGTGCCTGTTTGTTTCTCACTACATGGTGTCTTCTAATAGTATGTCTATCAATGTGCCTGTTTGTTTCTCACTACATGTGGTCTTCTAATAGTATGTCTATCAATGTGCCTGTTTGTTTCTCACTGCATGTGGTCTTCTAATAGTATGTCTATCAATGTGCCTGTTTGTTTCTCACTACATGGGGTCTTCTAATAGTATGTCTATCAATGTGCCTGTTTGTTTCTCACTGCATGTGGTCTTCTAATAGTATGTCTATCAATGTGCCTGTTTGTTTCTCACTGCATGTGGTCTTCTAATAGTATGTCTATCAATGTGCCTGTTTGTCTATCAACGTGCCTGTTTGTTTCTCACTTCATGGTGTCTTCTAATAGTATGTCTATCAATGTGCCTGTTTGCCTATCAATGTGTCTGTTTGTTTCTCACTTCATGGTGTCTTCTAATAGTATGTCTATCAATGTGCCTGTTTGCCTATCAATGTGTCTGTTTGTTTCTCACTTCATGGTGTCTTCTAATAGTATGTCTATCAATGTGCCTGTTTGCCTATCAATGTGTCTGTTTGTTTCTCACTTCATGGTGTCTTCTAATAGTATGTCTATCAATGTGCCTGTTTGCCTATCAATGTGTCTGTTTGTTTCTCACTTCATGGTGTCTTCTAATAGTACGTCTATCAATGTGCCTGTTTGCCTATCAATGTGCCTGTTTGTTTCTCACTACATGGGGTCTTCTAATAGTATGTCTATCAACGTGCCTGTTTGTTTCTCACTTCATGGTGTCTTCTAATAGTATGTCTATCAACGTGCCTGTTTGTTTCTCACTTCATGGTGTCTTCTAATAGTATGTCTATCAATGTGCCTGTTTGCCTATCAATGTGTCTGTTTGTTTCTCACTACATGGGGTCTTCTAATAGCATGTCTATCAATGTGCCTGTTTGTTTCTCACTTCATGGTGTCTTCTAATAGTATGTCTATCAATGTGCCTGTTTGTCTATCAACGTGCCTGTTTGTTTCTCACTTCATGGTGTCTTCTAATAGTATGTATATCAATGTGCCTGTTTGTTTCTCACTGCATGTGGTCTTCTAATAGTATGTCTATCAATGTGCCTGTTTGTTTCTCACTACATGGGGTCTTCTAATAGTATGTCTATCAATGTGCCTGTTTGTTTCTCACTGCATGGGGTCTTCTAATAGTATGTCTATCAATGTGCCTGTTTGTTTCTCACTGCATGTGGTCTTCTAATAGTATGTCTATCAATGTGCCTGTTTGTTTCTCACTGCATGTGGTCTTCTAATAGTATGTCTATCAATGTGCCTGTTTGTCTATCAACGTGCCTGTTTGTTTCTCACTTCATGGTGTCTTCTAATAGTATGTCTATCAATGTGCCTGTTTGCCTATCAATGTGTCTGTTTGTTTCTCACTTCATGGTGTCTTCTAATAGTATGTCTATCAATGTGCCTGTTTGCCTATCAATGTGTCTGTTTGTTTCTCACTTCATGGTGTCTTCTAATAGTATGTCTATCAATGTGCCTGTTTGCCTATCAATGTGTCTGTTTGTTTCTCACTTCATGGTGTCTTCTAATAGTACGTCTATCAATGTGCCTGTTTGCCTATCAATGTGCCTGTTTGTTTCTCACTACATGGGGTCTTCTAATAGTATGTCTATCAACGTGCCTGTTTGTTTCTCACTTCATGGTGTCTTCTAATAGTATGTCTATCAACGTGCCTGTTTGTTTCTCACTTCATGGTGTCTTCTAATAGTATGTCTATCAATGTGCCTGTTTGCCTATCAATGTGTCTGTTTGTTTCTCACTACATGGGGTCTTCTAATAGCATGTCTATCAATGTGCCTGTTTGTTTCTCACTTCATGGTGTCTTCTAATAGTATGTCTATCAATGTGCCTGTTTGTCTATCAACGTGCCTGTTTGTTTCTCACTTCATGGTGTCTTCTAATAGTATGTATATCAATGTGCCTGTTTGTCTATCAATGTGTCTGTTTGTTTCTCACCACATGGTGTCTTCTAATAGTATGCCTATCAATGTGCTTGTTTGTTTTTCACTATATGTGCCTGTTTGTCTATCAATGTGCCTGTTTGTCTATCAATGTGCTTGTTTGTCTATCAATGTGCCTGTTTGTCTATCAATGTGCCTGTTTTTTCCACTATTTTTTTACTGAGAGTTTAGTATGTTTAAGATGTGAAATTCTCTTCTAAACTGAGAAGCATTTAAGAGGCACAATTCATATTTGGGTTTCGGGTTTTATGGCACACTGACAGAGACACATTTCACTCTTGTTCCTATCTAGCATTTTTAAATGAAGGTTTGTTTACTATGTTTACATTTTGTTTGTCCTCGTCACACTTCCACCTCCCAGGGATACATCCATCATTACACACTTACATTCATGGGCAA